>LR738713.1:588564042-588615740 GCA_902687465.1 Secale cereale
GGTGTAACGGCGGCGGCGTCATCAATCTCCTTGGTTTCACACCGGCGACCATGGCATTTCAAAAACACTGTAACAAAACAGTAGATTAAACAATATGACGTCACACAAAAACTGGTGCAGCCAATTAAAAACCTTTGTTCTTGTTTATCAATCACCACAACAAACACAAAGCACATCACTGACACTTGGTAAAAAGATCAATTAGCACAACCATGATCAATTAGTTACTACACCATGCTACTCCAGGAAATTAAACCTAGCTTAACACCATCTGGAAATAAACAAGCTCCAATACCAAGTAAATAGGCCATGTTCTTATCAAAGTTAATCCACAGAAATTAACATAAACATGCCAACAAGATCATCAGTCACAAGATTGTGGTGGCCAGAGGAGAGGACCACCACCACGGAAAGCATGACCTATGACTAAGCCCTCAAATCAATGGCTCAATGGCCGGCACCACAATCAGCCATGGCTTGATGGTCGAATGAAACAATTATGCAGGAAATATACACTATGAAAGCAAATCCCATCTATATGCCTTAGAACAAAAACAATAAGGATTCGGAAAGAAAGGGTGTAGGGTTGTGGTTCACATGCCTATATGCAAAGAAAGTAAATGCATGCTAGCATTTCACAGAACCAAAAAAAAAAAAAAAATCTGCATCTACAAGCATGAACAGAGAACACTTGGACAACCAACTATAAACATGACTTTGCATATGGGGCGGTCTGTTTTTTGAATCAAACTCACGAATCCTACTACGAACATTATTTGGATCGACAAAGGGAAAATGGTTCTCACCAGTACATCAAGCGCCCCGGTTCTGGTGGAGGCAATGCAAACACGGCGGAGGAAGTAGATGTTTCATAACAAGCAGCGTGATGATTCCGACAAAGCCCAGCCAATCTGGCGGCTTCCCCTAATGACACAATTACACAAGATATAAAATCATTACCCAAACTAGAACTGTGAGTTTTTAAGCAACAAAAACTAAACAAATTTCAACAACATATGAAATAGCTTCTTTGTGTGCATGTGTAAATACAAGCAAAAGGACTTGATAATGATAACATCTCTCAGTAATTCATAAGCTGGATCTATCCTTTCATATCAAGATGTACACCCTGGGCAGTAGCATGCCAAGATCCTAAAAGAGTATCAGACCCAAACAAACAACATATGAAAAAGCAAAAGGTCCTAACCAGCACAGGGACTAATTTCAACAACAAGAGCATCACAAGCACAAGACTGGGGTGGCCAGAAGACCACCACCACACCAAACCCTAAATCATTGACACAGTGGCCGGCACCACAATTGACCATGCCTAGATGGCCGGGCCATCTCAAGGCACAGGGATAAAGGAAGAAGAGCAGGGACTCACCGAAACCAAGAAAGAGGCAGCCACCACAGCCACCGTTGCAGGCAAACCGCTATCATCGTGCTGCGGGGAAGCTGATGTGGTGAGTTGTAGCTATCGTCTCCTGTAATGTTCAAAGAAGCTGCCAGAGTCAAGAGTCAGGCGTCTCTCTGATGAACACAACATGCACAAAACAGAGACAAAAATCCATGGGTAAACATCTGTTCAGGGTAATAAATAGGATCCATAACAGTTTAAGCCATCATAATATTGACCAAACCAGATATTCAAATAGAAGTTGTGTTATGGAACCAATTCAACAAGATAACATGCTCCCTCATGATTTACGAGTTGAATAACACATTGCACAGCATACACACAAATGCCTCCGTAAAATGGGCTATGAATCAAATATCGTCTAGCCTAAAGCTAAGAGCATCAAATATATGCTGTAAATAACAACGGAAGAAGCTAAGCTAAGTCACTGACCATCACCACATACCACAAGCAGACGGAGCATATCATTGGCTCAATGGCCAGAGCATGGCATGATATGGCCATAACTCAAAGGCTTGGTAGCAGAGCAGACAGGGACTCACCTAAGTAGTTGTAGCCGAGGAGCCAGTTATGGAAGCCAGGATCATCACACCATGTACAGACTACTGGATGGTCTCGATGTCGAGTCCCTTGAGCGTATCAAGTTCCCTCGGCCTAAAACAACCATGACTTCCAGGTTTTTCTTTTCTTTACATATGCTCTCCTGTAATATTCAAACAACCTAGTCAGGTGTCTCCAATGAACACAACAAATGATAAAGATGCTTAAGTGAGAAAAGTTCATGGCCATTCAGATTGTACAACAGGCTAACAAGGACCCATGAGTTTACAAATAGCCAAAAACTTCTACAGAGAGTACAACTTTGCCAGTGAGTTGCAAATGAACGAAAACCATACTCCAGTTGAAATAAATACAACTTCACCAAAACCAATAGCAGATTGCTCAAAGATACTGCACAGTGTTGGAAACCACCAGACGTGCAATGAAATAAGTTATTTTGAGCCTAGAAATATAAAACCCAACAAAATCAATACATAAATACTAGTAATCAATTAGACAATTGAACGAGTGATCAACCATCATATCCACACCATATCTACTGGATCCGTCCATATAGAATCCAACCACATCATAACTATTTGATAGCTCCATATTGAATCGAAACCCATCAAAATCATCAGCCGATAGTGGTGGAATCCAGCCACATCAATATCATTAGCTAAGTGAGGTACAATGAGAGGAAACTGCGGGGCAAAAGCACAGAAAATGGGCCTTGCACCTCAGTTGCAAGACCAAATTAACCATGATCGTTAACAGAGAGCAAATCACTAAGCCTAACATGTCAACAGTAACAACATAGCACCGTAGGCCAGACCACCACCACAGACCTCAAGCACTACTAGATCATCGGCTCGATGGCCTGAGCAGAACATGGTATGGCCATAGCTCAAAGGCTAGGTCCCAGACCGGACATGAAGGAAGGTGAGAGCATGGACTCACCTATGTAGTGGTAGCCAGGATGCAGTCTTGGGAGCCCAAATAATCACACCGTGTACTAGTTGTTACTGATCTCGATATCAAGCCCCTTTAGCTTGACCAGAATGCCCTTGAGCGTATCAAGACTCCTTGGCCTGTAACAACCACAACTGAGAGGTTCTTTTCGTTAGACATGCTCTCTGCAATATTCAAACAACCGAGTCAAGTCTCCATCGAATGGACATAATACAAAGCATAAACAAAATTAAAGACTAATCAACACATAGCCAAGCACAACACACATCTGTTCTTATCCAATCTTATTAAACAAGACTAGCAAATATCTAGGCAGAAAATATAGAACTCTAAAGGCCGATCCCAGCATGGCCAAAAGCATGTCCGATGAACTATAAGGTAAACAGTAGCATAACCATGATCAACTAGTTACTGTACCATGCCACCCCAGGAAATTAAAACTACCTTAAAATCATTCGGAAATAAACAAGCTGCTCATATCACAAGGAGGTTACCATACTCAATCTTAGAGACACAATGTTTTTCATAGCAAAATACTTTACAATTTCTGGCATCAAATCGTACAATAGGGCGACATGTATCTCTCTCATTAGGATACCTAAAAGTTACACACACCTATTATCTCGAATGAGACATGCAAGATAATGCTGCAGCCGACTACAAGACTTGAAAAATGATGGTACATCATGGGCATAGCAAATCACTCGATGGAATCATGCATGACATTTAGTTAGCCCGGATCAGTAACATGTGGCACCAACAGCAACCTGTAATATTTTGACAGCCATGTATCGTATCAACAGAGTATGAGAGGGAGAGGGACTGGTGGCTTACGTGTGCTGGGGTAGAAGAAGAAGCAGTCACCGGAGGGAGACGTCACGTGAGAGCGCCGGTGCAAGGCGACGGACTCGCTGGTGATGTTCTCCATAGCGCACACTTGTGCTCCTGACCTGCATGAGAAAACCGCATCAGTGCAAATCAAATTGAATCGACCAACATCCGAATCAGATCGAATCACATGATTGTGGTGGCCGGAGTACCACCACCACTGATCCGAACACTATATTATCGACTCAATGGCCGGCACCACAGTAGCCCATGGCTTGATGGCAAGTATAACACAGCAAAGGTTGACAACTTCTGTTGTCTCATACTTATTCATTAGAAAGAGCCAATCTTATTTACATATATTTCAAGTACAATACAGAAAATATAAAACCTTTATCAATTTCATTATAAACAATAAATGTTGGTAACTTGTACAAAGAAGAATATAGGGACTGCAGCAGCACAGAACCATGCAATAATTTTACAAATGTTTCTCACCTACGAGAACCCTTCAAATCAAACACAGGTGCATGCTGACATAATATATAAGTGAGAACAATGCATGGATCTAAAAAACGTAAACACTATGCATATCACCTACACTACAGAACCCTCGGCTAAAGGGCAATAAATCAATATCATCTGTAAATTCCAGTATCACAGATCTTCAACAAACTATAGACCAAGAGATAAAACCAAGTGTAGCATTATGTTCTTGAAATTTAGCATGATTACAGGCTCAAAAAATTCAGCCCTCGATGGCTGCAGGCACACAACATGAGAGAGCAGAGGAGAGGAACTGGTAGTTTACCAGAGTGAGGCGTCGGAGCAGCCGATGGACTCGCTGGTGATGTTCACCAGGATGACCACTGTTACTGGGATCCCATGCCCCTGCACATCCAGCTCCTTTGCCAACCCTTCAGTGAACCAAAAAGATGACACTTCAGACGACAAACAAGAGCTGCTATCATTATCCAGGTAACATAAAAATAAAATAGCTTGTTTGTGTGCATGTGTAAGTACAAGCAAAAGGCCTTAATAACGGTAACATCTCTAAGTAATTCATAAGTTGGGTCTATCCTTTCATATCAAGGTCTAAACCCTGGGGCATGGGCAGTAGCATGTCAAGATCCTAAGGCCTCCTTTGCTTTGTAGGAATTTTGTAGGAAATCTTTAGGATAGGATTCGCAAAGGAAAAATTCCTTTGAAGCTATTTGGTTTATAGGAATGGATTCCTATTCCTATGTAGGATAGGAATCAATCCTTCACATTTTGAAGGAAAATAAACATTAGCCTAGACTCAATGAAAAAATTCCTATCCTATGCACCAAATGGCATCTCTTTCTCTAAAGGTATTTTCATTATATTTGGATGATTTCTAACCAACGTTTGTTCTTTGGTGTCGTTTTCATCTACTGCAATGCAAGGAGGTTAAGTATCAATACATGGCTTAAGTTGCTCATATCACAAGGAGGTTAACATACTCAACCGTAGACACAATGGTTTTCATTGCAAAACACTTTACAATTTCTGCCACCAAATTGTACAACATGAGGACATGTATCTCTCTCATTAGGATACTTATAAGTTACACACCTATTATCTCAAATGAGATATGCAAGATGATGATGCAGCCGACTACAAGACTCGAAAAATGATGGTACATCATGGGCATAGCAAATCATGCATGAAATTTAAATAGCCCGGATCAGTAACATATGGCACCAACAGCAACCTGTAATATCTTGACAGCCATGTATCGTATCACACAGAGCATGAGAGGGAGAGGGAGAGAGAGAGGAACCGGTGGCTTACATGTGCTGGAGTAGAAGAAGCGGTCACCGGAGGGAGACATCCCTTGAGAGCACCGGTACAAGGCGACGGACTCGCTGGTGATGTTCTCCATAGCGCACACTTGTGCTCCTGACCTGCGTGATCAAACCGCATCAGTGCAGATCAAATTGAATCAAACAACATCTGAATCAGATCGAATCGGATGATTGTGGTGGCCGGAGTACCACCACCACAGATCCGACCACTAAATCATCAACTCAATGGCCGGCACCACAGTCGCCGCATGGCTCGATGGCAAGTATAACACGGCAAAGGTTGATAACTTTTGTTGTCTCATACTTATTCATTAGAAAGAGCCAATTTTAATTACATATATTTCAAGTACTATACAGAAAATATAAAACCTTTACCAATTTCATTATAAACAATAAAAGTTGGTAACTTATACAAAGAAGAATATAGAGACTGCAGCAGCACCGAACCATGCAATAATTTTACAAATGTTACTCACATACGAGAACCCTTCAAATAAAACAGAGGCGCATGCTGACATAATATATACTCCCTCCGTTCCTAAATATAAGTCTTTTAAGACATTTCAAATGGACTACAATATATGGATGTATGTAGACATATTTTAGAGTGTGGATTCACTCATTTTGATTCGTATGTAGTCATTTGTTGGAATCTCTAGAAAGACTTATATTTGGGAACGGAGGAAGTGAGAATACTGCATGGATCTAAAAAGAGTAAACACTATGCACATCACTTACACTACAGAACCCTTGGTTAAAGCGCAATAAATCAAATATCATGTGTAGATTCCAGCATCACAGTTCTTCAACAAACTATAGAGACCATGAGATAAAACCAAGTGTAGCATTACGTTCTTGAAATTTAGCATAATTAAAAGGCTAAAAAATTCAGCACTCGATGGTTGTGGGCACACAACATGAGAGAGTAGAGGAGAGGAACCGGTAGTTTACCTGTGCTGGAGTAGAAGAAGAAACAACCACCGGGGTGAGGCGTCGGAGCAGGCGACGGACACGCTGGTGATGTTCACCAGGATAGCCACTGTTACCAGGATCCCATGCCCCTGCGCATCCAGCTCCTTTGCAAACACTTCAGTGAACCAAAAAGATGACACTTTTAGTTACTAATTGTGACAAGAATGTAGCAGCATCAGAAGAGCAGAAATACAATAGGTAACTTCATAATCTCAAAAAAGAAAAGCTTAATAGCTCTGCCTATTTTCTTCGTAATTGGATTATTTCTAACCAACTTGTGTGATTTGGTGAGTCGTTTCCATCTACTGCATGAAGGAGGTTAAGGATCAATACATGGCTTAAGTTGCTCATATCACAAGGAGATTACCATACTCAATGGTACAACATGGCGACATGTATCTCTCTCATTAGGACGCATATAAGTTGCAAGACTATCATCTCGAATGAGACAGGCAAAGATGATGCTATAGCCCACTAAAAGACTTGACAAATGATGGGACATCATTGGCATATCAAATCACTTGATATAATCGTGCATGACAATTAACTAGCCCGGATCAGTAACATATGGCACCAAAAGCAGCATGTAATTTCTTGACAGCCATGTATCATATCACACAAAGCATGGGAGAGAGAGAGAGTGAGGACAGGAACCGGTGGCTTACATGTGCTTGAGTAGAAGCGAACAACGGATGCAGACGTCGGAGTGAGCACCAATGCAGGCCGACGGACTCGCTGGTGATGTTCTTCATCGTGCACACTTGTGTTCCTGACCTGCGTGAGCAAACTGCATCAGGGTAAATCGAACCAAATCGAATCAAACAGGACAGAGGTATATGATCTCCGGTAATATTCAAAGGACCAAGTCATGTATCTATAATGAACACAACAAGACTGAAGTGAGGGTGCATGCTGACAAAAAATATAAGTGAGGAAAGGTCCATGGATCTAAAGAATGTAATACTACATATTCAGGGCAGTTAAACACTACGCATGACACATACACTTGGTGAGTGAGGAAAGGTCCATGGATCTAAAGAATGTAATACTACATATTCAGGGCAGTTAAACACTATGCATGACACATACACTTGGTGATAGCACAACTCCAGAAGATGCAAGAGTAAAAAGGAGATGCAAGAGTGCTCGTCGTGTCCCAGCCGATCCAAGCCCACGGCGAGCCCGTGCTGCCGCGCAGGCAGGGGATGGAGCCATGGAGGCTGCCTGCGACGGTGAGGACGAAGCGAAAAAAGGAGTACAAATCAAATATCGTCTAGTACAGAGTAGAAACTAGAAAAAACAGAAGGTTCCAGTACCATAATTCTTCATCAAACTCTAGAAATCAGGAGGTAAAACCAAGTGCACTGTCATGTTCTTTGATTCTAGAAAACATGAAACAGCCACGGGAGCAATCAAATCGTAGAGAACCATATTCTTGATATAAACTATCAAATAAAATACATGTAAACAGTCTAGAGGTGGAACTCAACTAATGAAAATTCTCATTCCGGGGCAGGATTTTGGTTTACATGCCATGCGTATATGATAAGAAAGTACATGTAGGCTAGCACTTAACAGAACAGAAAAATAGTCTACAACTAGCAGTCCATCATTCAGCAATTCAATTATACATCCAACAAATTATCTAATTGCTTGCTGTTGAACTCAAACAATAACTCGAAATAGGAACTTACATCACGTAACTCAATGCACGCATCAGTCATTGAGATGGGTGTTTAGGGATCACTAGCAAGATCACAGGAGTTTCTTCACGGTGCAGTGCCGACCTTGTTGAAGGTGAACTGCAAACCAGGTTTTTCCAAAATGAGTTATAAAGGAATTTTGGCAACACATGGAAATAATTTGCTAGACATGATGGTCGACTCCAAAGAATGCTTAACAGGTCTCACTCTTGGAGAACCGCCACTAGAACAAGTTGAACATCCAACAGTAATCGGAATATTGCATTAACAAACAAAGCATGGATTCGGACTCCTAATCCAAGGAACAAACCAAGTCTAAGGACAGCAGCAGCACAGAACCATGCAATAATTTTACAGATGTTCCACACGTACAAGAACCCTACGAATCAAACAGAAGTGCATGCTGACATAATATATAAGTGAGGAGGTTCCATGGATCTAAAAGAACGTAAACACTATGCACCTACACTACACAGCCTTGGTAAAAGATCAATAAATCAAACATCATCTGTATGTTCCAGTATCACAGTTCTTCATCAAACTCTAGAGACTAAGAGATAAAACCCAGTGTAGCATTATGTTCTTGAAATTTAGCATGATTAAAGGCTCCAAAAATTAGCACTCGATGCCCGTGGGCACAGAAAGCATGAGAGAGGGCAGAGGAGAGTAACTGGTAGCTTGGCTGTGCTGGAGTAGAAGAAGAAGTGACCAACGGAGTGACGCATCGGAGCAGGCCAACGGACTCGCTGGTGATCATGATCCCATGCCCCTGCACGTCCAGCTCCCTTGCAAACTCTTCAGTTAACAAAAAAAATGACAGTTTTAGTTACTAATTGTGACAAGAATGCAGCAGTATCAGAGGAGCAGAAATACAATACATAACTTTATAATCTAAAAAAAGAAAAACTTAATGGCTCTGCCTATTTTCTTTGTATTTGGATGATTTCTAACCAACTTGTGTGCTTTGGTGAGTCATTTTGATGTACTGCAAGAAGGAGGTTAAGGATCAATACAGGGCTTTAGCTGATCATATCACAATATATCCGTAGCAAAACAATATACCGTAGCCACCAAAATCATACAATATGGCGTCATGTATCTCTCTCATTAGGATAAAAATAAGTTGCACACCTATCATCTCAAATGCGACAGGCAAGACGATGCTACAGCCCACTAAAAGACTTGACAAATGATGGTGCATTATGGGCATAGCAAATCACTCAATAGAATAAAGCATGAGAGAGATAGAGGGGGAGGGACGGAGGGGGAGAGAAGAGGAACCGGCTTACATGTACTGGAGTAGAAGAAGAAGCGGCCAACGGAGGGAGAGGTCGGAGTGAGCGCCGATGCAGGCCGATGGACTCGCTGGTAATATTCTCCACCGCGCACACTTGTGCTCCTAACCTGCGTGAGCAAGCCGCATCAGGGTATATCAAATCAAATCAAATTGAACAACACCCAAATCAAATCAAATCAAAACAAAAAAAAAAGAGGCGGTTGCAGCGCGGTAAATTCGCTGGCATCGCATGGGTACAGAACTGCTGCTAATGCTCATTGACAAGTCTAGCACATATCACACTAAATACCAACCATAGACTCATTTCGATTTCATAAGCATATACTCACTCCGTCCCAAAAAGTAAGACCATTTTTGACACTATCATAGTGTCAAAAATGATCTTAATTTTGGGATGGAGGGAGTATAAATTAGTATCGCTCCTACGAACAGAACCCAAACTCATATCTAATTATCTAATTAGTATCGCTCACACAAGGGAACGTTGATAAAATTTGAGAACATATGTCCAAATCCTTGCAAACAAGACCACACATGAACTCTGTCCAACATAGTGCATCCTCCTTTAATATTGTACAGGGTTTGATATACAAGACGAAATCGAACAAATTATGTGTATAAGCATGTACAGAAGTTTCTGTACAACTTTCGTGCTAAAAAATTATTTTAATTCAACCACTTATAGGCCCTAAACTAGCAAATGAGAGTGCTGCACTCAGGATAATAACTTCCTAGACAGCAAACCAAATTGATGGCGGCTCTCAAACTGCCCAGCCAAAAAGCACAAACAAATACTCTTTGGAAAGCTTGATACGTACACTACAACTTATATTAGGAGACTCTCTTGAATTGTGGACAGATCAGCCCAGAATTGGCCCAAAGATTACTATCCAAAAACAACAATTCCTCTAACTGAACCAAAGAATTCCTCTAATTATGCATAGCATGGGCAGCAGTGCTAAAAGCTACAGGACTGAACTACTATCCATTTCTACCTTGCAACAATTAAGGGTACAACCTCTGTTTGGTTAATTTGCAACCTGCAACTTGGGTCTAATAGTACTTGGTTTTATTTCAATTCAGTTCTCATTATCATGATGCATGTACAAACTTAATTAACTGAGAAGTGACAAAAGACATTACGTATAAACACATGTCACATGAAAAGCTTGAGTATGTAAAGGCAGAGACAACTAAAAACGACTACAGACAAAACAGTGTGCAAAGAAAGCATGCCACAAGGATCGACCACGAAGTATAAGAAAGCATGGAATGGACTACTCACATGTAGCCTTTTCATACAAAAGGTCAACTACCTCTATGCTCAATACTTAATTAGCGTGCTATGGAAGTACGCATTACATACGCTTTAGAGTTTCCAAATTGCTGCCTAGGCAAAGCAAGAGCAACATGATCCAACAGCAGCACCTGAATTTGCAAGGGCGAAAATTTTGGTCTCGGTCGGCGAATGATCTATATATGAAATTGGGGAAACCAAGGAGACTAGTGACCAATTAACAATGTGCACGCATACATCATCACAAAATGTACAGATGGTTGCCCATAAACTAGTGATTCACTTGAACAACCGGACAAACCTTTGGAGAAGAGCTACAGCCGAACCTAACTTGTTCAAACAAGTAAAGTTTTTCTGCGGCTGGTAGTTTACAAAGTACCAGCAACCAAACTCATGTAAAGGCAAAAGGAGAAACATTAATTGCATGGCAATGGAAGTATGCACGTGCCTGTTGCACATGTTCTAGATGTTCTAAACTGCTGCATAACCAAAGCAGCAACAACATGATGCAACAGGAGGACCTGAATTTGCAAGGGCAGAACCAAAGCAGCAGTGTTGTTCCTTTACGTTCATAGGCACAAATCATTTCCACGACAAGAAAAAGTCACTCCTTTTGTTGTAATATATAAGGTTCGCTGCTTCGAACTCGAGCGCAACGACCGCTAATGGCGCATCGCCGGAAAAGATGGCAGGAGGGATGGGGGTTTGGGGAGTTACCAGTCCTGACGGTGGAGGGGGAGGCAGCTTCTCCATGGCCTCCTTCCTTCACACACACACACACACACACACAAACAAGCAGATCGGATGGGAAGAAATTGCCTGCAAATCCGTGGCCACGGACACACGCATCAGATGCGGAGAGGAAGAAAACTAGAAGGAGAAGGGAAGGTGAGGAGGGATGCAAACCCACCATAGCCGAGGCTCATTGAGTGGTGCACCTCCTGCGGACAGCGCCATGGGTGGAAGAGAGGGGGCAGCTAGGAATTCGGGCGGAATTTGAGGTTGGACGCGGCGGCTCCGGCTAGGTGGGTGGAGCTCCAGCCGAGACGGATGGATGTTGGGCGTGGAGCTGGTGAAGAGGGATGGTGGTGGTGCTTGGGCCTTCAGCTGCTGGTCTTGGCCGCTGGTGATGGATGTTGGGTGCTGCCCGCCTGCGCGCGTTCGTGAGCAAGAGAAGGGAATCGAAGACCTTGACGAGCACTCACTAAGAAAGGGAAGGGAAGGGTCGGACCTTGACGAGCAGCTCCATGGCGTCGGGGGCGACGGAGCAGGTAGACGTCGGCCTCCTCACGCCGGCGCGGATCTGGCCGCCGCCAATGCGACTGCTGGATCTCCATCTCCTATCTGTCCTGTCCGTCCGGATGAAGGGAGGGGAGGGGCGTCCATCAGCTGGAGGGGAAAGGGAAGGGAATCTGCGGCGGCCGGAGATGTGGGTGGCTGGCGGCGGGAGGGAGAAGGAGGAAGAGGAAGGGGGAGCTAGGGATTTCTCTTTTTTCTTTTCCTACTGCTGGTTGTTGTTGGGTCGACCGAGCCCACGGATTGCCACTGCTTCATGGTTGCTCGTGATTGGTCCATGTCCGTGTCCCACGGATCGACCCTTCGTAGAACTTATCTTAGCCGTTCATCAGGATTTAATGGTTCAGCAAGGAAGGAAGGAGGTGATGGGTCGCGGCGGGAGAATTCATTTCTTTTGGCTCCTTGGCGCGTTCTTTTATGAACATCTTGATTGATGCACTTCGTGTTGATTGGTCAAAGGTCACCTCTCACAAATCCGCCACCTTTTTTTCTTTTAAATGCCATCATGGCTAGTAACTTTATTTCATCTCAAATAACGACAAATCATTCAAGATAAGGCTACGGATAAAAGAGGGAGGATTGTCCGTCCACTCACCCGGAGGATCAACCCTTGCACTTCTAGCTATCTCATGAGCCACGCGATTCGATTCACGCGCACAATGCTCAAAAATAACATGGCCAAAATTATTACAAATCTCAAAGCAATCGTTAAGAATAGGGGCCTATTACAAATTTTATTGCGTGGATGCTCATCCGTCCATGTCTGCCTTCAACGAATTGACAGCTTCCTAGAGCCCATCCACGGATCGTTAGTTTGGTTGCTGATTAAAAGGTTGCTGCTTGTTGGTCTGGCCATCTCCCTCGGACCACTGGTTTAGGACAACTCCAACCGTCGACCCCAAATGAATATTCGTTTTGTCCGGATTTTGTCTATCTGGGTCTAGAAAACAGACGGTTGTGTCTTGTTTTGTCCGCCCGCTTACTAGGGCACCCAACCGGGCGGCTGCATCGTATTTTGTCCGGATCGTGATAAAAAAATGGGCGGCCACACATTTAAAAACATAGAAATAAACTAATTAATTAAACAGTTCTAAAATGTCTAAACCGTTTAATCAAACCCGACCGCACATTAAACTTAATTTAAAACTTAAAAAACATTATAAAAAACTTGATGCCGCCACCCTGGTTGTCCGCGTCCACCGCTGCCATCTTCAGGCCCCGCCATCCTCCTCCTCCTCGTCCCATGTGAGGTTGATGTACGGCGGTGGCTGCCAGAGTTGGGCAGGTGACCCCTGCGGTAGTTGCATGGCCGGAGGCGCCTGCACGACCTCTTCCTGCGGCGCGGACGGGGACCACCCACGAGGGCGGCATGGAGACGAACTCAGGCGTGCACGGCAACGTGTCCATCCAAGTCCACCTCTGGATCACCATTGCCGCTAAGTGCGGCTCGACGACGGCCTCCTCCTCCTTGACGACAGCCTCCGCCAGCTCCTGGGGGATGGTGACGTCGCCCACGACAGAGAGGGCCATCAGTCACATCCCCTGCCACTGGGCCTCGTCGTGGCCGTGGACGGACTCCTCCTGAACACGTCACACAAGCTCCTCCTTCTCGGTACGGTGGTCACTGGAGGCGAGGTGGCGGGGACGGCGAGGGGGAAGGCGTAAGGGGTGAGCCCTTGAATCCATGCACGACCACGCGGCTGGCTCGCCCATGGCACGATCGGACCACGATAATGTAAAGGCAAAATGAGAGTACATTTGCATGGCAATGTAAAGGTACCATGGTTTGTTTCTTTTTCTTTTCCTGCTTGATGGTTGCTGCTGATTCGTCTATGCCCTTGTCCCATGGATCGGTCCGTTCGTAGAGCTAGTATTAACCGTTCATCTGGGTTTGATGGTTCGGCAAGAAGGAAGGAGGCGATGGGTTACGGCCCCGGAATTCGTCCTTTTTTTCTGCCTGGTGCGTTTTTTTAGAACACCTTGATGCGCCTCTTGTTGATTGGTCAAAGGCCGCCTCCCATAAATCTCCAGTTTGGTTTTGGCAGCTGATTGGTTCATATCTTTGTCCCATGGATCGATCGCTCCTAGGGCCGATCCCAGTCGTCGTCCATCCAGCACTCACAGCTAGGAGTCTTTCTCATAGTAACTTTTACTCCCTCCGGTCCTTTTTATTCTGCACATTGGATTTGCCGAAAGTCAAACTTTGCTAAGTTTGACCAAATTTATATTGAAAAAATTATTAGCATCTATAATATCTAATAAATGTAATATGAAAATATATTCCAAGATGGATCTAATGATATTGGTGTTGTTATGTGAATGTTAATAATTTTTTGTATAAACTTGGTCAAAGTGGAATGAGATTGACTTCAGACAAACCTAATATGCAGAGTAAAAAGGACCGGAGGGAGTATTTACTAGCAGCCTCCACGGATCTTTGGTTTGCTTGTTGATTGCGATCATCGCTTGCTAGTCCAGTCACCTCCCGCGGACCGTTGGTTTAGTTCTACATTGGTCAATATCTCCATCCGATAGATCGATCGTCCTCTAGAGCTTAGCCTAGCTACGCAGTTGAAATCGCCGCCTCACGGAACATGCCCCGTCTTCAGTAAATTAAAACATGTCAAAGTTTTTTAAGGATACTCGTCGATGGGTTATTAGTAGGTTTCTCAGTGAATTGTAATACTCGAAGTATTACGACATGAAATTCAGGCAGGAACGAGTCGAACCTAAAATATTAGTTGAGAACGAGTCGGACCTAAAATATTATGGCATGAAATTCAGGCGGGAAAAGAAGCGGGAGTCATACTCGAAGTATTTCAACATGAAATTAGGGCAAAAACATAAGAGGGGCCAAAGACTAATAGCTTTATAATCCAAAATACTCAAGTGACCTACAACTTTTCACTTCACATGTTATAACTATGGGGCATATCTAAAATAATATAATAATTAAATATCTCCAAAAGTATATTAGTCAAGACTTTATATAATCATACGAGGACTAAAATGGTACTAGGGTAATGTTTACCAAGGGAATGATGCATGCAACAGTATACATTTAATATTTCTTATCATAAAATAATAAGTTTTATTGAAACACCATGGCGGTCATTTGAAAATTTTGATTTATAATTTTCAGGTGAGAGTAATTGGGCGGGAAACGCACAACCCGAGAAACTGAGCGGGAAATTTTAGGTGGGTGATATCGCACGGAAAACGCATGGCATGCTTGACAATTAGGCTATAATCGTTTGGGCGGGAAAAACATGGTGCTAGAAATTGGACCGGAAACGCACAACATGAGAAATTGTGTGGGGAACTATTGGGTGGGTGATATTGCACGGAAAACACATGGCGCGAGAATTAGGTGAGAATCTTTTGGTCGGAACTTTTGGGTGGGTGATATCGTAATGAAAACACATGGTGCAAGAATTAGGCGAGAATCTTTTGGGCGGGAAACATATGGTGCTGAACTTCGGGGGTCGACTCTTGGGTGGGTGGTATCGCGCGGAAAAAACATGGCGCGAGAATTGGGTAATGATCTTTTAAACGGAAAACACAACGCAGGAAAGTTCTTTATGTTAGAAATTAAACTAGCTAATTACTACAACATGTATAACAACACTACAATCTTATTGCACATAAAATAATAAATCACAGATTGAACAATTTGTAAATATGAGTCCTATTGATTCAAAAAGACCATTTGACGTTGTTGAATAATATATTTAGAACATGTTTGGCCAAGTAGAGCGACAAGGGAGAAATTTCGTTCCCTACCATCTAGCATTAGAGTTGAGACAAGTCATTCACATAAAATTATGATACTTGAGATAAAGGTGTCTATTTTACTCAAAGTGATTTTATCACACCCACGAGAGATATTTATTGCCCAAGGCGGTGTCTGTAAATTAGATTTTGAAACTAGAGAATGGCTTGAAGGATGATGTTTCATAGAACCTCGGAATCTTGGTGCAACCGAAACCTAGCCTCACATGTGCAGTCATATTACCCCTATACATGTATAGAAGCTTGACCTAGTACCTTGTCTAACCCAAGTTAGGACATATGTATGGTAGGAACTTTGCAAAGGTGGATTTCTGTGTACGTACCACTCCGGCCTGACCTCCAGTAGGACTGTAGGAGCAATGCTTCTATTCAAATCATGTTCAATCACATTCCTTAGGGTGCTTTGATTGATCTCATGAGTGCCCAAGCCATCTCTTTTATCCGTCTTCGGGATTCATGGCTTGCCACGTCACGGTCTAGTCGTGGACTCGGCGATGCTCAATGGCCAGCACCCATCCCGCCCACTACTCTTGTACCTGGACCGCACAGATCATTGTCGTCGAGGGACAGGACGCCGAGTTGCCGGATGAGAGGAGGGCAAGAAATTATCATTGAGGTGTTTGTAGATGCATAAAGGATCATCGGGTCTGGTTTATCTCGAGCCAAAAATAGTTTTGAAGGAACGGATTTCTTTGATGGGGAATCATGGTAATTAATTTCTAGGTCTGGCTAATACATACGCCTTGTACAACTAGCTAAGGTTGGAGAGAGCAATGCTACATGTACAAACAATTTACAGGCTTTTAGATGGAAAGAGCGTGTAAAAGCTTGTAAATCTTTGTATGTCTAGCATTTTTGGGTTGGAGACTCACTTATCCGTCTACAGATCGATAAGCTTTGTATCAATCATGCCTAATTCTTAGGTGGTGGATTCTGCCTCAAGTACTACACTATTGCGAAAGCGCATGTACCGAAAGGAGGTGTGAAATAACCGAAGAAGCAACAGCATCAGTTAACGCATTTATGCATGTGTTAAGAAAATGCATTTGTTAGAGGAAGAACGTTAGTTACTGAGCCTATATGTTGGAAATCTTCTACACGTACGTACGTGGCTTCTAGCCCTTCTAGAAAATACAAATAAAATGAAGACCCTATGGCGCCTGGTCCTTCTTCTTCCCCAGCTCTTCTCCTTCCCCAGACCGCCGGCCGAACCACCTGCGACCACCACCAGCGGCCATCGGCGCTGCATCACGGACTTGTCGCCCCGCCTTCCCGGAACCGCCCCCATTGCTAGTCTTGCTGTCGCCCACGACCATCCCTCTATCCCCGGGCAATGACCGGTTCTTTCTCCGACAAAGTTGCACCACCGCCGTTCTGCCGCCCCCACCCCCATATCAACGATAGATAATGGGGAAGCCCTCCGGGAGGTTCTCTTTCCTCCTTCCTTCTCGCCGGTGAACTCTCGAAATCGACCGACCCGAAACCGACATTTAGCTAAGAGCATCTACAGCCGGAGATAGCAAATCCAAGCCATCAAACGCCCGTGGACGCGCCCGGAGACGACGCGGGGGCCGATCCATTTTTTCAGGGGTTATCGTCTTCAAGTTTCGTCCTCGCCGTCGCAGGCAGCCTCCATCCCCTGCGTTTAGGATTTTCTGGATGGGGAAATTTGTAGAGTTGGGGTGGGATGGGCTGACATGACGGACGCGTCCGATCCGCCCCGAACATTTGAGGACGGTTTAAAGCACCCGTCTGGATCGGGTTTTCATGACCGGTCAATGACCGGGCGGTCTGCCTGGGCGGTTGAGACGTTTTGAGATGTCCGGCCTAGATGCTCTCAATGTGATTTATTTTTGGTTGTGCAGGTACGCACGGGATAGCAACTCCCCAGCATATGCCATGCATGCACGAGACGCGTACGTACCTGCCGGCCCTGGTCATCACCGTACGTCGCTCACCGCACCACAGCTCCGGCAGCTCCACACGTTGATCCGTACCCGGCAACAACTAGCTAGCTTTTTTGATAAATGATAGATTTTATTAGCTCAAAAGGATCATTATGATACAAACCCAAAGAACATACACCTGGTCTTTCATAGCTAGAATACACATAGTCAATACAAACACGCACGCGCACACAAAACACGGCGGCAAAAAAGAAGGTCATATTAGACCAAAGCTATATGTAGCCGAGGTAAAAAAAAGAAACAAAGTGATCAGAGCCATGATCGGCAAATTACAGTTAACATCATATCCGTATCAATTATCTAATGACATCACATAGACGAAGATATACTTCAACAACAAGGGAGCGGCACTCAAGCGTCGCCGTCACCGGATACAACCATCAAGGTCAGAATCTAGGTTTTCATCTTGAAGAATCAGTAGAATCATATCCGGACAATGCCTTTAACAAGGTAACGACGTAAAAAATACATCGTCATTGCCAGATATAACCAGCTCCGATCAGAACTAGGCTTTCACCTCGGACCTCGTGATTGGGCGCTCGAGTAGCACCACTATTGAAGTCATGCAAGTGTTGTCGCCACCGCTTTTTCACGATACCAGCAGGTACATGCGACGTGACTGCCGTCACTGTGTCAAGTGGTCGCCCATAATTTGCATCCCACTGCCGAAGTAAACTACTGGATCTTGAGATGAACCGAAGATCTTGCAATGAACACCGTCGCTGTGGAGCCGTAGGAGGTCGATGCAGCACAGTGTGCAGTCATCCTCACCCGGTCGACCGAATCTGAATCACCACCGCCAGACCGTGGACCATAGTGCTGTGGGGCGGTCACCACCAGATCCATGGTTGCCGGCCCGGTCCTTGGACGCCGAGTAGCCATGCCCGTGTAAGATGTCGTTGTAGATGACAACACGAATGAGTCCTCGCCGTCGCCGTGTCCTCCGGCGAGAAGACTTAGGGCCGGCCGGTGGAGGGAGGAGCTAGGATCTTCCGAACACTGTGCATGCGCGCAACAGATCGATACAAGGAGAGACGGCGCGACAGTGGTGCCTGGGATTGCATGCATGCAATGCAACGTGGAAGAGGTGCATGCATGCGTCGAGCGGACGACATGCTTAACGCTCTGGTCGCCGGCAAGCATCTCCGGACGGACCGCCGGCCCGGCAAGAGAGGGATTGGGGGAAGAATCAAGGCTCCCTCCACGGTGGGCTAGGCGGCGCTTAATTTGTGTCTCTTTGTCTTAATTATGTGATGAAAAAAAAGTGAGCTTTTTTGACGGCCGACAGGAGAGCAGGCAGCATGAGGAGGAGAAGCCATCGGCGAAGAAGACGGCCGGCAACCACGCCGGCGGCGGCGAGGTACGTAACGAACATGGTCGCGGAATTAATTGGGTGGGATGAGAGCTGTAGCAAGACCAAGACGAACGAACCAAGGGGGTCCCACTCATAATCCCAGCGGGGGTTTCCTTTGTTTTGCCTTTTATTTTTTTTCCGAAGAAAAAGGAATTCGTTAGTTTGTTGGTTCGCTGGATCTAAACCCGCGCGCTTTTTTGGTTTTTACGAGAGAGAGAGAGAGAGAGCGACCCGCACCCGCTTTCTCGATGAGTGCACGTAAAGTAAAGGTCTCGGTGTCTCTCAGTCCCTGTGCAGGGTGAAGCTGTCGTACACCTTGCCGTCGCTGGACCGCCGGTACTCGAACTGGAGCGACCTGGCGTCCGACGCCGTGAGCTTGCCGAACCCGTAGTCCATCTCCCGGTACACGCTCCACGGCGGGGCCACGGCGGTGAAGTTGCTCAGGTGGCTGCCGCCGCCCCCGACGACGGCGTGGACGGTGCCGTGCCCGTGCCCGTCCGGCACGCACCGCTCCTCGTAGACGGGGCACGTCCGCTCGTACTGGTGGACATGGCCGTAGAAGGCGACATCCACCTGGTGGCGCCGCCACAGCCCCTCCAAGCTCTGCCGTGCCATGGGCTCCGCGAAGGCCCCGTCGAAGCCGTAGAAGAAGCCCGAGGAGTAGCCGAGGACGCGGTGCGCGATGAACACCAGCCATGGCTGCTTCGCCCGGTCCACCGTGCCCAGGCAGCGGTCCAGGAACCCGTACTGCTCCGTGCCCTCCCGCCAGTCGTGCTCGCTGTCCGCCACGCAGAACCGGAACATCCCGTAGTCCATGGAGTACCTGCCCAAGCGCCCAGCACGAGGTTAGCTGTGACCATCGCCATGGATGCATGCTCTGCTGCCATTGATGATGACAACAATGGAGTAATATAGTACCAGTAGTTGTCCCTCTTCTCCGTCGGCGCGTAGTACATGGTCTCTGCCGGCACCCCGCACTCGCCGCCGGAGTCTGTGCCATTGTACAGCGACCCGCTGTTGGGGAAATCTCGCTCATGGTTCCCGCTGCAACACCGATCGATCACAGAATCATCCTAGTTATTATCCTGAAAGTGAATTGACTCTTGAAATGCTTCGTGATCCTGAAAGAACCGGATGAAGATGCATACCTTGCGATCATGTAGGGCACTCGGGAAGTGATGGGCTCGACCTGCTGCGTGAACTGATCCCACTGCGACAGATAGCCGTTGGCGTAGGAGATGTCGCCGATGTGGAACACGATGTCGGTGTTGTCGAGGTCCCTGATCAGCGCGTCGGTGGTGTTGAGTGACGCAGGCTGGTAGTTCTGGTACTCGTTGCTTCCGTCCCTCTCGTCCTATAAACCAGGGCAGCAATATTGTTAATTCACAAGGACCATGCATTTGGCACACCATGAATATGTACGACGATCATGTAATAATAAGTCTACACTTTTCGTACACCTAAAATGTGCTTGCAAAAGCATATGTTTACCTTTCCCATGTCACCGAAAATAACGACCCGCTGTAGTGACTTTTGCCCGGGATAAGGAGGTGCTCTGAAAGATTTGGGCTTGCCCCATATAACCTTTCCATCATGGAGCGTATGTCCAATTTTGTAGTAGTACCTGCAAGGGAGAAACTGCATTGTCAGACCAGTATCACGCACAGCTGAGACAATTCTCTATAGGACAGAGGACTGGAATTTACTCTTTCTCTGGCGATAGATTCTTCAGGAAAGCTGTGTGTATGAAGCCTGGATCCCTCCAACCAACACTACGAGCAGGCTCTCCTGCACAGCCATTGGTACAAATCACGGTCACGACTGACAAGTGGAACTAGTTCAAACAAAATCAGGACAGCACAACGTTGTAATTAAAAAAATGCACAATTTTCTTTTGAACACAAAAAAAGAAATAAAAAAAATGCAAATAGTCTTTGATAGGTATCATACCACAGAGGCTCTCACGACCAAAGGTGACAGTGTCAGCTGGTGCGTGCACGGGATGGCTCCCTTTCATACCCCATTCAACGAAGGGATGTGCCTCACTGATGCCATAGCCACTTGTCCATGTGACAGTCATCTGGCATTGAATAGCAGTAGCCCACGGTTCAGGGAAGTTTCAACAGCAGATGTAAACTTAACCAGCAATCAACATGAAGTGCCAGCAAATACCCACCTCGTTCCATGTTTTTCCTACCGCTAGACGTGGGTAAACCGGAGCTTTTGGGTTCGCGAAGACGATCCTGTTCGACACCGCGACGAGCGTTGGCTGCTGACGGAATAGATGAAATCAGTGTGTTGTTCTGAATGATGGCAAGTGGATAGCACAGTAGGATGTGATGTGCTGGTACGAGTAACTCACGTTTGAGAGCCCACCGGTGAAGAACCCGAAGGAGAAATCCTGGCGCTGGTTGATCAGCTGGAACTTGAGAGCCCCTGTCGCTGACTTGTTATAACCCGACGAGTAATTCGCAAACTGATACTGAAACCAGCACAAAAAATCAATTCAAGTTAGGACTTGGCATCCCATCTGAAATCTGAAGGGAAGAATGTGAAGGTTGTTCTGCTCAATGTATCTGTCGCGTAGTACCTTTATTGGCGCCGAGCATATAGCGGGGCCAGGGCCCGACCCGTGGGAACCGGGGCATGTGGACGCGCTGCAGGAAAGAGCAAGAAGTAATCAGATCAGGCACACCACTTGGCTCATTACTTGGTCGGACCAAGGTTGAAAATCTGAACATTCAGAAGACGAAAATGTACTGCTTCATACTTGAAATTGGAAGGGGAGAACACCCCGACCCAGTCGCCGTCGCTTGCACGGGGAATTTTGAATTCTACGGTCACCCAAGCCGTATCTTCGCCCTGTCGTCCACAGACACCATCGTGTTAGATCTCTTTTTTTTTTTGTTTGGTTTCGCGGCAAAATAAAAAGGCAAAGACCAAAAAAATAGGGTCAGCGGTAATCAGACCGCGTGATCACGCGTGCATATTCCATGGAATGTACTACCATCAGTTTGACCGGCGGCAGTCGGCACACCGCACTAGCAATCTCTCTCAGTTCATGGGTTGACTTGACTTTGATAATGGGCACGCATGTCATGAATCCTGATCTTGGGTTCAAACGTCAACACCCACCTCGAGCTTTGGCACTTTGTCCCGAAGCGATTGGACACGGTCCGTCGAGCAAACGGCCACGAGAGGGAGGACCAGGACGACTGAAAGAAACACAAGTGGCTGCTTGTGCGATGTGGTTGGCCAACTGGCCAAGCATGCGTATGCATGCCAGGGCGGGAATGAAAGCGACATGCTTCATCACTGCGCTCCGAGAAGGGTTGAGCTCAGCCTCAGCCGGCCGCGCAGGACAAGGGCGATGATTCAGTTATTTGGGGGTGAAATTTGGGGGGTTTCTCAATGGTCGGATCAGTAGTGAACCAAATGATACGCATGTTCGCTACAGTTTTCTGAAAGAGTTACTACGCGCTATAGCTAAAGCATGGGCATTGCTAGAGCCAAGATTATTAAGAAATAAGAGGCGCAATGGAAAGAGGTGCAAGAAAGTCAGAAGGTGGTGCGTACCCGCGAGCCGAGGAGGCTGGGCGACGCGCGCACGGCGGCGGACGCGTCGAGGGCGACGCGGGCGCGGTGGATGGCGATCCGCGACAGCGGGTGCCCGTCGGCGCGTCCGCCCCAGCACGCGGCGAGGGCGAGCAGGAGCAAGGGCAGCCACGGCACGAGGCCTCCTCCTCCTCTCATGTCTCACTGCTTGCTTGCTTGCTTGCTGCTGCTGTGAGCTTTGTTTGGTCAGAGCAGGGAACTTCTTTTATGGAAGGAAGGAAGGAAGGAAGGAACACGCGCCGTGCCGCGACAGGAGAGAAGGCGACTACGCGAGAGAGGGGGCGGGTCGACACGGTGTTGACTCTGCAACGTGTGGGTTTATGGCGGCTTTCCCCGTCTTTTTGTATTTAACCGGAGTGGAGATTCGCGGTGATGCGTCCACACCAAACACGAGAGATTGCCCACAGGGCTACTCGACTTTGCGAATCCGACCACTCTTATATCAGACATGTCCGCGGATGCATCCGGCCGTTTTTCATAGGCCATGTCCGGCAGTCACGTACCTCAAATTCGTACTATCAAATACATGCATGTCCATCTTACACGCATACATCTTTATCTTTGTCTAGAAAGGAGGCTTTCATAATTCTCCATAAATCATTGTCGTATATCCGTTAATTTTGTCTTAACATACAGATTGACGGCTCAGATTTTTCTCCTCATTTTTTTCTGATGAAAAAAATCATCGCTGCATAAATTATTGTAGAAAGGAAAACACTTGCGTTTGGCGCGCCGGCCGAACGCTTCGGCCGGTCGCACGCAACCCGTGCGATCTCCTTCTATCGTATGGCTGGTGGGACGCGTGGCTGACGAGGCCCACCAACCGCTAGCACCTCGTCTTATCCATTCGCGGATGCTTTGCTTCCATTCATTTTTCTCTCCCTGCGCAGCTGCTCTGCTTCCTCCTCGATCTATTTTCTCTTTCCACACATCGACGACCACCGCACGCAGCTAGATCATGCAACTTGAGGGGGATTGAAGATCCACCGCGCGCTCTTCGGTGATGCTGCGCCGCGGCAGCAGTGGAGACTTTTTGCTGCCCTGGGCTGCCGTTCCATGTCCGTGCAACTCCGGCGATCCCCGGCTTCAATTAAATCTTCCCATGTCACCGGTGGAAGATTCCTTCCATTTTTTATTTGCTCACACGGTTGTAGCTTTAGTCCAAATAGATGTTCTTTTGCATTTTTTTCCAAATCACCGGTTCCCGGATGGAGGTCGCGTGGCCGTGCATGCGAGCAGATGGCACGACTCAGGCAGACGGTCTTCGATGCTTCGGCGAGGCACTCGTCTTCTTTGGACATCCACTTGATGCGCGCTCGCCGGTCCTGACCCCCCGCTTCTTCTTTCCTTTGCTCGTCGGAGTAGCCGCCGGCTCCTCCTCCTCTTCTTCTTCCTCCTCCTCGCCGTAGTCGAGCTCAGCGTCCATCTCGCCGATGAGGTCCGTTGTGTCATCTTGCGCCTGGAACCCGGGGGAAGCTACGGCGGCGGCCGAGCAGCTCGTGATGATGTCGTCCATGTTGGCTTCGGTCGGGTCGGGGTGGGCGAAGTGCGACGACAAGGCCTGCGAGAAGAGCAGGGCCCCACGGCGGAGAGGAGGCGTCGGCGAGGCGGCGTAAGCCAGCGGCGAGTAGGTGTATGGGGTGTACTGCACGCTGACGAACATGGGCGAGGGCGTGCGTTGGCCGTGCGGAAATGTGATGTTCGGGTTGAATCCGTCGTGCACGTCGCCGTCGGCGTAGCCAGGCGAGGGGGTGCACCCCCAACTGGCCAGTGACCCGATGCTCTGCTGGCTCTAGGCAGCTTACGGGCCGCCGGGCATGCACATCATCCCCGCGCGAGACACCTCTGCTTGCTTCGCCGCCGCGTCCTAGGCCCTCTTGGCGTTGAGCCTGTTCCGCCGGTCGGTGGTAACAGCCTCCCGGCGCAAAACCTCCGCCCTCCAGTTGGCGTTCGACATGCCTGGCGGTTTGGCAGGCGGCGCCCTCGGCTTCCTCTGCTTCGCCTGGGTGGCGTCGACCACAGCAGCGGCACGAGGGGTCGAGTATTTCTTCGGCGGCATGGCGGAATGTCGGGGAGAGGGAGGAGAATGGTGGAAGAAGAGGGGCTGGAGGGGGAAAGGGTGGGAGGAAAACCGGAGAACAGCGGGAAATATGTAAGCATACCATTTGCCTTACTTTAAGTTTCATGCTGATGCAAGTCAAGCTGCTTGCACGCAGCCAAACGATCCATTTTCATCATGTTCGGGCCTTTACGCAGCCAAACGATCCATTTTCATCATGTTCGGGCCTTTACACGTTGCTCTTTTTGTACCGTGGGAGACCAGTTTATTTCCTCACAACTGTAATCTTGCCTAAGTATTTTTATTTCTTCCGTTTCCCTAGGTATTTTTATTTCTTCCGTTTTCTGAGATTGGACTGGACTGGGGTGAGGAATAAGTATTCTTCACCCTGGGCGACGAATAGTCAACCACTTGTATCCCCAACCAAGACATCAATTAATTTAGCTCAATTTTCGTTGTAACTTTTCAACACAGAAAATTATAGAGAAAACACAACAATGTGCAATTGCAGTGAATATGATAATATGTTAAGTACACTGAAAACTTTGGTAATAAGTTATTAATAAATGTAATATCACAAACCCCAAATGTTATTGACTTTTAAAGAAAGTAAAGCACAACACAACTAAAACAACATAATGTTATTTGACACCTGAAAATTTCACAAAGCATGACACCGGCTACAAGGCTCCAGAACATTGAACTTGACCTTAGAGGGAACTCTCCCCTCAATGTATGTTCTCACGGCCAATATTGATTTATGCGCCTCCCTTATATATGTGGTTTCCATTGGAAAGCATTTCCCACGCGATACATTGCCAAAACACCGATAATCAACAGGACTAGCGTCCAGCGTAAGGCGCCTAAGTGACACTGCGTTCTCAAGAATGTGACATGTTAACTCAAGCATGCTCTTTTGGGGGCAGAAACCAGTGATCTTCACACTCTTCAGTTTGCCATGGCAGCGTTCTGTAATTCGCCTCAGGGATGAGGAATCTCCCTCAAACGAGTCATACGTGGCTTGCCTTCCAACCTGAAGAAACAAGGCCAAGGTATTGAAATTAGTGATTCAGAAAAGGTAGATGATCTTTGCAGGATGAACAGTATCTTATTTTGGGAAAGGGTGAACAGCGACTTACAAATAAGCGAAAAGTCTCCAGGGAAGGAGAAGCATCGAAAAAAGAAACAAACGATAAATAATCGTAGTCCCGGTGGAAATAGCTTCCCAAAAAATTAATACTCAAGACCGGTCTCTCTTCCCGCGCGATACGGCTCCGAGTGGGGGCAGCTAAGAGCATCTTCGATATGTGATGTACTTTACATCATCAAATTGTGATTGAAGTAAAATATACATCAACAAAGAATAGGGCGAACAGTGATCGGAACCGCATCACACGCTTCCGCAACACGCTAAACACCTGTGAGCTCAAAGAAATACACTTACAAAACAGAAAATTCACATGGAGCAATGAGCAAGGAGATCCAACGCTTAGCAAGCTGGACTATTTTTTCTGCAATGAAGAGTGGGACATCGATTTTGGCAGTCATCTGTTGCACGCACTATCTTCGTCCCTCTCTGACCACTGCCCTCTTTTACTTGCTAATGCCCACGGGCCGTCGAAGACTAAGTGCTTTCGTTTTGAAAACTTCTGGACCAAAATGCCCGGTTTCAAGGAGACGGTGCAAGCTGCTTGGAATCAACACGTGAACCATGCAGACCCTTATCACATCTTATTTCATAAGTTAAAGAAGACAAGCCTAGCCCTGAGGAAATGGAGCAAGACTTTGTTTGCTCGCTCAAAGGTGCAGTTACACATGGCGCTGGAGGTCATTCTTCGCCTAGATGTGGCACAAGAGCTCCGGCCTCTTAGTGCGGACGAACGAGATATTCGTGCAAGGCTCAAGAGAAAGGTTGTCGCCCTGGCCATCATGGAGCATACTCGCAAGAGGCAAAATTCGAGAGTCACCAACCTCAAAGAAGGTGATGCAAACACCCGCTTCTTCCACTTAAGGATCAACAGCAGAAGAAGGAAGAACTTCATCCAACGTCTGAAACACAACAACGGGTGGGTCTTTGAGCATGATCACAAAAAGACAATCATCCAAAACCACTTTGTTCAGACCATGAAGCGCCCACCGCCTCGCAACATTGACATCAACTGGGATAACATTCCGGTGCCTGCGCGGGATCTTTCTAACCTTGGGGCTGCTTTCACGGAGGAGGAGGTTAGGAACGCGGTTTTCGCTCTTCCCAGTGATAAGGCACCGGGCCCCGACGGCTTCTCCGGTGTCTTCTTCAAGGAATGTTGGGAGATAATCAAAGGCGACATACTGACTGCTTTGAGCCACTTTTCAAACTTGCACACATACAATCTCAATTGGCTCAACTCAGCCAACATTGCTCTCATACCCAAGAAAGAGGGGGCGGAATGCATTTCGGACTTCCGTCCGATCAGCTTAATTCATGCCATCGCAAAGATCCTCACTAAAGTGTTGGCTACACGCCTAGCTCCTCATATGAACAAGCTGGTATCAAATGCCCAAAGCGCTTTTATTAAGAAAAGAAGCATTCATGATAACTTCATGTATGTAAGAAACTTGGCAAGAAAGCTCCACCGAAACCATACACCGACCCTGCTATTCAAACTTGACATTAAGAAGGCCTTTGACTCTGTACGTTGGGACTACCTAATGGACCTCCTGAGACACCTCGGGTTTCCGACCAGGTTTCGAGACTGGATCTCCGCACTCCTATCCTCGGCCACCTCCAGGGTTTTGATCAACGGGGTGGTGGGCGACCCGATGAAGCACGGTTGTGGTCTCCGGCAGGGAGATTCTTTGTCCCCTCTCCTTTTTGTGTTGGCTATCGACCCCCTGCATCACCTCCTCAACAAGGCCACCTCGCAAGGGCACCTCCACCCTATTGTTGGACGAGCTCCGACCATCAGGACGTCTCTATACGCAGACGATGCTGCCATCTTCGTCAAGCCCACGAGCGAGGACGTGCAATTTCTCGCATCCTCCTTAACTGCATTTGGAGAAGTCACCGGTCTGGTTACTAACCGTGCTAAAAGTTCGGTGGCTCTCATCCGGTGTGAAAACATAAACCTGGAAGAAATTCTGCAGGCTTTCCCGGCGGTGCGCACCACCTTTCCGATGCGATACCTTGGTCTTCCTCTGACAGTCAAACGCCTCAAGACTATACACTTTCAACCCCTCATAGACAAGGTCGCTGGCAAACTACCTCCTTGGCAAGGCAGACACGTTGCCATTGCTGGTCGTGCTGTACTTGTTAAAGCTGTCCTCACAGCCATCGCAATTTATCATCTGACACCTCTTACCATCCCCGTTGAGGTACTTAAAGCGATTGACAAACTTCGGCGTGCATACCTGTGGGCAGGAACGGACAAAGTTTCGGGGGGGAAATGTAAGATTAATTGGGAGCTGGTCTGCAAGCCTAAAGAGTTTGGCGGCCTAGGCGTCCTCAACCTGGACAAATTCGCTAAGGCCCTTCGCCTTCGATGGCTATGGTTTGAATGGATGGACAACACAAAGGCCTGGATAGGCATGGGTTCCCCATGCACTGGAGACGATCGTATATTCTTTGCGGCCGCTACCACGGTTAATGTGGGCAACGGACACACTGCCAGATTCTGGAGCTCACCTTGGCTAAACGGTTTGTGCCCCTGTGACTTAGCTCCGGGCATTTTTGCAATTTCTCGCAACAAGAATTCGTCGGTCCAGCAAGCTCTCAACAACAACACCTGGATTTCCCGCATTGATACCTCCAATGGACTGTCGCTCGCACTTGTACAGCAGTTTGCTAACCTTTGGGAGAAAGTATCAGCGACATCCTTGTCTGACGACACAGAAGATTCTATCGTTTGGAAGTTCACCAAGGATGGAGTGTACTCCACTTCCTCTGCCTACAGGGCTCAGTTTGAGGGTCTCACTAAGTCAGACTTAGTCCACTCCGTCTGGAAGGTTTGGGCACCTCCAAAGTGCAAGTTCTTTTCCTGGCTGGTTCTACAGAATAGGATTTGGACTTCGGATCGGCTAATACGGCGAGGATGGCCAAACTGTGGACTTTGCCCACTGTGCCAGCAATGCCAGGAGTCTGCCGCCCATCTCATGTTTCAGTGTCGCTACACCACACGCATTTGGAACAATATTCTTCCTTGGCTCGGTATGCATCACATCACTACGGCGGCTTGGCAGACTATGGTTTCGGTGAACACATGGTGGAATGGAAACCTTCATATACGTCATGGTTCCCCTAAGGCGCTCGCCTCAATGATGATGCTCATCTCATGGGAGATATGGACGGAGCGCAATGCAAGAGTTTTCAGAAACACGGCCATCCCTCCCGCAATTCTTACCAACAAGATCAAAGCTCAGGTGTCCCTTTGGGCGATGGCCGGCGCAAAGCACATGAGTAGCCTAATGCCGCGAGAGTAGACCTCTTTTTACCTCTTTTGCTTTTCTTTTCTTTCCTTTCTGCCGCCTTCGGGCGACTGTCTAAACTCCCTGCTTAATCAATGAAATGGCAAATCTTTTGCCTCGTTTCAAAAACATGGTATTTTTCATCTCCAAAAATCTTCAACTCCAACAAATATGATGTAAAATACATCACCAATAGTTGGTGCTCCAATAAGTGATGTAAAATATTTTAGACGCACAGCTGCCGCTCCATGGCCGGTGACAAGACGGGAGGTGGTGTGGGAGGAGGTGCGGCAGCAGCAACAACTGTCGGCGACGAAGCAACATCAACCACCGCCGCAGTCACCTTCGTCTTCTTCGCCCGGGACGAAACCACCGCGGCGTCACGCGACGTCTGCTTTGAGCCGCCACCTCGTGGTTGGTTGATGTTGCCTCCTTCCTCGCTGGCGGTTCCATTTCGACTGTGGCGGTGGGACCGACAGCAGGTGCGAGGAGAGACGAAGCGGCGTTTGCGGTCGCCAAGTCGGAAGAGGCGTCTATGGGGGACCGACGAAGGTGGGCGGTGCACAACTACTCAAGTTAACTCGAGATTTACTCGGGCGGTCACATATTGCATCACCTAGTGATGTATTTTACATTTAAAGAAAAATTGGAGTAAAAAATGTTAACAAATGTTAGGGCATCTATAACACTGACCTCTAAATGAGACACCGTATCTATCCATGGACTAGTCGGACACCCATACGGAAGCCAGCCATTCAAAGCTAACTAATCGTAAGTGTCCGCATTACTAATTTTTTTAAAATTACCTTCCGCCAAATGTATCATCTAGTAACTAGTTAAACACATCATGTAACTATATAATAACTAGTTAAGTACCTACTACTCCCTCCGTTCCTAAATATAAGTCTTTTTAGACATTTCAAATGGACTACACCATACGGATGTATTTAGACATATTTCAGAGTGTAGATTCACTCATTTTGCTTCGTATGTAGTCACTTGTTGAAATCTCTACAAAGACTTATATTTAGGAACGGAGGGAGTAGTTAGCATGTTTTGTTGGCTTCTGCCAAAGATGGACAACAGCTTCCGCCAAACACTAGCAATGTTTAGCATCTATACTAATTTCCGCTAAATGAACTAGCTTCCTTAGTTACCGCCAAATAAGATGAAACACTTGAACCTTCTGCCAAAACGAAGCATATGAAAAAATAATAAACAAAGTGATTAAGTAGCTTACGTCAAATTTCAACATGCTATCCACCACGCCAAGCATGCTAATCCTTCTGCTAAGCCGAAATAGCAGCACAGCAGCAGCCTTCCGCCATCCATAGAGAGGAGAAAGGGGTATGTGGTTTTGATTTGTGAAAAAAACTAACGTCCGGACGCTTCGGCGAACCGATAAGGGTCTACGCTAGATGGCAAATTTCGTCTGAACAGTGCAGTTCGGGCGCTTGCGGAGGTTTGAGGCCTTAAGAGTTCATTTTGGAGATGCCCTTCGTGGATTCCATTCAGCAAATTAAACAGTCAGAGGGGAGCGCTTGCACATTCAATCATGACGTGGGTTGGGAACTTGGGATACGTCATAGCTTGGTTCGATGAGTACTAAATTTTCGCGTGAGAGAGCCACAGACGTGGTTGACTGATGAATTAGAGTGAATTATGAATGCATGCACGATCATGCATGTACGTGCTCAGCTGGGGTGTCTACGCGCGTATTATCTTATACTATTTTTTTTGCAAGGATCTTATACTACTACTTCACCGGTCGATGACGAGGTAAGTTAGTGGTACACTGGTACGTACGTACTTAACAAACGACCGGACCGCGCGATCAAGTCTTATTCCAATATTCCATTGATGAACCTCAAGCTCCTGGTGATGGTTAAATGATGGAGGAAAGAATGTCAGCTCCCTGCGTCTGTCCAGTCTGACTTTATTTGATCGGGCAAGCCTGCCTGAGAGGCCGAGATGATGGGGTGGGGGGACGTGTACAGGGTGGCGGCCGCCATGGCGCCGCTCTACTTCGCCCTCGGACTCGGGTACGGCTCCGTGCGGTGGTGGAAGCTCTTCACCGCGGACCACTGCGACGCCGTCAACCGCCTCGTCGTCTACTTCGCCTTCCCGCTCTTCGGCTTCGACTTCACCGCCCGCGCCGGCTCCTTTGCCGCCGGCTACCGCGTCCTGGCGGCCGACGCCGTCGCCAAGATCGTCGTCGTGCTAGCGCTCGCCGCGTGCGCCGCCACCCGGCGCGCCAAGGCCGCGACGCGCCGCGGCGGCGGCGGCGCGCCCTCGTCCTACTCCTGGTGCATCACCGGCTTCTCGCTGGCGGCGCTCAACAACGGGCTCCTCGTGGGCGTGCCACTGCTGGACGCCATGTACGGCAAGTGGGCGCGCGACATCGTCGTGCAGCTCTCGGTGCTGCAGGCCGTCGTCTGGTTCCCGATGATGCTCATCGTCTTCGAGGCGAGGCAGGCCTGGCTGGAGGTGACCTCGGAGCCGGCTGATCAAGGCGCCGGCGCGCGCGAAGAAGGCGATCTGTCCGCGGTGCCCGAAGGCGCGCGTGAAGACGACGGCCAGGCGGCGTTGCGGAGCGACGTCGAACGGCCAGCACAAGGTGAAAACGGCCGGAAGACGGCGGCCACGGGGTGCGCGTTCTGGGCGCCGCTGCTGCGAGCGGTCGGGGTGAAGCTCGCCCGCAACCCGAACGTGTACGCCAGCCTCCTTGGGGTCGCGTGGTCTTCCGTGGCGAACAGGTTTGCATGCATGTGCCATGTTGCACCACAGATTTGATTAATTAGCGAATTTCTCTTGGTAGTACAATGGTTGAATTAGTTGCAATAATTCATCCAATAAGTAATCTGGTGCATGTGCTTGCAACCATATATATGCAGGTGGCACCTGAAGATGCCAAGCATCATAGATGGCTCGATCGCGATCATGTCAAAGACCTTCATTGGAACGGGAATGTTCAGCATGGGTACATAACCACCTACCAAATCTAGCTGCAATTAGCTATCATAAAAGTCTACTGCAATTAGATTCGTATTTCGGGATCGGTTTCGCTATTCAGTAGTCAACCTTGCGTTTCGAAAAATATTACTCCCTTCATTTCAAAAATCTTACTTAACTATAAATTAGATCAAGAATGCATACTTTAATTATACAATTGAAAACTTATTCCGAACATGAATTCAGTGGAACAATTTTGTCACATATAACTCACATTTAGTTGTTCTAATTTATGGTTAAGTTAAATTTTGAAATCTGTGTGCATTGTATTTATGCATTGAAATGGAGGGAGTGCCACATTTATAGCAATATCTTTTTTTCTTCAAAGAATAGCATTTTGAAATTGGGCTCTATTATGTTCGCAAGAGGAAGCGTAGGATATATGTGTCATGGTCCCCGTCGAAAATTCACGGGTTTTCCATGTGTTACAACTTACAACTAAACAAGTATTATTAGTTTCTCTGTTGCATGTATGATTAACACAAAACAACTAAAAAACATAACATCTTTTCTATTCATGTGTTTTTCAAAATCACATGGTTTAAGTGGACATCTAACAATGCGAGGATCGAGGCATTAGAATAAATTCTGATTGTTGCACTGTAGGTATGTTCATAGGACTACAAGACAAGTTTATTGTGTGTGGACTAGGCTTGACTGTCTTGAGCTTGGTGTTGAGGCTCATTGCGGCTCCGGCAGCCGCCATAGCTGGAGCCCTAATTTTAGGACTCCGAGGTGACCTTCTACGTGTTACTATCTTACAGGTGATAAGTGTTTGAAAATCATAGGTTACGGTAACATTGTATTGCCTTTTTTACAAGAAAAGTTTTATAATCATACTTCCTTTGATTTATCTTGATAGGCTGCATTGCCACAGTCTGTCGCAACATTTGTCTTCTCGCGAGAATACGACCTGCATGCTGGTGTACTTAGTACCGCGTAAGTAACTATTGATGATTGCCCTCAAAATATTTTTTGTTGATGATCACACTATTTAATTAGATTTTTTCTTTCTTTTATGTACCTCTCATTTTGGACAAATGTGATTGGTCTTAATTGCAGAATGTTATCTTCTATGTCTAAATAGGTAGCCTTGACTATCCTATTTCTCTTAAAATGCAAGCATGTAACTTCATCATGTAGAATGCAGGGAAAAAGGTGCACCACAACAATGCAACCATTCAGAGGAAAAAAGACACCTCAACATGGAAACATGCATGAGAGTTTACATTCCATTATTAATAAATATTTTAAACCATACAAAAATCAAATACATTAAGTCATATGTATTTTACAAAATTTGGTTCTCATATTATTACTCCAAATATTCATGTTCCACACAATCAAATATCATTGAAATATATTGCATAACATTTTCACATCAACATGTGTTATTATTATCTATTATATAATAATAACAAATCGAGCCATCTTTTTTTTTTGCAGGATTATAGTCAGCACATTGGCTTCACTGCCCGTGTTAACCGTGTATTATCTGGTTTTAGGGCTTGTAATATAGATTAACTTTTTCCTCTCTACTAAGTTCCGGTGCTTCATTTTTTTACTGTAAATCGGAATGAAAATTTGCATATAAGTATAGTTTTTTTACGTGGAAATTACTCAAAGTTGCTGTGAAGTTGGTTTCTTTATCAACTTCTCCGAAAATGAAGCAAGTTCTTTATAAAAAAGAAAATGGTATAAGGTTCTCAATCACAGGACTCAACTAGGGGTGGGTGTTCATGCGCTTCCCTTGGGCCGAGCTGGATTCTCAAACAGACTTTTTTTTTACACTATTCTCAGACAGACTTCTTTTTTTTGGAACGAAGGCTCCAGATGAGCCCGGCTTTGAATTAACAAAGCCATCAACCGGCCAGGATTACAAAGATTACAACCACGAACCCAACTAAAGAAAGAAAAACGGCAAAGATACAAAGGCAGCGGGGGACAGCACACATAGCACACCACCAGCTAGATACAGATCCACGTGAAGCTACTAGCTCGGAGATGCTAGGGACCTCTTGCACACACACAACCCAGGGGGAGGCAACTGCCGGCTCAGAGCAAGGACACAACGGCGATGAGAGGTATGCCGTTGCCAGAACACCATGGACTTGAGGATAACACAACCAGTCAGGTCCATCGTCAAAGAAGGCCCCTGCCTCCTCGCCTGGCTCGAAAGGCGCCGTACCGTTGAGCGATGGACTAGTTCACCCTAGAACCAGCCTGTATGGCATCCAAGGAAGCCACATGAGTTGAACCAGGCGATCCTCACGTGTCGACGGCGACTCACCTCGAACCAAACAGCCCCTAAGACCAACGGTTGGTCGAGAAAGAGGGTGAGCTGCCAGGATGAAAGACCGCAACAAGGAACCGCACCAGGGCAGGCATGGCTGCCACTGGAGACTTGCCGCCGCCGCCGCCTCACACCAAACTCACCACACCGAAGCCCACTGTCCCACCTGTTCCCGAAAACAGCGTCTTCAAGAAGATTACGACGCGAAGGGCGTCGCCGCTGTCCAACAAAGTTTGGGTTTTCACCTGGGAAGCAAGGGGGCATGGGATGGGGAGAGCAAGACCTGACCGGCGCCTCCAAGGAGGTGAGCGGCGCCCGCGGGCGTCGCCGCCGACGCGCCAGCGAGGCTGGCAAGGGGATTCCCCCGTCCTGGAGCCCCACCATCCGCTCCCACCCACCGAAACCGGCCCCTCACGCTGTAGCAGACCGGATCTGGAGGGGGGAAGAGCATGCCGGTGGAGAGAAGGGGCGGAGACGGCCAGATCTGGCACCGCAGGGGCCAAAACCAACGCCGCTCCCAGATCCGAGTCCTCCGGAGGTCTCGCCGTCCTCACGACCAAGACCGCCGGCCCACGCGCCCGCGCCACACCTGACGGGCCGCCGCCCCAGATCCCAAAGCCCCCCGCAAGCGAGGCGAGGCAGCGAGGGCCCCGCCGCCACCGTCATCGGCAGCACCCAAGCTTGCCTGGCGGCTGCCTCTGGTGGCGGCGAGGGGAGATCGAGGAGGGAGGGAGGGGAGGCGGCGGGAGAGGGATTCGCCCCTCGAGTCGCCCGAGCGGGCGACGCGAGGGAGAGGAGGGGGGGACTTAGCAGAGGTTGCACCTACCCGAGCTTTCATCTCAGACAGACTTCTCCGTGCACAAAGATTTCGTTCGTACTTTACGAACTGGACATCTCGTTTTAAATTTGTTTCTAAACAGGTTTGCTATTTCACATCAATATCTCACATCTAACACACTAGTCCTTGATTTTTTATTAGAGTCCACCATGAATTTTTAAGAGTGAGGGAGTTAGATGTGAGATAATATCTCACATCAAGATGTGATATAGACAGACCCTTTTTTAAATAGTGTATATCTTCTTTTTCCTAGGAAAAAAGTTAAACAGGTATAACAAACTCGGGCAGGTATCCTGTTTCGTTTTGTAAAAGAAACGTCACGACTCACGAGTCAACTGAATTAACGACTCCCTATAAAATCGTGACCCCCATCCTCGGCCGCCGGCGTCGTTCGACGTTGGCATCGTGTTGGCAGAGCAAAAAGATGGGAGCAAGCGCGCTGCCGCCGCTGCTGGTGGCGGCCGTGCTGCTGCTGATGGCCGCCTCTGCCACGGCCATGACGGTGGAGGACTCGGCGCCGGACAACATCCAGCCGCTGTCGACGCTCAACCTGGCCGCCGCGCAGGTGGCCATGGACTCCGCGTCGGCCATCCACGCCTCCCCCGACGTGCTCGGCAAGGACGTGAGTACATGATATAGGATTTACCCATGCATGCGTGTACCTTGAAGTAGCGTTGTTTAATCAGGCCACTCGATGCGTTGCGTTGCGTTGCGTTTCAGGGGGAGGATTCTGCGTGGGTGACGGTCAACTTCACGACGCCGTCGCCCTCCTCCGACCACTGGATCGGCCTCTTCTCCCCCGCCGATTTCAGGTACGCCCAGCTTAACATAGTACTGTCAATCAAGATCAATGACCAGCTTACCGCAGTTAATCAGTACTTATAATGAGATTTGTTGGGTTGTCCGTGCAACCTGTGATCGCGCCTGCGTGCAGCTCCGGCATCGGGAGCAGCAAGGTAGCAGCGGAAGAAGATGCGCCCGCAGGGCTGCCCGTGGCTCCGATCAAGGTCAGTGGATACATATATAGGCAATCAGGAATCAATAGATGCCACACGGCCTGTAGACCTGTACTGATCTGTGTTGCTGTGGTCTGTTGCAGTACAAGTTCGGCAACTCGGAGCCGGATTTCCTGCGCACCGGCGGCGGCAAGACCAGCTTCCTCGTCATTAACCAGCGCTCCGACTACGCCTTCGGCCTCTTCTCCGGCGGCAAGGACAATGTAAGCCGCCTCCAGTGGACGGTGCAGCGTCAGTGACGATGTACCAACAAGTATGCATGCCTTCGGCTTCGGGCTCTAATGATGCGTTTGTTTGCAGCCTAAACTTCTGGCAGTCTCGAACAAGATCTCCTTCATGAACCCGAAGGCGCCGGTGTTCCCACGCCTGTCTCTGGGGAAACAATGGAACGAGGTGAGCATACTAGTAATATTTTCTGCTGATTATGCTTCCTCGTGTGATTTCTGTTGTGCGTGCAGATGGCGGTGACGTGGACGAGCGGGTACAACATCGGCGAGGCGTACCCGTTCGTGGAGTGGAGGATCAAGGGCGAGGAGACCTCCAAGCGGACGCCCGTTGGTTTAGTTCTACATTGGTCAATATCTCCATCCGATAGATCGATCGTCCTCTAGAGCTTAGCCTAGCTACGCAGTTGAAATCACCGCCTCACGGAACATGCCCCGTCTTCAGTAAATTAAAACATGTCAAAGTTTTTTAAGGATACTCGTCGATGGGTTATTAGTAGGTTTCTCAGTGAATTGTAATACTCGAAGTATTACGACATGAAATTCAGGCAGCAACGAGTCGAACCTAAAATATTAGTTGAGAACGAGTCGGACCTAAAATATTATGGCATGAAATTCAGGCGGGAACAGAAGCAGGAGTCATACTCGAAGTATTTCAACATGAAATTAGGGCGAAAACATAAGAGGGGCCAAAGACTAATAGCTTTGTAATCCAAAATACTCAAGTGACCTACAACTTTTCACTTCACATGTTATAACTATGGGGCATATCTAAAATAATATAATAATTAAATATCTCCAAAAGTATATTAGTCAAGACTTTATATAATCATACGAGGACTAAAATGGTACTAGGGTAATGTTTACCAAGGGAATGATGCATGCAACAATATACATTTAATATTTCTTATCATAAATTAATAAGTTTTATAGAAACACCATGGCGGTCATTTGAAAAATTTGATTTATAATTTTCAGGTGAGAGTAATTGGGCGGGAAACGCACAACCCGAGAAACTGAGCGGGAAATCTTAGGTGGGTGATATCGCACGGAAAACGCATGGCATGCTTGACAATTAGGCTATAATCGTTTGGGCGGGAAAAACATGGTGCTAGAAATTGGACCGGAAACGCACAACATGAGAAATTGTGTGGGGAACTATTGGGTGGGTGATATTGCACGGAAAACACATGGCGCGAGAATTAGGTGAGAATCTTTTGGTCGGAACTTTTGGGTGGGTGATATCGTAATGAAAACACATGGTGCAAGAATTAGGCGAGAATCTTTTGGGCGGGAAACATATGGTGCGGAACTTCGGGGGTGGACTCTTGGGTGGGTGGTATCGTGCGGAAAAACATGGCGCGAGAATTGGGTAATGATCTTTTAAACGGAAAACACAACGCAGGAAAGTTCTTTATGTTAGAAATTAAACTAGCTAATTACTACAACATGTATAACAACACTACAATCTTATTGCACATAAAATAATAAACCACAGATTGAACAATTTGTAAATATGAGTCCTATTGATTCAAAAAGACCATTTGACGTTGTTGAATAATATATTTAGAACATGTTTGGCCAAGTAGAGCGACAAGGGAGAAATTTCGTTCACTGCCATCTAGCATTAGAGTTGAGACAAGTCATTCACATAAAATTATGATACTTGAGATAAAGGTGTCTATTTTACTCAAAGTGATTTTATCACACCCACGAGAGCTATTTATTGCCCAAGGCGGTGTCTGTAAATTAGATTTTGAAACTAGAGAATGGCTTGAAGGATGATGTTTCATAGAACCTCGGAATCTTGGTGCAACCGAAACCTAGCCTCACATGTGCAGTCATATTACCCCTATACATGTATAGAAGCTTGACCTAGTACCTCGTCTAACCCAAGTTAGGACATATGTATGGTAGGAACTTTGCAAAGGTGGATTTCTGTGTACGTACCACTCCGGCCTGACCTCCAGTAGGACTGTAGGAGCAATGCTTCTATTCAAATCATGTTCAATCACATTCCTTAGGGTGCTTTGATTGATCTCATGAGTGCCCAAGTCATCTCTTTTATCCGTCGTCGGGATTCATGGCTTGCCACGTCACGGTCTAGTCGTGGACTCGGCGATGCTCAATGGCCAGCACCCATCCCGCCCACTACTCTTGTACCTGGACCGCACAGATCATTGTCGTCGAGGGACAGGACGCCGAGTTGCCGGATGAGAGGAGGGCAAGAAATTATCATTGAGGTGTTTGTAGATGCATAAAGGATCATCGGGTCTGGTTTTATCTCGACCCAAAAATAGTTTTGAAGGAACGGATTTCTTTGATGGGGAATCATGGTAATTAATTTCTAGGTCTGGCTAATACATACGCCTTGTACAACTAGCTAAGGTTGGAGACTCACTTATCCGTCTACAGATAAGCTTTGTATATCAATCATGCCTAATTCTTAGGTGGTGGATTCTGCCTCAAGTACTACACTATTGCGAAAGCGCATGTACCGAAAGTAGGTGTGAAATAACCGAAGAAGCAACTGCATCAGTTAACGCATTTATGCATGTGTTAAGAAAATGCATTTGTTAGAGGAAGAACGTTAGTTACTGAGCCTATATGTTGGAAATCTTCTACACGTACGTACGTGGCTTCTAGCCCTTCTAGAAAATACAAATAAAATGAAACGCCGAGTCTTTCTTCAGTATTTCTAGTGTAGCTAAAAAGTGATGGCATGATCATTTCACTGGGTCGTATATATTTTGTGCATGACTTTTAAATTTGGGTTAGTTGATCGTTTTGGACCAATCAATGAAGACCCTATGGCGCCTGGTCCTTCTTCTTCCCCAGCTCTTCTCCTTCCCCAGACCGCCGACCGAACCACCTGCGGCCATCGGCGCTGCATCACGGCCTTGTCGCCCCGCCTTCCCGGAACCGCCCCCCACTGCTAGTCTTGCCGTCGCCCACGACCATCCCTCTATCCCCGGGCAATGACCGGTTCTTTCTCCGACAAAGTTGCACCACCGCCGTTCTGCCGCCCCCACCCCCATATCAACTATAGATAATGGGGAAGCCCTCCGGCGAGGTTCTCTTTCCTCCTTCCTTCTCGCCGGTGAACTCTCGAAATTGACCGACCCGAAACCGACATTTAGCTAAGAGCATCTACAGCCGGAGATAGCAAATCCAAGCCATCAAACGCCCGTGGACGCGCCCGGAGACGACGCGGGGGCCGATCCATTTTTTCAGGGGTTATCGTCTTCAAGTTTGGTCCTCACCGTCGCAGGCAGCCTCCATCCCCTGCGTTTAGGATTTTCTGGATGGGGAAATTTGTAGAGTTGGGATGGGATGGGCTGACATGACGGACGCGTCCGATCCGCCCCGAGCATTTGAGGACGGTTTAAGGTGTCTGTCTGGATCGGGTTTTCATGACAGGTCAATGACCGGGCGGTCCGCCTGGGCGGTTGAGACGTTTTGAGATGTCCGGCCGTAGATGCTCTCAATGTGATTTATTTTGGGACTGTCTATTTGACATTCGACTGTTTTTCAATTTGACAACATTCAAATTTTGTAGCAAATGAACAGATGACACTTGTATATCCCAAAATCCCTCCCACCAGCCACTTTATTTTTTGTATTTCGGCAAAAATGGGTCGGGCAAAACCCTGACCCGGTTTCCTGTAAACCAGCCCCACCCAACTCTCGCTGGACCACAGCTAACAGCTGACCACAACTTCCCTGCTTACCATCAACTTACACTGAAACTACCTATGGAATAAACTGCAATAGAACAATAATTACAGTGTAAATCCCATAGCATTTATAGTAATCCACAGCGTTAAAGTGTACAGGGTAAAAATACAAAACGAATTACAATGTAAAACTGCCAATGAATTACATAGGGAAATGGGGGAATGGAATGTAACAAAAAAAATTACACTAGCAGAAAATTTCCGACTTATAGTGTAATTCATCGGCAAATGGGGAAATCTCCCTAGAGATTACAGTAATTACAGTGTAAATCCTTTGGGCTGTTCTAGAGATTACAGGAATTATACTGTAATTCCTTCAGACTATACATATGTTTGTTGTACTAACACTGACATTTCTTTTCCAAAAAATGCATATGGGGAGCATGACAGGGACAATAACAGAAGACGGGAAGTAGATCGTTTACGGGTAGAGAAGGTGGTTGGTGGCACCCATCGAGGTCGAGCGCCAACGGCTCGTGCTGCATCAGAGCTCCGAGAGATAACGATGACCGCTGCACTGCAGCATCGGTGCTGGCAACTGCTGCATTGCAGCCCTGAGCACGCCATGTCCTTGGGCCGCACACCCGTCTTGTCGAAGAGATGGTCCAATGCGCCGAACATGAGTACGTGTCCTCACTAAGGCCGGAGCGCTCCACGACCACGATCTGGCGCTGAAATTCGACGTTGTCCTCCGTGAAGGCCCCGAGCTTCTCGGTGCAGTCCATGAAGTGGGCAGGGTAAACGGGGCACGGGCGGGTGAAGAGGTAGGCGGTGGAGGCCGCCACGGAGAAGGCGAGCAGGGAGGCGAGGTTGTGGTGGAGGAAAAGTAGGGAAATCAGTAGATTGTTTCTGCCTCTACAAAAAACAAAAAGGAAACTGAGATCAAGAAGTGCAAAAATCAGAAAACAAAAAAAATAGTTCATAAAAGCACTACTACATCACATGAATAATGTACTCAAAAACAGTAAATAATAAGATGAACAAGCTAATACTGAACGAGAGCATCATGGCAAGAGGAAGAGGACTACCACATTTCTTCTACCAGCAGATGATAACTTCCTCTTCAGTGATTTTACTTTCTGAAAAAACATAAAGCCAAAAGTCACCTCAACAAGAGAAAATAACCAACAACATAAAACAGCAAGAACAAGAAAAAGAAAGCAGATAACCAACTTGGTTAATATAGAACTTGAAAAGAGGTTTGTCAAAGGCTCCTTCATCACCAGAAAGTTCCTGGAAAAAAGAAAAAGACAACAAAGCCAAAATAAATAAACTGATTACATAAACTCAAAAAGAAAATATAACTAGAAAAGAATAAGAGAAAAATAACTACCGTAGACATTGGATATGATCCATCTTCCGCAACGTCATTAGGCACGAATGGTTCACGACTAGAATATGCACTCTCAAAAGATGACACTAAGGGACCATCCTGATAAGAGACTTTCCGAAGCTTTTCCAAAAATCTAAACCTGAAAATTAAGCACGAACATTACACTACAAAAAATAGGCGCAAAAACATTATAAATACATAAACTAAGCAAGACGATTACAGAATAAAACTAGGGGTACACTGAGAGCCATAAATTCAGGAATTATGTAATTGAATCAAGGGGTAAACTACATTAAAACTACACTGAAAAAAGGGTAACTTTCCTCCCAGAATTACTATGTAATCATGACATACTAGATAGTGATTCTAGTGCATAATACACTGTAAAATCTGGGCATATACACTGTAAAATACATGAGTAGTTGGGCTAAAATTACTGTGTAAATGCTAGGACAAATTACACAGTGATTCCATGTCATAATACACTCAAAAATCTTGCATATCTCAGGACACTGTAAATCAAAGATTTACACTGGAATTAGGGGGAAGATTACACTGTACTGTTACGGCAAATTACATTGTAATTGGATGATAAATTACACAGTAATTCTGGAGTATTTGGAAGTATTACACTGTAAATTACACGGTACTACTAGGACAGATTACATAGTAATTACCAACATGGGCATGAGAATTACACTGTAATATGGGAGTATAACACTGTAAATTACACAGTCGTAAAACATGGGCATGAGAATTACACAGTAATTACAAAAAAAAATGGTAGAATTACACTGAAATTATGGGGGGTAAGCCACAGTAATTTTGAGCTACAAAGACAAAGAGATCCACTTGCACGACTAAAAATACACTGTCGAAATTACTAGGATTGTGAAGTAAAATTACTGAAATTACACTGTTATTTACAGTGTAAGTACACTGATACTACAGTGTGATTACATAGTTAGTACACTGATATTACAGTGCAAGTATCATAGTAAATACACCGATATTAGACTGTAAATACACTGATATTACAGTATACTTACATAGTTAGTACACTCATATAACATTGCAAGTTACAAGGTAAGTACACTTACATTAGACTACAAAATACACTAATAATACAGTGAAAGGAAACTGAAATTCGACTGAAAATATCAGTGGAAAACACCAGTGGGGGGTGGGTAAAAACACTGTAATAGAAGCATCAAATTTAGTGAGATTACTTTAACACATTCAGACACACCTCAGGTACAAGGGGGGAATCACGACCAGCAACCTACAACTATCATCTAACAGCAATAATACAGTGAAGGGGTATTATAGTGTAACTTTGGGAAGGTACAGTGAAGAAGCACAAGATAACAATACATGGAGCACACCAACATAATACAGTGAACTTCAGAAATACATTACAAGTATTCATTGGGCATGAAACTGCAGCAAATGAAAACTAGGGGAAAATACAGTCTAAGTCAGAGATACATCACATAGAAATTCAGAACCACACTATGATGAAGGCAGTGATGCTAGTGAAGAACATGGGTATTACAGTCTAGAACAAGGGAAACTACAGCAGGTGGAAAATATGGGGACAAATAATTCTTGTCTACAAGGACACATTTATCCCAAAAGCATAATTACACTGAAAATATGGGATGAAATACACAGCAATTACACTGGAACTACAACAGTAGCAAGGGATAACAGTGTAAATAATCATAATTCTCGCGGATTACACTGATACACTGAAACCGGGGCAAAAACCACAGTAAAGCTAGAGTGAATTACACTGGAAATGGGGCAAAAGAAAATAGAAGCACTAAAACTACAGGAACGGAAAATGGGGCAACTTACACAGAAATAATGTTGTGAATTGCACTGAAAATGAGGCAAAATACACAGTAAACATTGAAACTATGGGCTGAATTACACAGTGACTAGTGCAAATTCATAGTGGATGCCATTCAAAACTATGGAGATTACAGTCAGTATGGGGCAAAAAATACAGTAATTCTACAGTACATAACACTGAAACTAGGGGGTATACAGTAACACTAAACCTGCAGTTCAATCACCTAAGCCTTAAAAGCACATACAGACACTCACAGGAGAATCTCCACTCACAGGCCAAAGAGGACATGCATATTGCATCTAGCACAGCCCAAATGAGGAACCTAACCACACCTAAAGCTACCAACACACCAAAGGACGAACCCTAGAACCAACATCTACAACCCTAGAACCAACACACCAAAGGGGGAACACCCATCTACCAGTAAACAGACCACCTACCAACGCAAATCACAAACTCCGAACCACAAAAACTCCCGACTCAAAACCTATAACTGATCCATACATCTATCTGAATCACAAAACTAAACACACATGAGCCTACCACGAGCAGACAAGGAACAAAAAAATGGCGGACAACACGAAGTAGACGAGGAACCACAGCGGACAACGTGAAGCAGAACCAACCACTAAAACTACAAATCACCTACCACGGATCTACAACAACACGGCCCGGAATCACAGCACACAGCTAGCACGAACCCTAACAAAATCACACCAGCAACTGACCCTAGATCTAGAAGCTAAGCACCGAGAAATGAACGAAAAAACACGCGCTCAAGAGGGAAATTGAAAGACCAACCAACAGCAGGAGGGGGGAATCGAAGAGGAAGGAGAGAGAAATCAAGCTCCACTGGTGGGGGTCTCAGAATCGACATGAACAGCAAGGAATCGCTCCGCTGCCCCGAGCGCCTCTTCCTCTCTCTGTCTCGCTATACCCTCACTCCCTTATCTCTAGAGTGCCGCACAAATGAAAGAGAAAAAACGACAAAACCCGGGAGAGGGGGAGGGGCGACCCGACGGACCGGTAACGGGCTGGACGAAAAACCCGCACCCGACAGAGGAAAACAAGCCCGAAAACAAGACAGCCAAGCGAATCTCCGCGCAACAGCGGACGGCCAGCGATTTGAATGTTGGCGAATTGAATAACAGTCGAGTGTAAAATAGCAAACCCGTTTATTTTTGGTTGTGCAGGTACGCACGGGATAGCAACTCCCCAGCATATGCCATGCATGCACGAGAAGCGTACGTACCTGCCGGCCCTGGTCGCCACCGTACGTCGCTCACCGCACCACAGCTCCGGCAGCTCCACACGTTGATCCGTACCCGGCAACAACTAGCTAGCTTTTGTGATAAATGATACTCCCTCTGTCCCATAATGTAAGACGCTTTTTGACACTAGTGTAGTGTCAAAAAATGTCTTACATTATGGGACGGAAGGAGTAGATTTTATTAGCTCAAAAGGATCATTGTGATACAAACCCAAAGAACATACACCTGGTCTTTCATAGCTAGAATACACATAGTCAATACAAACGCGCACGCGCACACAAAACACGGCGGCAAAAAAGAAGGTCATATTAGACCAAAGCTATATGTAGCCGAGGTAAAAAAAGAAACAAAGTGATCATAGCCATGATCGGCAAATTACAGTTAACATCATATCCGCATCAATTATCTAATGACATCACATAGACGAAGATATACTTCAACAACAAGGGAGCGGCACTCAAGCGTCGCCGTCACCAGATACAACCATCAAGGCCAGAATCTAGGTTTTCATCTTGAAGAATCAGTAGAATCATATCCGGACAATGCCTTTAACAAGGTAACGACGTAAAAAAAACATCGTCATTGCCAGATATAACCAGCTCCGATCAGAACTAGGCTTTCACCTCGGACCTCGTGATTGGGCGCTCGAGTAGCACCACTATTGAAGTCATGCAAGTGTTGTCGCCACCGCTTTTTCACGATACCAGCAGGTACATGCGATGTGACTGCCGTCACTGTGTCAAGTGGTCGCCCATAATTTGCATCCCACTGCCGAAGTAAACTACTGGATCTTGAGATGAACCGAAGATCTTGCAATGAACACCGTCGTTGTGGAGCCGTAGGAGGTCGATGCAGCACAATGTGCAGTCATCCTCACCGGGTCGACCGAATCTGAATCACCACCGCCAGACCATGGACCATAGTGCTGTGGGGCGGTCACCACCAGATCCATGGTTGCCGGCCCGGTCCTTGGACGCCGAGTAGCCATGCCCGTGTAAGATGTCGTTGTAGATGACAACACGAATGAGTCCTCGCCGTCGGCGACGTCCTCCGGCGAGAAGACTTAGGGCCGGCCGGTGGAGGGAGGAGCTAGGATCTTCCGAACACTGTGCATGCGCGTAACAGAGCGATACAAGGAGAGACGGCGCGACGGTGGTGCCTGGGAATGGGATTGCATGCATGCAATGCAACGTGGAAGAGGTGCATGCATGCGTCGAGCGGACGACATGCTAACGCTCTGGTCGCCGGCAAGCATCTCCGGACGGACCGCCGGCCCGGCAAGAGAGGGATTGGGGGAAGAATCAAGGCTCCCTCCACGGTGGGCTAGGCGGCGCTTAATTTGTGTCTCTTTGTCTTAATTATGTGATGAAAAAAAAGTGAGCTTTTTTGACGGCCGACAGGAGAGCAGGCAGCATGAGGAGGAGAAGCCATCGGCGAAGAAGACGGCCGGCAACCACGCCGGCGGCGGCGAGGTACGTAACGAACATGGTCGCGGAATTAATTGGGTGGGATGAGAGCTGTAGCAAGACCAAGACGAACCAACGAACGCCGGCGGGGGCTTCCTTTGTTTTGCCTTTTATTTTATTTTCCGAGGAAAAAGAAATTCGTTAGTTAGTTGGTTCGCTGGATCTAAACCCGCGCGCTTTTTTGTTTTTTACGAGAGAGACAGAGCGCGACCCGCTTTCTCGATGAGTGCACGTAAAGTAAAGGTCCCGGTGTCTCTCAGTCCCTGTGCAGGGTGAAGCTGTCGTACACCTTGCCGTCGCTGGACCGCCGGTACTCGAACTGGAGCGATCTGGCGTCCGACGCCGTGAGCTTGCCGAACCCGTAGTCCATCTCCCGGTACACGCTCCACGGCAGGGCCATGGCGGTGAAGTTGCTCAGGTGGCTGCCGCCGCCCCCGACGACGACGTGGACGGTGCCGTGCCCGTGCCCGTCCGGCACGCACCTCTCCTCGTAGACGGGGCACGTCCGCTCGTACTGGTGGACGTGGCCGTAGAAGGCGACGTCCACCCGGTGGTGCCGCCACAGCCCCTCCAGGCTCTGCCGCGCCATGGGCTCCGCGAAGGCCCCGTCGAAGCCGTAGAAGAAGCCCGAGGAGTAGCCGAGGACGCGGTGCGCGATGAACACCAGCCACGGCTGTTTCTCCCGGTCCACCGTACCCAAGCAGCGGTCCAGGAACCTGTACTGCTCCGTGCCCTCCCGCCAGTCGTGCTCGCTGTCCGCCACGCAGAACCGGAACATCCCGTAGTCCATGGAGTACCTGCCCAAGCGCCCAGCACGAGGTTAGCTGTGACCATCGCCATGGATGCATGCTCTGCTGCCATTGATGATGACAACAATGGAGTAATATAGTACCAGTAGTTGTCCCTCTTCTCCGTCGGCGCGTAGTACATGGTCTCTGCCGGCGCCCCGCACTCGCCGCCGGAGTCCGTGCCATTGTACAGCGACCCGCTGTTGGGGAAATCTCGCTCATGGTTCCCGCTGCAACACCGATCGATCACAGAATCATCCTAGTTATTATCCCTTGGGCCGAGCTGGATTCTCAGACAGACCTTTTTTTTACACTATTCTCAGACAGACTTCTCCATGCACAAATATTTCGTTCGTAATTTACGAACCGGACATCTCGTTTTATATTTTTTAAACGGGTTTGTTATTTCACATCAATATCTCACATCTAACACACCTATTCTTGATTTTTTATTAGAGTCTACCATGAATTTTTATGAGTGAGGGAGTTAGATGTAATATCTCACATCTAGAGATGTGATATAGACAGATCCTTTTTTAAATAGTGTATGTCTCTTTTTTTCCTAGGAAAAAAGTTAAACAGGTATAACAAACTCGGGCAGGTATCCTGAAGAAACGTCACGACTCACGAGTCAACAGAATTAACGACTCCCTATAAAATCGTGACTCACGAGTCAACAAAATCATTTCTAGGTACATAAGTACCTATTTAATCATAAATACATGGTTTGGTGGCGATACGTCGAGGTTTGGGCGGTGGTCGAGGGCCCCAACTCTAGAGCGCGTAAACTCGCATGCCCGCTGCGTGGTCACCGCGTGACTGTGGCGTTGCCATGTGTTCTGGGCGGCCTAGGCATGTCTAGTGGGTTGGCCACTCCCCAGGTAGGTGCTAGGAAGAAAATTACAACATAAGATTCTCACAAGGAGACCGATCGATGCTCAAACATGAATTAGCAGCCAAGTGTTTAATTAGCGGTACGGAAAATGCACATGGCTAATGGGCGTGAGTTTTGGTTGAGGATGATCAGTTACTAAGAAGACCGTCTTCACAAATTTTCAGCTCAAAAGGAGGAGTCTAGGTGGTACTTGCTTTGCAAAGTACCACACCGGACATAAATACGAATGTTGAAGATGGGCTCAAAATAATGAATGGATTGAGCTGGCATTTGGTGGAGGATAGTTATTTGGGCATAGGAAAGCACTGTAGAAAATGGATACCATTTGGACATGCCAAAGTGGTAGTTCCTTCACAAAGTGTTTTTTTGAACAGAATAGGAAAATGAATTATTTTTGAACTAGGCAAGGAAGGTTTTTTACATATTTGACGAAGATATGACCCAAAGAATTTATGAGATTTTTTGGGGAATTTTGGGAATGACAGAAATATAGGTTGCTTCACAACCTAGGGCAAAAACTGCCACATGGACATGACACATAGGCAAAACTGATGAGGTGGCGCCTAGTCGTAGCAACCCACCACAATTTACAAGGTTATGACCATCTATATTGGTCATGATCAGTTAGAAATAAGGCAGCGAACCAGTGCTATCTGCTTTATGACCATTTCGTGTAATGAAATTATGACCTTTCTGACCAAAATGGTCGTTATAGTTTAGGGTTTGGAGCCCCCCGAACAGCTTTTGACCAATTGGTCTGAAATGGTTATAGATCTATGACCAATTCTTACAGGGTCACTAACAAAAGGTCATAAGTTGACATATTTCTTGTAGTGAAATGTTGTAAAAAAATGTTAACAAATGTTAGGGCATCTCCAACACTGACCTCTAAATGAGACACCGTATCTATCCATGGACTAGTCCGGATCGGTGTTCGGACACCCATACGGAAGCCAGCCATTCAAAGCTAATCGTAAGTGTCCGCATTATTAATTTTTTTTAAAATTACCTTCCGCCAAATGTATCATCTAGTAACTAGTTAAACACATCATGTAACTATATAATAACTAGTTAAGTACCTACTACTCCCTCCGTTCCTAAATATAAGTCTTTTTAGACATTTCAAATGGACTACACCATACGGATGTATTTAGACATATTTCAGAGTGTAGATTCACTCATTTTGCTTCGTATGTAGTCACTTGTTGAAATCTCTACAAAGACTTATATTTAGGAACGGAGGGAGTAGTTAGCATGTTTTGTTGGCTTCTGCCAAAGATGGACAACAGCTTCCGCCAAACACTAGCAATGTTTAGCATCTATACTAATTTCCGCTAAATGAACTAGCTTCCTTAGTTACCGCCAAATAAGATGAAACACTTGAACCTTCTGCCAAAACGAAGCATATGAAAAAATAATAAACAAAGTGATTAAGTAGCTTACGTCAAATTTCAACATGCTATCCACAACGCCAAGCATGCTAATCCTTCTGCTAAGCCCAAATAGCAGTACAGCAGCAGCCTTGCGCCATCCATAGAGAGGAGAAAGGGGTACGTTGTGGCTTTTGATTGGGCATGGGGATGTTCGGACTTCCGCCAAAGCCTTTTTGTTCGGTTTCGATTTGTGAAAAAAATAAACATCCGGAAGCGTCGGCAAACCGATAAGGGTCTACGCTAGATGGCAAATTTCGTCTGAACAGTGCAGTTCGGGCGCTTGCGGAGGTTTGAGGCCTTAAGAGTTCATTTTGGAGATGCCCTTCGTGGACTCCATTCAGCAAATTAAACAGTCAGAGGGGAGCGCTTGCACATTCATGACGTGGGTTGGGAACTTGGGATACGTCATAGCTTGGTTCGATGAGTACTAAATTTTCGCGTGAGAGAGCCACAGACGTGGTTGACTAATGAATTAGAGTGAATTATGAATGCATGCACGATCATGCATGTACGTGCTCAGCTGGGGTGTCTACGCGCGTATTATCTTATACTATTTTTTTTGCAAGGATCTTATACTACTACTTCACCGGTCGATGACGAGGTAAGTTAGTGGTACACTGGTACGTACGTACTTAACAAACGACCGGACCGCGCGATCAAGTCTTATTCCAATATTCCATTGATGAACCTCAAGCTCCTGGTGATGGTTAAATGATGGAGGAAAGAATGTCAGCTCCCTGCGTCTGTCCAGTCTGACTTTATTTGATCGGGCAAGCCTGCCTGAGAGGCCGAGATGATGGGGTGGGGGGACGTGTACAGGGTGGCGGCCGCCATGGCGCCGCTCTACTTCGCCCTCGGACTCGGGTACGGCTCCGTGCGGTGGTGGAAGCTCTTCACCGCGGACCACTGCGACGCCGTCAACCGCCTCGTCGTCTACTTCGCCTTCCCGCTCTTCGGCTTCGACTTCACCGCCCGCGCCGGCTCCTTTGCCGCCGGCTACCGCGTCCTGGCGGCCGACGCCGTCGCCAAGATCGTCGTCGTGCTAGCGCTCGCCGCGTGCGCCGCCACCCGGCGCGCCAAGGCCGCGACGCGCCGCGGCGGCGACGGCGCGCCCTCGTCCTACTCCTGGTGCATCACCGGCTTCTCGCTGGCGGCGCTCAACAACGGGCTCCTCGTGGGCGTGCCACTGCTGGACGCCATGTACGGCAAGTGGGCGCGCGACATCGTCGTGCAGCTCTCGGTGCTGCAGGCCGTCGTCTGGTTCCCGATGATGCTCATCGTCTTCGAGGCGAGGCAGGCCTGGCTGGAGGTGACCTCGGAGCCGGCTGATCAAGGCGCCGGCGCGCGCGAAGAAGGCGATCTGTCCGCGGTGCCCGAAGGCGCGCGTGAAGACGGCGGCCAGGCGGCGTTGCGGAGCGACGTCGAACGGCCAGCACAAGGTGAAAACGGCCGGAAGACGGCGGCCACGGGGTGCGCGTTCTGGGCGCCGCTGCTGCGAGCGGTCGGCGTGAAGCTCGCCCGCAACCCGAACGTGTACGCCAGCCTCCTTGGGGTCGCGTGGTCTTCCGTGGCAAACAGGTTTGCATGTGCCATGTTGCACAACAGATTTGATTAATTAGCGAATTTCTCTTGGTAGTACAATGGTTGAATTAGTTGCAATAATTCATCCAATAAGTAATCTGGTGCATGTGCTTGCAACCATATATATGCAGGTGGCACCTGAAGATGCCAAGCATCATAGATGGCTCGATCGCGATCATGTCAAAGACCTTCATTGGAACGGGAATGTTCAGCATGGGTACATAACCACCTACCAAATCTAGCTGCAATTAGCTATCATAAAAGTCTACTGCAATTAGATTCGTATTTCGGGATCGGTTTCGCTATTCAGTAGTCAACCTTGCGTTTCGAAAAATATTACTCCCTTCATTTCAAAAATCTTACTTAACTATAAATTAGATCAAGAATGCATACTTTAATTATACAATTGAAAACTTATTCCGAACATGAATTCAGTGGAACAATTTTGTCACATATAACTCACATTTAGTTGTTCTAATTTATGGTTAAGTTAAATTTTGAAATCTGTGTGCATTGTATTTATGCATTGAAATGGAGGGAGTGCCACATTTATAGCAATATCTTTTTTT
>LR738713.1:588617955-588634889 GCA_902687465.1 Secale cereale
CCCAAAGCCCCCCGCAAGCGAGGCGAGGCAGCGAGGGCCCCGCCGCCACCGTCATCGGCAGCACCCAAGCTTGCCTGGCGGCTGCCTCTGGTGGCGGCGAGGGGAGATCGAGGAGGGAGGGAGGGGAGGCGGCGGGAGAGGGATTCGCCCCTCGAGTCGCCCGAGCGGGCGACGCGAGGGAGAGGAGGGGGGGACTTAGCAGAGGTTGCACCTACCCGAGCTTTCATCTCAGACAGACTTCTCCGTGCACAAAGATTTCGTTCGTACTTTACGAACTGGACATCTCGTTTTAAATTTGTTTCTAAACAGGTTTGCTATTTCACATCAATATCTCACATCTAACACACTAGTCCTTGATTTTTTATTAGAGTCCACCATGAATTTTTAAGAGTGAGGGAGTTAGATGTGAGATAATATCTCACATCAAGATGTGATATAGACAGACCCTTTTTTAAATAGTGTATATCTTCTTTTTCCTAGGAAAAAAGTTAAACAGGTATAACAAACTCGGGCAGGTATCCTGTTTCGTTTTGTAAAAGAAACGTCACGACTCACGAGTCAACTGAATTAACGACTCCCTATAAAATCGTGACCCCCATCCTCGGCCGCCGGCGTCGTTCGACGTTGGCATCGTGTTGGCAGAGCAAAAAGATGGGAGCAAGCGCGCTGCCGCCGCTGCTGGTGGCGGCCGTGCTGCTGCTGATGGCCGCCTCTGCCACGGCCATGACGGTGGAGGACTCGGCGCCGGACAACATCCAGCCGCTGTCGACGCTCAACCTGGCCGCCGCGCAGGTGGCCATGGACTCCGCGTCGGCCATCCACGCCTCCCCCGACGTGCTCGGCAAGGACGTGAGTACATGATATAGGATTTACCCATGCATGCGTGTACCTTGAAGTAGCGTTGTTTAATCAGGCCACTCGATGCGTTGCGTTGCGTTGCGTTTCAGGGGGAGGATTCTGCGTGGGTGACGGTCAACTTCACGACGCCGTCGCCCTCCTCCGACCACTGGATCGGCCTCTTCTCCCCCGCCGATTTCAGGTACGCCCAGCTTAACATAGTACTGTCAATCAAGATCAATGACCAGCTTACCGCAGTTAATCAGTACTTATAATGAGATTTGTTGGGTTGTCCGTGCAACCTGTGATCGCGCCTGCGTGCAGCTCCGGCATCGGGAGCAGCAAGGTAGCAGCGGAAGAAGATGCGCCCGCAGGGCTGCCCGTGGCTCCGATCAAGGTCAGTGGATACATATATAGGCAATCAGGAATCAATAGATGCCACACGGCCTGTAGACCTGTACTGATCTGTGTTGCTGTGGTCTGTTGCAGTACAAGTTCGGCAACTCGGAGCCGGATTTCCTGCGCACCGGCGGCGGCAAGACCAGCTTCCTCGTCATTAACCAGCGCTCCGACTACGCCTTCGGCCTCTTCTCCGGCGGCAAGGACAATGTAAGCCGCCTCCAGTGGACGGTGCAGCGTCAGTGACGATGTACCAACAAGTATGCATGCCTTCGGCTTCGGGCTCTAATGATGCGTTTGTTTGCAGCCTAAACTTCTGGCAGTCTCGAACAAGATCTCGTTCATGAACCCGAAGGCGCCGGTGTTCCCACGCCTGTCTCAGGGGAAACAATGGAACGAGGTGAGCATACTAATATTTTCTGCTGATTATGCTTCCTCGTGTGATTTCTGTTGTGCGTGCAGATGGCGGTGACGTGGACGAGCGGGTACGACATCGGCGAGGCGTACCCGTTGGTGGAGTGGAGGATCAAGGGCGAGGAGACCTCCAAGCGGACGCCCGCCGGCACGCTCACCTTCACGCGAGGCCACCTCTGCGGTACGGTTCACACAGTTGAGGCTTCAGCGCCGTAGCTGCTGGTGATTCAGAGTGTCGAAATCATCTCAGACAGGCAGTGTTGTTTGACGGGCGTCTTTTTTACTGCAAATTATTGCAGGTGATCCGGCCCGGGGACAGGGTTACAGGGATCCGGGTTTCATCCACACCGCGTTCCTCAAGGACCTGTGGCCAAACAGAGAGTAAGAACATCGACACTGACAGCTGAATCACAGCTTTGTTTTCGTACTCATACTTGTGTTTTTCCGTCAGGTATTCGTATCAGATTGGGCACGAGCTGCAGGACGGGACCGTGGCGTGGGGCAAGGCCGCCACCTTCCGCGCGTCCCCCTACCCGGGCCAGGCTTCGCTGCAGCGCGTCGTCGTCTTCGGCGACATGGGACTCGTGAGAATCTTTCATGGCAAAAGAAAATACATGTTCACCTGTGCCACTGATCATGGTATGTCTTGTTTGGTTGCAGGGGGCAAAGGACGGGAGCAGCGAGCTTCAGGGGTTCCAGCCCGGCGCGCAGGTGACCACCGACCGGCTGATCAAGGACCTGCCCAACTACGACGCCGTGTTCCACATCGGCGACCTCTCCTACGCCAACGGCTTCCTCGCGCAGTGGGACCAGTTCACCGCGCAGATCGAGCCCATCGCCTCCAAGGTCCCCTACATGGTCGCCAGGTTCGTCCCCTACATGAATCTTGCGAGTTCAGGTTACTCAGCCATGGTATTAACAAGCTATCTAAAATGCAGCGGCAACCACGAGCGGACGTACATGGACACGGGCGGGTTCTACAACGGCAACGACTCGCACGGCGAGTGCGGCGTGCCGGCGGAGACCTACTTCTACGTGCCGGCGGCGGCGCACCGGGGCAAGTTCTGGTACGCCGCCGACTACGGCATGTTCCGCTTCTGCGTGGGCGACACGGAGCACGACTGGCGGCCCGGGTCCGAGCAGCACGCCTTCCTGGACGCGTGCTTCGCCGGCGCCGACCGCAAGCACCAGCCGTGGCTCGTCTTCCTGGCGCACCGCCCGCTCGGCTACTCCTCCAACGACTTCTACGCGCAGGAGGGCTCCTTCGCCGAGCCCATGGGCCGCGCCCTGCAGCCGCTCTGGCAGCGCCACCGCGTCGACCTCGCCGTCTACGGCCACGTCCACAACTACGAGCGGACGTGCCCCGTCTACGAGAACACCTGCACCGTCAAGGGCAAAGACCGGCAGAGCAGCTACGCGGGGGCGATGGGTGGCACGATCCACGTCGTGGCCGGCACGGCCGGCGCCAAGCTGAGGAGCTACGCCGGCGGGGCGTGGCCGCAGTGGAGCGTGGCCAGGAACGAGAGCTTCGGCTACGTCAAGCTCACCGCCAGCGACCACTCGTCCATGCGGTTCGAGTTCATCCACAGCGACGACGGCGCCGTGCACGACGCATTCACCATCACCAGGGACTACAAGGACATCATGGCCTGCGCCGTCGACAGCTGCGCGCCACACACCCTAGCCAACTAGAACTCGTACTAGTATAGCTTGCAGGCTTGTACTAATTCATAGAACAGGATTAAACTCTTTGTACGAAATTTCTTCCTCTTTCGTATGGTAAGAATTTATACTGCCAACTGAGTGATGGCCAAAATTGAGCATGTTCAACAAATGGCGAAAAAATACCTCTGTTCCCAATCGCTCGGCGTCCACTCCCAACCGCTCTGAGCTCACTCCGCAACACCGCCACTCTGAGCTCGCCGGTAGCCATGCTCCACCTGCAGATCATCATGTATAATAAGATGCTCACTATCGGACCGGTTCATGGAGGCCGCGGCGAAGCAAATCTTACCTACTACATCCGTGGCACTTTGGGTTACAGGACCTGCTACAAGAAAAACGGCGGTGACGGCGAGCTGCTGGGATTCTGCTGACACTGATCTCGCCGGAGACGTCGACGACAGAAAAATCTTGCCGTTGGATAATCAACTGGAACTTGAGAGCCCCTGTCCCTGACTTGTTACAACCTATAGGGAGCAATTCGCAATAGTTAGGACATGATATCTCATCTCAACTACTATGAAGAATGTGAAGATTGCGATCATATCGCAGGGGAGGCCTTGATCCAACGACCTCACAAGGAGAGCATGGGCTCTCACCTCCCGGCCGTCGGCCAAGTCCCAAGTCATAAGTCGCACGCGCACCCCGCACGCGGAGGAATGACCGTTTCTAATATATATAGAGATGATGTTGAAAGGCATGATGAAGAGGAAAAAGGGGCCGCAGTGCCGTGGATCGGTTAGGTGGCGCAAGCCAGACCCTCCATGGTTGTCTCATGAGCATCCCAAGGCCCACATTCATTTTCAAGAAAGTGAAATTATGTGACACGGGTATCGAACGGCCGAACGCTCGCACGCAACCCGTGCGATCTCCTTCTATCGTATGGCTAGCCATGTACGCGGTCTCCCTCACGTGGTGGGACGCGTGGCTGACGAGGCCCACCAACCGCTAGCACCTCGTCTTATCCATTCGCGGATGCTTTGCTTCCATTCATTTTTCTCTCCCTGCGCAGCTGCTCTGCTTCCTCCTCGATCTATTTTCTCTTTCCACACATCGACGACCACCGCGCGCAGCTAGATCATGCAACTTGAGGGGGATTGGAGATCCACCGCGCGCTCTTCGGTGATGCTGCGCCACGGCAGCAGTGGAGACTTTTTGCTGCCCTGGGCTGTCGTTCCATGTCCGTGCAACTCCGGTGATCCCCGGCTTCAATTAAATCTTCCCATGTCACCGATGGAAGATTTCTTCCATTTTTTATTTGCTCACACGGTTGTAGCTTTAGTCCAAATAGATGTTCTTTTGCATTTTTTTTCCAAATCACCGGTTCCCGGATGGAGGTCGCGTGGCCGTGCATGCGAGCAGATGGCACGACTCAGGCACACGGTCTTCGATGCTTCGGCGAGGCACTCGTCTTCTTTGGACATCCACTTGATGCGCGCTCGCCGGTCCTGACCCCCCGCTTCTTCTTTCCTTTGCTCGTCGGAGTAGCCGCCGGCTCCTCCTCCTCTTCTTCTTCCTCCTCCTCACCGTAGTCGAGCTCAGCGTCCATCTCGCCGATGAGGTCCGTTGTGTCATCTTGCGCCTGGAACCCGGGGGAAGCTACGACGGCGGCCGAGCAGCTCGTGATGATGTCGTCCATGTCGGCTTCGGTCGGGTCGGGGTGGGCGAAGTGCGACGACAAGGCCTGCGAGAAGAGCAGGGCCCCACGGCGGAGAGGAGGCGTCGGCGAGGCGGCGTAAGCCAGCGGCGAGTAGGTGTATGGGGTGTACTGCACGCTGACGAACATGGGCGAGGGCGTGCGTTGGCCGTGCGGAAATGTGATGTTCGGGTTGAATCCGTCGTGCGCGTCGCCGTCGGCGTAGCCAGGCGAGGGGGTGCACCCCCAACTGGCCAGTGACCCGATGCTCTGCTGGCTCTAGGCAGCTTACGGGCCGTCGGGCATGCACATCATCCCCGCGCGAGACACCTCTGCTTGCTTCGCTGCCGCGTCCTAGGCCCTCTTGGCGTTGAGCCTGTTCCGCCGGTTGGTGGTAACAGCCTCCCGGCGCAAAACCTCCGCCCTCCAGTTGGCGTTCGACATGCCTGGCGGTTTGGCAGGCGGCGCCCTCGGCTTCCTCTGCTTCGCCTGGGTGGCGTCGACCACAGCAGCGGCATGAGGGGTCGAGTATTTCTTTGGCGGCATGGCGGAATGTCGGGGAGAGGGAGGAGAATGGTGGAAGAAGAGGGGCTGGAGGGGGAAAGGGTGGGAGGAAAACCGGAGAACAACGGGAAATATGTAAGCATACCATTTGCCTTACTTTAAGTTTCATGCTGATGCAAGTCAAGCTGCTTGCACGCAGCCAAACGATCCATTTTCATCATGTTCGGGCCTTTACACGTTGCTCTTTTTGTACCGTGGGAGACCGGTTTATTTCCTCACAACTGTAATCTTGCCTAAGTATTTTTATTTCTTCCGTTTCCCTAGGTATTTTTATTTCTTCCGTTTTCTGAGATTGGACTGGACTGGGGTGAGGAATAAGTATTCTTCACCCTGGGCGACGAATAGTCAACCACTTATATCCCCAACCAAGACATCAATTAATTTAGCTCAATTTTCGTTGTAACTTTTCAACACAGAAAATTATAGAAAAAACACAAGAATGTGCAATTGCAGTGAATATGATAATATGTTAAGTACACTGAAAACTCTGGTAATAAGTTATTAATAAATGTAATATCACAGACCCCAAATGTTATTGACTTTTAAAGAAAGTAAAGCACAACACAACTAAAACAACATAATGTTATTTGACACCTGAAAATTTCACAAAGCATGACACCGGCTACAAGGCTCCAGAACATTGAACTTGACCTTAGAGGGAACTCTCCCCTCAATGTATGTTCTCACGGCCAATATTGATTTATGCGCCTCCCTTATATATGTGGTTTCCATTGGAAAGCATTTCCCACGCGATACATTGCCAAAACACCGATAATCAACAGGACTAGCGTCCAGCGTAAGGCGCCTAAGTGACACTGCGTTCTCAAGAATGTGACATGTTAACTCAAGCATGCTCTTTTGGGGGCAGAAACCAGTGATCTTCACACTCTTCAGTTTGCCATGGCAGCGTTCTGTAATTCGCCTCAGGGATGAGGAATCTCCCTCAAACGAGTCATACGTGTCTTGCCTTCCAACCTGAAGAAACAAGGCCAAGATATTGAAATTAGTGATTCAGAAAAGGTAGATGATCTTTGCAGGATGAACAGTATCTTATTTTGGGAAAGGGTGAACAGCAACTTACAAATAAGCGAAAAGTCTCCAGGGAAGGAGAAGCATCGAAAAAAGAAACAAACGATAAATAATCGTAGTCCCGGTGGAAATAGCTTCCCAAAAAATTAATACTCAAGACCTTGAGGTGGAGGAACTTGATAGATGCCATTGGTGCACTGACTACCTGCACAAATATGTCTCTGGTTAATTATTCCAAGATATGAATACTGTTATAATGACATTTACCAACTTAAGAGTAAGAGAATACCTCACGACTGGAAAATATGGTAAGTTTCTCAAGGTTCGGCACACTGGAAGGAAGGGTGTTGATAGCATAACTGATGGAACAGTTATGGTCCAACTTCAGGTTCTTCACTTTCAGGGACTCTCCAAGTGCGATTTGCACTTCTTTACCTGTAAACCAAAATCTGGACATATTTGGAGCTTTGTTCTCTATCACTTCTAGGCCCGAGCATGCAAACACCTCCAGGAACCTGAACCGCTGCAGGCAAGGTATTTCGAGGCGAACTATATCATCACAATATACAAGCTTCAACCATTCCAAAGCAAAGGAACTGGACAGAACGGACCCCAACTCATCCCCCGTAATATGCACATTACGCAGATCAAGCCTTTTCAAGCTTCTCAAACCAAGTTGAAATGACGGATGTAAGGCACAATTGACAAGGCGAAGATTCCAAATCGAGTCTCGACACATGTCAGATAGAAGTGTGCATGGGAAGTTAAACGTGGCCCCTTCCTTCCTTTTTTGTGATGAAAATGTTGCATCGACCGGCCATACTGCAAGGTCAAGTTCTTCAATCATTGGTGTAACAGCAATCTGAAGCCAACTATCGAGACGATGATATGATTCTGCATCACAAGGAACAAAGTATTCAAGCCTGAATGTCTTCATGCCAGCGCCTGAGTGGTTCATTAGAACACGACCAATTTTGTTGTTGTGGTCTCTAATAACATTCGGTTCCACTGTTCTTAAATTCTTTTTCGGGCACATGGTCTCATTTGTCAGGGTGAGATTGGGATGGGATCTCCAGGAGCACAGAAAGGAGTGAGAAACACAAGCGGTACGGGCAGCGTCTTTCATTGGCAGTAGGGAATGTATATGACACCAAATGTCCTGCATGCACAAGTAGAAATGATCGCCATGAGAATTGCAGAGGCAAAAGTACCAAGGAAGTAACCTGTACAAGATTTGCTTTGTATATGTAGGCTTTAGACATAAGCAAGATTCAGTCAAGGTCAGGACATAGATGCAAAATGTTCTTGTAGGCATAAACAAGAGGGAAAACGATGACAAGCACAGAGTTCATGGCAAAATAAAACAAAATGACACAGCTCACACAGAAAAGAGTTCTAGGAAGCCTAGCCGTTTCAAGTTTCATTAAACAGTTTTTTTCTGCAGGTAAGTTAGCTGCAACAGGACAAACCACAGCTTGCAACGGTCAATGATATGCTAACGAATTTTTATCTATCTATTAGACTGATCAAAGTCTTGCAATATCAGGACATACCTCTGGAAGGTCTGGGCCCAGATATCTTGCCTTTTTTCCACCATGAGAATGATCCCGTTGGCAGGTTGGGCTGTTTCTTTTAGATAATGATGAAGCATTCCATCCATCTGCAAGACATCAGTTTTATGATTAGTACAGACACCGATGAAAGGAACAAATGAGTTGAAACACATGCAAAGTTAGATCCTTTGTCCAATTTTTTGTCACGATCCAAGTACTGGCGCGGGATGCATCCAGCATCATGGGTGCGCTGCCACGTCCACCATCTCCCCCGCTGCAACAGGTCTTCAATCAGTGGCCAGTAACTCCGTACGCCAGTGCATCAGCCTCGCCGGTCTATGATTCAGGTAATCCAGACGGGAGCAAGCAGCGGAAGCAGTGGATGCCAAAGACAGACCTTGCTCGCTCCGATGGCAACAAACCGTTGATTTGGATCGACCAGTGCAACGACTACTTCAAGCTGTACCAAATACCTGATGGATTCAAGGTAACTGGCACCTCAATGCACATGGTCGACGATGCCCACCTTGTGTTTGCAATCTTTTAAGAAGATGTATGAGATTTTCTGCCAATTCCAGTCCTGAACTCCTGATGTGGTGACCACACTTCAGCGTCGACAAGATGATCCAGATTTCCTGGAAGCGCATTTAGCTGAAGCATGGACAGGGGTGCGTGGAAGCTTGCTATCCATGTGCCAGAACCATGAGTTGGTCGCGAGATCTTATGGGTTTCACCTCTAGCCTACCTCAACTTGTTTGGGACTAAAGGCTTTGCTGTTGTTGTTGTTGTTGCATTTAGCTGAAGCACAGTTGTGCATGAAGCATATGGCCGACAGTAAGCACAGTGGCCATAAGTTCACAGTGGGGGATCAAGTGTAACTCAAAACATCAGCCATATATTCAGAACTCTGTTGTCCAGTGCCCTTATCCTAAACTTGCTTTGGTCCTTATAAGATTCTGGAGTGAGTTGGACCGCTGTCCGCTGGTGTATCGCCTGGAATTGCCAGAAGGAGGTTTGATTCACCCAGTGTTTCACGTCTCTCAGCTCAGGCCTCACAGGCCTGATCATACTCCTGTGTTTACTTTGATCCCTACACCACTGGAATTGGATAGTGTGGACTTGCAACCTGAACATGGGCTCGACCGCTGTCTCGTGAAGAAAGGTAACGCAGTGTACTTGCAGGTACTTGTGCAGTGGAACTTGCTTCCAGCTACTATGGCGACATGGGAAGACTACAAGGTGTTCCGCAGGCGCTATCTGTCAACTTCAGCTTGGGACAAGCTGAACCTCAAGGGGGCGGCAATGTCACACCAGGTGACAATGCAATGTCACCTGAAGAAGAAAGCGAGCAGAGCAAGATGGTGGAGTCAACCGGTTTGCTGCCGTATTCCTGTGTGTAGGTTGTGTGGGTGTAGGGTGAGATGAGCTGACCAGTGGGTTTTCCGTTATAAGCCCTGTGTCCATCAACTTGAGAAGGAATGATAAAGTGAATTTTATGACGTCCTCTTCCTCATCCCTGCTGTTCTTCACAGGTACTCCCCTTTTCCCCAATTATCTTCTCTCATCTCTGAGGTTGGGTCATAACATTTTTTGCAGGAACACAAATGAGAACTACAATCTACAAGACTCAAATTGTGTCAATCTGAAAATCAAACTCCAACCGAGCACAAGTATTTGCCACATAGTCCCGACAATTTCCCTTAATCGAATAAAACTGGATCTCATCAGCTACTGGGATCCCCAGTACGGACAGAACTCCAAAAAAAAGGTCCCTTCTTATTTAAAGAAATGTTGGATCCTTTGTCCAAAATTTTGCAGGAGCATGAACGAGATCTACAATCTACATGACCGAAATTGTGTCAATCTGAAAACCAAACTCCAATTGCCCCCAAGTCTCGTCAAATTCCTTCGATCTAACAAAACTGGATCCCATCAGCTAGTGAGACCCCCCGGACAGGGCTCAAAAAATGTTCCTTTTTTTGGGAAAAAACTCATACGTACAGTACATAACAGCAGGCACAGATACATAAATAATAGCAGAGGGGGCGAAGAAGCAAAGTCGCGGGGCTTACTATCGGCTTCGATACGGACATGATTTCGCTGCTGCTCCTGCTGCGTGGACATCCGCCGATTCAGTGCCATCAACCCCATGATCTCTCTTCCCCCCCTCTCTCTCTCTCTCTCGCTCTCTCGATCCGTGTTTGTGGGTCAATATAGTCGGCGCGGCGCCGCCGGCTAGGGCTAACCTAGGGAGACGAAACCACAGTAGGAATCCGGCCAAGACTAGCAGACTACTACTTTTTCTTTTTCTTTTTTGAGGCAAGGCAGAGTGGCAGACTACTAGTAGTACTTACCCACCGGGGGAGACGGCTCGGAACAGGACACCACCAAAACCGTAAGGCCCAGGGCCCTTGCTCTTCCCCCTCATTGGGCCGAATGTAGGGCCACACTCTTTCGCAGAACAAGGTTAGCAGGAATTTATCCTAAAATCCCCTAAAAAAAGGAATTTATATCCTAAAAAAGAAACGGTGGATCCTATATGACGCCCGTTAGCGTCAAATCGGCGCAGCTTCGCTACCGACACGGGCCGGCCCACTAGCAGCGAGGAACCGGTTTTTGGGAACTTTCTAAAAGGTTCCCTAAACTGGTTTTTCCCTCTTTTGTTTTTTCTTACAGGGTTTTCCGGTATTCTTCATTATTTTTCTTATCTTTTTCTTTTCTTTTTTTACTGTTTTTCATTTTTAATTTTATTTTTTCATAAATTCAATATTTCCAGAAAATGTTCGGAATCTTTAGAAAATTGTTGGAAATTCGAAATTTTGTTCAAGTTTTTCGATTATTGTTCCTTTTTTCAAATTTTGTTCATGTTTCTAAAAAAATTCGGAATTAACTTTTGTTCACCGTACATTTAAAAAATGTTCACTCGTGTATAAATAATGTTCATTGTGTATATGAAACTTTGTTCAAGTGCATTTGAAAAAAAAATCATCGTATTTAAAAAAATGTGCAGCGTGTATTTGAATAATGTTCATGGTATACCAAGAAAATGTTCAATGAGTATTTTTAAATTCTTTTAAAATATGTTCCTGTTTTTAGAGTTGTTCACATTTTTAGAGTTGTTCCTGTTTTTAAATTTTGTTCATGTTTCCAAAAAAAATCGGAATTCCTTTTATTCACCGTATTGAAGAGAAATGAATATTAGAAAAAATCTTCAAATTTTGTCGAAGAAATGTTGAAAAACTTGAAAAAATTCGGACCTACCGCTTCTGGATTGTACTCCCTCTGTTCACTTCTATAAGACCTTGAAGACATTTCAGATAATATGCAAAATAGTTCATTTTTATTTTTATTTTTTCATAAATTCAAATATTTCCAGAAAATGTTCATAATATTTAGAAAATTGTTTGAAATTCAAAATTTTGTTCAAGTTTTTCGATTATTGTTCCTTTTTTCAAATTTTGTTCATGTTTCTAAAAAAGTTCGGAATTAACTTTTGTTCGCCGTATTGAAGAAAATTGCTCACCGTACATTTAAAAACTGTTCACTCATGTATAAACAATGTTCATTGTGTATGTGAAACTTTGTTCAAGTGCATTTGAAAAAAAATCATCGTATTTTAAAAAAAATGTGTAGTGTGTATTTGAATAATGTTCATGGTATACCAAGAAAATGTTCAATGAGTATTTTAATTATTTTTAAAATATGTTCCTGTTTTTAGAGTTGTTCACATTTTTAGAGTTGTTCCTGTTTTTAAATTTTGTTCACGTTTCCAAAAAAAAAATCAGAATTCCTTTCATTCACCGTATTGAAGAGAAATGAATATTAGAAAAAATCTTCAAATTTTGTCCAAAAAATGTTGAAAAACTTGAAAAAACTCGGACCTGCCGCTTCTGGATTGTACTCCCTCCGTTCACTTCTATAAGACCTTGAAGACATTTCAGATAATATGCAAAATAGTTCATTTTGAGTTTTATTTTTTCATAAATTAAATATTTCCAGAAAATGTTCAGAATCTTTAGAAAATTGTTTGAAATTCGAAATTTTGTTCAAGTTTTTCGATTATTGTTCCTTTTTTCAAATTTTGTTCATGTATCTAATAGAGTTCGGAATTAACTTTTGTTCGCCGTATTGAAGAAAATTGTTCACCGTACATTTAAAAAATGTTCACTCATGTATAAATAATGTTCATTGTGTATATGAAACTTTGTTCAAGTGCATTTGAAAAAAAATCATCGTATTCTAAAAAAATGTGCAGTGTTTATTTGAATAATGTTAATGGTATACCAAGAAAATGTTCAATGAGTATTTTAAATTATTTTTAAAATATGTTCCTGTTTTTAGAGTTGTTCCTGTTTTAAAATTTTGTTCACGTTTCAAAAAAATCGGAATTCCTTTTATTCACCATATTGAAGAGAAATGAATATTACAAAAAAATCTTCAAATTTTGTCCAAGAAATGTTGAAAAACTTGAAGAAACTCGGACCTGCCACTTCTGGATTGTACTCCCTCCGTTCACTTCTATAAGACCTTGAAGACATTTCAGATAATATGCAAAATAGTTCATTTTGAGTTGTCTGAAACGACTTACAAAAATGAACGGAGGTGTTATATCAAGTAGTGCCATATATCAGCCGTACTCAGTCCATAGCTTAGCTGCGCCTGGGAATTGAGCTGGCCCATTTGCGCGGTACCTTTAGCGAAACCGGCTCGTTTTAACGCTCACGAGCTTTGAACAGGAGCTGGGTTTGCTATTTCTAACTCGGCAGGCGCCTGCAGCGCACACCACGTCCCTTGCTGGGCCGGGGCGCTACCACGGAATCGAACTGACGACCTCCTTCATCACAAATAAACACACCACAAGTCCACAACCATCAGGCCACTAACCACCTTGTGCACAGAATCTTCGGTTGTTACTCAAAAAAAAAAAACAGAATCTTCGGTTTACTCTTTTATTCTTTTGTCAGTTTGTTTTGTTCTTTTTATTTTCTTTTTATTTTACCTTTTCTTTTATTTATTTCCTTAAATGCGTGGTTTTTTAGTTCGTGAACTTTTTCATTTTTTGATGAACTTTTTCAAATATTCAATGAACTCTTTTCTCAAATCGATTAACTTTTTCCTTTTTTGGAAGAACTATTTTTGAAAGTCGATGAACTTTTTAAAAATTTGATGAACTTTTTTAAAATTAGATGAATTTTGTTTTTGAATTTGATGAACTTTCTTCAAATTCAATGAAATTTTATCAAATTAGGTGAATTATTTTCAAAAAATTGATGAACTCTTTTCAAATCCGATGATTTTTTTTAAGAATCGATGAACTATTTTCAAATTTGACGAACTATTTTCAACTTTAGTGAACTTTTTTTGAAATTACGTGAAGTTTTGCCGTGAACATTTTTGAATTCGTAAACGTTTTCGTTTTGGCATTTTTTAAATATTAATCAACGTGAACAAAGTTGAATATATGTTAATGTTTGTACAACAGGAGAGCTCAAATAGAATGTAGAAGAACATATTTGAACAAGTCGCCCTAGCCAGCGGCCTCCCACCCAAAAAGCTAGGGTTTATCTGCCTACCGCCGGCGCCGGTCCGCCCCGTCTCTTGTGGCCTTATGGCCATGGGGATGGAGTGGATCCCGAGCCTTGCCGGTGGTAGGGCTCCGTTTTTAGATCCTTTTTCAAGATTTGTTAGGGTTTGTGTTCTATTCAGAAAGATGAGACGGCGGCGGCTCCCTGAAGGTGGAATAAAGGTCCCCCGCCTAGTCCCCGTTCCGGTTATGCGTCTAGCATCATCGATGGGCGTGTGGAGGTATGTCTCCGGTGGATCCATCTTTGGTGGATTTGCTCGGATCGGTTTGTCGTTCGTCTTTGTTCGTGTTTCTTCCGGTTGGATCCTTCTTATCTATAATCTTCATCAGCGACGGTTGCTCTTCTGGGGCGTTGGTTCTATGGAGTCTTAGCACGACAACTTCCTGATTGTCTACTACAACAATGTTTGCCTGGCTCCGGCGAGGGAGGGGCGATGACAGCGACGCGCCTTCGGCTCGCTTCAGTGCTTGTAATTGTCGCTAGGTGGTCTATGAATTTGGATGTATTTTTTATTATTTCTAGTGTTCATTGTACTACCATGATTGAAGATGAATAGATGAGGAGTTTATCCCGCAAACAAAAAAAGCTCAAATAGAGTTATTTTCTAATAATCATCAACAAACTAAGTTTGGTGTAGTGGCGGAGGCTCGAAGATGTTAACTTTGGCTTGCTGAGATAGATTCCTGCTTTGTTCGAATATATAGCGTCATTGTTTTTCCCTTCGTCTTAGCATTTTTTTCACTGATTCATTGGGCCGGCCCGCTACGCGCCGCGTGCAGGTGCCAGGAGCGCTGACCGGCGCTTGCAGCGCTCAACAGGAGCTCCCTTCTAACTACCTCATCCTTGTTTTTTTTAAGTCTTTCATGTATTCAAGGGTGAGAGAGTTATCTACATATGACATAGACATAATCAAAAAGAAAAGGTTACCAGGAATTTGGGTGAAATTTTGCTAAAAAAAGGAATTTTGGGGAAAAGAGACAGAAACTTTTCAAAATAATCATACTCCGTATATATACTACTCCTACTCCAGTATATAATAAATAAATAAACCGAAAACATATTTGACGAACGCTTCAATTTTGGCGACAAAAGTATGGTATAAGTGAATTAGCATGTGCTGGCCTTTTGGTTTTTCCCATAGTTTTAGATAGTCGGCTATAGCCCCACTATAGCTGTTTGAGCATGTTACCGCTAAATGATTTCATATACAATTTGCCGCTATAGCCCGCTATAGCTGTTTTTAAGGGTTGCCGCTATATGCCATAGCCTGCTATTTAAAACACTGGTTTTTCCCCTATGGAGTAAAGGGGTTGGAAGGATTGGAATTACAAAGTCTACACGCGAAATTGAAGAAGTAATTTCTATTGAAAATATGGCTTAGAGGCAATAATAAAGATGTTATTATCATATTTCCATGTTCTTGATAAGTGTTTATTCTTCAAAAGCTATAATTGTATTAACCGGAAACTCAAATACATGTGTGGATACATAAACAAACATTGTGTCCCTAGTAAGCAGTGGCGGAGCCAGGATTGAAGCAAGACCCGAGCCCAAAAAAATTTCTTTTGTCCCAAGAAAAATCTTAACGTCCATAAGGCTTATAGCTGCCATAAAAGACACCCCAAATAAAATATGGCTCAATTGCACGAAAAATTTAGAATTTAAGCTATGCTTAGCGATACAAACAAAATTGATAAAAAACATGTCAAGAACTACAAAGAACAATGTGATAAAAAAAGGTACCAAATCAATGGTTCGCGGACACCGGTAAAAAAAATCTATTTATCTTGTTTTTCTACAATATGAAATGAAATTGACAATTACATCAATTTGAGTTCAACAATACACTAGATATATGACTTGATACATACATACACAGTATTGCAATTAAATTTTAGTTCGGAGCAGTTTATACACACCGATACATGGTGATATAGATGTCACAATGACATCATAGAACATGATACAAGCGGAAGCATAGGGGAAACCAAGAAAGTATAGAAAAAATACCAATGCACGAACAGTCCAGAAGCTAGGCACGCCACGCACGCGACTGGACAAACAACGCACAGGAGGACTGTCCGACGATGGACGAGACGGCGGCGGTCGGTGGCCGGCGGGAGCGCTGGAGTCTGGTCTCTGCAGATTGATCTTGAGTGCGTCGCGTGCGGCGGCGGCCTCGCGATCGCTGGCGTTTAATTCGTGATGTGCATGCGCGTCAGTTTCCTAATTTCCAGTCGCGCGCGTTCGCTAGTTGGGTCTCCTCGTGCGTGCGTCAGTTTGTTGAGGTGAGACAGCCCATGCCGCTCTGGGCCTTCATTTTACTGGGCTGAACCCCGGGCCTGCAGAAAATCATATATATATATATATATATATATATATATATATATATATATATATATATATATAATAGCCTAGTAGAAATTCCACGCCCCGGGCCCAGCTCCGCCCCTGCTAGTAAGCCTCTACTAGACTAACTCGTTGATTAAAAATGGTTAAGATTTCCTAGCCATAAACACAAATTGTCATTAGATCACATCATTAGGAGAATGATGTGATGGACAAACCCAATCATAAGCTTAGCATTTGATCGTGTCACTTAGTTTAATTGTTATAACTTTAGTAATGTCATGTATCTGTTCCATGGACCATGAGATCGTGCCACTTCCTAATACTGGAAGAATGCTTTGTGGCATTGGTACATCGAGGTGCTATACAAACGGTTTTTTAACTTTTTCCGCGACGGCGTTCTGAACCATCATCAAGTGAGTGACTGCGATAGGAGGATCCTTCCCACACGACCCAGAAAAACTGTAGGGGAACGTAGCAGAATTCAAAAAAATTCCTACGCTTCACCAAGATCAATCTAAGAAGTCATCTAACAACGAGGAGAAAGGAGTGCATCTACATACCCTTTGTAGATCACGAGCGGAAGCGTTCAAGAGAACGTGGATGATGGAGTCGTACTCGCCGTGATCCAAATCACCGATGATCCCAGCGCCGAACGGACGGCACCTCCACGTTCAACACACGTACGGTGGAGCGACGTCTCCTCCTTCTTGATCCAGCAAGGGGGGAGGAGAGGTTGATGGAGATCCAGCAGCACGACAGCGTGGTGGTAGATGCAACGAAAATTCTGCAGGGCTTCGCCAAGCACCTGCGGGAGGAGGGAGATGTGTAACGGGGGGGGGGGGG
>LR738713.1:588634966-588653744 GCA_902687465.1 Secale cereale
GCCAGGAGCAAGGGTGCGGCTGCCCTCTCTCCCCCACTATATATAGGGGCCAGGGGGGCGCTGGCCCTAGGAGATGCAATCTCCTAGGGGGGGCAGCGGCCAAGGGGGAGGCTTGCCCCCCAAGGCAAGGGGGCGCCCCCCACCCCTAGGGTTCCCAACCCTAGGCGCAGGGGGAGGCCCAAGGGGGTGCGCCAGCCGACTATGGGCTGGTTCCCCTCCCCCTACGGCCCATGGAACCCTCCGGGATGGGTGGTCCCACCCGGTGGACCCCCAGGACCCTTCCGATGGTCCCGGTACACTACCGGTGACCCCCGGAACTCTCCCGATGGCCGAAACTGGACTTCCTATATATAATTCTTTACCTCCGGACCATTCTGGAACTCCTCGTGACGTCCGGGATCTCATCCGGGACTCCGAACAACATTCGGGTTACCGTGTGCATATACCTCTACAACCCTAGCGTCACCGAATCTTAAGTGTGTAGACCCTACGGGTTCGGGAGACATGTAGACATGACCGAGACGACTCTTCGGTCAATAACCAACAACGGGATCTGGATACCCATGTTGGTTCCTACGTGTTCCTCGATGATCTCATCGGATGAACCACGATGTCAAGGATTCACTTAATCCCGTATGCAATTCCCTTTGTCTATCGGCATAGTACTTGCCCGAGATTCGATCGTCGGTATACCGATACCTTGTTCAATCTCGTCATGGCAAGTCTCTTTACTCGTCACGTAATACATCATCCCATGACCAACTCCTTAGTCACATTAAGCTCATTATGATGATGTCTCATCGAGTGGGCCCAGAGATACCTCTCCGTCACACGGAGTGACAAATCCCAGTCTCGGTTCATGCCAACCCAACAGATACTTTCGGAGATACCCGTTGCGTACCTTTATAGCCACCCAGTTACGTTGTGACGTTTGGCACACCCAAAGTATTCCTACGGTATCCGGGAGTTGCACAACCTCAAGGTCTAAGGAAAAGATACTTGACATTGGAAAAGCTTTAGCATTACGAACTACACGATCTTGTGCTAGGCTTAGGATTGGGTCTTGTCCATCACATCATTCTCCTAATGATGTGATCCCGTTATCAACGACATCCAATGTCCATGGTCAGGAAGCCGTGACCATCTGTTGATCAACGAGCTAGTAACTAGAGGCTTTACCAGGGACACATTGTGGTCTATGTATTCACACATGTATCATTGTTTCCGTACAATACAATTCAAGCATGAATAACAGAAAATTATCACGAACAAAGAATAATAATAACCATTTATTATTGCCTCTAGGGCATATTTCCAACAGTCTCCCACTTGCACTAGAGTCAATAATCTAGTTACATTGTGATGAATCGAACACCCATAGAGTTCTGGTGTTGATCATGTTTTGCTCGTGGAAGAGGTTTAGTCAACGGATCTGCGACATTTAGATCCGTATGCACTTTACAAATATCTATATCTCCATCTTGAACATAATTTCGGATGGAGTTGAAATGACGCTTGATGTGCTTGGTCTTCTTGTGAAACCTGGGCTCCTTGGCAATGGCAGTAGCTCCAGTGTTGTCACAGAAGAGAGTCATCGGGCTTGACTCATACGTCCAAAACGTATCTATAATTTCTGCTTGCTACATGCCTCTTTTGGGTGATATTGCTATGATATTTATACACTTCCATACACTTTTGATCATATTTGGACTAACCTATTAACTCAGTGCACCCCAGTGCCAGTTTCTGTTTTCGGCTGTTTTTGTATTTCAGGTTTTCACGTTACGAGAACTGTCAGGAAAAATCCAGAAAAATATATAAAAAATCAGCGTTTCAGAAACTACCGTGCGCCCGAAGGACAGCCGGGGGGGGGGGGCACCAGGGCTCCAGGCGCCCTGGCGGCGCGCCCCCCCTGGGCCGCGCCGGGGGGGCGCCTGGGCCCCCCGAGGCTCCTCCGATGCCCCCCTTTGGCATATATTTAAAGCGTCTCCCGAAACCCTCGAAACAGGAACTCTTTTTCGCGATCTCATCTCTGTGCCGCCGCCGCTTCCAAGATCGGGAGCACCAGGAGAACCCTTCCCGGCACCCTACCGGAGGGGAGGATCACCACCGGGAGCTTCTCCACCACCATGGACGCCTCCCGGATGAGTTGTGAGTAGTCTCCCTTGGACCATGAGTCCATGACCAGTAGCTATGTGATGTTCTCCTCCCGTTCTTGTGCTTCACTAATTAGTCCTCGTGAGCTGCCCTACATGATCGAGGCACATATGTAATCCTTATGCTGTTGCTATGATGAGTTTGCTGGGATCCGATGGATTATGAGATTATGTTCAGATTGTGTTTGAGTAATATATTTGATTCACCTCTTTTATGTTTATGTTCGTAAGTAATTCTTGCATGTTCTCCGTTGTTATTTATTGCTTTGGCCAAGTAGTAGGTAGTGACTCCAAGAGGGAACGTTACGCTTGATTGTGGGTTCATGCCCCTCGATGACTAGTTTGAGTGACAGAAACATGAGTCTAGGGGATGTGCTGTTGCCACAAGGGGGAAAACAACGGTGCTTGTGCCCGCGGGTGCAAGGATTGTTTACTTTACGCAAAGTTCTTTTAATGCAGTTGTCTGTTGCTTTGAGTTTACACTATGGGTGGGGCTCGCAACTTAATACCAGCGAGATGTTCTGGATATATATCTCAAGGTGGATGATTAGTAGTAGATATTGATGGATTTCGGTCTACTTACTTTGGCGTACCGCCCATGCTTTGAACCTCAACCTTTCTTGCAATGTAGTCAGCATTGGTTTGCGCACATGGTCCTGTCAATTGCCTAGCTGTAATTCGTTTACCTCACATAGCTGTTTTATCGTCTTTTGGGAGAGAGACATCACTAGTGAACATCATGAGACTCCGGTCCATATTACCATCATTGATCACATCCGCTATTTACTTTTCCGCTATTTACTTACTATTGCAATTATACCTATCACTATTATCACTCGCGTTTGATCCTTTGTAAACTACAAGGCCGGAGGAATTGACAACCTCTCTGTACTCGTTGGGAGCAAAGTTATTTGTATCTGTGTGCAGGTCCACGTTGATTGCTAATATCCAGCGCCGTTAGCAGTTGACACCTTCTTGTTGAAACTGGGAGTCTCTGGGAAATCGATCCTTGGTATTACCAAGGGAAAACTTCTGCTACACTGCATCTCAAACCTTCCACTTGGGGTAACCAACGAGGGGTGAGAAGCCACCTAGCAAAGCAATTTCTGGCGCCATTGCCGGGGACTCCACTCTTCAGGATAGGGGAGTTGCACGCTATCTTTTACCTTTGCTTTTAGTCTTGTTAGTTTACCTTTCAGTTTTGCTTTAGTATCTTTTATCGAAAATCACAGAAATAGTTATCTTGCTTGCTTGCTATAATGGGTTCCACCGAGAACACCAAGTTGTGTGACTTCACTAGTCACAACAACGATGACTTTATCAGCACACCTATCACTACACCCGCCACTTCAGCACCTTCATATGAAATTAAACCTGCTTTACTGAACTTAGTCATGAAAGATCAATTCTCCGGTGCTGGAGATGATGCTGCTTTACACTTGAACAACTTTGTTGAACTTTGTGATATGCAAAAGTACCAAGAAATAGATGGTAATATTGTTAAGCTTAAGCTTTTTCCTTTCTCCTTGAGAGGAGGAGCTAAAATTTGGTTTCAGTCTTTGCCTAGAAATAGCATAGATTCATGGGACAAGTGCAAAGATGCTTTTATTGGAAAATACTATCCACCTGCTAAAATTATCCAACTAAGAAGTAACATAATGAATTTTAAACAATTGGATAATGAACACGTTGCCCAAGCTTGGGAACGTATGAAATCTCTTATCAAGAACTGCCCTACTCATGGTTTGACTACTTGGATGGTTATCCAAACTTTTTATGCAGGCTTGAACTTTACCTCGCGGAACTTGTTAGATTCGGCCGCGGGAGGAACTTTTATGTCAACTACACTTGGTGCTGCCACGAATCTTCTCGATGAGATGATGACCAACTATTCCCAATGGCACACCGAACGCGCTCCAACAGGTAGGAAGGTAAACTCTGTCGAGGAGATTTCCTCCCTTAATGAAAAAGTTGACTTGATCATGTCTCTACTTTCGAAGCAATCCTGTGTTGATCCTCGTGATGTTCCTTTAAATTCTTTGATTGCTCAAGAACAAGTAGATGTGAACTTTATCTCTAGAAACAATTTCAATAACAATGCTTATAGGAGTAATTTTGGTAGCAATCCTAGACCGTTCCCCTCTAATTCTTATGGGAACAACAATGCTTATCCTAGCACCAGGAACTCCACTACTGAACTAGAGATTATGCTTACAGATTTCATCACTACCCAAAAAGCCTTTAATAAGAGTGTAGAAGAAAAACTACATAAACTAGATGATCTCTCTTTGAAGGTAGACCATTTAGCCAATGAGATAGAATTGCTTAAAATTAAAACTTCTCCTCTTGAGGAGAGGAAGGTCACTCCTATTAATGCTACCCAAGTGCAAATTAATGAAAATATTAGGATGATGGCTAAACTTAAAGAAAGATGGGCTAGAGAAAGGGAGGAAGATGATAGAATTAAGAGCCTTCCTACCCACCACACTGTTGCTACTATCCAAGTTGTTGAGGATATCCAAACTCTTAGCACCCAATGTACTCCTGGTCCCATTGGACCTATTAATGGTGATGCTATGACTATAGAAACTACCAAACGTGCGAACCTAAAGGACACCACTACCACTTTACTTGATGCTAGTGACCTTGATTTTGATAATTGCACTCTTACCGAAGTTATTGATTTCCTTCACAAGATGTCTAGAGACCCCCGCACTAGCACGATTAACCTTGCCTTCACAGAGCATATCACTAATGCTCTCATCAAAGCTAGGGAGGAGAAACTTAGAGTAGAAGCCTCCATACCTAGAAAGCTAGAAGATGGTTGGGATCCTATGATAAAAATTAAATTGAATGACTTCTCTTGCTATGCATTATGTGATGTTTGAAAGAACATGCGGTGCCCCCATGTTTGGTTTTGGTAATTGATGACAATCTCTATGGACTAATGGTTTCCTTGAGTTATATTTGAAGGGTTTGTCCATAGGCTTTTCTTGGAGTTCATTTGTTGGTTTCAAGGAGAGTTTGTGATGACCAAGGTGCTATTAAGGAATTATCCAAAGATTGGTCTTGTGAGTGTTGAGCTTATTGCAAGCATGTCTTGAAGAAGAAGAGTGTGTTATCATTCATGTTTACCTTCAAGACATCATCCAAATGAAGAGTTGGAAAGATTCAAGGTTGATCAAGACTAAGTGAAGGAGTGAATCAAGTTGATCAACACACAAAGCGTAGAAGATGTACTGAGAGGGATCAAGCAATCCTATGGTATGGTAAGCATTGTCAATCACGCTTTGTGTACTAACCCATGGTCTTCGTGAGAGTTCTTTGTGGGGTTAGGTTGCGGTGTGCAAGTTCAAGTGGAGCATCACGAAGAAATCAAGTGCTTGAAGCTTGCCGTCCATTGTCGTGACAATGGACTTGTGAAGATATGCCGAAGAGTGGCTCACCCATAGAGGAGTATGGGGGAGCAATCTACTAGTCTTCACCGAGACAACGCAATCAAGAAAGGTGTTCCAACTTGAGGAAGTCAAGATCGTCTACATCTAGCTCAAGTGGACTTTGTGCAAAGCAAAGGTTTGCCCTTGATAGGTTTTCTATTTTACCGGTCTCCTGGTGGTAGTTGGGAGACCGGGTTATAGGATCGTTTGTCGTACTATCAAGGGGGGCTCTCAAGTTGGTAGCTTGATCGTATCGTTAGTAGAGAGCTCAAACCATTGCATCCTTGCATCATGTTTCTTGGTTCTTGTTTGGTTCTCTTTGTGAATCTTAGAGCTTATGGTCATCTTGATGACAAGCTTGAGTTCATCGAAATCAGAGTTCACATGTGTTTTCTATGATGTTTTCGGTGTTGGGTGTTTTACCGGTCTTATCCGAGGAAGGGTTCTCACCATTTTCTTATGGGCCTTTTCTAATTTGATTCTTATTGGTTTTTCTATCAAGATTATGTTAGCCCTTGTCGCTAGCTTTCCAACAAACTTGGTTTCATCGAATTCGGAGTCCGTATGCAAAAGTTATTGACGTTTTGATGTACTGAAAAGGCTGCAGCGGTACTACCGCGGGTAGGAGCGGAAGTAATTTTTTACTACCGCTTTCGGGAGCGGTACTACCGCTTTCGGGAGCGGTACTACCGCTTGGAGCAGTACTACCGCGGCTACTTCCGTGGCTACTTCCGCTCGGGACCAAAAACTCGTCACAAGTCCAGCGGTGGTAGGCACGGATGTAATTTTTTAGTACCGCTCGCAAGCAGTAGTACCGCTACCCTTAGCAGTACTACCGCTACCCCTAGCGGTAGTACCGTGAGGTCAAGCGGTACTACCGCTCCGACGGGTTTTCTGGCCTTTTTGCCTCCTCGCTGTTGTTTTTCAAAGGGGTACTAATGCCCTAGCGGTAGTACCGCTCTGTGCGGGCTGTGAGCATAACGGTTGGATTTTTCCCCACCTATAAAAGGGGCTCTTCTTCCCCAATGAACATTATCCTTTGAGCTCGTGTTCTTCCCCCATTGTTGACCTTCTTCGAGCTTGCTATCTCTCAATCCCTCCATGGATTCTTGCTAGTTTTTGGGGGAAAAGAGAGAGGAGATCTAGATCCACATTTCCACCAATCACTTTCTCCTCTAGGTGAGGGGAACCCCTTGGATCTTGATCTTGGAGTTCTTGGTGTTCTCCTTCTTGTTCTTCCTCTCATTCCCCTCCCTAGCATTAGTTGCTTTGGTGGGATTTGGGATAGAAGGACTTGGGCACTCCGTGTGCCCTTGCCATTGCATTTGGTGCATCGGTTTGAGTTCTCCACGGTGATACGTGGAAGTGAAGTTGAGAAGCTTATTACTCTTGGGTGCTTGGTACCCTTGAGCTTGTTCCTCTTGGGTGCTTGGGCGCCCTAGACGGTTGTGGTCACCTCGAAGCCATATTCCATTGTGGTGAAGCTTCGTGGTATCGTTGGGGAGATAGCCCCAACCTTGGTGTTCGGAGCTCAATCATTGTGGTGTAAAGCTCCGGGCAAGCGTCGGGGTCTCCAATTAGGTTGTGGAGATCGCCCCGAGCAATTTGACGGGTTTCGGAGACCGCCCCCAAGGGTTGCCAAAGTGTACGGGTTCGGTGACCGCCCCCAAGGGTTGCCATTTGTACGGGTTCGGTGACCGCCCTCAAGGGTCCCTTAGTGGAATCACGGCATCTTGCATTGTGCGAGGGCGTGAGGAGATTACGGTGGCCCTAGTGGCTTCTTGGGGAGCATTGTGCCTCCACACCGCTCCAAACGGAGATTAGCATCCGCAAGGGTGTGAACTTCGGGATACATCGTCGTCTCCGCGTGCCTCGGTTATCTCTTACCCGAGCCCTTTACTTATGCACTATACTTTGTGATAGATATATTGTTTCTTGTCATATATCTTGCTATCACCTAGTTGTTTATCTTGCTTAGCATAAGTTGTTGGTGCACATAGGTGAGCCTAGTTGTTGTAGGTTTTGTGCTTGTCAAATTAACCGCTTGGTTTATTCCGCATTTATTCAAGCCTAAACCGTAATTATTTTAAAGCGCCTATTCACCCCCCCTCTAGGCGACATCCACGATCTTTCAATTGGTATCAGAGCCTCGTCTCTCTTTATAGGGCTTAACCGCCTAGAGAGTAAGGATGTCGACTAGGGTTTTAGGATTCTCTGACACTCTTAGTTTCAATGGCACAAATTTTGATGTTTAGGTAATTCGCATGCTTAATCTCTTTAGGGTCATGGACCCAAATTTAGAGAGAATTGTAGATATGGGTTTTTCTCCTCCAAAGGATCCACAAAGATTATCTTTAGAGGATGATAAAAACTCTTATCTCAATGCTCAAGCTTCTAATGTGCTTTTTGATGCTTTGAGCAATGTAGTTATATTTCAACTCATGCCATTCCGGGATGCTCATGAGTTGTGGACAAAGCTTCAAGATAAATATGGTGTGTCCAAGAATTGTAGGAATGATTGTTCTCCCTCCACCTCCGGCCGTGTTGTCTTCTCAACTTCTTCTACTTCACCTACATGTGGTTTGCCACAAGGTAATGATATGGTGAGTAGTGTTGGTCATTGCAATGATGATAGTATGTTTATTGTGGATGATCCTTCATCACTATCTTACTGCAATGCATCTTCTTTGGACTTTAACACTTCGAGCACCCTACATGTTTCACATGCTTGTGTTGATAGTCCTTGCATATCATGTCGAAATTGCTTGACTAAAACTCATGATGATATGCTTGCTATATCTTGTTGCCATGATAAAAGTGCATCTATTTCCTCGACTTGTTATGCTAACAATGTAGAGGAAACCCGACACCCCATGGAACAAGATGTAGTCTTGAATGGTGCTCTAAGGGATCCTACATCATCATCTATTGCGTTTTGCCTTATGGCTAAGGCTTCAAAGGTATCTCCCACTTTGAATCCCAATATATCTTGCGATGATAATGATGATGACAATGATGATGATGTTGATAATAATGAAGATAATGATAATGTTGCCTCCTTAAAAATTAAGGGGGAAATGATTTTTAAAGCTCTTCATAAGAATAAAATTGCTCGTTCCAACTTCATGGAAATCATGTCTATTGCCATTGAGGGCAAGAAATGTATTGATGAGTCGGAATCTCATATAGAGGAGCATGAGGTCACCATTGAGAAAATGGAAGGTCATGAGCGTGATTACGCTAATGAGATCGCCGACCTCTCGCAAGCTCTTGAACTTGAATAAACCACCAAGGAATCTCTTGAGGAGACTTTTGCTCTAGAACTATCTAGAATAAAGGAATCCCGTGATAGAACTCTCAAGGTGGCTAATGATTTTGAAACTAAAAATGAGAAGCTTGAAGTTGCACATGCTAAACTCCTTGAGGATTTTGAGCACCTCGAAAATGGCTCAAGGGTCATTAAGGGTGAGCTCATAAAACTCACCGAGTCTCATGCTCAACTTAAAGCTTCATATTCTAAGGAGCTTGCCAAGTTGCCTTCTCCTCTTGCTATTATTGATGATGCCTGTGCTACTAACTCTATTTCTAGTGAAGCATCCATTTTGAAGGAGAATGTTGAGCTAAGGGCTCAACTTGAGTTGCTATCTGGCAATTATGGGAAATTGGAAGAAAGTCATGTAAAGCTCACAAGCTCTCATGATGATCTTCCAGTATCCCATAATGTGCTAAAGATAGCTCATGAGGCTATGAGTATCAAGGTAACATCTAGTGAGCCTCATGTGGATACTAGCACTACTTCAAGTCAAAATGCTATCTTGCCATGTGCTAGTCCTCGTAATTCATCTACTCACAATGTTAGTACATCTTGTGATGAATTGCTCTCCTTGCCTTGTTGCTCTAACAATGAAGCTTATACTTCCTCTAGTACTTTTGTTGATACTAACCATGTAGAGGAAATCAAAGAGCTCAAGGCCCAAGTCACTTCTTTGAAGAAAGACTTGGAAAAGTGTCATGAAGGGAAGTCCACACTCAACAATATCTTGAGTGTGCAAAAATCCCCCAATGACAAAGGTGGACTTGGATTCAACTCCAACAAGAAGAAAATGTCCAAAATCATTAATAAGAATAAGGGCCAAGAACAACTCAAGAATTCGGCCAAGATTATTTGCTTCAAGTGCAAAATTCAAGGGCACCATGTTAGATCATGCCCATTGAAGAAGAAGCCCATTAGTGACAAGCAACAAGGGAAGCGGCCACAAGTTCATTCTCATGCTCAACCTCAAGTTGAAGAAAGGCCACTTCCCAAGAAGACTCGGGTTAATGCTTCTCATGTTGAGAAATCAAGTGAGAAGAAAGTGAAGAGTAGACGTTGCTACTTATGTCGTGAGAAAGGTCACGTCGCTTCTTCATGCACTAGTGGTAACTTATCCAACCCAATTATTATTGATGATGTCTATTCTCTTGGGAAGGATAAGGTTGGCAATGTGTTTGCCAAGTTTCTTGGGACTCAAAGTGGTGTCAAGAAAAGAACCATTTGGGTAGCCAAGCCTATTGTGACTAACCTCTTAGGACCCAACTTGGTTGGGGACCAACTAGCTCAAACTTGATCAATAGGTGTATTTGGAGGGCATTGTAGACTTGGCTACATTATGAAGATTTGAGGGGTCTTCATCATTCTTATTGTCTTAAGCCAAGTCATTCGGATTATCTTTCTATCGTATATCCAATGCTCCTCCTTGCGGTAACTCATGCTTAAATTGTTTACATTGAAAGTTACTTGCTCCTTAGCATGTTATGGTTTTGTACCTTGCATGAGCATGTATATGTTGTGCTCCCAATTTGCTTATCTTGAGAAATCAAGTATGTGTATGTTGGTTTGTACATCATGTATGTGTGTGTAGTGATTTGAGCCTTTGTGTATCTTGTTTGTATCTTAGTTGGCTCTTGTGAGAGATTAATGGAACATCTCATTTTGGGGGAGTGATGTGCTTTGTGCACCTCACAATCCTATAAATGTGTGTACATGAGGAATATCATCTAGTTTTGATATTACAAGATTATCTAGTCTCTATGTGGTATGTCTTCTCATGAGAAATTCAAATTCTAAATGTTCCATTAATTATCTCATGTTGGTTCTCTTTTGCATCTTATCAAGTTTTTCATTGGTATCACATTATGGGGGAGTAATATGCTATGTGTATATTACAAGCCTAGAAAATGTGTAAATTTGAGATATTGTCACCTAGTGTTGATATTATAAATTATGTTGTTCCTAGGTGGCATGTTAGCTCTACAAGTTGCATTTTGCTTGTGTTTGGTGTGAAGATGATGTTGGATATCATTGCTATCTATCACCTGGAATTATTTCCAAAATACCTCTTGTCTTTGACAATTGGTAATCATTTATGTGGTGGAAATTATTGATCATCTTTACATTGTCTTTTGGTTTTATTTGTCTTATCTCTTGCCAAGTTTGTGTCAACTCCCATTGCCTTCCGTGCCACTTGTGGATCTTGTTATTTTATTGATTTTGTCAAGTGTTTTCTAGATATAGTGAAAGTGGTGATCCTACCTTGTGCATTTTGTATTCAAATGCAAATTCTCTTTAATGCACAATTCTTGGGGGAGCTATCCTATCTTCTATAGAACACTCATCTTGTGATCCATATCAAGTGTGTGTTGATGGAAGGCAATCCGTTTCTTTTTGGTACTTTGTGCCATCATGAAACTTTGTAGATGGGTTGGTTTGTTTGGAACCATCCTCTCTTTTGGGAGTGCGATATCTTTCCTTTTGCGTGTATCAATGGATATCTCATTCCTTGATGTATCTTCTAAGTAGATATCTTTCAAGTTATGATTTCTCCATTCGGTATCCTATGTTCACTTGGTATTACTTTTTCATTTTGTTTCGTTTCTTGAAAGTCTTGAGCATGCATATTTACTACATGTATTTTCTTTGGCATGCTTTCTTTCTTTAACCCAATATATAGGGGAAACTCCACCTAGTCTCAATTTGGATGAGATGTGCATGAAACTTATTTTCTTATATAAATGCACATATGTTTGTGGAGTTTGTCCTATTTATTGGTGTTTCTAACTCTTTGGTCCCAATGAGTTTGGGTACCATTTTGTTTGTGTTGTTGTTGTAGGAACAATTGGGGATGCATTGGATGCTCGGCTCATTCAAAATGAAGGTGGTGTCACCATGTGCTTATTGGAGTCAAGCTAGGATGATCAATGAACTACTATCTACCTTCAATTGGTATCTACTACATCCTTCCAATGGTATCTCGGTAACAAGTATCACCATCTACTTCATGCACACATTTCTTGCACCAACCTTGTGTAGGTTCTATCATGGCATGTTAGTCATTCCTTCTTATGATACTTGTTTCCTTTCTCAAAGCATCCCAACAATGATCTATTGTTGCTAGTTGTGATGTCTTTGATGCTCGTATTGTTGGAACTCATTTATATACAATGAGAACATATCTAGCCATGTGCTATGCCTTCAAGCAAATATCTTATTGGTATATTTATGACTTCCTTGGGGATAACTTATTCATTCCTTTTTGCAACAATTTCGTGTGTACATCCTTCTTTGTGGATTGATATCATCATGATCTTCATCTACCTAGAATCTTATACACTTGAGAGAAGTTGCATATCTATTTGATATCCCCTTCTTTCACGTCCACCTTGTCGTTCTTGTATCATTTCTTTGGTGGCTCCGTGAAAGCCTTCGCCTTGAGTGCGGATCTTATCTTGTTGCATCTAGATGCACTCTTGTGTGGTGAGGATATTTTTGTCTCTTGCTTGTCTTGACAAGGCTTTTGCCAATTAATTGGTATCCCTCGTCTTGATAACGCTCTCTTTTATATCTTCACCACGGGTTGTCACAAGCATAGGTTCTTTATATGCTTATTAGTGAGCTTGTGAACCCGTTTGCTTGTTGTGTGTGGGAATGATAGGCCTTGCACCGAGTATCTCTTTCATTCAAGACTATATTGATGCTTAATGTTCATCCATACATTAGTCTTCTCAAGTGCTTTTCCATGACTCACACATCATTTTGGTTGAGCATACTCTTAAGTTGTCTCTTTTATATGTTGCTCAACCATTTGTTTGTTGCAAGTGCTAGGCTTTGTTACCTTCATGCTCACTTGCACTTGGTGTGAGTTTCTATTGATTTTGGGGGAGTGATGATCCTATTTTGTGCACTTGGTATCCTAATGAAAATTTTCTAAGGAGTGCACAAATCATGAGGAGCTTCTCTAGAACACTCCTTTGCTCTTATCATAATATCTTTTATTCATTTGGCATGTAGGATCATTGGTCTAGTTGGGTCAATCGGTATCGTTTGATAGCTTAATTCAATTGGTATCCTTTGATTGCTTGATTGCGTGTTTTTCTCCCTTTGTTATGCCTTTGTGGCATATCATTCTTTTGCAATTTTTGGGCCTCAATATAGTTTGTCTTCCTCCAAGTATTTACAGTTGGATATATGTATTGCATTCCACTCTCTATTTTGAGGAATACATAATTTATGGAGGAACACAATTTATATTGACCTTCTAAGTTTTTTGCCCATTTTGGCAATCGATGCCAATGGGGGAGAAGTTTCAGAGAGTTTAGTTTTGTGAGGAAGTTTAGAGAGTTGTCTCTTCGCTCTTCTTGCTTTGGTTTTGTTCCTAAGCTTTTGCATCTCATGCGCATACATTATTGTTGCATGGTATGGTGATGCATAATTCCTTATATAAACTCTCTTGAAAGTGATTGTCATCAATTACCAAAATGGGGGAGATTGAAAGAACATGCGGTGCCCCCATGTTTGGTTTTGGTAATTGATGACAATCTCTATGGACTAATGGTTTCCTTGAGTTATATTTGAAGGGTTTGTCCATAGGCTTTTCTTGGAGTTCATTTGTTGGTTTCAAGGAGAGTTTGTGATGACCAAGGTGCTATTAAGGAATTATCCAAAGATTGGTCTTGTGAGTGTTGAGCTTATTGCAAGCATGTCTTGAAGAAGAAGAGTGTGTTATCATTCATGTTTACCTTCAAGACATCATCCAAATGAAGAGTTGGAAAGATTCAAGGTTGATCAAGACTAAGTGAAGGAGTGAATCAAGTTGATCAACACACAAAGTGTAGAAGATGTACCGAGAGGGATCAAGCAATCCTATGGTATGGTAAGCATTGTCAATCACGCTTTGTGTACTAACCCATGGTCTTCGTGAGAGTTCTTTGTGGGGTTAGGTTGCGGTGTGCAAGTTCAAGTGGAGCATCACGAAGAAATCAAGTGCTTGAAGCTTGCCGTCCATTGTCGTGACAATGGACTTGTGAAGATATGCCGAAGAGTGGCTCACCCATAGAGGAGTATGGGGGAGCAATCTACTAGTCTTCACCGAGACAACGCAATCAAGAAAGGTGTTCCAACTTGAGGAAGTCAAGATCGTCTACATCTAGCTCAAGTGGACTTTGTGCAAAGCAAAGGTTTGCCCTTGATAGGTTTTCTATTTTACCGGTCTCCTGGTGGTAGTTGGGAGACCGGGTTATAGGATCGTTTGTCGTACTATCAAGGGGGGCTCTCAAGTTGGTAGCTTGATCGTATCATTAGTAGAGAGCTCAAACCATTGCATCCTTGCATCATGTTTCTTGGTTCTTGTTTGGTTCTCTTTGTGAGTCTTAGAGCTTATGGTCATCTTGATGACAAGCTTGAGTTCATCGAAATCGGAGTTCACATGTGTTTTCTATGATGTTTTCGGTGTTGGGTGTTTTACCGGTCTTATCCGAGGAAGGGTTCTCACCATTTTCTTATGGGCCTTTTCTAATTTGATTCTTATTGGTTTTTCTATCAAGATTATGTTAGCCCTTGTCGCTAGCTTTCCAACAAACTTGGTTTCATCGAATTCGGAGTCCGTATGCAAAAGTTATTGACGTTTTGGTGTACTGAAAAGGCTGCAGCGGTACTACCGCGGGTAGGAGCGGAAGTAATTTTTTACTACCGCTTTCGGGAGCGGTACTACCGCTTTCGGGAGCGGTACTACCGCTTGGAGCAGTACTACCGCGGCTACTTCCGTGGCTACTTCCGCTCGGGACCAAAAACTCGTCACAAGTCCAGCGGTGGTAGGCACGGATGTAATTTTTTAGTACCGCTCGCAAGCAGTAGTACCGCTACCCTTAGCAGTACTACCGCTACCCCTAGCGGTAGTACCGTGAGGTCAAGCGGTACTACCGCTCCGACGGGTTTTCTGGCCTTTTTGCCTCCTTGCTGTTGTTTTTCAAAGGGGTACTAATGCCCTAGCGGTAGTACCGCTCTGTGCGGGCTGTGAGCATAACGGTTGGATTTTTCCCCACCTATAAAAGGGGCTCTTCTTCCCCAATGAACATTATCCTTTGAGCTCGTGTTCTTCCCCCATTGTTGACCTTCTTCGAGCTTGCTATCTCTCAATCCCTCCATGGATTCTTGCTAGTTTTTGGGGGAAAAGAGAGAGGAGATCTAGATCCACATTTCCACCAATCACTTTCTCCTCTAGGTGAGGGGAACCCCTTGGATCTTGATCTTGGAGTTCTTGGTGTTCTCCTTCTTGTTCTTCCTCTCATTCCCCTCCCTAGCATTAGTTGCTTTGGTGGGATTTGGGATAGAAGGACTTGGGCACTCCGTGTGCCCTTGCCATTGCATTTGGTGCATCGGTTTGAGTTCTCCACGGTGATACGTGGAAGTGAAGTTGAGAAGCTTATTACTCTTGGGTGCTTGGTACCCTTGAGCTTGTTCCTCTTGGGTGCTTGGGCGCCCTAGACGGTTGTGGTCACCTCGAAGCCATATTCCATTGTGGTGAAGCTTCGTGGTATCGTTGGGGAGATAGCCCCAACCTTGGTGTTCGGAGCTCAATCATTGTGGTGTAAAGCTCCGGGCAAGCGTCGGGGTCTCCAATTAGGTTGTGGAGATCGCCCCGAGCAATTTGACGGGTTCCGGAGACCGCCCCCAAGGGTTGCCAAAGTGTACGGGTTCGGTGACCGCCCCCAAGGGTTGCCATTTGTACGGGTTCGGTGACCGCCCTCAAGGGTCCCTTAGTGGAATCACGGCATCTTGCATTGTGCGAGGGCGTGAGGAGATTACGGTGGCCCTAGTGGCTTCTTGGGGAGCATTGTGCCTCCACACCGCTCCAAACGGAGATTAGCATCCGCAAGGGTGTGAACTTCGGGATACATCGTCGTCTCCGCGTGCCTCGGTTATCTCTTACCCGAGCCCTTTACTTATGCACTATACTTTGTGATAGATATATTGTTTCTTGTCATATATCTTGCTATCACCTAGTTGTTTATCTTGCTTAGCATAAGTTGTTGGTGCACATAGGTGAGCCTAGTTGTTGTAGGTTTTGTGCTTGTCAAATTAACCGCTTGGTTTATTCCGCATTTATTCAAGCCTAAACCGTAATTATTTTAAAGCGCCTATTCACCCCCCCCTCTAGGCGACATCCACGATCTTTCAATGTTGGAGCTAGTACCTCTGTTATGCCCAAAAGACTATATGATCTGCTTAAATTGAAACCTTTTGATTCTTGTTCTTTTGGTGTTCGTCTCGTTGATTCTTCCATAAAGAAACCTTTGGGGAGGATCGACGATGTTCTTATCGTTGTCAATGATAATTATGTTCCCGTTGATTTCACTATTATGGATATTGAATGTGATCCTTCTTGTCCAATTATTTTGGGACGTCCCTTTTTGCGCACCGTTGGTGCTATCATTGACATGAAAGAGGGTAATATAAAATTTCAGTTTCCTCTCAAGAAAGGGATGGAACACTTCCCTCGAAAGAAGATCAAGTTACCTTTTGAGTCCGTTGTACGGGCTAGCTATTCTTTTACTCTTGATAAAACTTGATCTCTTTGCATTATGCCTAGCTTAAAGGCATAAAAGAAAGCGCTTTTGGGAGGCAGCCCACATGAATAAATTTACTTTGCTTTTGTTGTGTCTTGATGTTGTTACTACTGTAGCATCATCATTGTATCTTTACTTTTCAATTTTGTGCCAAGTGTAGCATCTGATTGCTAGAAAGTTCAAAAGTTGTGAGGTGCTGTCCAGGAAACAGATTCTGTCCTTGGATAGAAAAATTCGTATAAAATCACCAGATCATCTTTTTGGTCTGAATTTTTTCGACAGCGTGCTCTATATAATTGTCTTTCGTGCGTCTGTTCTGAGTTTTTTTATTAGAGTTGCATAAGTGCTCCGAACAAATCAATTACTACCTGCTGTTCTGTTTTCCACAAATTCTGTCCTGTTTTGCTTTTCCTTCATTTTGCAAACCAAGAGCTTGCTTTTTCTTTGCAAAAACCTTTTGGCAATCTTGAGAAACAGTAGACCTTCAAGAATATCTTTATTTCCAGCAAGGTATAATTATTTTATTATGGGTACTAACCTCGCTAATCAGATTATGATGAGTTATGTATGAAGGGAGTTTTCAAGTGTGCGAGGGAAGATGATAAAAAGATTCAGGAGTGTCAAGCCCTCAAGCTTGGGGATGCCCCCATGCACCCCCAAGAAATATTCAAGGAGACTCAAGCGTCTAAGCTTGGGGATGCCCCCGTGCATCCCCTTCTCCATCAACATTATCAGTTCGTCTTTCGTTCCACTATATTTTAATCACTTCATGTGTTATGTGCTATGCTTGGAGCGTCTTGCTTTTAGTTTTCTTTAGTTTTTCATAACGAGTCGGAACTCAGCTTTCTTTATGTGGGAGAGAAACACGCTCCACTTCTACCTAGAACATAACATATAATTTTCATGTCTATCCTTGCTGTGTGTGTTCTTTGTCTTTTAATAGCTACTATCATGTTCAGCTCTTAGCCTTCATGCTTATCTTTTTAAAAAGCTTGTGTTTAGTTGGTTGCTTGAACTCTCTTTAATTATCATGCTTATCTTATTAAGAGAGTTTGCTTCCGTTGCATTGGTTAATATGTCTATGATAAAGATGCTACGTGCATAATGGCGCTTAGTAGTTCAGGTTTTCTTATGGTTAGTCTCAAATAGCTGGGGGATTCCCAATGTGTTATTGGAGTACCAACATGATTTGTTTGCCAATGATGTGGTATGGTTTAGTAATATCTTCCCTCAAGAATTTATTTTGATTGACTTGGCGTATGCTCACGCATATTTAAGACTGTAAAGAAAGTCTGTCAAGCCTTGATGATCTTTTGTTTCTGAGTAGCGATATAACTTCCATGCCTGATTCAATGTTGCTTTGTCGCTCTGCATGATTATGACCGTCATTGCTCTCTTAGTTGGTCCCTCCCAGTCTTTTGCTAACCTCCACCTGTACTAAGCGGACTGACTACTTGTGCATCCACATCCTTTTAAACCAGTTGTGCCATATGAGTCCACCATACCTACCTATATGTGGTATTTCACCGCCACTCCAAGTAAATTTACATGTGCTACCTTTAAAACCTTCAGTTTTTGCAATACATAGCTCATGGGAAAGTAGCTTAAAAACTATTGTGGTAAAGAATATGTTGCTTATGTATCTTATTTCTTATAAGTTGCTTGCTGAGCGGTAACCATGTTTCTGGGGACGCCATCAACTGTTACACTTTTGTTGAATATCATGTGAGTTGCTATGCATGTTCGTCTTGTCTAAAGTAAGGGTGATTTGCCATGGGTTGAATGGTTTGAGTATGCATATTGTTAGAGAAGAACATTGGGCCGCCAACCAAAGCCATGCATCCTGGTGGAAGTTTTAGCTTGGACATTAATCCTCAATCTCTTATGAGAATATGCTTAAGCATTAAAGAGGAGTCCATTATCTATTTTCTATGTTGTCCCGGTATGGATGTCCTCAAGTTGAGATCTATCAAAAACGAGAAATCAAATGCGATCTATCTCCTTGGACCTTTGTATAGGTGACATAGAGGTACCCCTTTGTGACACTTGGTTGAAACATATGTAATGCAATGACAATCCATGGAAATCCGAGCTAATTAGGACAAGGTGCGAGCACTATTGGTATTCGATGCATGAGGCTTGCAACTTATAGGATGTCTTATGCATAACACATATGAAGTACTACTACCGTTGACAAAATTGTTTCTATGTTTTCAAAATAAAAAGCTCTAGCACATGAGTAATCCCTGCTTCCCCCTGCGAAGGGCCATTCTTTTACTTTTATGTTGAGTCTCCACCTTCTTT
>LR738713.1:588658800-588674072 GCA_902687465.1 Secale cereale
TTGTAAAAAATCTTGCCTCTGACGCATTGCTTCAACTGCCATTAGCCCCCAAGTGTCAAGTAGACAACTTGGTTGTGTGCTTGAGACTTGCATTTCATCTTTGCCGGATTACTTCAACTGCCATTAGCCCCCAAGTGTCAAGTAGACAACTTGGTTGTGTGCTTGAGACTTGTATTTTCTAACTGTGTTTTTGAACTTGTCTGCAGGCTGAGTTAAACCGGAACGCTGTAGAAAATAGCGAACTTCGAACCCGGCTTATGGAGACCGAGGCAGCTGCTTCAAAGGCGAAAAAAGAACTTAAAGTAAGTTTGAAAACTGCTGAAGACTTGAAGAAGTTCTTTGATGAGGAACGGACTGCTTTTGAAGTCCAGAAGAAGGATCTTGAAAAGCGTGTTCAAGATGCCGAAGGAGCTCTTAACCCGGTCACTGAAGAATTGGCCGGTTTAAAGCACCAAGTTAATTTGATGATTTCTGCTATCTTTGGTAATCATAACTGTAACTTTCGTTTGTTTTCTTTGCAACCTATAACCTGCACCGGTTTAACTTTTTCTTGTTGTATGTAGGACGCCGCGTCTCCCATCTTGGAGATGACGTACGGAAGAAACTGAAAGCTTGTTATACTTTGGTGGAGCAATTATATTCTGGGGCGCAAAGGATCATCAGCGCTACCTCTTTTGGTAAACCGGCTCCTTCAACCATCAAGGCCACTTTGAACAGTTTGTCAATTCTTCCAACCCGTCTTGAAGAGGTGAAGAAATCAGCTGCTCGAGGAGGTGCTCTTCTGGCCTTGACAAGAGCTAAGGCTTGGGTTCCAGACATTGATCCGGCAGAAGTGCTAACCGGGTTTCCAGACACAAAGGAAGACGGTTCAGCTTTTGGTGAGAAAGATCTGTATGTTCTGACGAAGGAAATGCGTCCACTCGCGAGCAAGATAGCGGTGGAAGCTGACTTATCCCGGTACCACCCTGCGTACAACCTTCAAAACGAGCGTGTGGAACGTCCGGTCTACGATGTTTCAAACTTAACTCCGCCGGTTCGTCCTCACACTTATGCTCCTGATATTGAACCTACCGAGTTGATCAACGATGAAGTGTATTTCCGTGCTTTGGCCAAGATTGACTGGCGTGCACCAGATTTCCCTCCGCTTCATGAGGAAGAAGATGTTCCGGAACCAGATGGTGGCCAGTCATCCCGGCAAGGAGGAACGGAATCTTGAACACTTATTGCTGTAACCCATAAACAATGCTTCCGGCTATCTGTCTTTCGTGCCTTGTAATAGGCTTAAACTGAAATTGCAATGTACTGTGATCCGGCTTTTGGCCATTTTATAAATATTCTTTTACTGATTTGTTGATTGATGCGAATCTCTTGCCCTGTTCAAAAAAGATGAAAAAATATGCCCTAGTGGTATGACCACCGGACGGATTAACTTGCTCTTTTGATATGATAAACAAGTATACCTTTGATAAATAACTTAGATACCTTAATTGTATGCAGCCAAAACACCTTAAACCGGCAAGATGTTTAAAATTACCTTTATGAGTATTTGGAACTCTTCAACCCTAACTTGTCCATGAATTTTCCTTTTCTTTGTCCAGCAATTCGTAATTTGTATCTGACTCCGTGCTGCCAATTGTCAGCTCATAATGGTACTTGGCCGGTTTAATAACTCGCTGGTGTTCATGACCCAGACTTATGATGTTATAAATAGGTGGTCAACTTCTGGAGCTGTTCCACTCGGTTTAAAATGTCATAGAACACAGAAAACACCAAAAAACACACAATTTTTGTAAATCAAACTATGTAATCGAGGCTTTTTCAAAGAGCTGCCAGGCTCAAAAACTGTCGAAAGAACCAAGCCATCATTTTAACGCGTGTTGATACCGACTGCGGATTGGTACCGACTGCGGATTAATACCGACTCCGGATTGATACCGACTGCGGATTTTTACCGACTCCGGATTGATACCGACTGCGGATTTTTACCGACTCCGGATTGATACCGACTGCGGATTTTTACCGACTCCGGATTGATACCGACTGCGGATTTTTACCGACTCCGGATTGATACCGACTGCGGATTTTTACCGACTCCGGATTGATACCGACTGCGGATTTTTACCGACTCCGGATTGATACCGACTGCGGATTTTTACCGACTCCGGATTGATACCGACTGCGGATTGCTTCCTTTCTGTGAAGTTTTCCCTTCCTTGAACCGGATAGGAGCTCATATTCCGGTGCATTCTGCCGCTCCTTCACACACCCTGCAAAGGTTAATTTCTAAAAACCAGCCAATATTGAAATACGATTCTTTGATAACAAACTGATATGGACATTTGCCGCAAATTCGATATATGTGGAAAAAAGGGCTGAGCCCCCGGTTTACCGAGGGTGCCGGTTTATTCATTATTTCATAATATATATATATATATATAGGATACATGGGAGCCTATAGCTCAAGTGTAATATGGCCGTAGATGAGCAATGTTCCATGGCCTTTTTGTCTCCTCTTCTGATGTCCGTGAATCTTTGTGCTCTCGAATGTCCACCAAATAGTATGACCCGTTGCGTAAATTTTTGCTGATGACAAAGGGCCCTTCCCATGGCGGGGATAGCTTGTGCATGTCCGTTTGATCTTGGATAAGCCGGAGCACCAAGTCACCCTCCTGGAATGTCCTTGTTCTGATCCGGCGGCTGTGATATCTGCGCAGGTCTTGCTGATAAATCGCCGACCGTGCTGCAGCTATGTCACGCTCTTCATCCAACCGATCCAAACTATCCTGCCTTGATTCTTCGTTGATGGCTTCTACATAGGCCGCCACCCTTGGGGAATCATGGCGTATGTCGCTTGGAAGAACTGCTTCTGCACCGTAAACCATGAAGAAAGGTGTGTAACCTGTAGACCGGTTTGGCGTAGTGTTAATACTCCAAAGGACAGATGGTAACTCTTCAACCCAACATCCTGGGGTTCTCTGCAAAGGTGTCATAAGCCGGGGTTTGATTCCTCGCAAAATCTCCTGATTTGCCCTTTCTGCCTGTCCATTGGACTGGGGGTGAGCCACAGAAGATACGTCCAAACGGATATGCTCTCGTTGACAGAACTCTTCCATCTCACCCTGAGATAAATTGGTGCCATTATCTGTGATGATGCTGTGTGGAAAACCAAACCGGAATATTACTTTTTTGATGAACTTAACCGCTGTGGCCGCATCACACTTGCTTATAGGCTCCGCTTCAACCCACTTCGTAAACTTGTCCACTGCCACTAGTAGATGAGTTTTCTGATCTTGGGATCTCTTAAAAGGACCAACCATATCAAGCCCCCAAGTTGCAAAAGGCCAAGTTATTGGTATCATCCGGAGTTCTTGTGCTGGAACAAGGGCACGTCTTGAGAACTTCTGACAAGCATCACACTTGCGGACCAAGTCTGCCGCATCTGCATGTGCCGTTAACCAATAAAAGCCATGCCGGAAAGCTTTAGCCACCAACGATTTTGACCCGGCATGATGACCACAATCCCCTTCATGAATCTCCCTTAAAATCTCACAACCTTCCTCAGCTGAAACACACCGTTGGAATACTCCAGAGGTGCTACGATGATGTAGCTCTCCGTTGGCAATTGTCATAGACTTGGAACGCCGGATTATCTGCCGTGCTTCATCTTCGTCCTCTGGCAATTCCCCCCGGCTTAGATATACCAAATAAGGTAACGTCCAATCCGGAATAACATGGGTTGCTGCAACCAACTGTGCTTCTGGATCTGGAATAGCTAGATTATCCTCTGAAGGTACTTGAACCGAGGGATTGTGCAACTCATCTAAAAAGGTGTTTGGTGGTACCGGTTTACGTTGCGAGGCTAGCCGGCTTAAAGCGTCAGCTGCTTCGTTCTTCCGCCGGTCTATGTGCTCCACCTGATATCCTTTAAAATAACCTGCGACCGCTTCAACCTCTCGTCGATAAGCCGCCATGAGTGGATCCCTTGAATCCCACTTGCCCGAAACCTGCTGTGCCACTAGGTCTGAATCACCCAGGCACTTAACCCGGCTCAGATTCATCTCTTTTGCCAATCTCAAACCGTGAAGTAATGCCTCATATTCTGCTGCGTTGTTAGTACAAGGAAATAACAACCGGAGTACATAACAAAATTTATCACCTCTGGGGGAAGTTAAGACAACTCCGGCCCCCGATCCCTCCAACTGCTTTGAACCGTCGAAGTGGATCGTCCAATAAGTAAGATCCGGCTTCTCCTCAGGCGTTTGCAATTCTGTCCAGTCGTTGATGAAGTCAACCAGTGCCTGAGATTTTATAGCAGTTCGTGGTACATACTTCAACTCATGTGGACTGAGCTCAATGGCCCATTTAGCTATCCTGCCTGTTGCTTCTCTATTCTGGATTATATCTCCCAATGGAGCTGAACTAACCACAGTTATTGGATGCCCTTGGAAGTAATGCTTCAATTTCCGGTTTGCCATAAACACCCCATACACCAATTTCTGCCAATGAGGGTATCTTTGCTTGGACTCGATGAGTACTTCACTCACATAATAAACCGGACGCTGAACCGGATGTTCTTTCCCTGCTTCCTTGCGCTCAACCACAATTGCAACGCTAACTGCCCGTGTGTTTGCAGCAACATATAATAGCAAAGGCTCCTTGTCTATAGGGGCAGCTAAAACCGGCGGCTTCACTAGTTGCTGTTTCAGTTTCTCAAACGCTGTATTCGCTTCATCGCTCCAAATAAACCGGTCCGTTTTCTTCAACATTTGATAAAGCGGGATCGCCTTTTCTCCTAAGCGACTGATAAACCGGCTTAACGCCGTGATCCGGCCGGCTATGCGCTGAACATCATTTATGCAAGCCGGTTTTGATAAAGATGTGATGGCCTTGATCTTCTCCGGGCTGGCTTCTATTCCCCTGTTCGAGACCAGGAACCCCAAAAGCTTACCGGCCGGGACACCAAAAGCACATTTCTCCGGGTTAAGCATCATCCTGTAAGCCCGAAGATTATCAAAGGTTTCCCTGAGGTCCTCTATCATTGTTCTTTCCTCCTTTGACTTGACCACAATGTCATCCACATATGCATGTACGTTCCTTCCTATCTGCCCTTTCAAACAATTCTGAACACAACGCTGATAGGTTGCTTGCGCACACTTGAGCCCAAAAGGCATAGACACATAGCAAAAAGCACCAAAAGGGGTTATGAATGCCGTCTTCTCCTGGTCTTCAACTGCCATTTTGATCTGGTGATAACCTGAGTATGCATCCAGAAAACTCAGCCGCTCACACCCTGCTGTAGCATCAATAATCTGATCAATGCGAGGAAGAGCAAAAGGATCAGTTGGGCAAGCTTTATTGAGGTCTGTGTAGTCCACACACATCCTCCACTTCCCATTCTTCTTTAGAACAAGCACCGGATTGGCCAACCATTCCGGATGAAAAACTTCCACTATGAATCCTGCTGCCAAAAGCCTGGCCACTTCTTCTCCTATAGCCTTGCGCCTCTCTTCGTTAAAGCGGCGCAGATATTGTTTTACCGGTTTAAACTTCGGATCGATATTCAACTTGTGCTCAGCGAGTTCCCTCGGTATACCTGGCATGTCAGAAGGTTTCCATGCAAAGATATCCCGGTTCTCACGGATGAACTCGATGAGCGCGCTTTCCTATTTGGGGTCAAGGTTAGCGCTGATAGTGAACTGCTTGGACGAATCCCCCGGCACAAAATCAATTTGCTTGGTCTCGTCTGCCGATTTAAATTTCAAAGCCGGATCATGCTCGGTAGTGGGCTTCTTCAGCGGAGTCATATCCGCCGGATCAACATTATCCTTATAGAACTTTAACTCTTCCGTGGCACATACCGCTTCTGCATAGGCTGCATCACCCTCTTCACACTCCACTGCTATCTTACGACTGCCATGCACTGTAATTGTGCCTTTATGACCCGGCATCTTGAGCTGCAGATAAACATAACATGGCCTAGCCATAAACTTAGCATAAACCGTCCTCCCAAACAAAGCATGATACGGGCTTCTGATTTTAACAACTTCGAAAGTGATCATCTCTGACCTGGAATCATGCTCATCCCCAAAGGTAACCTCTAAGTCAATCTTACCAACTGGATAGGCTGACTTACCTGGGACCACCCCGTGAAACACTGTGTTTGATGTCCTCAGTTGTTTATCTGTCAGACCCATACGGCGAAAGGTCTCGTAATATAATATATTGATACTGCTACCTCCATCCATGAGTACTTTAGTAAACCGGTATCCTCCCACCTGAGGTGCCACTACCAAGGCTAAATGTCCCGGATTATCTACCCGTAATGGGTGGTCTTCTCTGCTCCAAACAATGGGCTGCTCCGACCATCGTAGAAACTGTGGCGTTGCCGGTTCTACCGTATTGACGGCCCGCTTCAAAACCTTCTGGTCTCTCTTGCATAAACTCGTGGTGAAGACATGATACTGACCGCTGCTTAACTCCTTCGGATTACTCTGGTATCCGGATTGCTGTTGCTGTTGCGGACGCTGCTGCTGCTGATTTCCTTGGTTACTATGACCCCCCTGGCCCTGTTGCTGATTATTCTGATTGTTGTAACCACCTTGATGATACGATTGATTCCCCTGACCCTGATAACCACCTTGATACTGATTTCCTTGACCATTGTAGTTTCCTTGAGTACTCTGGCCACCCGGCCGGGGTTGATAACCACCACTGTTCCCTTGATAACCGCTGTTGCCCCTATATCCTGAACCGGAGCTGTTCCCTTGGTAACCCGGACCATAAAACCCGGGCCCCGAACCGCCACTTGGGGGCCGGCTAAAGGGATTAAAACGGCTGTTCCCTGGACCCATGCACTCTCTTCCAGTGTGCTTTGCAGGCCCCCTTGCTCCGCTATGCCTTAGACAGGGTTGATCCGGATCCTGCTCCCAACCCGGGTTTCCTCCCCCAACTTGGCGAGTGGGACCTTGCTGGTTGACCCGAAAACCACCTTGAACCTGTGTATTAGCCACAAAATCGGAGCTATTCTCTGCCTTCCGTTTGCCCAAGAAGCTTGAAGTAACCGGATTAACCGGCGCCGGTTTACCAGACTTGCTGGCCTTCCCTGTTTTATCTCCTTCTGACTCCGGATACTTAGTATTATCTGAGTCCCCGTACTTCACCAGGGCGCTCATCAAAGTCCCCATATCATTGCACTCCCGTTTGAGCCGTCCGAGTTTTAATTTCAACGATTCAAACCGGCAATTGTTTTCCAATGTTACAATCGCTGTGCTTGGGTTAATGCCGTTTGAGGAGTGTAAGATCTCTGCCACTCTGCGTACCCACGCTGCTGTAGACTCCTGTTCTCCTTGCACACATGCTGCTAAATCTATTATCGACATAGGTTGCTTGCACGTATCCTTGAAATTTTTGATGAACTGGCTGCGCAGCTCTCCCCATGATCCGATGGAATTCGGTGGTAATGCCTTTAGCCAAGTCCGGGCCGTGCCCTCAAGCATCATAGTGAAATATTTAGCACAAGCCGACTCATCCACGTCCAGCATCTCCATGGCCATCTCGTAACTCTCCACCCAAGCTTCGGGTGGTAAATCGGCTGTGTAATTAGGCACCTTGCGAGGTCCTTTGAAATCCTTGGGCAACTTGACGCTCCGCAGGGCAGGGACAAGACATTGTATCCCAAAACCGCTCGCTGTAGCTCCTGCCCCCGTAGCGCCGGTGTAAACCGGCGTCGACTGGCGGATCTCCTCCCGGGCCTCCGGTCTAGGCCGGTTTTGATCTGGGGCCGGTATCTCTGCCCCTGCCGGATTATTCTGCCTACGCTGATGCCTCCTCCGTTCACTGCTAGATACTTCAGGCTCCTCCCAATGTCTAGAGTAACTTCGATTGGGACGCGGTGTTGAATGCAACCTCTCCCTGCTGTGAGAATACGCTTGATGCTGTATTAATGCCGTATTAAGCAGCTTCTGGGCCCTGCGCGCTTCTATCGCCACCGGAGATGTTCCTTCCGCAGGTAAAGCGGCCAACCGTGCGGCCGCAGCAGCAATATTATCCACAGGGTTTGAGTAATGTCCCGGAGGGACGGGCACATAAGGCACCGACGTAACCCGTCGCTCCCGTTCGGCGGTGGGCTGCAGAACCGGCTCCTCCTGAACCGGCGGGCTCCTCCGGTTTAAGGCCGGATTGTTGCTGGCCCCCGCTCCCGGGGTTCTAAACAAATTCGCAGATTCGTAACCCGGCGGTAGGCGGGATCGATATTTTCTCCCCCTGACTGCTTCCACCGAAGCTTGCTCCATCCTCAAGTGAAAAGCTTGATCATCCAACTCTGCCTGTCTGATAGCTAACATCTCCCCTTCCGCCTTTAAATCCTCTTTCAATTGATTGATCCGGGCCGTCAACTGAAGAAGCACTGCATCATGTTGTGCCTTGTCTGCTGGAGCCACGACCTCTACTGCCTTAGCTGCGAGCTCCTCGATCAAGGTGGATAGAACTTCCGTAAGGGGGGGATTTGAACCGCTTCCCCCTGCTCCGGCTTCCGCTGTCGTTCCGTTCACCGGGGGTTGTGAACCGGCCATGAAGACCGCCACCCGGTTTGGCGGGTCGAAGGGGTCCGGAATACTGTTTCCATCGGACTCGCCCTCAGACCGGCCGTCCCGCAACTGATACAGAGATTCAGTTTCCCCGGATGAAGACTCGTCCCCTGAGTAGACGACTGTTGCCCCATCAGATTCCGAACCGTCCTCGGTTCGACCTCCGTGAATTGCTCCAACAAACACATGCCTCATGGCAGGCTGGATCCGGGGCGATCTCGCCCGCTGAGCCGGCTCGACGATGCTGGGGAGGGTGTCCGGCTCAGGCCCCGGTTCGCCAATTTTGCCGATGAAGACTTGGATGCTGCCGAAGGGGACCCGGTACCCGTACTCGATTGAATCGGCCTCCGGTCCCCAACCCGCGTCGTCGATGTAGATCCGGCCGCGACGACTCTTGGTCATCCGGCCGACCGCGTAACCCTTTAACCCTTCGAAGCCGCCTTTCAAGAACTCGAAACCATCGTGCGCGAGCCCCACGGTGGGCGCCAACTGTCGTGGAATTAACACGGCAGATGTCCGGTTTAGCGGACTTGATGATGGAACCATCGCACGGGTTAGCTTGAAAGGGTTCATGGCGCACAAAGGACACAAAGGATTTTATACTAGTTCGGCCCCTTTGAGAAGGTAAAAGCCTACGTCTAGTTGGTTTGGTATTGCTTGGGCGTCGGTTTACAGGGAGCGGAATCGCTTGCCTGCGTCTCGACGTATCGATTGTTGCTTGTCCTTGAACCGGTGCCGGGTCGTCCCTTTATATAGAGGTGACGCCTGGTCCGATTTACAGAGTCCCGAGGCCGGCTCATAATCGTGTCCGCCTCGGTCTCTGTCCTTTCTTTCTTATCTCTCAAGTTACATCTCCTTGGCGGTTTACAACCGTATTTCTATACATGGGCCTTGAAATCTCATAGGCCGTAATCTCTACTAAAATAATGAACCAAGTACAATATAACTAAACCGGTTTACAATATCCGGTTTATACCTACTAACCGTATCCCTGACATTAGGCCCCAGAATGATTTGAACTTGTTCATATCAGTCTTCATTGTCTTCCGCGACTTTTCTTCTGTCTTCATTTTTTCCTGTAAACCGGCTCTGACGTCATCTTCCAAAATCATTAAAGTCTGACAATGACATCAGCTCCGCATTTATCGCCGCGAGCTGTACTGTAGCTTATTTTTAATGGTTATCCCGAGAATCGAGGCGTTCAACGGATCTTTATCCGATTTTCTTCCTTGATTACCGCACCTGTCGTTTCACATCCGCCTCTTCGTCTATAAATACCGCTCTGCTCCATTCATTATCCCCTCTCGCGTCGTCTTCCTCCTTTCTCCTCCTGACCCTCTAGAACTCCATTGCTGCCTGAGCCCGAGAACACCGCCGACGACCACCGGATCTTCCGTCTTCGACCGGCCGCTGCATCAACCTGAACCTTGACCAGATTTTCTGCGCCGCCGATCCTCACCGTCCCTGGTATGTTCTTCCTCCTCACTGTAGATCTTATCATATTCGCCATTGCTTCGCCCGTGTTCTTCCGCCATTAGAACTCCCGATGAAGCTCCATTCTTTTGCAGATACTTATATCATAGGAATCTCGTAACCCCTTAAGCCTTAATCTGTAGATCTCACTTAACACCAGATTGGATCTTGCTGTAATGACTCTACTGCCTTTATCCGTTCCGCCATTAGGGTTCTTCACAAGCTTTATGCTGTTCATTCTCTGAGACCTGCAACTTCGTAATATTTTTACCTTCCTGATCTTGCCGCAAATGCGTCTGGTATTTTAGATCTTGCTGCTTGTATTTCTGTTGCTACCTGCTTTAAATCTCCTTTTTATGCACATCCTGTAACCTCATCTGCTCTGAATTGGTCCTCTGTAGATTTCCCGTGTAATTTTTGTTTCTTTATCTCATTATGCTCAGATCTATTCTTCCTTAGCAACGCATTGAAAACTTGTTTTTCCCTTCAATAAATCTGCTAAGTATGCTTCGGTTTAGATCACCATATCATAAACCGGAAATGATGTAGACTGATGCAATGACGTAGCTATTCCTCTTCAACTGCCATTTTTAAACCGGAAATGATACATCTTGTGTTTATGATTGCCGGTTTAACTTTGCTAGATAGTTCTTACCTCCCTTGCGCAATACACATATATAGGTCCCAGATCTTTTGTATATTCATAATTTGTTCTGTACCTTCTTTTCTTCAGTACTTTGTTCAAATGGCTGCCAAGCAATACGTTTCGTGCGACTGGGTTCGTTCAGCTGTGACTGAAGAAGATTTAGTCAAGCTGTCGAGTATTGGTACGTTAGGTCCTCGGGCCGAGTTGAAATGGCGCGCTCCGGGTAATGAACGCCCTCCTGCTCCCAGGTCCGGAGAGGTCATAGTATTTATGGATCATATCTCCAGGGGTTTCTCTCCCCCCGGTTCAAAATTTTTCCGGGACGTCCTTGCCACCTTCCAACTGCATCCACAAGACATCGGACCAAATTCCGTTTCCAATATTTGTGACTTTCAAGTTTTTTCTGAAGTGTATCTGCAAGAAGAACCTTCAGTTGATCTATTCCGGGATTTCTTCCATGCGAACCGGCGCACTGAATTCACTAGCGGGCCTCACCAAGAACTTGGTGGTATCAGTATTCAGAAAAGGAGGGATGCAGTTTTCCCGCACGCCTCTTTACACACTCACCCCAAGGACTGGAACAAGTCTTGGTTTTATTGCATAGACACATCTCCTGAAGGTGAAAATCCGTTGCCGGGTTATCGTGAGACTCGCATCCCGGCGAATCATCCTCTGCCGCAACGGTTAAGTGCTACTGAACGGATTCAATTTTCACCTCAACTTTCCAAACTGAGAGCTTTCATGGCTAATGGACTTCTTGGAACCGATTTTCTTCGCTGCTGGTTGTCATGGAGCATTCTCCCCTTAAGCCGGCGCTCTGATTTAATGTGCAATTATTCCGGTAAACCGGAAGATCCTCAGAGGTTTACTAAAGAGGAACTTTCTGAATCGGAGGTGATAGAATCGGCCAAAAAGATTGTCAACCCCGCCTTAACAGACTGCTCCAAGGTTGGCTTGGCCCCATACTTTAAGAGGAACACACAGCCTGATGTAAGTTTTCCTTAACCCGTGCTTCATAAACCGTCCTTCTTTGAACCGTCCTTTACTTGCTTTTGCTTTTTATTCAGGCTGATAACCCCTTCTGGAGAAGGAAACTTCAGGACAAACCTGTAAAACAGACTCGCCGGAAAACTCCTGCAAATAAGAAAAGGAAGGCAGTCGTTGACGCCGGTTCTCCTTCTGAAGATGATGATCCGGACTCCGAGGTATGCTTTACTCCGGTTTACATTTGCCTTTATATACTTGTCCATATCTCTAATGATGCCCTTTTCACAGGATCCACTCGAAGGCGATAACCCGGTGGAGATTGAGGTAACCCTTATTTCTTCCGATTCAGAACCCCCTCCTCAAAAGATCCGTCGGACTGTTAGAAAGTATCAATTTTCTCACCCTTATGCTAAGTTGGATCCCAATTTTGATTTGAAGAAGCAACAGCACGAAGCCTTGCGCCGGACCACCCGCCATTCCGGTTTAGCAGTTGAATCCTCTGGAATCTCCTTAACCCCGGCTCGGAAACGCCGTGCTGAGGTGATACTTTCTCCAACACTTCTTCATCCCAAGGCCGGTCTTATTAGAAAACCACTTAAACCGACTGATCCTGATTATCAGGAAACTCCACTATCTTCATCTGGCGAATCAACTGCGACACAGCTTCCACCCTTGAAGACAGCCCCAGGGTGATTCTCTTTACCTTTTCCGGTTTATATCCTTCATTTTCCTTTATAATGCTGACCTATCTTTGTTCATTTCTCCAGTAAACCGAAACCCAGCAAAAAGGCTAAGGGTAAGAAGCCTGCTGTTGATCCTTCTGCTGATGAACCAGCAATCGAACCGTCGACAGCTATCCCTCCTGAAGGTACTCCTGTTACTCCGGTTCAAGAACCTGTTCTTGATATTCCTGCCACTGATGCTGCCCAAGATCCACCAAGCTCAGCCCGGGTTAGCTCTCCTCAAGTTAATCCGGGCTCTCCTGATCCGGCTCAAGATAAAAATATTCCTCCCAATGCACCTTCTTCCCCTGACGTTGTGGTTACTGGCGCTGCTTATGTTGCGCCAGCCGAACCCACCGTTTTAGCAAAACACACTGCTAAGACGGAGAAGGTAACTCAGGAAAAAGGGAATTTAAACGCGGAAATCTCCAGCCTTTCCAGCCTGAGTCCCCAGGATATTTATTCCGGATATCTGAACCGGCTCCACAGCAGCCGTGATTATGAAGCCAGCCTGGTGAACCTCATGAGAGAGAAATACGAGGTAAATTTTCCTGTTCTGACTTTGCTTTTTTCAACGCATCTTTACCTTATAACAGCCCCCAAGTTCCGGTTTATCTGCTTTATAGCAGGTGATCCGGAACTTTTGTAGGCTTGAACTGCTGTCTAATACATTAGCCCCCAAGTATCAAGTAGATAACTTGATTATGTAATTGATACTTGTAAAAAATCTTGCCTCTGACGCATTGCTTCAACTGCCATTAGCCCCCAAGTGTCAAGTAGACAACTTGGTTGTGTGCTTGAGACTTGCATTTCATCTTTGCCGGATTACTTCAACTGCCATTAGCCCCCAAGTGTCAAGTAGACAACTTGGTTGTGTGCTTGAGACTTGTATTTTCTAACTGTGTTTTTGAACTTGTCTGCAGGCTGAGTTAAACCGGAACGCTGTAGAAAATAGCGAACTTCGAACCCGGCTTATGGAGACCGAGGCAGCTGCTTCAAAGGCGAAAAAAGAACTTAAAGTAAGTTTGAAAACTGCTGAAGACTTGAAGAAGTTCTTTGATGAGGAACGGACTGCTTTTGAAGTCCAGAAGAAGGATCTTGAAAAGCGTGTTCAAGATGCCGAAGGAGCTCTTAACCCGGTCACTGAAGAATTGGCCGGTTTAAAGCACCAAGTTAATTTGATGATTTCTGCTATCTTTGGTAATCATAACTGTAACTTTCGTTCGTTATCTTTGCAACCTATAACCTGCACCGGTTTAACTTTTTCTTGTTGTATGTAGGACGCCGCGTCTCCCATCTTGGAGATGACGTACGGAAGAAACTGAAAGCTTGTTATACTTTGGTGGAGCAATTATATTCTGGGGCGCAAAGGATCATCAGCGCTACCTCTTTTGGTAAACCGGCTCCTTCAACCATCAAGGCCACTTTGAACAGTTTGTCAATTCTTCCAACCCGTCTTGAAGAGGTGAAGAAATCAGCTGCTCGAGGAGGTGCTCTTCTGGCCTTGACAAGAGCTAAGGCTTGGGTTCCAGACATTGATCCGGCAGAAGTGCTAACCGGGTTTCCAGACACAAAGGAAGACGGTTCAGCTTTTGGTGAGAAAGATCTGTATGTTCTGACGAAGGAAATGCGTCCACTCGCGAGCAAGATAGCGGTGGAAGCTGACTTATCCCGGTACCACCCTGCGTACAACCTTCAAAACGAGCGTGTGGAACGTCCGGTCTATGATGTTTCAAACTTAACTCCGCCGGTTCGTCCTCACACTTATGCTCCTGATATTGAACCTACCGAGTTGATCAACGATGAAGTGTATTTCCGTGCTTTGGCCAAGATTGACTGGCGTGCACCAGATTTCCCTCCGCTTCATGAGGAAGAAGATGTTCCGGAACCAGATGGTGGCCAGTCATCCCGGCAAGGAGGAACGGAATCTTGAACACTTATTGCTGTAATCGTACTCGTTATTCCATAAACAATGCTTCCGGCTATTTGGCTTTCGTGCCTTGTAATAGGCTTAAACTGAAATTGCAATGTACTGTGATCCGGCTTTTGGCCATTTTATAAATATTCTGTTACTGACTTGTTGATTGATGCGAATCTCTTGCCCTGTTCAAAAAAAAGATGAAAAAATATGCCCTAGTGGTATGACCACCGGACGGATTAACTTGCTCTTTTGATATGATAAACAAGTATACCTTTGATAAATAACTTAGATACCTTAATTGCATGCAGCCAAAACACCTTAAACCGGCAAGATGTTTAAAATTACCTTAATAAGTATTTGGAACTCTTCAACCCTAACTTGTCCATGAATTTTCCTTTTCTTTGTCCAGCAATTCGTAACTTGTATCTGACCCCGTGCTGCCAATTGTCAGCTCATAATGGTACCAGGCCGGTTTAATAAACACCGGTCATTATACCTGATCCTATACTGCCAATTTGTTAGCTCGTCAGGAAGGTCGATCCGGGTTATGATACACACCGGTTTAATTCTCGCTGGTGTTCATGACCCAGACTTATGATGTTATAAATAGGTGGTCAACTTCTGGAGCTGTTCCACTCGGTTGAAAATGTCATAGAACACAAAACACCAAAAAACACACAATTTTTGTAAATCAAACTATGTAATCGAGGCTTTTTCAAAGAGCTGCTAGGCTCAAAAACTGTCGAAAGAACCAAGCCATCATTTTAACGTGTGTTGATACCGACTGCGGATTGATACCGACTGCGGATTAAGACCGACTCCGGATTGATACCGACTGCGGATTGATACCGACTCCGGATTGATACCGACTGCGGATTGATACCGACTCCGGATTGATACCGACTGCGGATTGATACCGACTCCGGATTGATACCGAC
>LR738713.1:588679059-588740683 GCA_902687465.1 Secale cereale
ATTGATTCCCCTGACCCTGATAACCACCTTGATACTGATTTCCTTGACCATTGTAGTTTCCTTGAGTACTCTGGCCACCCGGCCGGGGTTGATAACCACCACTGTTCCCTTGATAACCGCTGTTGCCCCTATATCCTGAACCGGAGCTGTTCCCTTGGTAACCCGGACCATAAAACCCGGGCCCCGAACCGCCACTTGGGGGCCGGCTAAAGGGATTAAAACGGCTGTTCCCTGGACCCATGCACTCTCTTCCAGTGTGCTTTGCAGGCCCCCTTGCTCCGCTATGCCTTAGACAGGGTTGATCCGGATCCTGCTCCCAACCCGGGTTTCCTCCCCCAACTTGGCGAGTGGGACCTTGCTGGTTGACCCGAAAACCACCTTGAACCTGTGTATTAGCCACAAAATCGGAGCTATTCTCTGCCTTCCGTTTGCCCAAGAAGCTTGAAGTAACCGGATTAACCGGCGCCTGTTTACCAGACTTGCTGGCCTTCCCTGTTTTATCTCCTTCTGACTCCGGGTACTTAGTATTATCTGAGTCCCCGTACTTCACCAGGGCGCTCATCAAAGTCCCCATATCATTGCACTCCCGTTTGAGCCGTCCGAGTTTTAATTTCAAGGATTCAAACCGGCAATTGTTCTCCAATGTTACAATCGCTGTGCTCGGGTTAATGCCGTTTGAGGAGTGCAAGATCTCTGCCACTCTGCGTACCCACGCTGCTGTAGACTCCTGTTCTCCTTGCACACATGCTGCTAAATCTATTATCGACATAGGTTGCTTGCACGTATCCTTGAAATTTTTGATGAACTGGCTGCGCAGCTCTCCCCATGATCCGATGGAATTCGGTGGTAATGCCTTTAGCCAAGTCCGGGCCGTGCCCTCCAGCATCATAGTGAAATATTTAGCACAAGCCGACTCATCCACATCCAGCATCTCCATGGCCATCTCGTAACTCTCCACCCAAGCTTCGGGTGGTAAATCGGCGGTGTAATTAGGCACCTTGCGAGGTCCTTTGAAATCTTTTGGCAGCTTGACGCTCCGCAGGGCAGGGACAAGACATTGTATCCCAAAACTGCTCGCTGTAGCTCCAGCCCCCGTAGCGCCGGCGTAAACCGGCGTCGACTGGCGGATCTCCTCCCGGGCCTCCGATCTAGGCCGGTTTTGATCTGGGGCCGGTATCTCTGCCCCTGCTGGATTATTCTGCCTACGCTGATGCCTCCTCCGTTCACTGCTAGATACTTCAGGCTCCTCCCAATGTCTAGAGTAACTTCGATTGGGACGCGGTGTTGAATGCAACCTCTCCCTGCTGTGAGAATACGCTTGATGCTGTATTAATGCCGTATTAAGCAGCTTCTGGGCCCTGCGCGCTTCTATCGCCACCGGAGATGTTCCTTCAGCAGGTAAAGCGGCCAACCGTGCGGCCGCAGCAGCAATATTATCCACAGGGTTTGAGTAATGTCCTGGAGGGACGGGCACATAAGGCACCGACGTAACCCGTCGCTCCCGTTCGGCGGTGGGCTGCAGAACCGGCTCCTCCTGAACCGGCGGGCTCCTCCGGTTTAAGGCCGGATTATTGCTGGCCCCCGTTCCCGGGGTTCTAAACAAATTCGCAGATTCGTAACCCGGCGGTAGGCGGGATCGATACTTTCTCCCCCTGACTGCCTCCACCGAAGCTTGCTCCATCCTCAAGTGAAAAGCTTGATCATCCAACTCTGCTTGTCTGATAGCTAACATCTCTCCTTCTGCCTTTAAATCCTCCTTCAATTGATTGATCCGGGCCGTTAACTGAAGAAGTACCGCATCATGCTGCACCTTGTCTGCTGGAGCCACGACCTCCACTGCTTTAGCTGCGAGCTCTTCGATCAAGGTGGATAGAACCTCCGTGAGGGGGGGATTTGAACCGCTTCCCCCTGCGCCGGCTTCCGCTGTTGTTCCGTTCACCGGGGGTTGTGAACCGGCCATGAAGACCGCCACCCGGTTTGGCGGGTCAAAGGGGTCCGGAATACTGTTTCCATCGGACTCGCCCTCAGACCGGCCGTCCCGCAACTGATACAGAGATTCAGTTTCCCCGGATGAAGACTCGTCATCTGAGTAGACGACTGTTGCCCCATCAGATTCCGAACCATCCTCGGTTCGACCTCCGTGAACTGCCCCCACAAACACATGCCTCATGGCAGGCCGGATCCGGGGCGATCTCGCCCGCTGAGCCGGCTCGACGATGCTGGGGAGGGTGTCCGGCTCAGGTCCCGGTTCGCCAATTTTGCCGATGAAGACTTGGATGCTGCCGAAGGGGACCCGGTACCCGTATTCGATTGAATCGGCCTCCGGTCCCCAACCCGCGTCGTCGATGTAGATCCGGCCGCGACGACTCTTGGTCATCCGGCCGACTGCGTAGCCCTTTAACCCTTCGAAGCCGCCTTTCAAGAACTCGAAACCATCGTGCGCGAGCCCCACGGTGGGCGCCAACTGTCGTGGAATTAACACGGCAGATGTCCGGTTTAACGGACTTGATGATGGAACCATCGCACGGGTTAGCTTGAAAGGGTTCATGGCGCACAAAGGACACAAAGGATTTTATACTAGTTCGGCCCCTTTGATAAGGTAAAAGCCTACGTCTAGTTGGTTTGGTATTGCTTGGGCGTCGGTTTACAGGGAGCGGAATCGCTTGCCTGCGTCTCGACGTATCGATTGTTGCTTGTCCTTGAACCGGTGCCGGGTCGTCCCTTTATATAGAGGTGACGCCTGGTCCGATTTACAGAGTCCCGAGGCCGGCTCATAATCGTGTCCGCCTCGGTCTCTGTCCTTTCTTTCTTATCTCTCAAGTTACATCTCCTTGGCGGTTTACAACCGTATTTCTATACATGGGCCTTGAAATCTCATAGGCCGTAATCTCTACTAAAATAATTAACCAAGTACAATATAACTAAACCGGTTTACAATATCCGGTTTATACCTACTAACCGTATCCCTGACACCTATCACTATTATCACTTGCGTTTGATCCTTTGTAAACTACAAGGCCGGAGGGATTGACAACCTCTCTGTACTCGTTGGGAGCAAAGTTATTTGTATCTATGTGCAGGTCCACGTTGATTGCTAATATCCGGCGCCATTAGCAGTTGACACCTTCTTGTTGAAACTGGGAATCTCTGGGAAATCGATCCTTGGTATTACCAAGGGAAAACTTCTGCTACACTGCATCTCAAACCTTCCACTTGGGGTAACCAACGAGGTGTGAGAAGCCACCTAGCATTGACGCGCTTGGAATGACTCCTAGGTCGGTGATGAACTCCTTCATCCAGACTCCTTCATGCGCTGGTTCGCAAGCAGCTATGTACTCCGCTTCACATGTAGAATGCGCCACGACACTCTGCTTGCAACTGCACCAGCTGAGTGCCCCACCATTCAAAATATACACATATCCGGTTTGTGACTTGGAGTCATCCAGATCTGTGTCGAAGCTAGCATCGACGTAACCCTTTACGACGAGATCTTCGTCACCTCCATAAACGAGAAACATATCCTTAATCCTTTTCAGGTACTTCAGGATGTTCTTGACCGTTGTCGAGTGTTTCATACCGGGATCACTTTGGTACCTCCCTACCAAACTTATGGCAAGGTTCACATCAGGTCTGGTATACAGCATGGCATACATAATAGAACCTATGGCTGAGGCATAGGGGATGACACTCATATTTTCTCTATCTTCTTTCGTGGTCGGGGATTGAGCCGTGCTCAATCTCATACCTTGCAATACAGGCAAGAACCCTTTCTTGGACTGATCCATATTGAACTTCTTTAATATCTTATCAAGGTATGTGCTTTGTGAAAGACCAATGAGGCGTCTCGATCTATCTCTATAGATCTTGATGCCTAATATGTAAGCAGCTTCTCCAAGGTCCTTCATTGAAAAACACTTATTCAAGTAGGCCTTTATGCTCTCCAAGAATTCTACATCATTTCCCATCAGCAATATGTCATCCACATATAATATGAGAAATGCTACAGAGCTCCCACTCACTGTCTTGTAAATACAGGCTTCTCCCCAAGTCTGTATAAACCCAAACGCTTTGATCACATCTTTAAAGCGAATATTCCAACTCCGAGATGCTTGCACCAGCCCATAGATCGAGCGCCGGAGCTTGCATGCCTTATTAGCATTCTCAGGATCGACAAAACCTTCCGGCTGCATCATATACAGCTCTTCCTTGAGGAAGCCATTAAGGAATGCCGTTTTGACGTCCATTTGCCATATCTCATAATCATAGAATGCGACAATTGCTAACATGATTCGGACGGACTTCAGCATCGCTACGGGAGAGAAAGTCTCATCGTAGTCAATCCCTTGAACTTGTCGATAACCTTTAGCGACAAGCCGAGCCTTATAGATGGTCACATTACCATCCGTGTGAGTCTTCTTCTTAAATATCCATTTATTTTCTATGGCGTGCCGATCATCGGGCAAGTCCACCAAAGTCCATACTTTGTTTTCATACATGGATCCTATCTCGGATTTCATGGCTTCAAGCCATTTGTTGGAATCCGGGCCCGCCATCGCTTCTTCATAGTTCGAAGGCTCACCGTTGTCTAACAACATGATTTCCATGATAGGGTTGCTGTACCACTCTGGTGCGGAACGTGTCCTTGTGGACCTTCGAAGTTCAGTAGTAACTTGATCTGAAGCTTCATGATCATCATCATTAACTTCCTCCCTAGTCGGTGCAGGCACCTCAGGAACAATTTCCTACGCTGCGCTACTTTCCGGTTCGGAAGGGGTGATTGTCACCTCATCAAGTTCCACTTTCCTCCCACTCACTTCTTTCGAGAGAAACTCTTTCTCCAAAAAAGATCCATTCCTGGCAACGAAGACCTTGCCTTCGGATCTGAGGTTGAAGGTGTACCCAATAGTTTCCTTTGGGTATCCTATGAAGACGCATTTTTCCGATTTGGGTTCGAGCTTTTCAGGTTGAAGTTTCTTGACATAAGCATCGCAACCCCAAACTTTCAGAAACGACAACTTAGGTTTCTTGCCAAACCAAATTTCATACGGTGTCGTCTCAACGGATTTTGACGGAGCCCTATTTAAAGTGAATGCGGCAGTCTCTAAAGCATATCCCCAAAAAGATAGCGGTAAGTCGGTAAGAGACATCATAGATCGCACCATGTCCAACAGAGTACGATTACGATGTTTGGACACACCATTACGATGAGGTGTTCCAGGCGGTGTCAATTGTGAAACAATTCCACAGTTCCTTAGGTGCCTGCCAAATTCGTGACTTAAATATTCACCCCCACGATCAGATCGTAAGAATTTTATTTTTCTATCACGTTGATTCTTAACCTCATTCTGAAATTCCTTGAACTTTTCAAAGGTTTCAGACTTGTGTTTCATTAAGTAGACATACCCATATCTACTCAAGTCATCTGTAAGGGTGAGAACATAACGATAGCCTCCGCGAGCTTCAACACTCATTGGACCGCACACATCGGTATGTATGATTTCCAATAAGTTGCTCGCTCGCTCCATTGTTTCGGAGAACAGAGTCTTGGTCATCTTTCCCAAGAGGCATGGTTCGCACGTGTCAAATGATTCATAATCAAGAGACTCTAGAAGTCCATCTGCATGAAGCTTCTTCATACGCTTGATACCAATATGACCAAGGCGGCAATGCCACAAGTATGTGGGACTATCATTATCAACTTTACATATTTTGGCATTCACACTATGAATATGTGTAACATCACGTTCGAGATTCATCAAGAATAAACCATTGACCAGCGGGGCATGACCATAAAACATATCTCTCATATAAATAGAACAACCATTATTCTCGGATTTAAATGAGTAGCCATCTCGCATTAAACGAGATCCAGATACAATGTTCATGCTCAAAGCTGGTACTAAATAACAATTATTAAGGTTTAAAACTAATCCCGAGGGTAGATGTAGAGGCAGCGTGCCGACGGCGATCACATCGACCTTGGAACCATTCCCGACGCGCATCGTCACCTCATCCTTCGCCAGTCTCCGCTTATTCCGCAGCTCCTGCTTTGAGTTACAAATGTGAGCAACTGCACCGGTATCAAATACCCAGGAGCTACTACGAGTGCTAGTAAGGTACACATCAATAACATGTATATCATATATACCTTTGACGTTGCCAGCCTTCTTATCTGCTAAGTATTTGGGGCAGTTCCGCTTCCAGTGACCCGTTCCCTTGCAATAAAAGCACTCAGTCTCAGGCTTGGGTCCATTCTTTGGCTTCTTCCCGGCAACTGGCTTACCGGGCGCGTCAACTCCTTTGCCGTCCTTCTTGAAGTTCTTCTTACCCTTGCCTTTCTTGAACTTAGTGGGTTTATTCACCATCAACACTTGATGCTCTTTCTTGATCTCCACCTCCACTGATTTCAGCATTGAATACATTTCGGGAATGGACTTCTCCATCCCTTGCATATTGAAGTTCAACACGAAGCTCTTGTAGCTAGGTGGGAGCGACTGAAGGATTCTGTCAACGATCACTTCGTCTGGGAGATTCATTCCCAACTTAGACAAGCGATTGTGCAACCCAGACGATTTGAATATGTGCTCGCTGACAGAACTATTCTCCTCCATCTTACAACTGTAGAATGCATTGGAGACGTCATATCTCTCAACTCGGGCATGAGCTTGGAAAACCATTTTCAGCTCTTGGAACATCTCATATGCTCCGTGGAACTCTAAACGCTTTTGGAGCCCCAATTCTAAGCTGTAGAGCATGCCGCACTGAACTAGGGAGTAATCATCACAACGCGACTGCCAAGCGTTCATAACATCTTGGTTTGCCGGGGCGGGAGCGTCACCTAGCGGTGCTTCTAGGACATAAGTTTTCTTGGCAGCTATGAGGATGAACCTCAGGTTACGGACCCAATCCGTATAGTTGCTACCATCGTCTTTCAGCTTGGATTTCTCTAGGAACGCGTTGAAGTTGAGGGTGACATGAGCGTGGGCCATTTGATCTACAAGACATATTGTAAAGAATTTAAACTAAGTTCATGACAATTAAGTTCATCTAATCAAATTTAATGAACTCCCACTCAGATAGACATCTCTCTAGTCATCTAAGTGAAACATGATCCGAATCGACTAAGCTGTGTCCGATCATCACGTGAGACGGACTAGTCATCAACGGTGAACATCTTCATGTTGATCGTATCTGCTATACGACTCATGTTCGACCTTTCGGTCTTCCGTGTTCTGAGGCCATGTCTGTACATGCTAGGCTCGTCAAGTGAACCCTAAGTGTATTGCGTGTGTAAATCTGGCTTACACCCGTTGTATGCGAACATTAGAGCCTATCACACCCGATCATCACGTGGTGCTTCAGAACAACGATCCTTAACAACGGTGCACAGTTAGGGGAACCACAATTCTTGAAATTTTAGTGAGAGATCATCTTATTTACTACTGTCGTTCTAAGAAAATAAGATGCATAAACATGATAAACATCACATGCAATCAAATAAAGTGACATGATATGGCCAATATCATTTTGCTCCTTTGATCTTCATCTCCGGGGCACCATGATCATCTTTGTCACCGGCATGACACCATGATCTCCATTATCATGATCTCCATCATCGTGTCTTCATGAAGTCGTCTCGCCAAATATTACTTCTACTACTATGGCTAACGTTTAGCAGTAAAGTAAAGTAATTACATGGCGTTATTCAGTGACACGCAGGTCATACAATAAATAAGACAACTCCTATGGCTCCTGCCGGTTGTCATTCTCATCGACATGCAAGTCGTGATTCCTATTACAAGAACATGATCAATCTCACACATCACATATATATCATTCATCACATCTTTTGGCCATATCACATCACATAGCACATGCTGCAAGAATAAGTTAGACGTCCTCTAATTGTTGTTGCAAGTTTTACGTGGCTACTATAGGTTTCTAGCAAGAACGTTTCTTACCTACGCCAAAACCACAACCTGATATGTCAATTTCTATTTACCCTTCATAAGGACCCTTTTCATCGAATCCGATCCGACTAAAGTGGGAGACACAGACACCCGCTAGCCACCTTATGCAACTAGTGCATGTCAGTCGGTGGAACCAGTCTCACGTAAGCGTACGTGTAAGGTCGGTCCGGGCCGCTTCATCCCACGATGCCGCCGAATCAAGATTGGACTAGTAGCGGCAAGAGAATTGAACAAATCTACGCCCACAACTTGTTTGTGTTCTACTCGTGCAAGATGCTACACAAAGACCTAGCTCAGATGCCACTTTAGGGGAACGTAGCAGAATTCAAAAAAATTCCTACGCTTCACCAAGATCAATCTAAGGAGTCATCAAGCAACGAGGAGAAAGGAGTGCATCTACATACCCTTTGTAGATCGCGAGCGGAAGCGTTCAAGAGAACGTGGATGATGGAGTCGTACTCGCCGTGATCCAAATCACCGATGATCCCAGCGCCGAACGGACGGCACCTCCGCGTTCAACACACGTACGGTGCAGCGACGTCTCCTCCTTCTTGATCCCGCAAGGGGGGAGGAGAGGTTGATGGAGATCCAGCAGCACGACAGTGTGGCGGTGGATGCAACGAAAATTCTGCAGGGCTTCGCCAAGCACCTGCGGGAGGAGGGAGATGTGTAACTGGGGGGAGGGAGGCGCCAGGAGCAAGGGTGCGGCTGCCCTCTCTCCCCCACTATATATAGGGGCCAAGGGGGCGCCGACCCTAGGAGATGCAATATCCTAGGGGGGCGGCGGCCAAGGGGGAGGCTTGCCCCCCAAGGCAAGGGGGGCGCCCTCACCCCTAGAGTTCCCAACCCTAGGCGCAGGGGGAAGGCCCAAGGGGGTGCGCCAGTCGACTATGGGCTGGTTCCCCTCCCCCTACGGCCCATGGAACCCTCCGGGATGGGTGGCCCCACCCGGTGGACCCCCGGGACCCTTCCGGTGGTCCCGGTACACTACCGGTGACCCCCGGAACTCTCCCGATGGCCGAAACTGGACTTCCTATATATAATTCTTTACCTCCGGACCATTCCGGAATTCCTCGTGACGTCCAGGATCTCATCCGGGACTCCGAACAATATTCGGGTTATCGTGTGCATATACCTCTACAACCCTAGCGTCACCGAACCTTAAGTGTGTAGACCCTACGGGTTCGGGAGACATGTAGACATGACCGAGACGACTCTCCAGTCAATAACCAACAGCGGGATCTGGATACCCATGTTGGTTCCTACGTGTTCCTCGATGATCTCATCGGATGAACCACGATGTCAAGGATTCACTTAATCCCGTATGCAATTCCCTTTGTCTATCGGCATAGTACTTGCCCGAGATTCGATCATCGGTATACCGATACCTTGTTCAATCTCGTCATGTCAAGTCTCTTTACTCGTTACGTAATACATCATACCGTGACCAACTCCTTAGTCACATTGAGCTCATTATGATGATGTCTCACCGAGTGGGCCCAGAGATACCTCTCCGTCACACGGAGTGACAAATCCCAGTCTCGGTTTGTGCCAACCCAACAGATACTTTCGGAGATACCCGTTGCGTACCTTTATAGCCACCCAGTTACGTTGTGACATTTGGCACACCCAAAGTATTCCTACGGTATCCGGGAGTTGCACAACCTCAAGGTCTAAGGAAAAGATACTTGACATTGGAAAAGCTTTAGCATTACGAACTACACGATCTTGTGCTAGGCTTAGGATTGGGTCTTGTCCATCACATCATTCTCCTAATGATGTGATCCCGTTATCAACGACATCCAATGTCCATGGTCAGGAAACCGTGACCATCTGTTGATCAACGAGCTAGTAACTAGATGCTTTACCAGGGACACGTTGTGGTCTATGTATTCACACATGTATCACTATTTCCGTACAATACAATTTAAGCATGAATAACATACAATTATCACGAACAAGGAATAATAATAACCATTTATTATTGCCTCCAGGGCATATTTCCAACAGAAACCGTCGGGGATAGGGAGCCTTGATGCATATACAGTACACCCAACTCGTTTGTGCTCGCATTGCCATCGCAGTCGGTATTCTGTGATGCTACGTTTACGATACGCGACCCATCACAAATAGTTCACGATTATAGAAGTAGACAATTACACACATTTACTTTTCCTCTACTGTGTGCGATTTGATGTAAGAGCGCACACAGTTGTCGCACTGTATGCGAAACTTGAATACATCCCACACGATTCATCCATAGTACCCGCGTCGGATGATCGACCTATCGCACGCGTTCTTCTATGACCAAATGTTTGCGATGCGCACAACAACACAAACAGTCCATAATTGCGAAGCGTGCGTGATAAGGTGACTATCGCAAACATTTAATAAGAAAAAATATGTGCGATGTTGTTGTTAATCGCACACGTTTTTTCTTGGCTGGTCCTGTGTGCGGTAGAGATTGATCGCACACGTAGTGGATCCTAGAAACATGTCCGATCTCCACGTCTATCGCAGACGTTTCACTTTTGCAAACCGTGCACAGTGTAATCCCTAATTAATACCTAATTTAAAAATCACATGCTTTGAATTTGAAAGTAGGCAAACACTTATTTCATATCCAACCATGTTTATTACAAATATAGGTTCAACCACGAATGCATAATTCGATGCACATGTGCATATACTGAAGAACTATAGAAGTGTTGGGTAACGTAGTAATAATTCAAAATTTTCCTACGTGTCACCAAGATCAATCTAGGAGATGCTAGCAATGGGAGATAGGGAGTGCATCTTCATACCCTTCAAGATCGCTAAGCGGAAGCGTTGTAAAGAATGCGGTTGATGGAGTCGTACTCGCGGCGATTCAAATTGTGGAAGATCTGATCTAGCGCCGAACGGACGGCGCGTCTTGTTGGGGAACGTAGCAAAAATAAAAAAAATTCTACGCTTCACCAAGATCAATCTATGGAGTCATCTAGCAACGAGGGAGAGGGGAGCGCATCTACATACCCTTGTAGATTGCGAGCGGAAGAATTCAAGAGAATGTGGATGATGGAGTCATACTCGTCGTGATCCAAATCACTGATGATCCTAGCGCCGAACGGACGACACCTCCGCGTTCAACACATGTACGGAGCAGTGACGTCTCCTCTTCTTGATCTAGCAAGGGGGGAGGAGAGGTTGATGGAGATCCAACAGCACGACGGCGTGGTGGTGGATGCAGCGGTATTCTAGGAGGGCTTCGCCAAGCAACATTGGAGGAGGAAGGGGTCTCACGGGAGGGAGGGGGAGGCGCCATGGCATAGGGTGCAACTGCCCTCCCTCAACCCACTATATATAGGGGGCGTAAGGCGGTGCGCCGGCCCTAGAAATCCCATCTCTAGGGGGGGCCTAGGGGGGGGGGGATTTGCCCCAAAGTCATGTGGGGCGCCCCCACCCCTAGGGTTTCCAACCCTAGGCGCAGGGGGGAGGCCCAAGGGGGGCGCACCAGCCCACTATGAACTGGTTCCCTTCCCCTTTCAGCCCATGGGGCCCTCCGGGATAGGTGGCCCCACCCGGTGGACCCCCGGGACCCTTCCGGTGGTCCCGGTACAATACCAGTGACCCCCGAAACTCTCCCGATGGCCGAAACTGGACTTCCTATATATAAATCTTTACCTCCGGACCATTCCGGAACTCTTCGCGACTTCCGGGATCTCATCCGGGACTCCGAACAACATTTGGGTTACCGCATGCATATATCTCTACAACCCTAGCGTCACCGAACCTTAAGTGTGTAGACCCTACACTACTAGAAAAAGCCCTATTAGTGGCGCACCTGTTTTCGTTAGTAATGGCGCACTATAGGTGCGCCACTATTAACACGCCACTAGTAACAGATAGTAATGGCGCACCTCTGGTGCGCCATTAGTAATCCAGATAGTAATGGCGCACCTCTTGTGCGCCACTACTAACCCTTACGTGCTCCACTAGTATTCCCTCTAGGTGTGCCACTAATAGCCTTATAGGTGCGCCACTAGTAATAAGGGAAGGTGCGCCACTAATAAGGGGTGAAATACGCCACTAGTAATGTATTTGGAAAACAAAAAAAAATCCAAATTTACAGAAAACAACCTATAAGGAAAAATAATTTAAAAACAAAAAATGAAATAGAATCATAATTTTTATTATAGTAAGAATATTACAATGCCTTTACAAGTATCCAATAAAAGAAAAAATACAAGGAAATAAAAGAAAATTCTAAAAGTAATCTACTAGTAATCTTTTCTTCTTTTTCTTTACTTTATCCCTGCAAAGAATGATAGAAATATGTGAGAATGAACATTGCAGAGAAGTGAAATTGAGCAATTATTTGCAACCGACATCGAAGATCTAAGATACCTTGAATCATAGACATGGGTCATTTCATGAAGCCAAGAGTCTATGCCATTCAGGATGCATAGTTCCCTGACAGAAGAACTTAATTATTCAGTAAACACAGTCCTAAGCTTTTTACATGAGACAAAACATAAGGTACATGCTTGACCTAAGCTATGGCCACGCTAATCCTGCTAACAACACACATGCAACTAGCTAATGAAGATTACTACTAACATAATTCACCGAAAAGAGTAACAGGTGATGCATCAAAAGGAATCTGGCCAGATCCGATCACATTAGACGAGCCTAGGTGTGTGGATCAAAAACAAAGTGTGCAGATCTTTGATAAATGAAAGTTAAGGTTAATATCTAAACTTTAATATTCTGAACTTTGTTACAGTTTAGCCCAAGGAGACATGCTCTATTCCTAAGAAATTAACTATTTAGTGACATAAACGTTGTGATTGATGTGACGATGAAGGAGTTTAAGTTCTGTACCTCATGCATTGCGCCACCGTCCAGTGCGGCTCGCTGTGCCGTAGGGTCCTCATCTTGACAGTGTGTGCGTTTTGAAATGAGAATGTGATCTATTCTAGAACCATAACTGAATTCTTCAGCTCCAACGGTTTGATTAAAGCAAGTATAAGCTCCCTCCCTACACAAAACAAATGAAGGAAGCATACGGTACATCGTTAGCATGTGATTATCATGAAGTACACTATAGTTGTAATAATCCAATATAACTATAAAGTCAATCCCCACTGAACATTTTTCCTGCCCTCACAGCCTACCACATCAGCAAATTACTAACTTCTTTTAGTTGTTCAAAGATGGAAACCAGCACTGATACGTGCAAAGTTCTGAGGACATTGTTTAACCAATAGTAAAATATGTACTTACATTATTGGTTCTGAGGACATGGAGTAATAAGCTATAACAAAGTTGCAAAATTATGACAAGAATAAGAGTAGCAAGTTAAAAACAGGAGTCACGATACCTTTCAGGGTATTTTGATATGAAAGCATCCAATAAGGGACCTCCATGTTCTCTCAACATGTATCTCAGCCACTCACGAAACCTTGAATCAGAATTAAAATTCAGTAAAACACCTACACATGTTCTACTTCAACTAGGACATCCTAAGAACTACATAGATTCCTATATAGCTAATCAACTATTGAATCGATCTAGACATCTAAAAATTCAGAGCTTAAACCCTAGGCTAGTGACAGATCAGTACAGAATGCAGAAGCAGAGCAGTACAGAACGCAGCTCTTGACCAGCACCGCCGTGCCGCGGATCTTGCCCTCCTTCCACGCCTGCTTGTTCTTCCCCATCAGCCCGTGCAGCAGCATCATCTCCGCCTCCTCTCCCCTCCTCTCTGGTTGTGGGGGCGCACGACCAACACGACCGAACTGCCGTCCAGGAGAAGGGAGGCGCTGAAGTCGCCCTGGCCTGCTGCCTGCATTTTGGTCTTGGAGGAGAGGGGTCTTGAGCTCGGTCGACATGGCTGCGGGCGCGAGGAGGGAGAGATGGACGGAGAGCTGCGGGCGCGAGGAGGGAGGGAGGGATGGAGAGCTGTGGAGGCGGAGGGCGGCTAGGTGGGGTGGAAGGAGTAGGAAGCGGTGGCAGTGGTTGCCGCGGCATGTGGATCTGAGGCCTCACTCCCTCCTAGGAAGAGATGGAGAGGGGAGAGGGTGGGGGCGCCAGCGACGGGATGCAGGGCAGGGCGGGAGGTCGACGGTGAGGCTAGAGGAGACGAGAACGCCAGTGGGGATGGGGATAGGAGGTCCACGGTGGTGGCGACAGGTTTGGAGGGGATCGATTCGAGGGGAGAGGAGGAGGAAACCTTGTGTTGTGTTGCTTTGCTTGGATTGGATTCTCTCGAATCAGGGCTGGTCGATGCAGCACATAGCAATGGCGCACCAGGGGTGGTGCGCCATTGCTACAGAAAAATGCCCACCTCCCCTCGCTTACCAATGGCGCATCTTTGCTAGCTGCGCCATTGCGATCTAAAATAGCAATGGCGCACCTGACAAAGGTGCGCCATTGGTAAACCTGGGGAAGGGGGTGGACCCGGGAAAAAAATAGCAATGGCGCATTGGACTAAAGGTGCGCCACTACTAAAAAAATAACAATGGCGCACCTGCTTCTGGTGCGCCACTACTATATAGCAGTGGCACACCATCATTATGGTGCGCCACTAATAGGGATATTGGATATAGCCATTTTTCTAGTAGTGCTACGGGTTCGGGAGACACGTAGACATGACCGAGATGACTCTCCGGTCAATAACCAACATCGGGGTCTGGATACCCATGTTGGTTCCTACATGCTCCTCGATGATCTCATCGGATGAACCATGATGTCAACGATTCAATCAATCTCGTATACAATTCCCTTTGTCTATCGGTATAGTACTTGCCCGAGATTCGATCGTCGGTATACCGATACCTTGTTCAATCTCGTCATGGCAAGTCTCTTTACTCGTTCCGTAATACATCATCCCGTGCCCAACACCTTAGTCACATTGAGCTCATTATGATGATGTCTTACCGAGTGGGCCCAGAGATACCTCTGCGTCATACGGAGTGACAAATCCCAGTCTCGATTTGTGCCAACCCAACAGATGCTTTCGGAGATACCCGTAGTGTACCTTTATAGCCACCCAGTTACGTTGTGACATTTGGCACACCCAAAGTATTCCTACGGTATCTGGGAGTTGCACAACCTCATGGTCTAAGGAAAATATACTTGACATTGGAAAAGCTTTAGCATTACGAACTACACGATCTTGTGCTAGGCTTAGGATTGGGTCTTGTCCATCACATCATTCTCCTAATGATGTGATCCCGTTATCAATGACATCCAATGTCCATGGTCAGGAAACCGTGACCATCTGTTGATCAACGAGCTAGTAACTAGAGGCTTACCAAGGACACGTTGTGGTCTATGTATTCACACATGTATCACTGTTTCCGTATAATACAATTCAAGCATGAATAACAGACAATTATCATGAACAAGGAAATATAATAATAACCATTTATTATTGCCTCTAGGGCATATTTCCAACAGTCTCTCACTTGCACTAGAGTCAATAATCTAGTTACATTGTGATGAATCAAACACCCATAGAGTTTTGGTGTTGATCATGTTTTGCTCGTGGAAGAGGTTTAGTCAACGGATCTGCGACATTTAGATCCGTATGCACTTTACAAATATCTATGTCTCCATCTTGAACATAATTTCGGATGGAGTTGAAATGACGCTTGATGTGCTTGGTCTTCTTGTGAAACCTGGGCTCCTTGGCAATGGCAGTAGCTCCAGTGTTGTCACAGAAGAGAGTCATCGGGCCCGACGCACTTGGAATGACTCCTAGGTCGGTGATGAACTCCTTCATCCAGACCCCTTCCTGCGCTGCTTTGCAAGCAGCTATGTACTCCGCTTCACATGTAGAATGCGCCACGACGCTTTGCTTGCAACTGCACCAGCTGACTGCCCCACCATTCAAAATATACACGTATCCGGTTTGTGACTTGGAGTCATCCAGATTTGTGTCAAAGCTAGCATCGACGTAACCCTTTACGACGAGCTCTTCGTCACCTCCATAAACGAGAAACATATCCTTTGTACTTTTCAGGTACTCCAGGATGTTCTTGACCGCTGTCCAGTGTTCCATACCGGGATCACTTTGGTACCTCCCCACCAAACTTATGGCAAGGTTCACATCAGGGCTGGTACATAGCATGGCATACATAATAGAACCTATGGCTGAGGCATAGGGGATGCCACTCATCCTTTCTCTATCTTCTGCCGTGGTCGGGGATTGAGCCGTGCTCAATCTCATACCTTGCAATACATGCAAGAACCCTTTCTTGGACTGATCCATATTGAACTTCTTCAATATCTTGTCAAGGTATGTGCTTTGTGAAAGACCAATGAGGCGTCTTGATCTATCTCTATAGATCTTGATGCCTAATATGTAAGCAGCTTCTCCAAGGTCCTTCATTGAAAAACTCTTATTCAAGTAGGCCTTTATGCTTTCCAAGAATTCTACATTATTTCCCATCAGCAATATATCATCCACATATAATATAAGAAATGCTACAGAGCTCCCACTCACTTTCTTATAAATACAGGCTTCTCCCCAAGTCTGTATAAACCCAAACACTTTGATCACATCATTAAAGCGAATGTTCCAACTCCGAGATGCTTGCACCAGCCCATAGATTGGGCGCTGGAGCTTGCATACCTTGTTAGCATTCTCAGGATCGACAAAACCTTCCGCTGCATCATATACAATTCTTCCTTGAGGAAGCCATTAAGGAATGCCGTTTTGACGTCCATTTTCCATATCTCATAATCATAGAATGCGGCAATTGCTAACATGATTCGGACGGACTTCAGCATCGCTACGGGAGAGAAAGTCTCATCATAGTCAATCCCTTGAACTTGTCGATAACCTTTAGCGACAAGTCGAGCCTTATAGATGGTTGATAGCTTCTCACCCCTCGTTGGTTACCCCAAGTGGAAGGTTTGACATGTAGCGTAGCGGCAAATTTCCCTTGGCAAAGATACCAAGGATCGAATCCCGTGAGACTCCGAGGGTCGACAAGAAGGTGTCAATAGCGCCAGAAACTTTTGCTTGACAGGACCTGCACACAGATACAAATAACTTTGCTCCCAACGAGTACATAGAGGTTGTCAATCCGTCCGGCCTTGTCATTTACAAAGGATCAAACGCAAGAGATAATAGTGATAGGTATGACTGCAACTAGGAAATAAGAACAGGAAGTAAATAGCGGGTGTGATCAGTGATGGTAATATGGACCGGGGTCCCATGATGTTCACTAGTGATGTCTCTCTCCCAAAAGACGATAAAACAGCTAAGCGAGGTAAACAAATTACAGCTGGGCAATTGACAAGATTATGTGCGCAAACCAATGCTAACTATGCTGTACAGAAAGGTAGAGGCTCAAAAGCATGGGCGATACGCCAAGGCAAGTAGACCGAAATCCATCTGCATCTACTACTAATCATCCACCTTGAGATATCTATCCAGAACATCTCGCTGGTATTAAGTTGCGAGTCCCACCCAAAGTGTAAACTCAAAGCAACAGACAACTGCATTAAAATAACTTTGCGTAAAGTAAACAATCCTTGCACCCGTAATTACAAGCACCGTTGTTTTCCCCCTTGTGGCAACAACACATCCCCTAGACTCATGTTTCTGTCACTCAAACTAGTCATCGAGGGGCATGAACCCACAATCAAGCATAACGTTCCCTCTTGGAGTTACTACCTACTACTCGGCCAAAGCAATAAATAGCAATGGAGAACATGCAAGAATTACTCAAGAACATAAATATAGAAGAGGTGAATCAAATATATTACTCACACACAATCTGAACATAATCTCATAATCCATCGGATCCCAGCAAACTCAGCAGAGCAACAACATAAAGATTACATATGTGCCTCGATCATGTAGGGCAGCTCACGAGGTCTAATCCATGAAGAACAAAGAGGGCAGGAGAACATCACATAGCTACTAGTCATGGACCCATGGTCCAAGGGAGACTACTCACAACTCATCCGGGAAGAATCCATGGTGGTGGAGAAGCTCCCGGTGGTGGTTCTCCCCTCCGGCAGGGTGCCGGGAAGAGTTCTCCTGGTGCTCCCGATCTTGGAAGCGCGGCGGCGGCGGAACAGAGATGAGATCGCGAAAAAGGGTTCCGTCCTCGAGGGTTTCGGGACGCGAGCAATATATATGCAAAAGGGGTTCACCAGAGGCGGAGGTGGGGCCCCAGGCGCCCCCCTGGCGGGGCCAGGGGTGGGGCCGCGCCGGGTGGCCGCCTGGGCCACCCCAGGCTCCCCTCTGGCCCTGCCTTGGTTTTTCTCGAAGCTCCCGATACGCTGATTTTTCCTGTATTTTTCCCGGAAGTTTTAGGGCACTTTTAATATGGGGGAAACCTGAAATAGAAAAACAGCAGAAAACAGGAACTGGCACTGTGGTGCACTGAGTTAATAGGTTAGTCCAAATATGATCAAAAGTGTATGGAAGTGCATAAATATCATAGCAATATCACACAAAAGAGGCATCGAGCAAGCAGAAATTATAGATACGTTTTGGACGCCTAGGCGCCTTGGGCCCCTTGGCGGGGCACACCAGCCCACTAGGGGGGCTAGTTCTCACCCATATTCAACCCACTTGGTCCCTTGGCACAGGTGGCCCCTCCCGGTGGACCCCCGGAACCCTTTCGGTGGTCCCGATACAATACCGATAACACCTAAAACTTTTCGGCGACTGAAACTGGACTTCCCATATATAAATCTTCACCTCCAGACCATTCCGGAACTCCTCGTGATGTCCGGGATCTCATTCGGGACTCTGAACAACTTTCAGTAACCACATACAATTCCCATTACAACTCTAGCGTCACCGAACCTTAAGTGTGTAGACCCTACGGGTTCGGGAACCATGCAGACATGACCGAGACACCTCTCCGGCCAATAACCAATAGCGGGATCTGGATACCCATATTGGCTCCCACATGTTCCACGATGATCTCATTAGATGAACCACGATGTTGGGGATTCAATCAATCCCGTATACAGTTTCCTTTGTCCATCGGTATGTTACTTGCCCAAGATTCGATCGTCGGTATCCCCATACCTTGTTCAATCTCGTTACCGACAGGTCTCTTTACTCGTTCCGTAACACATGGTCCCGTGACCAAATCCTTGTCATATTGAGCTCATTATGATGATGCATTACCGAGTGGGCCCAGAGATACCTCTCTGTCATATGGAGTGACAAATCCCAGTCTCGATTCATGCAACCCAACTGACACTTTCAGAGATACTTGTAGTGCACCTTTATAGTCACCCAGTTACGTTGTGACGTTTGATACACCCAAAGCATTCCTACGGTATCCGGGAGTTGCACAATCTCATGGTCTAAGGAAATGATACTTGACATTAGAAAGTTCTAGCAAATGAACTACATGATCTTGTACGCTTAGGATTGGGTCTTGTCGATCACATCATTCTCCTAATGATGCGATAACGTTATCAACGACATCAAATGTCCATGGTCAGGAAACCACAACCATCTATTGATCAACGAGCTAGTCAACTAGAGGCTCACCAGGGACATGTTGTGGTCTATGTATTCACACATGTATTACGGTTTCCGTTTAATACAATTATAGCATGAACAACAGACAATTATCATGAACAAGAAAATATAACAATAACCATTTTATTATTGCCTAATAATAACCATTTTATTATTGCCTCTAGGGCATATTTCCAACAGTCTCCTACTTGCACTAGAGTCAATAATCTAGTTACATTGTGATGAATCGAACACCCATAGAGTTCTGTTGCTGATCATGTTTTGCTCGTCGAAGAGGTTTAGTCAATGGATCTTCCACATTCAGATCCGTATGTACTTTACAAATATCTATGCCTCCATCTTGAATATAACCACGAATGGAGTTGAAACGACGTTTGATGTGCTTGGTCTTCTTGTGAAACCTGGGCTCCTTGGCAATGGAAATAGCTCTAGTGTTGTCACAGAACAAAGTCATCGGGCCCGACGCATTGGGAATCACTCCCAGGTCGGTGATGAACTCCTTCATCCAGACTCTTTCCTGCGCTGCTTCCGAAGCAGCTGTGTACTCCACTTCACATGTAGATGCCGCCATGACGCTTTGCTTGCAACTACACCAGCTGACTGCACCACCATTCAAAATATACATGTATCCGGTTTGTGACTTGGAGTTATCCGGATCTGTGTCGAAGCTAGCATCGACGTAACCCTTTACGATGAGCTCTTCGACACTTCCATAAACGAGAAACATATCCTTAGTCCTTTTCAGGTGCTTCAAGATATTCTTGACCATTGTCGAGTGTTCCATTCCGGGATCACTTAGGTAGCTCCCTACCAAACTTATGGCAAGGTTCACATCAGGTCGGGCACACAACATGGCATACATAATAGAGCCTATGGCCGAGGCATAGGGGATGACACTCATCGTTTCTCTATCTTCTACCGGTGTCGGGCATTGAGCTGCGCTCAATCTCACACCTTGCAATACAGGCAAGAACCCCTTCTTGGACTGATCCATATTGAACTTCTTCAATAGCTTGTCAAGGTATGTGCTTTGTGAAAGACCAATGAGGCATCTCGATCTATCTCTGTAGATCTTGATGCCTAATATGTAAGCAACTTCTCCAAGGTCCTTCATTGAAAAACACTTATTCAAGTAGGCCTTTATGATTTCCAAAAGTTCTATATCATTTCCCATCAACAATATGTCATCCACATATAATATGAGAAATGCTACAGAGCTCCCACTCACTTTATTGTAAATACAGGCTTCTCCATAAGTCTGTATAAACCCAAATGCTTTGATCACTTCATCAAAGCGAATGTTCCAGCTCCGAGATGCTTGCACCAGCCCATAGATGGAGCGCTGGAGCTTGCATACCTTGTCAGCATTCTTAGGATAGACAAAACCTTCCGGCTGCATCATATACAATTCTTCCTTAAGGAAACCATTAAGGAATGTCGTTTTGATGTCCATTTGCCAGATCTCATAATCGAAGTCAACTCCTTGAACTTGTCGATTTCCCTTAGCAACAAGCTGAGCCATATAGATGGTCACATTACCATCCATGTCAGTGTTCTTCTTAAATATCCACTTATTCTCTATGGCTTGCCGATCATTGAGAAAGTCCACCAAAGTCCATAATTTGTTCTCATACATGGATCCTATCTCGGATTTCATGGCTTCAAGCCATTTGTTGGAATCCGGGCCCGCCATCGCTCCTTCATAGTTCGAAGGTTCACCGTTGTCTAACAACATGATTTCCAGGACAGGGTTGCCGTACCACTCTGGTGCGGAACGTGTCCTCGTGGACCTACGAAGTTCAGTAGCAACTTGATCTGAAGTTTTATGATCATCATCATTAACTTCCTCTCTAGTCGGTGCAGGCACCACAGAAACATCTTCCCGTGCAGCGCTACTCTTCGGTTCAAGAGGGGGTACAATTACCTCATCAAGTTTTACTTTCGCCCCACTTACTTCTTTTGAGAGAAACCTTTCTTCAGAAAGGATCCATTCTTGGCAACAAAGATTTTGCCTTCGGATCTGAGGTAGAAGGTATACCCAATAGTTTCCTTAGGGTATCCTATGAAGACACACTTTTCCGATTTGGGTTCGAGTTTTTTAGGTTGAAGTTTCTTGACATAAGCATCACATCCCCAAACTTTCAGAAGCGACAGCTTAGGTTTCTTCCCAAACCATAATTCATACGATGTCGTCTCAACGGAGTTAGACGATGCCCTATTTAAAGTGAATGCGGCAGTCTCTAAAGCATAACCAGAAAATGATAGTGGTAGATCGGTAAGAGACATCATAGATCGCACCATATCCAATAGAGTGCGATTATGACGTTCGGACACAACATTACGCTGAGGTGTTCAGGCGGCGTGAGTTGTGAAACAATTCCATATTTACTTAAGTGCATGCCAAACTCGTGACTCAAATATTCTCCTCGACAACCAGATCCTAAGAACTTTATTTTTCTGTCACGTTGATTCTCTACCTCGCTCTGAAATTCCTTGAACTTTTCAAAGGTCTCAGACTTGTGTTTCATTAAGTATACATACCCATATATACTTAAGTCATAAGTGAGGGTGAGAACATAATGATACCCACCGCGAGCCTCAACGCTCAGTGGACCGCATACATCAATATGTATTATTTCAAACAAGTTGGTTGCTCGCTCCACTGTTCCGGAGAACGGAGTCTTGGTCATCTTGCCTAGGATGCATGGTTCGCATGTGTCAAATGATTCATAATCAAGAGACTCCAAAAGTCCATATGCATGGAGTTTCTTCATGCGTTTGACACCAATATGACCAATGCGGCAATGTCACAAGTATGTGGGACTATCATTACCAACCTTACATATTTTGGCATTCACACTATGAATATGTGTAACATCATGTTCAAGATTCAATAAAACTAAACCATTGACCAGCGGGGCATGACCATAAAACATATCTCTCATATAAATAGAACAACCATTATTCTCGGATTTAAACGAGTAGCCATCTCGCATCAAACGAGATCCAGATGCAATGTTCATGCTCAAAGCTGGTACTAAACAAGAATTATTGAGGTTTAAAACTAATCCCGAAGGTAGATGTAGAGGTAGTGTCGTGGATTTGTCACGGCAGATGTCCTAGCGTAAGGACTTAGTCGTGGAACCATCGCGACGGGTTAGCTTAAAGGGATTAAAGCGGGCAAAGGACACATGGAGTTTTATACTAGTTCGGCCCCTTGCGGTGAAGGTAAATTCCTACTATAGTTGTTGTGGTATTGCTAGGGTTTCAATGACCAGGGAGTGAATCCGCTTTGCCTGTGTCTCGAGCTGTTGTTTGTTGTCCCTGAACCGCCGCCGAGTTGTCCCTTTCTATACACAGGATGACACCCGACCGACTTATAGAATCCCGAGGCCGGCTCATAAACATGTCCGACCCAGTTTCTACCTTCCCTATCTTACAATAAAAGTTGCACACTTTATGGTGGTTTATGTCTACGGGCTTTAATCCGCCTTTGGGCCCTGGTCCTTTTAGTCCTCTATGGTAAAACGCCATAGTCCTTGTCTTCATGGGCTTCAATATGGCTAATTCGGTATAGGTGTAAACCAGCCCCTCCTGGGTGGTTTATACCCAGTAGTTATATCTCCAACATTAGGCCCCAGATTGATTTGAACCTGTTCATGTCAATCTTCGACACTTAATAAAATTTCTTCCTCAGCGTCTTTGAATAACCTTCTAAACCACCATGACGTCATCTTCTAGGATTATAGTAAACCGCCATGACATCACTTCTTCAAAGAACCTGTATATATGTAACCTTTATTAATGAGCCTCCGAAACCGAGGCGACAACTCTGTCCCATATCCATTTTTTGGATTCCTTGATTCCCGCGCCTGTCACTTATCCCTTTGGGTTATAAATAGGGCCAGGGGTCATTCTCCTTTTCCCCCCTTGCCTCTTCTCCTTTCTTCTTCGTCTCGCCTCCTCAGCGCCCGAGTGCCGCCGCCGCCGTCGACCTCCGCGTGTGCTCCAACAAAGGCGGCTACATCAACCTGTTTTGACCAGAGTCCCGCCGGCGCGCCTCCGCATCCAACAGCCCTGGTAAGTTTTTTCCTTTACTCCTCCCATAGATCTCATTAGGGCTTTTCCGCTAGTTCATCGAAGCTGTCACACTGTTCTTCCCTGTTCTTCTTCATGACCTTAATGACGAGTAGAAATCTTATGTTTCTGTGTGGTTGTAGCTATAATCCCTCTTCTCCTCATTAGCGCATCTCTCTATAACATAATCTCATCAGATCTGATGACCTGCTTATGTACCTGTTAGCTTAGGTCTGAATGAACTCTGAATATACCTGGGTTTATTGACGCGCTGTAGATCTGAATTTATCATGCCAATCTATGAAACTTGTTTTTCCATCGCCTAGTTATTTCATATCTGTGCCTTTCATACCCACATAGGCGGTTTAACTTTAGAAAATCATAATCTGGTAGGTAGCATTAGTCCCCACTTAAACCGCCGTTTCGGTTATCTTCATAATGTTTCCAATGCCTGACTCCGGTTTAATAGTGTGTACATGTCTCAACATCATCTCCTGCTGACCTTGCAACGCTTTATACTTGTTAACCATGAATCATAAACCGGCCTTTTATCTGTAATTTCAGCTTTTCATTTGAAATGGCCAAACAATTTTATTCCTGCAACTGGGTTCCGTCCCGGGTTACCGAGGAAGAACTGAACGGTTTAGTCAAGATTGGCGCTTTAGCCAAGAAGGATGTCATCCACTTGAGCGTCCATGGTCTGGAAAATCCTCCTCAACCAAAAGATGGAGAAGTAATTGTGTTCGTTGATCACCTGTCCCGAGGGTTTAGCCCTCCCGGATCAAAATTCTTCCGTGATGTGCTTACTAGCTTCCAACTCCACCCTGAAGATATTGGACCAAACTTTATGTCTAATATTTGCAACTTTCAAGTATTTTGCGAGGCCTATCTGCAAGAGGAGCCTAAATTTGAACTGTTTCAGGATTTCTTCCACTTGAACCACCGTACGGAATTTATGGACGGGCCTAATACCGAGCTTGGCGGGATGTCAATTCAGAAAAGAAAAGATGTCAGCTTCCCTCACGCCAAGCATCATAGTCATCACAAGGGCTAGAATCAGACTTGGTTTTACCACCAAGATACATCTCCAGCTGATGAAAATCCTTTGCCGGGTTATCGTCCTCACCGGCTTTCCAATACTCATCCATTTCCCCAAAGGCTTAGCGCCAAGGAGCGATCCAAGTATGCACCCCAGCTTTCAAATCTTCAGGCCTTCACTGCAAACGACTTAACGGGCGTCGACTTTGTTCGTTACTGGATCTCTTGGAGCATTCTACCTCTAAGCCGACGCTCCAGTTTAATGTGTGAGTATACAGGAGACTCGAAGGATCCTCAACGATATACTGAGGCGCAGTTAACAGAAAGTGAAATTAATGAATCTGTTAAGAAGATACTGGATGAACCGGTAGCTGCATGCAACAAAATAGGGCTGAATCCCTTCTATGTATCCAATAAACCGCTAGCTGTAAGGATCCTATAACTTGTTGTTTTATTTCAATCCTTTAAATATCCTTTCTAAAATGCATCAATCTCTGCCAGGGCGATGATCCATTCTGGAAGAAGAAGGCGCAAGACAAACCGGCAAAGGTATCTGCTACTTCTCGAGCTTGCGTTGTATTCCCTCGAAGAGGAAAGGGAGATGCAGCACAGTAGCGTAAGTATTTCCCTCAGTTTTTGAGAACCAAGGTATCAATCCAGTGGGAGACCACGCGCAAGTCCCTCGCACCTACACAAACAAATAAGAACTTCGCAGCGAATGTGATAAGGGGTTGTCAATCCCTTGACGATCGCTTACAAAAGTGAGATCTGATAGAGATGATAGTTTGATATTTTTGGTATTTTTTGGTTATAAGAACATAAAGTAAAAGCGGAAAAGTAAGGTAGATTGTAGATTGATATGTTGAGAATAGACCTGGGGGCCATAGTGTTCTCTAGTGGCTTCTCTCATGATAGCAATATTCTACGGCGGGTAAACAATTTACTGTTGAGCAATTGATAGATAAGCAAATAATTATGAGACTATATAGGCATGATCATTATATATAGGCATCACGTCCGAAACAAGTAGACCGAAACAATTCTGCATCTACTACTATTAATCCACACATCGACCTCTATCCAACATGCATCTAGAGTATTAAGTTCATAAGAACAGAGTAATGCCTTAAGCAAGATGACATGATGTAGAGGGATAAACTCGAACATAGTGATATAAACCCCATCTTTTTATCCTCGATGGCAACAATACAATAAGTGCCCTGCTGCCCCTACTGTCACTAGGAAAGGACACCACAAGATTGAACCCAAAGCCAAGCACTTCTCCCATTGCAAGAACTATATATAGATCTAGTAGGCCAAACCAAACCAATAATTCGAAGAGACTTGCAAAGATATTATAATCATACATAAAGAGTTCAGAAGAGAACCAAATATTTCTCATAGATAATCTTGATCATAAACCCACAATTCATCGGATCTCGAGAAACATCAAATAGTTCTCCTCGAATAGTTCTCCTCGAAGACCAAGGAGAACTTGGTATTGATATCCAAAGAGAGAGAAGAATCCATCTAGATACTAGCTATGGACCCGAAGGTCTGTGGTAAACTACTCACAACTCATGGTGATGCGATGATGATGATGTAGAAGCACTCCGTGGTAGATCCCCCCTCCGGCAGAGCTCGGGAACAGGCCCCAAGATGGGATCTCATAGGAACAGAAGGTTGCGGCGGTTGAACTAGGGTTTTCTCTGTTGTTCTGATAGTTTCAGGGTACGTAGGTATATATAGGAGGAAGGAGGGCACCGGGGGCCACACGGGGTGCCCACGTGGCAGGGGGCGCGCCCTATAGGGGGGGGCGCCCCCACCCTTGTGGACGCCACGCCAGCCCTACTCCGTGGTTCTCAAGTCTCCCGTGCGTATTTTGCTCCAAAAATATCTCTCCCGAAGGTTTCATTCCGTTTGGACTCCGTTTGATATTCCTTTTTTGTAAAACCCAGAAATAGGCAAAAAACAACAATCTGGACTGGGCCTTTGGGTTAGTAGGTTAGTCCCAAAAATAATATAAAAGTGTATAACAAAGCCCATTAAACATCGAAAACATCATAAATAATAGCATTGACCAATAAAAAATTATAGATACGTTGGAGACGTATCAAGCATCCCCAAGATTAATTCCTGCTCGTCCTCGAGTAGGTAAATGATAAAAATAGAATTTTTGATGTGGAATGATAATCAACATAGTTTTTCAATGTAATTCTCTTAATTGTGGCATGAATGTTCAGATCTGAAAGATTCAAGACAAAAGTCTATATTGACATAAGAAATAATAATACTTCAAGCATACTAACAAAGCAATCATGTCTTCTCAAAATACTATGGCTAAAGAAAGTTATTCCTACAAAATCATATAGTCTGGCTATGCTCCCTCTTCATCACACAAAATATTCATATCATGCACAACCCCGATTTAAGCCAAGCACTTGTTTTCATACTCTATTCTTTCAAACCTTTCAACTTTCACACAATACATGAGCGTGAGCCATGGATATAGCACTATGTGGAATAGAGAGGTGGTTGTGGAGAAGACAAAAAGGAGGGAGATAGTCTCACATAGACTAGGCGTATCAACGGGCTATGGAGATGCCCATCAATAGATATCAATGTGAGTTAGTTGGGATTGCCATGCAACGGATGCACTAGAGCTAAGAATGTATGAAAGCTCAACAAAAGATACTAAGTGGGTGTGCATCCAACTTGCTTGCTCACAAAGACCTAGGGCATTTGAGGAAGCCCATCGTTGGAATATACAAGCCAAGTTCTATAATGAAAATTCCCACTAGTATACAAAAGTGACTAAACATGAGACTGTCCATCATGAAGAACATGGCGCTACTTTGAAGCACAAGTGTGGAAAAAGATAGTCGCAATTTTCCCTTTTTTCGGGCCTTTCTTTTTTTCTTGATTTAGCCTTTCCTCACATGGAACAATGCTCTAATAATGATGATCATCACACTTCAATTGAATTACAACTCAATATTACAACTCGATACTAGAACAAAGTATGACCTATATGAATGCCTCCGGCGGTGTACCGGGATGTGCAATGAATCAAGAGTGACATGTATGAAAGATTATGCATGGTGGCCTAGCCACAAATACGATGTCAACTACATGATCATGCATGGAAATATGACAATATGAAGCGTGTCATATGAACGGAACGGTGGAAAGTTGCATGGCAATATATCTCGGAATGGCTATGGAAATGCCATGATAGGTAGGTATGGTGGCGGTTTTGAGGAAGATATATGGTGGCTGTTTTGAGGAAGGATATATAGTGTGTGTATGGTACCGGCGAAAGTTGCGCGGTACAAGAGAGGCTAGCAATGGTGGAAGGGTGATAGTGCGTATAATCCATGGACTCAACATTAGTCATAAGAAATCATATACTTATTGCAAAAATTTATGAGTAATCAAAACAAAGCAATCAACGCATGCTCCTAGGGGGGAGGTTGGTAGGAGTTAACCATCGCGCGCCCCGACCTCCACACAAAGGTTGACACTTTACAAATACCTCATGCTCTAACTTCGTCACATAGCGGTTCACCATACGTGCATGCTACGAGAATCACTAACTTTAACACAAGCATTTCTCAATTTCATAATAACTCCACTAGCATGACTCTGTCGGTGTATTTGGAACGACACCTATGGATCACAAGAATCCCTACTACGGTTGCGGGGCGCGGGATTGAGAGAAGAGCGGATCCAACAGTTAGCACACGGTTCCTTTACCCATGTTCGGGCTGCAAAGATGCGTAAAACCCTACTCCTGCTTTGGTGGATTATATGTTTGTGTTCTCCAGCTAGCTATGGGGCGTGAGGAGCTCCAAAAGCCGAGTCGTGATGAGTTCTAAAAAACCGAATCCTTCTCCTGGTCGCCTCGGGCCTCCTTTTATAGGGAAAAGGGTTTGCCACAGTGGCGCACAGGAGGTGGAAAGGGTACAGTGACGCGAGGTTATCCCTTGCATTACATGACAAGGCGCATTTAATGCGCCTAGCTTAGGTGTCGTTGCTTTATCGGGGACGGGGGAGACATCCGTCTTGTCCGTCGCCGCTCCTTCTTGCGTTGACACGCGCCCTGGCCAGTGACGCCTGAGGTGCCATGTAGGCAGGTAGTCAGCTGAGGTGGCGCAATGGTGGGTCTCCACGAAGATCTGCATGTTGCCACGCAGGTGCCTGCCCAGCTGGTTGGGTCGGCAGCTGCAATGGGCGGTGGAAACTCAGTTGGTGCGGGCCTGATGGTGGCCCTGCGGGTGTCCTCGGCAAGGGCCTTGCCGGGGCCCCGACAAGGGTCTTGCCGCGGCGCTTTCTGTCCTCCCCGACAAGGTGCTTGCCGGGGGTCTTGTGGTCCTCCTTGGCTGGGATCCTGCCAAGGGTCGTCGTCTTCTCAGTGTGTACCTGATCTTGAATGTCTTCACAAATATCTGGATGCCACTACGGAGACATCTCCCGAATCCTTGCCCCATGGGGGTAGTGGACTCGAGGGTGATCCGCTCCGTAGGCGTGGGGCGAGCTGCCGCGTCAAGGATCTTGCCGGGGGAATCCGCTTCATCCCTTTGCTCTTTGTGGTCTTGGCTTTGGGCTTTAATTCCATCGAGCTTCGGTCTTACCCTGGCTCACCTCCCTTGCCGTGCTTACTGTGGTGGTGCCCGTGGCTCAGACTGCCCGGGCACAGTCATAGGGGTACAAAAAGTGTACCCCTCTTTTTGTACACCGACAGGAGCCCCCGGGTATGGGCCACACATAAGCGCGACGCGTTGTTGGGCTAGGCCCAAAACGGTGCGCGGGCAGGCGGGACGGTTTTTACCGAGGTAAGATTTTCCGCGCGCTGCGCCTCCCACGGCCCGCGCGCATGGCACGGGGTGGAGGGGCGTGCGTGACGTGGGCGGCATGCGCGGAGCGGTTTCCGCAGGCATGTGTCACGTCGCAGTAAATGCGAAAGGAGGAGGCCCGCGTTCCCCCCCATAAAAAGGAATGACCGCGGGCGCGCTGCTCACTTCCTCCATTTCCCTCGCGCCTCTTCCAATCTCAGAGCCGCTGTTCCCTCTCTTCCTTCCTTCCGAAGCCTCCGCTGCCGCCTGCCGCCGTTGCTTCGCCATCCCTCTTCCTCAGCCCTCCAACTCAGCCGCCATGGCATCCAAACCCGCCAAGGCAAGGGGGTGGCCAAGGGCGCCGGGTCTATGGAGCCGCCGGAGGGCGCGTTTTCGGGGGACCGAACGAAGGCCGCTTTCTTCATCCCGTCGACGGTCGACGTCTACGAGCTCCGGGCCGCCTTCAAGCCCATTTGGGGGGCAAAGACGGGGGGAGGGGGGAGAATCTGGAACATCCGGTGACGCGTGTCATTCCGGCCGCTTGCGCCGAACCTGGCCCAAATCGATACCCCTTCTTCGTCGACTACTTTTCTTGCGGGTTGTGTCCCCCCTTCTCCGATTTCTTCTATGATGTCATGCACACCTTTGGCTTCTGTCTTTTGGATTTCACTCCAAACGCGGTGGCATGCATGGCTTTCTTCGGGCACCTTTGCGAAGGCTTCGTCGGGGTGCAGCCCAACACGGTGCTCTTCCGCCACTATTTCACCCCTCGGATCCAGCCGGGAGGCGCCGTCTCTGGATGCATCACCTGGATTCCGAGATCCAAGGGAGCATACCTGGAGGGTGCCGTGAAGGAGAGGTGGGATGAATGGGGCGGCTGGTGGTGCTGGATTGAAGAAGACGAGCCGCCAACATTCTGCAAGGTCCGCCGGGTGCCGCCGGTCCGCGGCAGCGACTGGGGTGACGTCGACGCCGCCGACGGGAGGCTCACCGTCGCCACCACCAGGATCCACCGGCTCGCCCAGGCCGGGCTCACCCTTGAGATGATCGGGGCGGACTTCATTCGCCGTCGGATCGCCCCGTTGCACAACAAGGGGAGCCCAGCCTGGCTCTTTAGGAACCCGGCTGACGTCATGCGGCTCCGCCCTAGCCTCGACCACAACCTCACAGTGATGGGACACGCCCATTTCAGCCAGCGGCTCTTCCAGCTTGATGTGGGCCGCGACGGCGAGGTCGAACGGACCGGCAAGGCCGCGAAGGCGGCCGCAAAGGCCGAAAGGCCATCAAGGGGCAGCTCTTCAAGCTGCCAGCGGGGGTGGTCCCGCTGTGCAACAATTCGCGCCAGTCCAAGATCGTCACCATGATGCCGGAATGCAACGTGCACGGCCCTGTCCTAAGCTGGCAGGAGCCGGCGAACGAGGTCGTGCAACAATTCTTCGACTCTCTGGTCGAGGTGTGTGTCAAGCGTGACGCCGAGCGGTGGCTTGTTAGGGACACCACCCAGGAGGAGCTATACTACATCGCCGCTAGGGCGAGGGAGGCGCAACTCGTCATGGAGGCCGGCAGCACCGGGGGTGTGGAAGACAAGGATGCCATGGCTGCGGAGGAGGAGGAGCTCGCCCAGTGGGCGGCGGCCACCGGAGAGGCTAGCAGCGCCGGCACCGGAGCTCCACTGGTCGAAGACACGACCGATGAGTCGTCGTCGGAGGAGGACGTGGTGGCCGGCCCAGCGCCAGCCAGGGGAAGAGGGCGAGTCCTGCGGCGGGCCTGTTCCGGCGAGCCGGTCCGGCCCGACAAGACTGCACAGCCTCAATTGGCACTGGAGGGGTCCGGGCGCCACACGAGGGCCACGGCGGCGAGGAGGTCGGCGAAAGCCACCGGGAAGAAGAAAGCAACAACCCCTTCTCCATCTGGGCGCGCACCAACTCCGCCCCCTTCTTCGCCTCCCCAGGCAGACGTCAACTCGGATGTCGACGCGGAGTTCCCTTTTGATCTCGGGCCTCTTAGCCCGAAGAGGAAGAGGAAAGCGGCGGAGGAGGAGGAGATGGACGGCGAGTAAGTACACCATTCCTTACCGCCATTTCCATCCTCCTGAACCATGCCACTCATCTTGATCCGTTCTTGTTTCTTCAGGGATGCAGAGACGTTGGCCCAGAGGATAAAGAGGGCCAAGGCTTCGGCGAGCAGCCAGCCCCCTGCTGGGGCTTCAGAGACACCACTGGTGGTGTTGAGCAGCCCAGACGGCAGCCTCCGGCATAGCCCCCAGCGTAAGTTCATCATCCTCTTCTCGCTCGACATGCAGTAGGCATTTGATGCTATGGTGCTGACCTTGCCGGTTTTGTAGGACGGGAGCAGCAGGAGGAGGAGCCGCAGGGGGCTATCCCCAACACACCACCCCCATCGACTACGCCGCCGCGAGGGGTGTCCCCGGCAAGGGCACCAAGCATGGAGCCCACACGCATGGAGGAAGAGGGGAACTTGGGCGCTGGTGGCTCTGCCACGGCGCCTGACGTCGGCGGGGAGGGGGCTTCTGCTTCACAGCCTGGCACTGGTGAGTCGCCTGTCTTCTGTCTTTGCTTTTCCCTTATCCTTTTTCTTGGCTTCATCATCCCCATCACTGCCCAGGCCCTCCTTCAACAGATATGGAGGACGTGGACGCCGTCATCGGGGAAGTTGCTGAGGAGGCCGTGGCGGAGGCTGACAAGATCGCCGCCGAGGAGGCCGCCAAGGACGCTGCCGGGGCCGCCGCGGATAAGGCCGCTGAGGATGCCGCCAAGGGCACCGTCGAGGGTGCCGGCGGTGGGCCTGCCGGGGAGGCCGGCAAGGCCACAGCCGAGGAAGAGGCGATTGATGATCAACCTTCTTCCTCCACAACCTCGGGCCCTGGCAGGTATCTGAAGGTGGGCGACGACCTCTTCTTTCATCTCGCAGGGGCGTCAAGCTACCGAGCGCCCGCCGGAGGGGAAGTCTTCGATGGCGAGGTGCTCGCTGCCACCGGGCCCGAGGTTGTTGACGAACCGGGAGCCGGCAGCGACGGTTCCCCAGAAGGGCAGCTCTTCTGCGCCATGGGGGCCAATTTCCGGAAGCTCCAAGCGCTCTACCGTGCCCGTCTAGACAAGGTTAAGTCCAGGATGGCAACGGTGGACGCGACGGAGGTGGACTTCCAGGCGCGCGTTGCTGAGGCGCAAACCTGGTTCCACCAGCCCCGCGAGGAGCATAGGGCCTTCCAGGAAGAATTGGCCAAGCGCGATGCAAAGCTCATCATGAAGATGTTTGACGTCGAGAAGGCCCAGGAAGAGGCGGCGAACTTGGCTGCCGCGACCGAGGCTGCCCGGAACCAGCATCAAGCCGCCCTCAATTCCCAGGAGTAAGACCTTTCCGCGCGTGAGGTGAAGCTTGCCGCAACGCTCCGCGGCAAGGATGAGGAGCTCGAGGTCCTTGTCGAGCATCGGACTCGTGAGCTGGGGCAGAGGCACAAAGAGGCACTCGATGCCCAAGCTCTGGCCCATGCCGGCAAGGTGCAAGAGCTGGAGGCGGAGCGGGACGAGCTGACGGAGCAGGCCCTCAAGCTGTCCGACGAAAAGAACAGGCTCGACTGCGCCTTGACAGAGGCGCACAGAGCGGTCATCAGCAGGGCTGGGGAGCTCTCCGAGGCACAAAACTCCATCAAAGATCTCAACCTGAGGCTGGAGAATCTCGAGAAGATGTTGTCGGAGAGCTCGGCTCGGGAGGAGGCCATGACCAAGAGCCCGGAGGAGGAGAAGCAGCTGCGGGCGGACGAGGGCGCCTCCCACCAAGAATACGTGGCGGGCGAGAACAGGTGGATCAGCCGGCTGGAGGACATCGCCGGCAGGGTTACCTCGTAGTTGGCCCTCATGGGGATGCCAAACGTGAGGTATGCCCCTGAGTGGAGCGGGTCCGTCAACGCCAAGCTGACCCTGTTCTTCGAGGGCGTCCTCTGTGCCTTGGCTGATCTTCACTCCAACAGAACGGCCACGCTCGCTGGGGAGGCCCGGCAGCTTTGCCGGGGGGTCATGACCAAGGTCCTCACCAAGATGGCGTTCTGGAACCCCGCCCTCGACTTCGAAGCCGCGATGGACAGCATGCTGGAGGATGCTGACCTCACGGTGCTCAAGGAGCGCATCAAGCGCGTCATCAGCCGCATCGACGAAATCAAGAGGGTGGAGGGCCAGCACCTGGATTAGGCATCCCGTTCTTCTTCGCCGCTGCGGGTTCATGACCAAGAATTTTTTTATCTTTATTTAGAACCGCAGCGATGACATGATGTAATATAACTTTGAAATATCTTTGGAATTATGCATGTTATTTCCCTGTTTGCTGCCCCTTTGTATGTCCACCCTACGCTAGCTAGATAGGCTTGCCGGCGCGAAAAACCCAAGGCGGCGTCTTGGGGACGGGTCCCCATTGTCCTGCCGGGCGAGCGTGCTGCCGGGTGAGCCACCTTGCCGCCCTTAACGCAGCCGCTCGAACTGTCCAGTTTGACTCGAGTCAGAGTCGAGAGCCTTGCCAGTTGCGGAAGGCTATCCTACCGTTTCCAACATAGCCGTTTGGACTGTTGAGCGGACTCGAAACAGAGCAAAGGCGTTGCGGATCAGGAAGGGCCCCATTTGCGTGCAGGTTTCTTGTACAAAGAATGACAACTCTGAGGATAATAACCTTAAATGATAGGATAGAAACATCTAGGGTTCGATGTAACTTAGCTTCTATTTGTAGCCGCTCGAGCGCAGATCTTCCGGCCTCCTTCCTTCTCAAAGAGCCATGAAGACAAAGGAGTGCTGGCCCTACTGCTAGAGCCGATTCTCACAACCGCCTCCCCTACCCGGCGCGCCAAAGATGTCGGTGTATTTGGAACGACACCTATGGGATCACAAGAATCCCTACTATGGTTGCGGGGCGCGGGGTTGAGAGAAGAGCGGATCCAACAGTTAGCACACGGTTCCTTTACCCAGGTTCGGGCCACAAAGATGTGTAAAAACCTACTCCTGCTTTGGTGGATTATATGTTTGTGTTCTTTAGCTAGCTATGGGGCGTGATGAGCTCCAAAAGCCGAGTCGTGAGGAGATCTAAAAAACCGAATCCTTCTCCTGGTCGCCTCGGGCCTCCTTTATTGGGAAAAGGGGTTGCCAAAGTGGCACACAGGAGGTGGAAAGGGTACAGTGATGCGAGGTTATCCCTCACATTACATGACAAGGCGCATTTAATGCGCCTAGCTTAGGTGTCCTTGCTTTATCGGGGACGGGAGACATCCGTCTTGTCCATTGCCGCTCCTTCTTGCGTCGACACGCGCCCTGGCCAGCGATGCCTGAGGTGCCATGTAGGCAGGCAGGTAGCTGAGGTGGCGCAATGGTGGGTCTCCACGAAGATCTGCATGTTGCCACGCAGGTGCCTGCCTAGCTGGTTGGGTCGGCAGCTGCATGGGGCGGTGGAAACTCAGTTGGTGCGGGCTTGATGGTGGCCCTACGGGTGTCCTCGGCAAGGGCCTTGCCGGGGCCCCGGCAAGGGTCTTGCCGCGGCGCTTGCTGTCCTCCCCGACAAGGTGCTTGCTGGGGGTCTTGTGGTCCTCCTTGGCTGGGATCCTGCCAAGGGTCGTCGTCTTCTCAGTGTGTACCTAATCTTGAATGTCTTCACAAATATCTGCATGCCACTACGGGGACATCTCCCGAATCCTTGCCCCATGGGGGCAGTGGACTCGAGGGTGATCCGCTCCGTAGTCGTGGGGCGAGCTGCCGCGGCAAGGGACTTGCTGGGGCTGCAAAAGCCGCCCCCAGCAAGGATCTTGCTGGGGGAATCTGCTTCGTCCCTTTGCTCTTTGTGGTCTTGGCTTTGGGCTTTAATTCTATCGAGCTTCGGTCTTACCCTGGCTCACCTCCCTTGCCGTGCTTGGTGTGGTGGTGCCTGTGGCTCAGACTACCCGTGCACAGTCATAGGGGTACAAAAAGTGTACCCCTCTTTTTGTACACTGACAGACTCTAATATCACAATCCTCATATCTGAAAACAATTATCAACCATCCAACTTCTCATCATATTCAATGCACTTAGTGTGAAAGTTTTTACTACATTGATCTTGGATGTCTATCATGTGAAGGCTAGTATTATAGCCAAAGCACATTACCATGCTGTTTTAATAGACTCTCAAAAGGATATAAGTGAAGCATGAGAGATCAACAATTTCTACAAAATATAATCACCACCGTGCTGTAAAAGATATAAGTGAAGCACTAGAGCAAAAACTATTCAACTGAAAAGATATAAGTGAAGCACATAGAGTGTTCTAACAATTCCTAGGTCATATTTAACTCTCTCAAATAGGTGTGTCCATCAAGGATAATTGTGGCAAACTAACAAGCAAAGACTCAAATTATACATGACGCTCCAAGTAAAACACATATCATGTGGTGAATAAAAATATAGCTCCGACTATAGTTACCGATGGATGAAGATGAAAGAGGGGATGCCTTCCCGGGGCATCCACAAGCTTAGGCTCTTGGTTGTCCTTGAATTTTACCTTGGGGTGCCTTGGGCATCCCCAAGCTTAGGCTCTTGCCACTCTTTGTTCCATAGTCCATCAAAGCAATACTCAAAACTTGAAAACTTCACAACACAAAACTTTGACAAAAATCTCGTGAGCTCCGTTAGTATAAGAAAGCAAACCACTACTCAAAGGTAATGCAATGAATTCATTCTTTGTTTATATTTGTATTAAACCTACTTTATTCCAACTTCTCTATGATTCATACTTCCCAATACTACTCATAGATGCATCGAAATAAGCAAACAACACATGAAAAGCATAATCTGTCAAAAAACAGAATAGTCTGTAGTAATCTGTAGCTTTCGCATGCTTCTGTAACTCCAAAAAATTGAAATAAATTGGTAAACGTGAGGAATTTGTCTATTAATCATATGCAAAAAGAATAAACTAAATAGCACGCTCCAGTAAAATCTGGTGACCATTCTAGCGAGCGCTAACGATTCTGTTTTTTTACAGCAAGATCATATAAACTTCACACAAGTCTTCCCAAAGGTTCTACTTGGCACAAACACTAATTAAAACACAAAACCACATCTAAATAGAAGCTAGATGCAATATTTATTCCTAAACAGAAGCAAAAACAAAAAATATAAAATTGGGTTGCCTCCCAACAAGCGCTATCGTTTTACGCCCCTAGCTAGGCACGATACATGGATAGATCTAGGTATTGCCATCTTTGGAAGGCAATCCATAAGTGGCTCTCGTAATTGATTCAAATGGTAATTTGATTTTCTTCCTAGGAAAGTGTTCCATGCCTTTCCTTAATGGAAATTGGAATATAATATTTCCTTCCTTCATATCAATAATTGCACCAATCGTTCTAAGGAAAGGTCTACCAAGAATAATAGGACATGAAGGATTACAATCTATATCAAGAACAATGAAATCTACGAGCACATAATTCCTATTGGCAACAATAAGAACATCATTAATCCTTCCCATAGGTTTCTTAATAGTGGAATCCACAAGATATAAATTTAAGGACAATCATCAAGCTCATGGAATCCTAGCAAATCACACAAAGTTTTTGGGATAGTGGAGACACTTGCACCAAAATCACACAAAGCAAAACACTCATGATCTTTAATTTTTATTTTAATAGTAGGTTCCCACTCATCATAAAGCTTTCTAGGGATAGAAACTTCTAATTCAAGTTTTTCTTCATAAGATTGCATCAAAGCATCAACTATGTGTTTGGTAAAAGCTTTGTTTTGACTATAAGAATGCAGAGAGTTTAGTATGGATTGCAACAAGGAAATACAATCAATCAAAGAGCAATTATCATAATTGAATCCCTTGAAATCCAAAGTAGTGGGTTAATCACTATGCAAAGTTTTAATCTCTTCACTCCCACCTTTAACAATGTTAGCATCAAGATCTAAAAACTCCGAATCATTGGGACACCTTAAAGTAGAATCATATCCAATCCTATCTTTATCAAGTTTTCTACTAGAAAACAAGGATCTAATAGGAGACACATCAATAACTTTCAGATCTTCATGTTTATTTTCATGATGACCAGAAGAACACGCTTTTATATAATTCTCTCTTTTAGCACGCAACCTAGCGGTTCTTTCTTTGCATTCATCAAAAGAAATTCTCATGGCTTTGAGAGACTCATTGATATCATGCTTAGGTGGGATAGATCTAAGTTTCAAAGAATCAACATCAAGAGTTATTCTATCCACACTTCTAGCCGATTCATCAATCTTAAGCATTTTTTCTTCAAGCATAACATTGAAATTCTTTTGCGAAATCATAAACTCCTTAACACTCGTTTCGAATTCAGAAGGCATCTTTCCATAAGAGTTGTTGTAGGAATTACCATAATTATTAGAGGAATTACTAGGAAAAGGCCTAGGATTAAAGTTCCCTCTATAAGCATTGTTACCAAAATTATTCCTACCAACAAAATTCACATCCAAAGATTCATTATTATTTTCAATCAAAATGGACAAAGGCATATCATTAGGATCAGAAGAAGCACTCTTACCAGCAAATAATTTCATAAGGTCATCCATCTTTCCAATCAAAACACTAATCTCTTCAATAGCATGCACTTTCTTACTAGTAGATCTTTCGGTGTGCCATTGAGAATAATTAACCATAATATTATCTAGGAGTTTGGTAGCTTCTCCTAAGGTAGTTTCCATGAAAGTGCCTCCTGCAGCCGAATCTAAAAGATTTCTAGAAGCAAAGTTCAAGCCAGCATACAAGTTTTGAATAATCATCCATAAGTTCAAATGATGTGTAGGACAATTACGTATCATTAATTTCATTCTCTCCCAAGCTTGTGCAACATGCTCATGATCTAGTTGCTTAAAATTCATAATATCGTTTCTAAGAGAGATGATCTTAGAAGGAGGGAAATACTTAGAGATAAAAGCATCTTTGCACTTATTCCACGAATCAATACTATTTCTAGGCAAAGAGGAAAACCAAGTTTTAGCACGATCTCTAAGTGAAAACGGAAATAACTTCTATTTAACAATATCGTAATCCGTATCCCCTTTCTTTTGAATATCACACAAATCAACAAAGTTGTTTAGATGGGTAGCGGCATCTTCACTAGGAAGGCCAGAAAATTGATCTTCCATGACAAGATTCAACAGAGCAGCATTGATCTCATAAGATTCAGCATCGGTAATAGGAGCAATCGGCATGGTAATGAAATCATTATTGTTGGTATTGAAGAAGTCACACAATTTGGTATTGTTCTGAGCCACAGTGACGAGCAAGCAATCCAACACACAAGCAAACAAGAAGCAAGCGAACGATAAACACACGGCAGAAGAAGGGCAAATAAAACGGCAAGGGTGAAGTGGGGGAGAGGAAAACGAGAGGCAAATAAATGTAATGCGAAGGATAAGGGTTTGTGATAGGTACTTGGTATATGACTTTTGCGTAAGCCTCCCCGGCAATGGCGCCAGAAATTCTTCTTGCTACTTCTCGAGCTTGCGTTGTATTCCCTTGAAGAGGAAAGGGAGATGCATCACAGTAGTGTAAGTATTTCCCTCAGTTTTTGAGAACCAAGGTATCAATCCAGTAGGAGACCACGCGCAAGTCCCTTGCACCTGCACAAACAAATAAGAACTTCGCAGCCAACGCGATAAGGGGTTGTCAATCCCTTTACAGTCACTTACGAAAGTGAGATCTGATAGAGATGATAGTTTGATATTTTTGGTATTTTTTGGTTATAAGAACATAAAGTAAAAGCGGAAAAGTAAGGTATATTGTAGATTGATTTGTTGAGAATAGACCTGGGGGCCATAGTGTTCTCTAGTGCCTTCTCTCATGATAGCAATATTCTACGACGGGTAAACAAATTACTGTCGAGCAATTGATAGAAAAGCGAATAATTATGAGACTATATAGGCATGATCATTATATATAGGCATCACGTCCGAAACAAGTAGACCGAAACGATTCTGCATCTACTACTATTACTCCACACATCGACCGCTATCCAGCATGCATCTAGAGTATTAAGTTCATAAGAACAGAGTAATGCCTTAAGCAAGATGACATGATGTAGAGGGATAAACTCAAACATAGTGATATAAACCCCATCTTTTTATCCTCAATGGAAACAATACAATACGTGCCTTGCTGCCCCTACTGTCACTGGGAAAGGACACCGCAAGATTGAACCCAAAGCCAAGCACTTCTCCCATTACAAGAACTATAGTTCTAGTAGGCCAAACCAAACCAAAAATTCGAAGAGACTTGCAAGGATATTATAATCATACATAAAGAGTTCAGAAAAGAACCAAATATTTCTCATAGATAATCTTGATCATAAACCCACAATTCATCGGATCTCAACAAACACACCGCAAAAAGAGATTACATCGAATAGATCTCCTCGAAGACCGAGGAGAACTTGGTATTGAGATCCAAAGAGAGAGAAGAAGCCATCTAGATACTAGCTATGGACCCGAAGGTCTGTGGTAAACTACTCAAAACTCATGGTGTGGTGATGATGATGATGTAGAAGCACTCCGTGGTAGATCCCCCCTCTGGCGGAGCTTTGGAACAGGCCCCAAGATGGGATCTCACGGGAACAGAAGGTTGCGGCGGTGGAACTAGGGTTTTCTCTGTTGATCTGATAGTTTCGAGGTATGTATGTATATATAGGAGAAGGAGGGCACCAGGGGCCAGACGGGGTGCCCACGAGGTAGGGGGCGCCCCCACCCTCGTGGACGCCACGTCAGCCCTACTCCGTGGTTCTCAAGTCTCCCGTGCGTATTTTGCTCCAAAAATATCTCTCCCGAAGGTTTCATTCCGTTTGGACTCCGTTTGGACTCCGTTTGATATTCCTTTTCTGTAAAACCCCGAAATACGCAAAAAACAACAATCTAGAATGGGCCTTTGGGTTATTAGGTTAGTCCCAAAAATAATAAAAAAGTGTATAAAAAAGCCCATTAAACATCCAAAACATCATAAATAATAGCATGGAACAATAAAAAATTATGGATACATTGGAGACGTATCAGTATCTCGCCCCAAGACTAAGGTGGTCAAGAAGCCTGCCAAAAAGAAGACCGCTGAATCCTCCGGTTTAAACATTGATGATGATCTGGATAATCCGGATTCAGAGGTAGAACTTGACTCTCTTGGCTCCCTTTTCATACACCTCATTGACAATGATATTTATCAGGATAACGCTGAGGATAGCCAAGCTGATGACGTAGAGGTAATTACCCTTTCCTCCTGTTCAGATCCTCTGCCAACACAGAAAATCCGTCAGGAAAACCGGAAAGTAAGATTTTCTCACCCCCTAGCCCACTTGTATCCAAACTTTCTTTTGAAGAAACAGCAACATGAAGCTCGCCGCATAACTCGGCACAATGGCCAAGCAATTACTTCCACCGGTTTACCAAATACTCCAGCCCGGAAACGTCGATCCGAGGTCTTACATATTCCAGATGTTTCTTATCCCAAAGTGGGTAATTTCCGTCAGCCTCTTAGTCCGTCTGATTCGATCTATCAGGAAACACCTCATTCATCGTCTGGCGAGTCGACGGCCACACAGCTTCCACCCCTCAAGACGGTTCTTGGGTAAGCTTTTAATTTACTGTTAACTCTTTATGTTTATCCAATGTACAAACTTTTCAATGTTTCCTTCTCAGTGGCAGGCCCAGACCCAGCAAAAAGGCCAAATTAAGTAAACCGGCTGACGTCAATGTGGTCCCTGAGCCAGAAATAACTCCAGAAGCAGCTGAAGCAAATGCTGACGCCGTGCTTGATGATCCGCCACCACCGGATCATGATTTTTTCTCTGAACAAGAAGTTGAACCAATGGGCCATGCTGACAAACCAACCAGCCCAGTCTGAGCCAATGACACACCGGCAAGCCCAGTTAAGGCTGCTGCTGATACAACAGAAGATGTCATGATCACCGGTTTTGGCCACACTACTCGTGGCGATCCTGTCGCCTTGTCAAAGCATAGCACCAAGGATGAAATTTATGCTAAGGACAAAGACAAATGGAATGACGATTTATCGAGCTATGCCCACCTCAGTGCCCAGGACCTTCATTCTGGATTCTTGAACCGTCTGTACACAAGCCGTAACTATGAAGCTGTTTTAGTGAGACTGATGAAAGAGCGGTATGAGGTAATTGTTGCTTCACTTCTGCAATACTGTTTCTCCCTTTGTCAAATTTTCTTATATTAGCTCAAGTGTAGCCCCCAAGGGCCGGTTTATCTTTCCAGGATGAACCAGGACTTTTAGAATATCAAATTTGCAACTTTCGCCTGTGTAGCCCCCAAGGGTCGGTTTATCTTTTCAAGATGAACTGGGACTTTGTGATGAGACTTTCCTTTGAGAAAATATGCATTAGCCCCCAAGTGCCAGGAACAATACTTGTATTGGACTTGGGACTTGTAAAGAACTTCTGATAACGAGCAAATAGGCATTAGCCCCCAAGTGCCAAGTGTATAACTTGTTATGTGCTTGGGACTTCTAATATGTTCCGCTAATTCTTGATATGTATGTCTCTTACAGGCTGATCTGAGCCAAAAGGAAACCCAAACCGCTGACCTTCAAGAAAACCTTAAGTTCCAGCAAACAGAAACCTCCCAAGCTAAGGACAAGCTGGCCAGTTGCTACCTCTTGAGCTTGCGTTGTATTCCCTCGAAGAGGAAAGGGAGATGCAACATAGTAGCGTAAGTATTTCCTCAGTTTTTGAGGACCAAGGTATCAATCCAGTAGGAGACCACGCGCCAGTCCCTCGCACGTGCACAAACAAAAAATAACTTCGCAGCCAACGCGATAAGGGGTTGTCAATCCCTTTACGGTCACTTACAAGAGTGAGATCTGATAGAGATGATAATTATATTTTTGGTATTTTTAGTTTAATAAAACAGCAAATAAAAGCAAGAAAAGTAAAGTAGATGTAGATTGATATGTTGAGAATAAACCCGGGGGCCATAGTTTTCTCTAGTGGCTTCTCTCATGATAGCGGTATTCTACGGCGGGTAAACAAATTACTGTCGAGCAATTGATAGAAAAGCGAATAATTATGAGACTATCTAGGCATGATCATTGTATATAGGCATCACGTCCGAGACAAGTAGACCGAAACAATTCTGCACCTACTACTATTACTCCACACATCGACCGCTATCCAGCATGCATCTAGTGTATTGAGTTCATACGAACAGAGTAACGCCTTAAGCAAGATGACATGATGTAGAGGGATAAACTCAAGAAATATGATGAAAACCCCATCTTTTTATCCTCGATGGCAACAATACAATACGTGCCTTGCTGCCCCTACTGTCATTGGGAAAGGACACCGCAATATTGAACCCAAAGCCAAGCACTTGTCTCATTGCAAGAACTATAGATCTAGTAGGCCAAACCAAACCAATAATTCGAAGAGACTTGCAAGGATATTATGAGCACACATAAAAAGTTCAGAGAAGAACCAAATATCTTTCATAGATAACCTTGATCATAAACTCACAATTCATCAGATCTCGACGAACACACCGCAAAAAGAGATTACATCGAATAGATCTCCTCGAAGACCGAGGAGAACTTTGTATTGAGATCCAGAGAGAGAGAAGAAGCATCTAGATACTAGCTATGGACCCGAAGGACTGTGGTAAACTACTCACAACTCATGGTGAGGGCGATGATGATGATGATGAAGGCCTCCGTGATGGATCCCCCTCCCGGAACAGGCTCCAAGATGGGATCTTCACGGGAACAGAAGCTACAGCGGCGGAATTAGGGTTTTCTCTCTGCGTATGGAGTTTCTGGGGTACGCAGGTATATATAGGAAGAAGGAGGGCACCGGGGGCTGTGTGGGCCAGCCTTGAGGCAGAGGGGCGTGCCATGGGAAGGGGGGCACGCCCCCCACCCTCGAGGGCAGCCCAGCTGTCCCCTGACTTGGTCCTGACGCTTTCCGTGCGTGATTTCCTCCAAAAATATCTCTCGCGAAGGTTTCATTCCGTTTGGACTCTGTGTGATATTCCTTTTCTGCAAAACCCTGAAATAGGCAAAAAATCAGCAATCTGGACTGGGCCTTTGGGTTAGTAGGTTAGTCCCAAAAATGATATAAAAGTGAATGATAAAGCCCGTTAAACATCCAAGACTTCATAAATAATAGCATGGAACAATAAAAAATTATAGATACGTTGGAGACGTATCAAGCATCCCCAAGCTTAATTCCTGCTCGTCCTCGAGTAGGTAAATGCTAAAGAAAGAATTTTTGATGTGAAATGCTAACTAATATAGTTTTTCAATGTAATTCTCTTAATTGTGGCATGAATATTCAGATCTGAAAGATTCAAGATAAAAGTCTATATTGACATAAGAAATAACAATACTTCAAGCAATACTAACAAAGCAATCATGTCTTCTCAAAATACCATGGCTAAAGGAAGTTATCCTGACAAAATCATATAGTCTGGCTATGCTCCCTCTTCATCACACAAAATATTCATATCATGCACAACCCCGATTTCATCCAAGCATTTGTTTTTATACTCTATTTTTTTCAAACCTTTCAACTTTCACGCAATACATGAGCGTGAGCCATGGATATAGCACTATGGGTGGAATAGAGGTGGTTGTGGAGAAGACAAAAAGAGGAAGATAGTCTCACATCGACTAGGCGTATCAACGGGCTATGGAGATGCCCATTAATAGATATCAATGTGAGTGAGTAGGGATTGACATGCAACGGATGCACTAGAGCTAAATATGAATGAAAGCTCAACAAAAGAAACTAGTGGGCGTGCATCCAACTTGCTTGCTCACGAAGACCTAGGGCATTTGAGGAAGCCCATTGTTGGAATATACAAGCCATGTTCTATAATGAAAATTCCCACTAGTATATGAATGTGACTAATCATGAGACTCTCTACAATGAAGATCATGGTGCTACTTTGAAGCACATGTGTGGAAAAAGATAGTAGCAATTGTCCCTTCTCTCTTTTCTAACATTTTTTTGGAGGGGATTTTCTATTTTTTTTTATTATCAGCCCCTCTCTATTTTTTTGGGCCTTCTCTTTTTTTATTGGCCTTTCCTCACACGGGACAATGCTCTAATAATGATGATCATCACACTTTTTGTTACAACTCGAAAATACAACTCGATACTACAACAAGTATGACTCCACATGAATGCCTCCGGCGGTGTACCGGCATAAGCAATGAATCAAGAGCGACATATATGAAAAATTATGAATGGTGGCTTTGCCACAACTACGATGTCAACTACATGATCATGCATGGCACTATGACAGTATGATGCGTGTCATATGAATGGAACGGCGGAAAGTTGCATGGCAATACATATCAGAATGGCTATGGAAATGCCATGATAGGTAGGTATGGTGGCTGTTTTGAGGAATGATATATGGTGGGTTTATGGTACCGGCGAAAGTTGCGCGATACAAGAGAGGCTAGCAATGATGGAAGGGTGAGAGTGCGTATAATCCATGGACTCAACATTAGTCATAAGAACTCATATACTTATTGCAAAAATCTACGAGTCATCAAAAACAAAGCAATCAACGCATGCTCCTACGGGGGAGGTTGGTAGGAGTTAACCATCGCGCGCCCCGACCTCCACACAAAGGTTGGCACTCTACAAATACCTCATGCTCTAACTTCGTCACATAGCGGTTCACCATACGTGCATGATACGGGAATCACTAACCTTAACACAAGTATTCTTAAATTTCATAATAACTCCACTAGCATGACTTCAATATCACTATCCTCATGTCTCAAAACAATTATCAAGCATCCAACATCTCATTCTATTCAATGCACTTGGTGTGAAAATTTTACTACATTGACATTGGATGTTTATCATGTGAAGACTAGTTTCTTTAGCCTAAAAACATTACCATGCTGTTCTAAAAGACTCTCAAAAGGATATAAATGAATCATGAGAGATGAACAATTTTTACAAAATAAAATCACCACCGTGCTCTAAAAGATATAAGTGAAGCACTAGAGCAAAAACTATTCAACTCAAAAGATATAAGTGAAGCACACAGAGTGTTCTAATAATTTCTAGGCCATATTTAACTCGCTCAAACAGGTGTGTCCAGTAAGGATGATTGTGGAAAACTAACAAGCAAAGACTCAAATTATACAAGACGCTCCAAGCAAAACACATAGCATGTTGCGAATAAAAATATAGCTCCAAGTATAGTTACCGATGGATGAAGACGAAAGAGGGGATGCCTTCCCGGGGCATACCCAAGCTTAGGCTTTTGATTATCTTGAATTTACTTGGGGTTCCATGGCCATCCCCAAGCTTAGGCCTTTGCTACTCCTTGTTCCATAGTCCATCAAAGCAGTACTCAAAACTTGAAAACTTCACAACACAAAACTTAGACAAAAATTCTTGTGAGCTCCATTAGTAAGAGAAAGCAAACCACTACTCAAAGGTACAGAAAGGAATTCATTGTTTGTTTATATTGGTGTTAAACCTACTGTACTCCAAGTTCTATATGATTCATATCCTCAAATATTACTCATAGATGCATTGGAATAAGCAAACAACACACGAAAAACAGAATCTGTCAAAAACAGAACAGTCTGTAGTAATCTGCTGGGTTTGCCTACTTCTGGAACTCCAAAAAATTGAAACTAAACTGGTAAATTTGCGCAATTTGTCTACAAATCAGCAGAAAAAAGAATCAACTAAAAATCACCCTCCAGTAAAATGTGAAGACTACTTTAGCGAGCGCTAATGATTCTGTTTTTCACAGCAAGATCAAATAAACTTCACACAAGTCTTACCAAAGGTTCTACTTGGCACAAATACTAAACAAAACATGAAACCACATCTAATCAGAGGCTATACGCAATATTTATTCCCTAACAGCAACGAAAACAAAAAACATAAAATTGGGTTGTGTCGGTGTATTTGGAACGACACCTATGGGATTACAAGAATCCCTACTACGGTTGCGGGGCGCGGGGTTGAGAGAAGAGCGGATCTAACAGTTAGCACACGGTTCCTTTACCCAGGTTCGGACCGCAAAGATGCGTAAAACCCTACTCCTGCTTTGGTGGATTATATGTTTGTGTTCTTCAGCTAGCTATGGGGCGTGAGGAGCTCCAAAAGCCGAGTCGTGAGGCGTTCTAAAGAGCCGAATCCTTCTCCTGGTCGCCTAGGGCCTCCTTTTATAGGGAAAAGGGGTTGCCACAGTGGCACACATGAGGTGGAAAGGGTACAGTGATGCGAGGTTATCCCTTGCATTACATGACAAGGCGCATTTAATGCGCTTAGCTTAGGTGTCCTTGCTTTATCGGGGACGGGGGAGACATCCGTCTTGTCCGTCGCCGCTCCTTCTTGCGTCGACACGCGCCCTGGCCAGCGATGCCTAAGGTGCCATGTAGGCAGGCAGGCAGCTGCGGTGGAGCAATGGTGGGTCTCCACGAAGACCTGCATGTTGCCACGCAGGTGCTTACCCAGCTGGTTGGGTCGCCAGCTGCATGGGGTGGTGGAAACTCAGTTGGTGCGGCCCTGATGGTGGCCCTGCGGATGTCCTCGGCAAGGGCCTTGCCGGGGCCCCGGCAAGGGTCTTGCCGCGGCGCCTGCTGTCATCCCCGGCAAGGTGCTTGCCAAAGGTCTTGTGGTCCTCCTTGGCTGGCATCCCGCCAAGGGTCGTCGTCCTCTTAGAGTGTGTATCTGACCTTGAATGTCTTCACAAAGATCTGCATGCCACCACGGGGATATCTCCCGAATCCTTGCCCCATGGGGGCAGTGGACTCAAGGGTGATCCGCTTCATAGGCGTGGGGTGAGCTGCCGCGTCAAGGGTCTTGCCGGGGCTGCCAGAGCCGCCCCCGGCAAGGATCTTGCCAGGGCTGCTGAAACTGGCTCCCGGCAAGGATCTTGCCGGGGGAAGCCGCTTCGCCCCTTTGCTCTTTGTGGTCTTGTTCTTGGTGTTGCTCCAGTTCCATCGAGCTTCGGTCTTACCCTGGCTCACCTCCCTTGCCATGCTTGGCGTAGTGTTGCCCATGGCTCAGACTGCCCATGCACAGTCATAGGGGTACAAAAAGTGTACCCCTCTTTTTGTACACCAACAGGAGCCCCCGGGCCTGGGCCACACATAAGTGCGACGCATTGTTGGGCTTGGCCCAGAACGGTGCGCGGGCAGGCGGGATGGTTTTCACCGTGGTAAGATTTTTCGCGCGCTGCGCCTCCCACGACCTGTGCGCATGGCGCGGGGCGGAGGGGCGTGCGTGACGTGGGCGGCATGCGCGGAGCGGTTTCCGCAGGCATGCGTCACGTCGCAGTAAATGCAAAGGAGGCGGCCCGCGTTCCCCCGCATAAGAAGGAATAACCGCGGGCGCGCTGCTCACTTCCTCCATTTTCCTCGCGCTTCTTCCAATCTGAGAGCCGCTGTTCCCTCTCTTCCTTCCTTCCGAAGCCTCCGCCGTCGCCTGCCGCCGTTGCTTTACCATCCCTTTTCCTCAGCCCTCCAACTCAGCTGCCATGGCGTCCAAACCCGCCAAGGGCAAGGGGGTGGCCAAGGGCGCCGAGTCTGTGGAGCCGCCGGAGAGCGCGTTTTCGGGGGACCGGACGAAGGCTGCTTTCTTCATCCCGTCGACGGTCGACGTCTACGAGCTCTGGGCCGCCTTCAAGCCCCTTTGGGGGGTGAAGACGGGGGGGGGGGGGGGGGGGGGGGGAACTTGGGGCATCCGGCGACGCGCGTCATTCCGGCCGCTTGCGCCGAGCCCGGCCCAAATCGGTACCCCTTCTTTGTCGACTACTTTTCTTGTGGGTTATGTCCCGCCTTCTCCGATTTCTTCTGTGATGTCATGCACACCTTTGGCTTTCGCCTCTTGGATTTCACTCTGAACGCAGTGGCGTGCATGGCTTTCTTCGCGCACCTTTGCGAGGGCTTCGTCGACGTGCAGCCCAACATGGCGCTCTTCCGCCGCTATTTCACCCCTCGGATCCAGCCAGGAGGTGTCGTATCTGGATGCATCACCTGGATTCCGAGATCCAAGGGAGCGTACCCGGAGGGCGCCGTGAAGGAGAGGTGGGATGAATGGCGCGGCCGGTGGTGCTGGATTGAAGAAGACGAGCCGCCATCATTCTTCAAGGTACGCCGGGTGCCGCCGGTCCGTGGCAGTGACTGGGGTGACGTCGACGCCGTCGACGGGAGGCTCACCGTCGCCACCACCAGGATCCACCGGCTCGCCCAGGCCGGCTCACCCTTGAGATGATCGGGGCGGACTTCATTCACCGTCGGATCGCCCCGTTGCACAACTAGGGGAGCCAGCCTGGCTCTTTAGGAACCCGGCTAACGTCATGCGGCTCCGCCCTGGCCTCGACCACAACCTCACAGTGATGGGACACGCCCATTTCTGCCAGCGGCTCTTCCAGCTTGATGTGGGTCGCGACGGCGAGGTCGAATGGACCGGCAAGGCCGTGAAGGCTGCCGCAAAGGCCGGCAAGGCCATCAAGGGGCAACTCTTCAAGCTGCCAGCGGGGGTGGTCCCGCTGTGCAACAATTCGCACCAGTCCGAGATTGTCGCCATGATGCCGAAATGCAATGGGCACGGCCCCGTCCCGAGCTGGCAGGAGCCGGTGGACGAGGTCGTGCAGTAATTCTTCGACTCTCTGGTCGAGGTGTGCGTCAAGCCAGACGCCGAGTTGTGGGTTGTCAGGGACACCACCCAGGAAGAGCTGGACTACATCACCGCTAGGGCGAGAGAGGCGCAGCTCGTCATGGAGGACGGTAGCGCCGGGGGTGTGGAGGACAAGGATGCCATGGCTGCGGAGGAGGAGGAGCTCGCCCAGTGGGCGGCGGCCGCCGGAGAGGTTAGCAGCGCCGGCACCAGAGCTCCGCTGGTCGAAGACGCGGCCGATGAGTCGTCATCGTCGGAGGGCGTGGCGGCCGGCTCGGCGCCAGCCAGGGGAAGAGGCGAGTCCTGTGGCGGGCCTGTTCCGGCGAGCTGGTCCGGCCCGGCAAGGCTGCACAGCCTCAATTAGCCCTGGAGGGGTCCGGGCGCAACACGAGGGCCACGACGACGAGGAGGCTGACGAAGGCCGCCGAGAAGAAGAAGGTGACAACCCTTTCTCCGTCTAGGCGCGCACAAACTCCGCCCCCTTCTTCGCCTCCACGGCAGACGTCGACTCGGATGTCGACGCGGAGTTCCCTTTTGATCTCGGGCCTCTCAGCCCAAAGAGGAAGAGGAAAGCGGCGGAGGAGGAGGAGATGGACGACGAGTAAGTACTCCATTCCTTACTGACATTTCCATCCTCCTGAACCATGCCACTCATCTTGATCCGTTCTTGCTTCTTCAGCGACGCAGAGACGTTGGCCCAGAGGATAAAGAGGGCCAAGGCTTCGGCGAGTAGCCAGCCCCCGACTGGGGCTTCAGGGACACCACTGCTGGTGTTGAGCAGCCCAGACGGCAGCTCCCGACACAACCCCCAGCGTAAGTTCATCATCCTCTTCTCACTCGACATGCAGTAGGTGTTTGATGCTATGGTGCTGACCTTGTGATACGTCCAAAACGTATCTATAATTTCTGCTTGCTCCATGCCTCTTTTGTGTGATATTGCTATGATATTTATGCACTTCCATACACTTTTGATCATATTTGGACTAACCTATTAACTCAGTGCACCCTAGTGCCAGTTTCTGTTTTCTGCTGTTTTTGTATTTCAGGTTTTCCCATTACGTAAACTGCCAGAAAAAATCCGGGAAAAATATATAAAAAATCAGCGTTCCGGAAGCTTCCATGCGGCCAAAGTAGGGCCGGAGGGGGGCCACCAGGGCTCCAGGCGGCCAGAGGGCGCCCCCCCTCCTGGCCGTGCCGCCAGGGCGCCCCCCCTCCTGGCCGTGCCGCCAGGGCGCCTGGGCCCCCCTGGCCTCCTCTGACGCCCCCTTTGGCATACATTTACACCGCGTCCCGAAACCCTCGAGGACGGAACCCTTTTTCGCGATCTCATCTCTGTTTCGCCGCCGCCGCGCTTCCAAGATCGGGAGCACCAGGAGAACTCTTCCCGGCACCCTGCTGGAGGGGAGGATCACCACCGGGAGGCTCTCCACCACCATGGACGCCTCCCGGATGAGTTGTGAGTAGTCTCCCTTGGACCATGGGTCCATGACCAGTAGCTATGTGATGTTCTCCTCCCCTCTTTGTCCTTCACCGATTAGACCTCGTGAGCTGCCCTACATGATTGAGGCACATATGTAATCCTTATGCTGTTGCTATGATGAGTTTGCTGGGATTCGATGGATTATGAGATTATGTTCAGATTGTGTTTGAGTAATATATTTGATTCACCTCTTTTATAATTATATTCTTGAGTAATTCTTGCGTGTTCTCCGTTGCTGTTTATTGCTTTGGTCAAGTAGTAGGTAGTAACTCCAAGAGGGAACGTTATGCTTGATTGTGGGTTCATGCCCCTCGATGACTAGCTTGAGTGACATAAACATGAGTCTAGGGGATGTGCTGTTGCCACAAGGGGGAAAACAACGGTGCTTGTACTCGCGGGTGCAAGGATTGTTTACTTTACGCAAAGTTCTTTTAATGCAGTTGTCTATTACTTTGAGTTTACACTATGGGTGGGACTCACAACTTAATGCCAGCGAGATGTTCTGGATAGATATCTCAAGGTGGATGATTAGTAGTAGATGCAGATGGATTTCGGTCTACTTGCCTTGGCGTACCGCCCATGCTTTTGAGCCTCTACCTTTCTTTGCAGCATAGTTAGCATTGGTTTGTGCACATAATCCTGTCAATTGCCCAGCTGTAATTCGTTTACCTCGCTTAGCTGTTTTATCGTCTTTTGGGAGAGAGACATCACTAGTGAACATCATGGGACCCCGGTCCATATTACCATCACTGATCACATCCGCTATTTACTTTCAGTTCTTACTTACTATTTGCAGTCATACCTATCACTATTATCTCTTGAGTTTGATCCTTTGTAAACGACAAGGCCGGAGGGATTGACAACCTCTCTGTACTCGTTGGGAGCAAAGTTATTTGTATTTGTGTGCAGGTCCGGTCGATCGCTAGTTGCGCCGCTAGCAGTTGACACCTTCTTGTTGAACCTCGGAGTCTCAGGGGATTCGATCCTTGGTATCTTTGCCAAGGGAAAACTACCGCTACACTGCATCTCAAACCTTCCACTTGGGGTAACCAACGAGGGGCGAGAAGCCATCAAGCAAAGTTTTCTGCGCCGTTGTCGGGGACTCCACTCTTCAAAATAGGGGAGTTGCACGCTATCTTTTACCTTTGCTTTTTTAGTCTTGTTAGTTTACCTTTCAGTTTTTGCTTTAGGATCTTTTATCAAAAATCACAAAAATAGTTATCTTGCTTGCTTGCTGCTATGGGTTCCACCGAGAACACCAAGTTGTGTGACTTCACTAGTCATAACAACGATGACTTTATCTGCACGCCTATCACTACACCTGCCACTTCAGCACCTTCTTATGAAATTAAACCTGCTTTACTGAACTTAGTTATGAAAGATCAATTCTCCGGTGCTGGAGATGATGCTGCTTTACACTTAAACAATTTTGTTGAACTCTGTGATATGCAAAAGTACCAAGAAATAGATGGTAATATTGTTAAGCTTAAGCTTTTTCCTTTCTACTTGAAAGGAGGAGCTAAAATTTGGTTTCAATCCTTGCCTAGAAATAGCATAGATTCTTGGGACAAGTGCAAGGATGCCTTTATTGGAAAGTACTATCCACCTGCTAAAATTATCCAACTAAGGAGTAACATAATGAATTTCAAACAATTGGATAATGAACACGTTGCCCAAGCTTGGGAATGCATGAAATCTCTTGTCAAGAACTGCCCTACTCATGGTTTGACTACTTGGATGGTTATCCAAACTTTTTATGCAGGCTTGAACTTTACCTCGCGGAACTTGTTAGATTCGGCCACGGGAGGAACCTTTATGTCAACTACACTTGGTGCTGCCACGAAGCTTCTCGATGAGATGATGACCAATTATTCCCAATGGCACACCGAACGCGCTCCAACAGGTAGGAAGGTAAACTCTGTCGAGGAGATTTCCTCCCTAAATGAAAAAGTTGATTTGATCATGTCTCTACTTTCCAAGCAATCTTCTATTGATCCTCGTGATGTTCCTTTAAATTCTTTGATTGCTCAAGAACAAGTAGATGTGAACTTTATCTCTAGAAACAATTTCAATAACAATGCTTATAGGAGTAATTTTGGTAGCAATCCTAGACCGTTCCCCTCTAATTCCTATGGGAACAACAATGCTTATCCTAGCACCAAGAACTCCACTTCTGAACTAGAGATTATGCTTAAAGATTTCATCACTACCCAAAAAGCCTTCAATAAGAATGTACAAGAAAAACTAGCCAAACTAGATGATATCTCTTCGAAGGTAGACAATTTAGCCCATGAGGTAGAGTTGCTTAAAATTAGAACTTCCCCTCTTGAGGAGAGGAAGACCACTCCTATAAATGCTATTCAAGTGCAAATTAATGAAAACATTAGGATGTTGGCTAAACTAAAAGAGAGATGGGCTAGAGAAAAGGAGGAAGAATACAGAATTAAGAACCTTCCTACCCACCACACTATTGCTACTATCCAAGTTGTTGAGGATATCCAAACTCTTAGCACCCAATGCACTCCTAGTCCCATTGGACCTATTAATGGTGATGCTATGACCATAGAAACTACCAAACAAGTGAGCCTAAAGGACACCACTACCACTTTACTTGATAGTAGTGACCTTGATTTTGATAATTGCACCCTTACCGAAGTTATTGATTTCCTTCACAAGATGTCTAGAGATCCCCTCACTAGCACACTTAACCGTGCCTTCACAGAGCATATCACTAATGCTCTCATCAAAGCTAGGGAGGAGAAACTTAGGGTAGAAGCCTCCATACCTAGAAAGCTAGAAGATGGTTGGGATCCTATGATTAAAATTAAGCTGAATAACTTCTCTTGGTATGCATTATGTGATGTTGGAGCTAGTACCTCCGTTATGCCCAAAAGAATATATGATATGCTTAAATTGAAACCTTTTGATTCTTGTTCTTTTGGTGTTCGTCTTGTTGATTCTTCCAAGAAACCCTTGGGGCGGATCGACGATGTTCTTATCATTGTCAATGACAATTATGTTCCCGTTGATTTTACTATTATGGATATTGAATGTGAACCTTCTTGTTCAATTATTTTGGGACATCCTTTTCTTCGCACCGTTGGTGCCATCATTGACATGAAAGAGGGGAATATAAAATTCCAATTTCCTCTCAAGAAAGGGATGGACCACTTCCCTAGAAAGAAGATTAAGTTACCTTTTGAGTCCGTTATATGGGCTAGCTATTCTTTTACTCTTGATAAAACTTGATCTCTTTGCATTATGCCTAGCTTAAAGGCATAAAAGAAAGCGCTTTTGGGAGGCAGCCCACAATGAATAAAATTTTATTTTGCTTTTGTTGTGTCTTTATGTTGTTACTACAGTAGCATCATCATTGTATCTTTACTTTTCAGCTTTGTGCCAAGTGTAGCCTCTGATTGCAAGAAAGTTCAAAAGTTGTGACGTGCTGTCCAGGAAACAGATTATGTCCTTGGACAAAAAAATTCGTATAAAATCACCAGATCATCCATTTGGTCTGAATTGTTTCGACAGCGTGCTCTATACAATTGGCTTTCGGGCGTCTGTTCTGAGTTTTTTGATTTGAGTTGCAGAAGTGCCCCAAAAAAATTATTTACTACCCGCTGGTCTGTTTTTCACAGATTCTGTCCTGTTTTGCCTTTCCTTCATTTTGCAAACCTTGAGCTTGCTTTTTCTTTGCAAAAACCTTTTGGCAATCTTGAGAAACAATAGACCTTCAAGAATATCCTTATTTCCAGCAAGGAAAAATTATTTTATTAAGGGTACTAACCTCGCTAATCAGATTATGCTGAGTTATGTATGAAGGGAGTTTTCAAGTGTATGAGGGAAGATGATAAAAAGATTCAGGAGTGTCAAACGCTCAAGCTTGGGGATGCCCCCGTGCACCCCAAGAAATATTCAAGAAGACTCAAGCGTCTAAGCTTGGGGATGCCCCCGTGCATCCCCTTCTCCATCAACAATTATCAGTTCGTCTTTCGTTCCACTATATTTTTATCACTTCATGTGTTATGTGCTATGCTTGGAGCGTCTTGCTTTTAGTTTCCTTTTTAGTTTTCTTTAGCTTTGCTTGCTGTTCATAACGAGTTGGAACTCAGCTTTCTTTGTGTGGGAGAGAAACACGCTCCACTTCAACCTAGAACATAACATAGAACTTTCATGTCTATCCTTGCTGTGTGTGTTCTTTGTCTTTCAATAGCTACTATCATGTTCAGCTCTTAGTTTTCATGCTTTACTTTTTAAAGAGCTTTTGTTTAGTTGGTCGCTGGAACTCTCTTTAGTTATCATGCTTATCTTGTTAAGAGAGTTGGCTTCTGTTGCACTGGTTGATATGTCTATGATAAAAATGCTATGTGCATAATGGTGCTTAGTAGTTCATGTTTTCTTATGGTTAATCTCAAATAGCTGGGGGGTTCTTAATGTGTTATTGAAGTACCAACATGATTTGTTTGCCTATGATGTGGTATGGTTTAAGTGGTATCTTCCTCCGAGAATTTATTTTGATTGACTTGGCATATGTTCACGCATATTTAAGACTGTAAAGAAAGTCTATCAAGCCTTGATGATCTTTAATTTTTGAGTAGCGATATAACTTCCATGCCCGATTCAATGTTGCTTTGTCGCTCTGCATGATTATGACTGTCATTGCTCTTTTAGTTGGTCGCTCCCAGTCTTTTGCTAACCTTCGCCTGTACTAAGCGGACTGACTGCTTGTGCATCCAAAATCCTTTAAACCAGTTATGCCATATGAGTCCACCATACCTACCTATACATGGTATTTACCTGCCATTCCTAACGAAGACTTTCATGTACCATCTTGAAATTATTCAAAAAAAGCATTTCTCTTTTGTGCCTCTGTTTTAGCTCATGAGGAAGTAGTAGTTAATTCATGATCTTTTTAAGTTGGACAAGCTTCACCCCGGGATTGCATGTCTAATGTGCAAACCCCTAATACGAGAAGGAACTGGCATAGAGTGCGCCCGACTCATTAAAAAAATATACAACAAACAAACCCTCCTTCACGCTTTGTTCATGAGAAATCAGAAAACTTTGGCAGTGATAAACAAAGGAGATTAAGAGGATGTGATCGTCCTCATGCGGGAGCCGTTCCTCGAAACTTGTCCAGCTCGAGAAGTAATTGAGTTATGTGCTAGCATTCGTTGATGAAATATGCATATTCTAAAACATAATTATTACCTCTGTTTTTAAAACCAAGAGCTCTGGTACATGTTTAGTTTTTGTTTCCGACCACGGGTTTTCAACCTTGCCAACAAAAGCCACGGTTCGAGAGTCTCCACCTTCTTTAAAGCACCAACTATTGAGAGCATGATTGTCATTCTGAGTGTAATGTGCATTGTCCCAAAGTACCATTGTCTTCTGCATGACTATGATATCGTTTATTCTGAAATCATTGTATCTAGTCGTCACTTAAACCTTGGAGGTGCCCCTGCATTTATGTTTTGCTTCACTAAAGGGGGCAAGCGAGATATCACTTTGTCATGTTTGCACACGATGCTCACTACAAATCTATTGAGTGTTTCAGTATCATATTGTAAAACTTTCAGTTCTTTGTGATATTCTCATGAGGCAACTTAATTACTACAGACTCATTGTCTCAGTAAGTATTTGTCATGTGACTGTGAAAAGTTCTTATATGGTTAATAGCATGTCACCACAGAAATTATGCTTGTTATCATTTACCTACTCGAGGACGAGCAGGAATTAAGCTTGGGGATGTTGATACGTCCAAAACGTATCTATAATTTCTGCTTGCTCCATGCCTCTTTTGTGTGACATTGCTATGATGTTTATGCACTTCCATACACTTTTGATCATATTTGGACTAACCTATTAACTCAGTGCACCCCAGTGCCAGTTTCTGTTTTCTGCTGTTTTTGTATTTCAGGTTTTCCCATTACGTAAACTGCCAAAAAAATTCCGGGAAAAATATATAAAAAATCAGCGTTCCGGAAGCTTCCATGCGGCCAAAGTAGGGCCGGAGGGGGGCCACCAGGGCTCCAGGCGGCCAGAGGGCGCGCCCCCCTCCTGGCCACGCCGCCAGGGCGCCTGGGCCCCCCTGGCCTCCTTTGACGCCCCCCTTTGGCATATATTTACACCGCGTCCCGAAACCCTCGAGGACGGAACCCTTTTTCGTGATCTCATCTCTGTTCCGCCGCCGCCGCGCTTCCAAGATCGGGAGCACCAGGAGAACTCTTCCCGGCACCCTGCCGGAGGGGAGGATCACCACCGGGAGCCTCTCCACCACCATGGACGCCTCCCGGATGAGTTGTGAGTAGTCTCCCTTGGACCATGGGTCCATGACCAGTAGCTATGTGATGTTCTTCTCCCCTCTTTGTCCTTCACCGATTAGACCTCGTGAGCTGCCCTACATGATCGAGGCACATATGTAATCCTTATGCTGTTGCTATGATGAGTTTGCTGGGATCCGATGGATTATGAGATTATGTTCAGATTGTGTTTGAGTAATATATTTGATTCACCTCTTTTATATTTATGTTCTTGAGTAATTCTTGCATGTTCTCCTTTGCTGTTTATTGCTTTGGCCAAGTAGTAGGTAGTAACTCCAAGAGGGAACCACTACAAGAAATATGTCAACTTGTGACCACCACTATTGGTCACTGAATGGTCACAAATTTCCATTTGTGACCTTTTTGTGACCAAAAGCATAAGGTCAAAAGCTGGCCGTCATAAACTGACTATAGCGACCTTCTCTGTGAGAAGGTCATAGACGTTTATGACCAAAATATGCCTACTGTCGTGTTTTGGTCACTATCAGCCTCCCCAGACCACGTAGGCATCCAGCGTGGCAAGCTGATGTGGCACAAGAATCAGCCCGGTCCAATTGGCTGTTCTACATGGGCCTAGCCCAACAATTCGGCCTTTTATATATTTTTCCCTATTAATTCTGGACAGCCACATGGGCCAGGCCCAACATTATAGCCTTTTTATTTTTGGGCCAGGCCTTTTTTCTCAACAATTTTTATTTTTCTTCTTTTATATAAAAAGGGGTCCACTTGTCACATGGATCCCACCTGACAGGGTCATATTATTCATATTTCAATTTAACAATAAATAAATAACCATTTTATTTGGCAGCTGGTCCCACCAATCAGATTGGTCCCACTTGTCATGCTTATCTCAAAATTGGTCTGACACATCAAAAATTTCGAAATTTGTTAAACAATCTTAACTTGGATCCCCCCTCTTGTCAGATTTCTATTTCACATGTATTCAAATCACATACACAATAATTATTTCGAACAGACTACAACACATAATTCATCCAAAACGAAATTCATCCAAAACAGCACTACATTAGTCTATTACAATTGTTACAGTATACTACAACCCAGATATGCCTACAATAACAACACATAATATGCTAGTTGTTGCTGGTATGCTTCACAGCTTCAAACTTGCATTTGCACTTCACCTGTGCAAAAAATAAGAATGAACATGTAAGAATAAGAATGTGTTCAGAACATCAAACAGTAACCAATTAGGGATCCAATAACTTATAAGCAAGAATTTACATCAAATGCCATGTACATAAATATTATGACTAACACTAACCACTATGTGTTAATGGAGTTGCACATGGGGTGACATGTGCAGCTCTAACTAAACTGATCATAGAAATGAAAAGAACTGTAAGAACGAGTTCATTCAGAATCCACGCATGTCAAATTTTAAGCACCATCATAAAAGAAATAGCAAACCAGACCATGATCATCTTGCATCAGAATTTATGGTTCTAGCAAAACAGTAAGGAGGCGGAGATACATGTATAGTGTTCAGCTCTCTAGTGAGTAAGAGCTATGATATTTTCCTACAAGTACTTTCTTATTTTATTAATTAGTGATATAGTGTTCTGCTCTCTAGTTCTATCTACTCACCCCATTCACATGCAACATAAGAAACTGGTGTAGAACGTCATCTTAACCACATTCGCAGCAATGGAAGCATGGATACTTTTTCTATACAATTTCAGTTCCTTAACCTTCCTCTCCTCTTGAAAGCAGTCTACAAGATAATTGAGAAAGAAATGAGCGCAAAATACTTCAAACCATATAATTTCTTTCTAAGCTCATAAATTGTTTATTCAAAATAAAGAAGACTTGTTTTGCTGTGTGATTTTAATGCCAGTTATACGAGACGTTAAATTGCACCAGCAATCCAAAGTGATTGGAAGCACCAACACAAAATTTTCACGTAGATGATACATGCCATAGTAGTAGCAGCACATAATTTAAGCTCGCAAGCACATTATAGCAGGTAGGGAACTGGGAAGATGAACTAATTTAGATGCTAATTAATAACATCCAGAAACACCTCATGCAATGGTAATACACTTATCAGCCAGTTGGACACTGACACATGCATTTCCATAAACAGTTAATGTTGACGAATAAGTAGTGTAATACAAAGGGCAATTAGACATGTCCAAACCTTAACGAAAGGTGTCAGATGGTCCTATGCGTGCATGTCATTGAAACCTCCATGCTTGAGCTTGCATTTTAGTACAGTGGGCACTGCAACTGAATGACAAATAAGAGGCGATAAGCATAAATAACTCATCCATCTATGGTGACATATTCATACTATAATTTCCAGGATCTATCCTCTACACAATTTGCACAACGACCAGTAATTATGAGCTACCTACTGGCAAAGTATAAGACCTGCGGGAGGCGGCCTATGGTCCTCGAGCCTGCGGTGGCAGAACCACATCTGGAGCTGCTTGTCCGTGAGCCCCAGCTTGGCAGACAGCTCCACCCGCTTGTGTAGGTCTGCTCGAGGACCTCCAGCTGGTAGGGCATCTTCATGACGTGCCTCGCCGTGGGCTTGCCGCTGGATCTACACACCCCGCCTAGTGACAGAAACAACAAAGTGTGCAATCAGTTTTTATATGCAAGCACATCTTCAGTCTGCAACAGAAATTGTTCTACAAATTGTGTTTAGACCATTCTGCAATAAATTGGGAGCAGATACAGAAGCATTGAACATGCAAAAAAATGTAACCACCTAAGCCAGGGAAATTTTTTGGGCATGGACAAATATTTAGTATGGTGGATCTGGGCATAAAGCAAACACATTGATATGAAAGAGGCAAGTGTATTATTAGAAACCTGCTACCGGAATCCTGAGAACTTAGGGTGCATCTTAGGTTTAACTAAATTCATACATTCACAATAACTATGGTGGGCTTGGTCAAGCATAGCTCAGCCCATCTACCAAGTGCATTAACAGTACAGGATTCAGAAAGCCATAGCAGTATAGGATTTGAACAAGCAAGCACTGCTGCACAATAATGAATGAGAACAATCAGGTAATGGCAGGGGTATATGGTTGTACCATCAGTCAATGCAGGACACTGCCAGGAGTGTAAATGCAGCAGCAACGCTTCTGACATTTGAGAGCACTCTCACTATGCTATAATTAACTGCATTTCATTATCAACAAACACTTACAGAGCACTTAGTTCTAAATAGCAGTCATGAAACTAGGAGACCCATCTATCTGAGATCTGGCAAGCATCCGAAGCATTTGTGAAGGAATGTCAGAGAGAGAGATCGAACAAACAGAGCATATGAGAGCACAACTAAACATGATGAGCGTCGAACCAGCCGAGCTCCATCATGATGGACTGCGGCGTGATGTCCACGTTGAGGTTGTTCTTGGCGAAGAAGTCGTGCTCGATGGCTGTCGTGCTGGCCACCAGGAAATTGACGCTGTAGTGCTTACTAGAGAAGAAAATAACAAGTCAAGATACATATTATATCTGTCAAAAGAAGGACCAATATCAATCAGACCCTTTAAGTTTAAATAACATGGTTTCATTTGATGGATGTTGGAGTAGTTGCTTTGGTTTACACTATAAGAAACCTATAATATCAGTTTCTAACTTTCTAACTGTGGATTGGATCATCAGGTGGTGCTAGGTGTACTAGACAAAATGCTACACCCGTGGACTCACTCCATCTGCTAAATATGATGAAGTTCTACCAACAAGTTCCTCCTCTCTGTACTTTCTTTTAGTTTCCAAATGGATCAAGAAATAAATGTTGTGACTCATCTATACGGAATGGAACCTACATAAAAAGCTGATGTTCCATGCATGGAGAGATCGACAACCATTTATACATCACTATCTCTTGTCTTGCATTGGATCACCATACAATAGCCGAATGACAGATACTCTACCACAATGGCCTAGATTATGGGTTCACATTTATTTCTATAAGGCCAATCAATCCAGAACAATCTACCATGTCAATAGGCAGTCAAGACACATGTAACACATGTATAGATTAACAAGAGCAATGAAGTTGCAGGCAGAAAACTACCTTTGGAATGAGCGGGGAGAGGGGGGGGGGGTGAAGGCCTCGGAGGAAAGGGGCAGCGCGAAGGCGAGGAAGACCGCGATGTAGGGGGCGGCGAGACGGCGGCCCAGGGCGACGGTGAGGCAGACGGACGCAATCTCCTTCAGATCACGGATGGTGAGGCCCAGTGACCCCGCCTCGACCACGGACAGAATCTCCTTCAGATCTGCAGCCACAGAGAGGCAGACACACGTGAGCTACTGGCCGCTGAGCGCCGACGGTGCCGAAAGCTGAGCTAGCGGTCGTGGCGGACCGCGTCGGTGTCGCGCCGCAACAAATCTCGGTGTCATTGGCCACACCCCGCCGCCAGCCCCGCGTGCCGCTCGACGAGGGCGCCGACCTCTACGCCACCGTCCTCGCCGGGATCGGGCGTCCTCGTCGGGATCGACTGCTACGTCCTCGCCGGGATCGAGCATGGGAGGTGGCGTCGGCAAGTGAATCGAGCGGGATAGAGAGGAGGGGAGGAGCGGATGGGTAGGGTTCGCACGAGAGAGAGTTGCGGCTGTGGGAGATTGGGTTGGCGATGTGGGCTGGCGAGGAGGGCGCAGCGTCGCGAGAGAGAAGACGGCGGGGAGGAAGGGGACGGGATCGAGACGGCGGGGAGGAATGGGATGGGATCGAG
>LR738713.1:588740849-588775365 GCA_902687465.1 Secale cereale
GAAAATCACCACGAGGACGAGCTAGGGTTTCGGGGTTGGAGCAGAAGGGTCAAGGACTGCCATTGGATCCCGAGCATCCGACGGTGTTTGATACACGATCCGCGTGAGATGTCTACGGACCAATTAGAGTGCAGTACGATGTTATGACCATCTAAATTGGTCGTAGTTGACTAAAAATAATATGTTAAAATCATGTCAGCTATTTTATGACCTGAAATTTTCAAAAAGGAAATGAAAAAACTTGTCATTGTGTCACCAAAATGTGAACAAGTTTTCAGAAAAAATAACAAACATGAAATAAAATTAATATCTTTAAAAATGTGTCGTGAGAAATGAGTTTTTAGACAGGAATGATCATGCCCACCGTTTTGACTGCATTTTGAAATGGGCATAAAAAATTAAAACAAAAATCAAAAAATTGGAAAACCTTCGCATTGTGTCATTACACGTGACCAAGTTATCAGAAGAAATAATAAACTTGTAATACAACAATTCTTTTAAAAAAGTGTTCTCATAAATGAGCTATCACGTGTGAAGATTCATGGCTTTCAAGCCAAATGATCAATCTTATGGCCATATTCATGGCATAGTTTGTTCAAATGATCTCATATTGTGCACAAGGGTGCATCTTGGAATGGCAAACAATGTTGACTAAGGGAGTTTTCACTTTCTTTGGACGAAAATTCATTTTCCATTTTTCGAGTGCCCAAAAGGAGGTTTTTTTTGTGAAGGACCTCCCAAATAATTGTTGCCAAATTGTACCAAATCAATTTTCTAAAATACTAGGACATATTTAATGCACAATTGACCAAATGGTTGGGTGTAAAAAGTTTTTATCCACATCTCCTGAAAAAGACAAATTTCCGCCGATTCAGCTGGAAGTGGGTCAAATTTGAACTGTAGATGCCTTGTAGTTTGCTCTTTATTTTTTCCAAAAATCATTTCTAGTTACATAAGTACCTATTTAATCAGAGAAACACCAAAAAAATACCAAGATTCAACCACTAGCTAGGAACGGTCAATCCCGCCGTTTTGACTGCATTCTCAAACGGGCATAAAAAATTCAAAAAAAAATCAAAAAATTGGAAAAAATTCGCATTGTGTCATTATATATGACCAAGTTACCAGGAAAAATAATAAACTTGTAATATGGCAATTCTTTTAAAAAAGTGTTCTCAGAAATGAGCTATCATGCGTGAAGATTCATGGCTTTCAAGCCTGATCAATCCTATGGCCACATTCATGGCATAGTTCGTTCAAATGATCTCATATTATGCACAAGGGTGCATCTTGGAATGGCAAACAATGTTGCCAAAGGGACTTTTCACTTTCTTTGGATGAAAAGTTCATTTTCCATTTTTCGAGTGCTCAAAAGGAGGTTTTTTTGTGAAGGACCTCCCAAATAATTGTTGCAAAATTGGACCAAATCATTTTTATAAAATACTAGGCCATATTTAATGCACAATTGACCAAATGGTAGGGTGTAAAAAGTTTTGATCCACCTCTCGTGAAAAAGACAAATTTCCGCTGATTCAGTTGGAAGTGGGTCAAATTTGAACCGTAGCTGCCTTGTAGTTTGCTCTTTATTTTTCCAAAAATCATTTCTAGGTACATAAGTATCTATTTAATCAGAGAAACACCAAAAAAATACCAAGATTCAACCACTAGATAGGAACGGCCATTCCCGCCGTTTTGACCGCATTTTGAAACGGGCATAAAAAATTCAAAAAATTGGAAAACCTTCGCATTGTGTCATTATATATGACCAAGTTACCAGGAAAAATAATAAACTTGTAATACGTCAATTCTTTTAAAAAAGTGTTCTCAGAAATGAGCTATCATGCGTGAAGATTCATGGCTTTCAAGCCGGATGATCAATCCTATGGCCACATTCATGGCATAGTTTGTTCAAATGATGTCATATTGTGCACAAGGGTGCATCTTGGAATGGCAAACAATGTTGCCTAAGGGAGTTTTCACTTTATTTGCACGAAAAATTAATTTTCCATTTTTCGAGTGCCCAAAAGGAGGTTTTTTGTGAAGGACCTCCCAAATAATTGTTGCAAAATTGGACCAAATCAATTTTATAAAATACTAGGACATATTTAATGCACAATTGACAAAATGGTTGGGTGTAAAAAGTTTTGATCCACCTCTCGTGAAAAAGACAAATTTCCACCAATTCAGCTGGAAGCGGGTCAAATTTGAACTGCGGCTGCCTCATAGTTTGCTATTTATTTTTTCCAAAAATCATTTCTAGTTACATAAGTACCTATTTAATCATAAATACATGGTTTGGTGGCGATACGTCGAGGTTTGGGCGGTGGTCGAGGGCCCCAACTCTAGAGCGCATAAACTCGCATGCCCGCCGCGTGGTCACCGCGTGATTGTGGCGTTGCCATGTGTTCTGGGCGGCCTAGGCATGTCAAGTGGGTTGGCCACTCCCCAGGTAGGTGCTAGGAAGAAAATTACAACATAAGATTCTCACAAGGAGACCAATCGATGCTCAAACATGAATTAGCAGCCAAGTGTTTGATTAGCGGTACGGGAAATGCACATGGCTAATGGGCGTGAGTTTTGGTTGAGGATGATCAGTTACTAAGAAGACCGTCTTCACAAATTTTCAGCTCAAAAGGAGGAGTCTAGGTGGTACTTGCTTTGCAAAGTACCACACTGGACATAAATACGAATGTTGAAGATGGGCTCAAAATAATGAATGGATTGAGCTGGCATTTGGTGGAGGATAGTTATTTGGGCATAGGAAAGCACTGTAGAAAATGGATACCATTTGGACATGCCAAAGTGGTACTTCTTTCACAAAGTGTTTTTTTGAACAGAATAGGAAAATGAATATTTTTGAATTATTTTTGAACTAGGCAAGGAAGTTTTGTTACATATTTGACGAAGATATGACCCAAAGAATTTATGAGATTTTTTGGGGAATTTTGGGAATGACAAAAATATAGGTTGCTTCACAACCTAGGGCAAAAACTGCCACATGGACATGACACATAGGCAAAACTGATGAGGTGGCGCCTGGTCGTAGCAACCCACCACAATTTACAAGGTTATGACGATCTATATTGGTCATGATCAGCTAGAAATAAGGCAGCGAACCAGTGCTATCTGCTTTATGACCATTTCGTGTAAGGAAATTATGACCTTTCTGACCAAAATGGTCGTTATAGTTTAGGGTTTGGAGCCCCCCGAACAGCTTTTGACCAATTGGTCTGAAATGGTCATAGATCTATGACCAATTCTTCCAGGGTCACTAACAAAAGGTCATAAGTTGACATATTTCTTGTAGTGAACGTTATGCTTGATTGTGGGTTCATGCCCCTCGATGACTAGCTTGAGTGACAGAAACATGAGTCTAGGGGATGTGCTGTTGCCACAAGGGGGAAAACAACGGTGCTTGTACTCGCGGGTGCAAGGATTGTTTACTTTACGCAAAGTTCTTTTAATGCAGTTGTCTGTTGCTTTGAGTTTACACTATGGATGGGACTCGCAACTTAATACCAGCGAGATGTTCTGGATAGATATCTCAAGGTGGATGATTAGTAGTAGATGCAGATGGATTTCGGTCTACTTGCCTTGGCGTACCGCCCATGCTTTTGAGCCTCTACCTTTCTTTGCAGCATAGTTAGCATTGGTTTGCGCACATAATCCTGTCAATTGCCCAGCTGTAATTCGTTTACCTCGCTTAGCTGTTTTATCGTCTTTTGGGAGAGAGACATCATTAGTGAACATCATGGGACCCCGGTCCATATTACCATCACTGATCACATCCTCTATTTACATTCAGTTCTTACTTACTAGTTGCAGTCATACCTATCACTATTATCTCTTGCGTTTGATCCTTTGTAAACGACAAGGCCGAAGGGATTGACAACCTCTCTGTACTCGTTGGGAGCAAAGTTATTTGTATTTGTGTGCAGGTCCGGTCGATCGCTAGTTGCGCCGCTAGCAGTTGACACCTTCTTGTTGAACCTCGGAGTCTCAGGGGATTCGATCCTTGGTATCTTTGCCAAGGGAAAACTACGCTACACTGCATCCCAAACCTTCCACTTGGGGTAACCAACGAGGGGCGAGAAGCCATCACCTTGCCGGTTTTGTAGGATAGGAGCAGCAGCAGGAGGAGCCGCAGGGGGCCATCCCCAACACACCACCCCCATCGACTACACCGGCGCGAGGGGCGTCCCCGACAAGGGCACCAAGCATGGAGCCCACACACATGGAGGAAGAGGGGAGCTTGGGCGCTGGTGGCTCTGCCACGGCGCCAGACGCCGGCGGGGAGGGGACTTCTGCTTCACAGCCCGGCACTGGTGAGTCGCCTGTCTTCTGTCTTTGCTTTTCCCTTATCCTTTTTCTTGGCTTCATCATCCCCATCACTGCCCAGGCCCTCCTTCAACAGATATGGAGGACGTGGACGCCGTCATCGGGGAAGTTGCTGAGGAGGCCGCGGCGGAGGCCGACAAGATTGCCACCGAGGAGGCCGCTAAGGACGCTGTCGGGGCCGCCGCGGATAAGGCCGCCGAGGATGCCGCCAAGGGTGCCGCTGAGGGTGCCGGCGGTGGGCCTGTCGGGGAGGCCGGCAAGGCCATAGCCGAGGAAGAGGCAATTGATGATCAGCCTTCTTCCTCCACAACCTCGGGCCCCGGCAGGTATCTAAAGGTGGGAGACGACCTCTTCGTCCATCTCACAGGGGCGTCAAGCTCCCGAGCGCCCACCGGAGGGGAAGTCTTTGATGGCGAGGTGCTCGCCGCCACCGGGCTCGAGGTTGTTGATGAACCGGGCGCCGGCGGCGATGGTTCCCCAGAAGGGCAGCTCTTCCGCGCCATGGGGGACAATTTCCGGAAGCTCCAAGCGCTCTACCGTGCCCGTCTGGACAAGGTTAAGTCTTGGATGGAAACGGTGGACGAGGCGGAGGTGGACTTCCAGGCGCGCGTTGCTGAGGCACAAACTTGGTTCCACCAGTCCCGCGAGGAGCAGAGGGCCTTACAGGAAGAATTGGCCAAGCGTGACGCAGAGCTCATCATGAAGATGTCTGACGTCGAGAAGGCCCAGGAAGAGGCGGCGAACTTGGCTGCCGCGGCCGAGGCCACCCGGAACCATCATCAAGCCGCCCTCGATTCCCAGGAGGAAGACCTTTCCCCACGTGAGGCTAGGCTTGCCGCAACGCTCCGCAGCTAGCTCGAGGTCCTTGTCGAGCGGCGGACTCGCGAGCTGGGGCAGAGGCACAAAGAGGCACTCGATGCCCAGGCTCTGGCCCATGCCGGTAAGGTGCAAGAGCTGGAGGTGGAGCGGGATGAGCTGAAGGAGCAGGCCCTCATGCTGTCCGACGAAAAGAACATTCTCAACTGCGCCTTGATAGAGGCGCACGGAGCGGTCATCAGCAGGGTTGGGGAGCTCTCCGAGGCACAAAACTCCATCAGAGATCTCAAGCTAAGGATGCAGAATCTCGAGAAGATGTTGTCGGAGAGCTCGGCTCGGGAGGAGGCCTTGACCAAGAGCCTGGAGGAGGAGAAGCAGCTACGGGCGGACGAGGGCGCCTCCCACCAAGAATACGTGGCGGGCGAGAACAGGTGGATCAGCCGGCTGGAGGACATCGTCGGCAGGGTTACCTCGCAGTTGGCTCTCATGGGGATGCCAAACGTGAGGTATGCCCCTGAGTGGAGCGGGTCCGTCAACGCCAAGCTGACCCTGTTCTTCGAGGGCGTCCTCTGTGCCTTGGCTGATCTTCACTCCAGCAGAACGGCTACGCTCGCTGGGGAGGCCCGGCGGCTTTGCCGGGGGGTCATGACCAAGGTCCTCACCAAGATGGCGTTCTGGAACCCCGCCCTCGACTTCGAAGCTGTGATGGAGAGCTTGCCGGAGGATGCTGACCTCACGGTGCTCAAGGAGCGCATCAAGCCCGTCGTCAGCCGCATTGACGAAATCAAGAGGGTGGAGGGCCAGCGCCGGGATTAGGCATCCCGTTCTTCTTTGCCGCTGCGGGTTCATGACCAAGACAAATTTTATCTTTAGTGAGAACCGCAGCGATGACATGATGTAATATAACTTTGAAATATCTTTGGAATTATGCATATTATTTCCCTATTTGCTGCCCCTTTGTATGTCCACCCTACGCTACCTGGGTAGGTTTGCCGGCACAAAAAAACCCAAGGCGGCGTCTTGGGGACGGGTCCCCATTGGCCTGCCGGGCGAGCGTGCTGTCGGGTGAGCCACCTTGCCACCCTTGACGCAGCCGCTCGAACTGTCGAGTTTGACTCGAGTCAGAGTCGAGAGCCTTGCCAATTGCGGAAGGCTACCCTACAATTTCCAACGCAGCCGTTTGAACTGTTGAGCGGACTCAAAACAAAGCAAAGGCGTTGCCGATCAGGAAGGGCCCCATTTGCGTGCAGGTTTCTCGTACAAAGAATGACAACTCCGAGGATAATAACCTTAAATAATAGGATAGAGATATCCAGGGTTTGATGTAACTTAGCTTCTATTTGTAGCCGCTCGAGCGCAGATCTTCCGGCCTCCTTCCTCCTCAAAGGGCCACGAAGACGAAATAGCGTTGGGCCAACTGCTAGAGCCAATTCTTACAACTGCGCCCCCTACCTGGTGCGCCAAAGATGTCGGTGTATTTGGAACGACACCTATGGGATCACAAGAATCCCTACTACGGTTGCGGGGCGCGGGGTTGAGAGAAGAGCAGATCCAACAGTTAGCACACGGTTCCTTTACCCAGGTTCGGGCTGCAAAGATGCGTCAAACCCTACTCCTGCTTTGGTGGCTTATATGTTTGTGTTCTTCAGCTAGCTATGGGGCGTGAGGAGCTCCAAAAGCCGAGTCGTGAGGAGTTCTAAAGAGCCGAATCCTTCTCATGGTCGCCTCAGGCCTCCTTTTTTAGGGAAAAGGGGTTGCCACAGTGGCACACAGGAGGTGGAAAGGGTACAGTGATGCGAGGTTATCCCTTGCATTACATGACAAGGCGCATTTAATGCACTTAGATTAGGTGTCCTTGCTTTATCGGGGACAGGGGAGACATCCGTCTTGTCCGTCGCCGCTCCTTCTTGCGTCGACACGCGCCCTGGTCAGCGATGCCTGAGGTGCCATGTAGGCAGGCATGCAGCTGAGGTGGCGCAATGGTGGGTCTCCACGAAGACCTGCATGTTGCCACGCAGGTGCCTGCCCAGCTGGTTGGGTCGGCAACTGCATGGGGCGGTGGAAACTCAGTTGGTGCGGGCCTGATGGTGGCCCTGCGGGTGTCCTCGGCAAGGGCCTTGCCGGGGCCCCGGCAAGGGTCTTGCCGCGGTGCCTGCTGTCATCCCCGGCAAGGTGCTTGCCGGAGGTCTTGTGGTCCTCCTTGGCTGGGATCCCGCCAAGGGTCGTCGTCCTCTTAGTGTGTGTATCTGACCATGAATGTCTTCACAAAGATCTGCATGCCACCACAGGGATATCTCCCGAATCCTTGCCCTATGGGGGCAGTGGACTCAAGGGTGATCCGCTCCGTAGGCGTGGGGCGAGCTGCCGCGGCAAGGGTCTTGCCGGGGCTGCCAGAGCCGCCCCCGACAAGGATCTTGCCAGGGCTGCTGAAACTGGCTCCCGGCAAGGATCTTGTCGGGAGAAGCTGCTTCGTCCCTTTGCTCTTTGTAGTCTTGTTCTTTGTGTTGCTCCAGTTCCATCGAGCTTTGGTCTTACCCTGGCTCACCTCCCTTGCCATGCTTGGCGTGGTGGTGCCCGTGGCTCAGACTGCCCGTGCACAGTCATAGGGGTACAAAATGTGTACCCCTCTTTTTGTACACCGATAGGTTGCCTCCCAACAAGCGCTATCGTTTTACGCCCCTAGCTAGGCACGATACAAGATAGATCTAGGTATTGCCATCCTTGGAAGGCAATTCTTTGATTAAGCATTTATGATTCTTAGGCACTTCTTTTCTCCCTAACAATAATCAAACTCTTGGGTAAGAAATCAAGACATTCTAAAGTGTCAAAAGGGTTTCTTGCAAAAGTAAGGAAATTAGGGTGAACACTTATGGATTTGAGGTCCGCAATTCTAGATGTTTCACCCTTGTCCTTAGGGACATACACAAACTTAGATAATTTAGTAGTAGAGGTGTTTGGAGTGGTTTTTATAGCGGAAAGAGCAGAACCCACATTAGTGATAACATCCTCAAGCTTATTGATTCTAGTAGAATCCTGATCTAGCTTTTCTTTAAGTATGGGTTCTTTTTCCTTAAGATATTTCAGAACAACTCCTACCTTAGATCCATATTGGGTAATTTCATTGTGAATTTTACTATCCAAGTTCTCTACCAATTCTACCGTAGCAACTTTCTTCTCAATAATTTCTAACCTTTGCATAACATGCTCCAAAGTTAAAACGGTCCCATTAACCATAAGAGGTGGTGAGCCAAATAATTTAGTCATAGCTTTATAGGAATCAATGGTGTGGCTACCCAAGAAGTTCCCTCCGGTAATGGTATCTAAGATAAATCTATTCCGCGGAGTTATGCCAACATAAAAATTGCGAAGAAGCACGGAGGTAGAAAGCTTCCTATTAGATCTATTTTGAGCATTGCAAATTCTATACCAGGCATCTTTTAAGTTTTCTTCCTCCCTTTGTTTAAAGTTGAGGACCTCACTCTCGGGAGTGGTGATAATGATAGGTGTGCTAGACATGATGACAAGCAAGCAAGCGGCACACGAGCAGACAAGAAGCAGGCGAACAATAAACACACGGCGAAGGAAGGGCAAATAAAATGGCAAGGATGAAGTGGGGGAGAGGAAAACGAGAGGCAAATAAATGTAATGCGAAGGATAAGGGTTTGTGATAGGTACTTGGTATATGACTTTTGCGTAAGCCTCCCTGGCAACGGTGCCAAAAATTCTTCTTGCTACCTCTTCAGCTTGCGTTGTATTCCCTCGAAGAGGAAAGGGAGATGCAACACAGTAGCGTAAGTATTTCCCTCAGTTTTTGAGAACCAAGGTATCAATCCAGTAGGAGACCACACGCCAGTCCCTCGCACCTGCACAAACAAATAAGAACTTCGCAGCCAACGCGATAAGGGGTTGTCAATCCCTTTACGGTCACTTACGAGTGTGAGATCTGATAGAGATGATAACTTTTTTTTTTGTAATTTTGGTTTAATAAAACAGCAAATAAAAGCATGAAAAGTAAACTAGATGTAGATATATATGTTGAGAATAGACCCGGGGGTCATAGTTTTCTCTAGTGGCTTCTCTCATGATAGCGGTATTCTACGGCGGGTAAACAAATTACTGTCGAGCAATTGATAGAAAAGAGAATAGTTATGAGACTATCTAGGCATGATCATTGTATATAGGCATCACGTCCGGGAAAAGTAGACTGAAACGATTCTGCATCTACTACTATTACTCCACACATCGACCGCTATCCAGCATGCATCTAGTGAATCGAGTTCATACGAACAGAGTAACGCCTTAAGCAAGATGACATGATGTAGAGGGATAAAATCAAGCGATATGATGAAAACCCCATCTTTTTATCCTCGATGGCAATAATACAATACGAGTCTTGCTGCCCCTACTGTCATTGGGAAAGGACACCGCAAGATTGAACCCAAAGCCAAGCACTTCTCCCATTGCAAGAACTATAGATCTAGTAGGCAAAACCAAACCAATAATTCGAAGAGACTTGCAAGGATATTATGAGCACACATAAAAATTTCAGAGAAGAACCAAATATCTTTCATAGATAACCTTGACTATAAACTCACAATTCATCGGATCTCGACAAACACACCGCAGAAAGAGATTACATCGAATAGATCTCCTCGAAGACCGAGGAGAACTTTGTATTGAGATCCAGAGAGAGAGAGAAGAAGCCATCTATATACTAGCTATGGACCCAAAGGTGTGTGGTAAACTACTCACAACTCATGGTGAGGGCGATGATGATGATGATGAAGGCCTCCATGATGGATCCCCCTCCTGGAACAAGCTCCAAGATGGGATCTCCACGGGAACAAAAGCTACGGCGGTGGAATTAGGGTTTTCTCTCTGCGTATGGAGTTTCTAGGGTACGTAGGTATATATAGGAAGAAGGAGGGCACCGGGGGCCGTGTGGGCCAGCCTCGAGGCAGGGGGCGCGCCCTGGGAAGGAGGGCGCGCCCCCCACCCTCGAGGGCAGCCCAGCTGTCCCCTGACTTGGTCCTGACGCTTTCCGTGCATGATTTCCTCCAAATATATCTCTCGCGAAGGTTTCATTCCGTTTGGACTCCGTTTGATATTCCTTTTCTGCAAAACCCTGAAATAGGCAAAAAACAACAATCTGGACTGGGCCTTTGGATTAGTAGGTTAGTCCCAAAAATGATATAAAAGTGAATGATAAAGCCCATTAAACATCCAAGACTTCATAAATAATAGCATGGAACAATCAAAAATTATAGATACATTGGAGATGTATCACTAGTGCCTTAGCAGCTATGGAAAAATTTAAGGAGAATTTTAAGAAGGAACAAGTGGATTGGGTTATAGAAAAAGCTGCTTTACAGAAAAGGGTTGATGATGCCGAAGCTGCCCTTAAACCGGTGGCAGAAGAGCTAACTGGCTTGAAGCGGTAGATAAACACCATGACCTCTGCTGTGTTTGGTAAGTCTCCTTGCTATAAACTCTCAATATGTATTATCTCATAGATTGACGGTTTATCATTGTCTGAAATGATGCAGGAAAACGCACTGCCCATTTGGGCTGTGATATGCATAAGAAGTTGAAAGCGGCATATACTCTTATAGAGCAACTTTATACCGGCGCACAGCGGATCATTTGTACTGCCTCTCATAACAAGCCGCCCCCAAATTTGATCAAGGAAACCCTAGAGAAATTGTCAATGCTGCATGCCTGGTTTGAAGAACTGAAGAGATCAGCTGCAAGGGCAGGTGCACTGACCGCATTAACCCGGGCGAAGGCATGGGTACCTGATCTTGTTCCGGCTGATGTGGGAAACAGCTATCCAAGTTTAAAGGAAGACAAATCAGAATTTGATAATGATGATCTTCGAGCTTTGACAAACGAAATGCGCCCCTTGGCTAGCAAGTTAGCTGAAGAAGCTGATCTTTCCCACTATCAGTCGGTTTATGATGCTGCCAACAAACGGGTTAGCGCGCCAACTCATGATGTAGAATCATCCCGCCCGTTCGTAAGCACACTTACGCTCCTGATGTTGATCCCTTCGTGCTTATAAACGATGAAGCTATATTCAAAGCCCTAACTGGGATTGACTGGGCAACTGTTGACTTCCAGCCACTGGGCAGAGAAGAAGAGGAGACGGCGCCGGATGACCCACAGCCATCAAGCCGGCCCAGCGAGGAATCATGAACTGGGAGCCGGTTTAGCCTTCTTGCCTACCACAATACTTGTTGAAAACAGTTATTCTTTTGGGCCTCAAAACGCCTTGTAATGGGCTAGTTGAAACACTTGGTCTGCTATGCCAACATGCATATTTATTTTGTGTGACGTTGTTAATCCGCCATCCTCACAATATGTCTGCTTATCCTTCTTAGAAGCTTTATTCAACCTGTTTCTGCATAAACCAAGTTTGAAGTGTCTTGGCGGTTTATCGCCAGACGGGTCATACTGCCCAACACATAACCCGGGTTTATAACCAAGGCTGCATTTTGAAATAATTACATATGAAATATATCATACATGTGATATTGAATCACACCGTTGGTTTTACCAACTTTTGTAATAAGGGAGATAACCCCAATCTTGAGTATTGATGACTCCTGCAGTATTTTGCTGGTTTATGATAAAACCATACCAGGTTGTGATAAACACCGGATTATCCCTTTATGATGCCGGCGATTTGTAATCAAAACTAGACCGGGTTAATAAACACCGGATTATTTGATAGCGGTGACTTATAGTCAACAACTAGGCCGAGTCAATAAACATCGGTTTATCCTAAAAGTATTGTAAACCTCAACAAAGAGAAAAAACTTATCAAATAAAATCATGCGAGGCTTTTCATGGGCTGCCAGGCCACTGAGTTAAACCATTTTTCAAAGCCTTTTAAGATGGACCTCTCATTAACCAATCGTCGTTTTAACTTTGACAAGTTCAGGGTCTGTATAAGATTGACTTGTCAAACGTTCGGCGGGTCATACCAGGATTACCTGGACGGAGTGACTTACTTGATGAAGGCAGGTTAACCCAGGGTTTTAGGTGAATACACCTGGCTTCCAAGCCTGGCTTGATAGCCTATTACAAGGGTCTTAAAAACTCTTTGTTGCTGTGCAACAAGAGCCCCCAGGTAACATTTTGAGCTGTGCTCAGCGGGTGCCTATGTGTGAGTTGTGTTGTGCAACAAAGTATCTTTGGCCCCTTATGATAACATTGGCTTGATAGCCGGATTACTGAAGTAACCAGAGTTGTGCTCTTATGATAATATAGGCTTGATAGCCGGAGCTCCCATGTTGAAACAACTCATAAGGGAAAGAAGCAGAGGCCCCGCTTTAGCAGGGATGCCGGTTTATTATATCGATTCATAATATATACATTGTGTAAAATATGTACGTAAGAGGAGCCTATGGCTCAGGTGTAGTAAGGCCGAAGATGAACAATGTTCCACGGCCGATGGGTCTCCTCCTCCGATGTGCATGAGTTCTTGTGTTCTCGAACGTCAATGAGGTAGTATGACCAGTTATGCAGATTCTTGCTGACCACAAAAGGTCCTTCCCAAGGTGGGGATAACTTGTGCATATCAGTCTGATCCTGGATGAGCCTGAGCACCAGATCGCCTTCTTGAAAGGTTCTGGTTCTAACCCGGCGGCTGTGATAACGACGCAGATTGTGACACCCCGAGACCGATACGCCAGGTGTCAGCCAATTATTCGTCGTCGTTGCCATGTCATCTGCTTGCGTGTTGCATTTTGCCATGTCATCGTGTGCATTGCATCATCATGTTTTTCAAACTTGCATCCGTCCAAGTCCGGACGTCCTTTCCGTTGTCTGTTCTGAGCCCAAACACACCCGCACGCGCCCGCGACACCTCTGAATATTTATTTTATGAGTGGCGGGAAAATGTTCTCGGAATGGGATGAAACTTAGCATGTGGTCTTATTATAGTGTAGACAGGCCGCCTGCCAAATTTCATCGCATTTAGAGTCCGTTTGATAGCCCAACGGATAAGTATAGCGGCACCGTTGCCGGTTAATTCGTCGGACGTTTTCGGTCTCCAAAAACCCCCGCGGGCCTCTTCTCTTCTCTCCCCACAACCCCTCCTACACAGCCCACTACCACCCACTAGGCCCAACCTACCATTCCTCATGACCAAAACCATCCGATTGTGATCGGAGGGTACAAAAACCCCCCTAGACTTCAAACCCTAGCCATCCTACTATAAATGGACCTCCCCTAGTCCATTTCTGGAACCCTAGTCATCCCCCAGCTCCAGCCATCTCCTCCCACCTTGTTGTCCGCGCCCACCGCTCTAGATCCGCCACTTAGCGCCGCCCCTTCAGGCAGCCGCCACCGCACCGTCGCTCTCCGGCCAGTCAGGCCGCGCCACCTCAGCTCGCGCCGCCACCCGTAGCCAACCGGCACCCTCCATGTCGCCTCCACCACCTCCCACCGCGCCAAGCCCAGATCCGGCCCGTCCCGGGCCGAACCGGGAGCGACCGCCGCCGCGGCGCCCGAGCCATGCGCCCCTGCGCCTCCCGCTCCCTGCAGTGTGCTCCCGTGCCCAACCCCGCCGCCGGAGTGCCCTGCCAGCACCGTCGTCGGCCTCCTCCGGGGCTCGCCGGAGGAGCAGCCACCCAGGTCCCGAGTGACCCGTGCCGCTCCCCTGACTCAATTGCCCGCGCAACAGCTAAGCGCTCTGCTCGCATCCTCTAGATCCGCCGCCGCCACCAAGAGCTTCGCCGCCGGTGCTCCCCGTCCATTCCGACGCCGGGAATGGATCTCCAGCCTCGACCTCCGCCGGATCCACTCGCTCCCCCTGCACCGACCTCATCCTGGCCGCCCTGCCGACCGGTGCTACCGCCACCCCTGCCATGGCCGCCTCCTTCCTGTATGAGCGGGAGCAGGACGACGAGCGTCCGCTCGGGCCTCTCCATGGGCCCGCTCTAGCCCAGCGCGCCCCGCCTGCGGCCCAGCTCCACCGCTCCTCCAGCTGGACCAAAGCCCGTCTGGTGGGCCCACCTAGATCCCCCTTGTGCACAGGCGGGCCGGCAGTTTCGGCCCGGTAGTGTTTTTTTCTCCTTCCATGTCATGTGAGATTTTGTCTAAGTCTAAGAAAACAATATTTTGTTTGATGTTGTGGTGCTCGTTACTTTTTGTGTGATTGCCCAATATGATCATATAATATGTCAAAATGTTCGTCTCGTGATGGTCTTCATATTGTTGTACTGTGGCATGCTTGTTTGAGTTCATCTTGAAGCCCTAATCATCGTTGCAGAAGTGGTATATGTTCTAAAATGCTAAAAACTGTTATTATGTTAGCATGTTTGTGAGGTGATAACTTTGTGCATGTTGGTCCAAATGGAGTGTATGATATGTCAAAATGTTCATTGTGAAGTGCTCTGCATGATGGTTGCTGTAGCATTCATGTTAGGTGCCATATTGCCATGTTTATCTCTGTTGCAAAAGTGCATGTGGCTGTTAAGTGCTGAAACTTGTTATGAGATGCTGATTTGTCATTTTTGTATCTTTATGTGTGATTTTTGTTTGAGCAACATGTCAATATGTTTTAGAAGCACAATGATGCCATCTTCGCTGTGGTGCAATACACTTTTCATGATATGCCTTGTGGTGTTTGCAACAGCCTTGCAAAGTAGCCTATTCGCTGTTGTTGTTTTCTGAGACTTGTTAAAACTGCTAAGTCTGAAACTGTTACACCTGATGCAATGATTGCTTGATGCCCTACACATATCTATGCTTGTTTTGATATGCCCAATGACCATGGCTTGTTGTCCATGTTATGCTCTATCCATCCATGTCCTTGTTTGCCATTATGGCTTTCTGTAGCTCATTTATTTCTTGCTCTCAAATTGCAATAAAATGTTTCTCTCAGCCTGTTATCACCAAGTTCAGTTTTGCCATGTGAATAGCTAGTGTTCTATGCATCCTATGACCATGTTCTTGCCATGAGTAGCTTCATAAACATGCCTTCTTGCTATTGGTTATCTTCACATGCCATGATATGCTTTGTGATGAGTTGCACAATCTTGCAAACATGCATACTTGTCGTTGTTTCTGCCATGCTCTGTTTTTTTCACTAAGTCTGAGAAATCAGTAAGCTTCTTGAATCTTGCCATGCTAGTTTAATTGTGTTCCAGCAAGTTTTTGCGTGTGCTCTGAGTTCATGCTTGTTGAGAATCATGTCTACTTCACATCCATGTCTTTTGTTTTCATGTTTGAGTGCTCTAGAATAAATATACCTTGCTCCAAAGTTGCTATGTTGCTGTTAACTTCAGCTTTGCATTGTAACTTGTTTTGCTCATATCTTCTAGGCCGTTGCTCCGTTTTGACCGTGTGCTATATGAAACTTGTGTGTTTTTGCATGCAAATGCATAATAACATGTTGAATACCTGTTTGGAGTGTGTTTGCTTGATGTTTGGATGCATTTTGCATCAATGCCATGCTTGTCTTGTTTTGCTCATATTTTCTAGGCCGTAGCTCCGAATTAAATAAACTTTATATGTAACTTGACTAGAATTTCGCGTAGATCATCATGGTGCATGTTAACTTGCTGTTTACCAACTTTAACTTAAGGTTTGTTCAGATCTGGACCAATTTCGAAATGTGCATATGAGGACTTACCGGAATTGTTATATGTTGATTCCGGCCTCATTTAAACTTGTTGGTTTGTGTTGTTCTTGTGTGCTTCATCCCTTGCCATGAATTGCATCATATATACTTGTCTTGCATCATACTTGGTTGAGCATCTTGTCATGTTCTTGTGTTGTGTGTTTACCTTGTTGTGTGCTTCTTCTCGCTAGTTCATTTTCCGTTGCGATCGTGAGGATTCGTTCGTCTACACGTGGTTCGTCTTTGTGGCTTCTTCTTCGTCTTCTTCATGGACTAGTTCTTCTTCCTTGCGGTATCTCAGGCAAGATGACCATCCCCTTGGATACCTTTACTATCATTGCCATGCTAGTTGTCTTGATGCTATCGTTATATGTCGCGCTACCCATCATTTATTGTCAGCCTCTCTCCTTGTTGCCATGAAACATCTAATCTTTGACACCTTCCTAGCAAACCGGTGTGTGGCTATGTTACCCGCTTGCTCAGCCCCTCTTATAGCGTTGTTAGCTATATGTGAAGATGAAGATTGTTCCATGTTGGAACTTGTTGTTGGTATATCACAATATATCTTATATTTATTAACACACTTATATACTTGGCAATGGATGGAAGGCTTGGCCTTTTGCTCGGTGTTTTGTTCCACTCATGCCACCTTAGGAGCCGATAAACCGGCGCTATGTTCCTTGATTTTGCGTTCCTAACGCAGTTGGGTATATGGGGACCCCTTGACAGTTCGTCTTTGAATAAAACTCCTCCAGCAAGGCCCAACATTGGTTTTAATTTGCAACATAATAAAAACTTTAATTAATTAATTGCATAGGGAGTTAGCGCTACCCAAGGATTCTTCTACATACAGGGGGGCAGTGCTGATGGTGTTGGTCCCAAACGGGGGTCCTGCGGGGCCACCATAGGGAAACTCGAGGATTGGCTCCCGTAGCATCACTCAGCCGGTCGTGGCCTGAGATGAGATACGCGCGGCTACTATCAGGGTGTTGACACACTGGGTGGTCTTGCTGGACTTGTTTTACCATTGTCGAAATGTCTTGTGCATCGGGATTCCGAGTCTGATCGGGCTGTCCCTAAGATAAGGGGTAATATTATTATTATCTCCGCTGATCGTGAGAGCTTGTGATGGGCTAAGTTGGGACACCCCTGCAGGGTTATGATCTTTCAAAAGCCGTGCCCGCGGTTATGTGGCAGATTGGAATTTGTTAATGTCCGGTTGTAGACAACTTGATAGAGGATCCGAAATAAAACACACCACTGCGTGAGTAACCGTGACCGTCTCTTTTCACTTTGAGAAGAGAACATGCTGGGGTTATGTTTGACTCGTAGGTAGTTCAGGATCTTTAGCGATCATTACTAGTTTGCGACCGTTTGCGTAGATGCTCATCCTGTTCTTGTACTCGTAAGTTAGCCACTGCTGCAACCTCACCACTTAACCTCTTCCTACCCATTAAGCTTTGCTAGTCTTGATACCCATGGTTATGGGATTACTGAGTCCTCGTGGCTCACAGATACTACAACAACAGTTGCAGGTGGAGGTTTCTGATGACTTGACGTGATCGCGATGTTCTTTGAGTTGGAGTTCTTTCTTCTTCTTCTTCGTCAGTTTTGGGTTAGCTTCCTTGTCGGCAGACTGGGATAGCAGGATGGATGTCGTTGTGCTTTTCATGTTTGCATACATAGTCGGATGTCTTGTATTGATGCTGTTGTATTCATGTGACTTGTATGTATCCCCATGTATTTATGTAATGGTACGATGTAATGATATCCATCTTGCTAAGCGCCCGAAATGCGGTTGTGCCCCACTCACGAGTGTGTCACGTGATCGGAATAGAATCGCATCTTGGGCCTGACAAGTTGGTATCAAAGCCTCGACCAACCATAGGAGCCCCTTTATTGATCGTAGTCTGGCCGTTGTCGAGTCTAGAAGAATTTTTTTCGGAGTCTAGTTATATCAGAGAGTAGGAATTCTTTTTACTCCTCAGCCTCTTCGTCGCTCCAGTCAGGAATCTTGACGTAGGTGTTTTGGATTACTCCTCTTCCCCTTCAATTTTTTTTAGGATCACACAGTTAGTTTTCCGATCGTTGCGATGTCTGCTCTTTTTATCTGGTGCATTCTCGTTAAGTTGATTCGATCCTCTTCATCTTTGCAAGTTCAATCCTTAGTTCTTTCCAACCAACATTGTTTTCCCTGTCCGAAGTGGTCTTTCTTTTCCCACCCGTCCACCCTTTTCTTCTCGGAGCTGGAGTCCTTAATCGAGTATCCATCCCACACTTGTGAAGTCTTTCCTTTCTTTCATCAATTGCTTCAACTGGTGAATTCTCGTCTAGTTCGGCCTTCCTCATCTCTTTTTCTTCTCCGGTGGATTCTATTCAAGTCTTCGGTGTTGATCTTATTCTTTTCCATAGATCAAGAGTTTTCCCCTTCTCTCATTCGCCTCTCACCATTTAATTGTTCCGGAGTTCTCAAGACATCTCAAGAAATTCGTCTGTGTTCCAATTAATTTGAGGTTGTCTCCTCATTCGAGTTTTTCAATCGTTCCGATGCATCATCTCCTTTTCGATCCTTTTCAACGGCGTTTTCTCTTTGGTGGGACCTAACCCATAGGTTTATTCCCAGGATCTTACCTGACTCTTCTAATTTTTTCCAGAGTAGCTCTCATATTCTTTACGAAGTGTGACGTAAGTATGGATTCCATCAGTCATATGCCTTCTCCAAGATTGGTTTTAATTCTTTTCATCGTTGGTTCAACCGTACTTCTTTTCATTCTTCTGGAGTATTTTATGAATTCTTTTCTTTGTGTTCCTCCAAAGGCCATCATTTCAGAAGATTTCTTCGTTCTCAGTTTTCAACTTTGTCCTCCAACTATTCTTCATTGATGCCTCTTCGTTCATCTCACATTCGTCCAGTGATTCCTTCAAGCATTCTTTAATCAGTTTGCGATCTCTTCGTTCTCTTGTATCTAAATTCCCCAAGTGCTTTATTCTTCCTTATCAGGGATATTAATACTGGGTATAAACCGCCCAGGAGGGGCCGGTTTAAGCCTATCAAGATTACTTCTACTGAAGCCCAGCGGAACAGGGAACATGACGCTTCATTCCAGAAGACTTAAAGCCCAAGAGGTGTTAGGGCCCATGATTTGTAAACTGCCATACGACGTGTAACTTGTGATGTAAGATAGGAAAGATAGAGACCGAGCCGGACACGTTTATGAGCCAGCCTCGGGACTCTGTAAACCGGACCGGACGTCACCTCGTGTATATAAACGGACGACCCTGCGATGGTTCAAGGGGAGAGAACAACAACTCGAGACACAGGCAAAGCGGATTCGCTCCCTGGTCATCGAAACCCTAGCAATACCAACCCAAACTAGAAGTAGGCTTTTACCTTCATCGAATGGGCCGAACTAGTATAAACCCTTGTGTCCTTGTCCGCTTTAACCCCTTTAAGCTAACCTGTAGCGATGGCCTCACGACTAAGTCCTTTTGCTAGGACATCTGCCGTGACAAAACCACGACAGTTGGCGCCTACCGTGGGGCTATCGCACGATGGTTTAGAGTTCTTGAAGGGCAGCTTTGATGGACTCAAGGGCTATGCAGTGGGCCGGATGACTAAGAGTCGTCGCGGCAAGATCAACATTGACGATGCAGGCTGGGGCCCGAGGCCGATTTAATCGAATACGGGTACCGGGTCCCCTTTGGCGGCATCCACGTCTTCATTGGCAAGATCGGCGAACCGGACCCTGAGCCGGACATCTTCCCTAACATCGTCGAGTCGGCTCAGCGTGCGAGACCCGCCCGGGTTCGGCCCGCCGTGAAGCACGTCTTCGTCGGAGCGGTCCACGGAGCGCAAGCTGAAGATGGATCGGACTCTGGTGGCGAGACCATTGTTTATTCCGGTGATGAGTCGTCCTCTGGAGAAACAGAATCTTTATACTTGCTACAAGATGGCCGGTCTGGGGGCTGTTCCGATGGTGACAATATTCCGGACCCCCTGGATCAGCCAAACCGGGTCGCGGTCTTCATGGCCGGATCACAACCTATGCAACAGTCTTCGACTGCGGCGTCATTAACAACAGACCGGGCGGCAGCTAGGGCTGGAGGCCTGGTTCAATCACCAGTTCAGGTATTATCCACCTTAGTTGACACGTTGACAGTGCTATTAACTGCAGAGGTCGGCCATGACGAGATGGAACACCATGATGCAGAAGTTGCTCAGGTAAAGAGCCAGATAGATCAAGCAAAATTGGACCTAGCTGCTGAGAATACCAGGATGATGGCGAGGCAAGCCGAGCTAGATGCTCAGGCTTACCGACTCATGTTGGATCAGACTGCTTCGCGCGATGTAATGAGGAGAAGGCAACAATCCTGCCTGTCGCCGGTTTACGAGGCAAGGAACCTTTTCAATACGCCAGGAGCAGGCACCAGTAACCAGCCGGGGGTAAACCGGGGAGGAGCGCTTGGCATAGGAGCATCAGTCCAGCCACATGCCGCAGAGCCAACCCGCCAGGTCGTTCCGTCGCAGCATGTACCTACCCCTCCTGGTCACTACTCCAACCCATTGGATAACATAGTTGCCGCCGCTTCACGGCTGGCTGCTCTTCCCATTGACGGAGAATCCCCTATATCAGTGGAGGCACGACGAGCCAGGGAGTTGATCGAGACGGCTTTAAATCAGCTGCAAGCTTATTCTCACAGCCGCGAGAGGATTCACTCCACCCCTCGCCCAAGCCGGAGTTATAGCAGGCACCTGGAGGAACCAGCCGTGTCAAGCAACGCGCGGAATCGTAATCTACCGCGAAGGGATAACCCGGCGGGAGGAGGTGCAAACGCTCAAGACGTGGTGGATCAGGGTAGACAGCACCGGGGGGCCGAGTTAGCAGTCCGGTACGAAGCCCGTCAGCAGATGCCGGTTCGTCCGTCTACCATAGTTGAACCGGGGGTTACATCCAGTTCCTTAGGAGTGCCCTATCTCAGCCCCGCTTTACGCAACGTGCGACTGCCCAAGGACTTCAAAGGACCGCGCAAGGTGCCCAATTACACTGCGGACTTGTCCCCTGAGACGTGGGTCTAAAGCTATGAGATGGTGATACGTCCAAAATGTATCTATAATTTCTGCTTGCTCCATGCCTCTTTTGTGTGATATTGCTATGATATTTATGCACTTCCATACACTTTTGATCATATTTGGACTAACCTATTAACTCAGTGCACCACAGTGCCAGTTCCTGTTTTCTGCTGTTTTTCTATTTCAGGTTTCCCCCATATTAAAAGTGCCCAAAAAATTCCGGGAAAAATACAGGAAAAATCAGCGTACAGGAAGCTTCGAGAATCACCAAAGCAGGGCCAGAGGGGAGCCAGGGGTGGCCCAGGCAGCCACCCGGCGCGGCCCCACCCCTGGCCGCGCCAAGGGGGAGCCTAGGGCCCCCTGTCCGCCTCTGGTGACCCCCCTTCGCATATATATTCCTCGCGTCCCGAAACCCTCGAGGACGGAACCCTTTTTCGCGATCTCGCCTCTGTTCCGCCGCCGCCGCGCTTCCAAGATCGGGAGCATCAGGAGAACTCTTCCCGGCACCATGCCGGAGGGGAGAACCACCACCGGGAGCTTCTCCACCACCATGGACGCTTCCCGGATGAGTCGTGAGTAGTCCACCTTGGACCATGGGTCCATGATCAGTAGCTATGTGATGTTCTCCTCCCCTCTTTGTTCTTCATGGTTTAGACCTCGTGAGCTGCCCTACATGATCGAGGCACATATGTAATCTTTATGCTGTTGCTTTGCTGAGTTTGCTGGGATCCGATGGATTATGAGATTATGTTCAGATTGTGTGTCAGCAATATATTTGATTCACCTCTTTTATATTTATGTTCTTGAGTAATTCTTGCATGTTCTCCATTGCTGTTTATTGCTTTGGCCGAGTAGTAGGTAGTAACTCCAAGAGGGAGCGTTATGCTTGATTGTGGGTTCATGCCCCTTGATGACTAGCTTGAGTGACAGAAACATGAGTCTAGGGGATGTGCTGTTGCCACAAGGGGGAAAACAACGGTGCTTGTACTTGCGGGTGAAGGATTGTTTACTTTACGCAAAGTTCTTTTAATGCAGTTGTCTGTTGCTTTGAGTTTACACTTTGGGTGGGATTCACAACTTAATACCAGCGAGATGTTCTGGATAGATATCTCAAGGTGGATGATTAGTAGTAGATGCAGATGGATTTCGGTCTACTTGCCTTGGCGTACCGCCCATGCTTTTCAGCCTCTACCTTTCCTTGCAGCATAGTTAGCATTGGTTTACGCACATAATCCTGTCAATTGCCCAGCTGTAATTTGTTTACCTCGCTTTGCTGTTTTATCGTCTTTTGGGAGAGAGACATCACTAGTGAACATCATGGGACCCCGGTCCATATTACCACCACTGATCACACCCGCTATTTACTTCCTGTTCTTATTTCCTAGTTGCAGTCATACCTATCATTATTATCTCTTGTGTTTGATCCTTTGTAAACAACAAGGCCAGAGGGATTGACAACCTCTCTGTACTCGTTGGGAGCAAAGTTATTTGTATCTGTGTGTAGGTCCTGTCAATCGCTAAGTTTCTGGCGCCGTTGACACCTTCTTGTCGACCCTCGGAGTCTCACGGGATTCGATCCTTGGTACCTTTGCCAAGGGAAACTTGCTGCTACGCTACATCTCAACCTTCCACTTGGGGTAACCAACAAGGGGCGAGAAGCCATCAAGCAAAGTTTCTGGCGCCGTTGCCGGGGACTCCACTCTTCAAGATAGGGGAGTTGCACGCTATCTTTTATCTTTGCTTTTTAGTCTTGTTAGTTTACATTTCAGTTTTTGCTTTAGTGTCCCTTTATCAAAAATCATAAAAATAGTTGTCTTGGTTGCTGCTGCTATGGGTTCCACCGAGAACACCAAGTTGTGTGACTTCACTAGTCATAACAACAATGACTTTATCTGCACGCCTATTGCTACACCTGCCACTTCAGGACCCTCTTATGAGATTAAACCTGCTTTACTGAACCTAGTTATGAAAGATCAATTCTCCAGTGCTGGAGATGATGCTGCTTTGCACTTAAATAATTTTGTTGAGCTCTGTGATATGCAAAAGTACCAAGAAATAGATGGTGATATTGTTAAGCTTAAGCTTTTTCCTTTCTCCTTGAGAGGAGGAGCTAAAATCTGGTTTCAATCCTTGCCTAGGAATAGCATAGATTCTTGGGACAAGTGCAAGGATGCCTTTATTGGGAAGTACTATCCCCCTGCTAAAATTATCCAATTAAGGAGTAACATAATGAATTTTAAACAATTGGATAATGAACACGTTGCCCAAGCTTGGGAACACATGAAATCTCTTGTCAAGAACTGCCCTACTCATGGTTTGACTACTTGGATGGTTATCCAAACTTTTTATGCAGGCTTGAACTTTTCGCGGAACTTGTTGGATTCGGCCACGGGAGGAACCTTTATGTCAACTACACTTGGTGCTGCCACGAGGCTTCTCGATGAGATGATGACCAATTATTCCCAATGGCACACCGAACGCGCTCCAACAGGTAGGAAGGTAAACTCTGTCGAGGAGATTTCCTCCCTAAATGAAAAGGTTGACTTGATCATGTCTCTACTTTCCAAGCAATCTTCTATTGATCCTCATGATGTTCCTTTAAATTCTTTGATTGCTCAAGATCAAGTAGATGTGAACTTTATCTCTAGAAACAATTTCAATAACAATGCTTATAAGAGTAATTTTGGTAGCAATCCTAGACCGTTCCCCTCTAATTCCTATGGGAACAACAATGCTTATCCTAGCACCAAGAACTCCACTTCTGAACTAGAGATTATGCTTAAAGACTTCATCACTACCCAAAAGGCCTTCAATAAGAGTGTAGGAGAAAAACTAGACAAACTAGATAATCTCTCTTCGAAGGTAGACAATTTAGCCCATGAGGTAGAGTTGCTTAAAATTAGAACTTCTCCTCTTGAGGAGAGGAAGACCACTCCTATGAATGCTATTCAAGTGCAAATTAATGAAAACATTAGGATGATGGCTAAACTTAAAGAGAGATGGGCTAGAGAAAAGGAGGAAGAATATAGAATTAAGAACCTTCCTACCCACCACACTGTTGCTACTATCCAAGTTGTTGAGGATATCCAAACTCTTAGCACCCAATGCACTCCTAGTCCCATTGGACCTATTAATGGTGATGCTATGACCTCAACCGCAGAAGAAGAAACTCCTATTACCATAGAAGCTACCAAACAAGTGAGCCTAAAGGACACCACTACCACTTTACTTGATAGTAGTGACCTTGATTTTGATAATTGCACCTTTTCTGAAGTTATTGGTTTTCTTCACAATATGTCTAGAGATCCCCACACTAGCACACTTAATCTTGCCTTCACGGAGCATATCACTAATGCTCTCATCAAAGCTAGGGAGGAGAAGCTTAGGGTAGAAGCCTCCATACCTAGAAAGCTAGAAGATGGTTGGGATCCTATGATTAAAATTAAGTTGAATGACTTCTCTTCCTATGCTTTATGTGATGTTGGAGCTAGTACCTCCGTTATGCCCAAAAGAATATATGATATGTTTAAATTGAAATCTTTTGATCCTTGTTCTTTTGGTGTTCGTCTTGTTGATTCTTCCATAAAGAAACCTTTGGGGAAGATCGACGATGTTCTTATCATTGTCAATGACAATTATGTTCCCGTTGATTTTACTATTATGGATATTGAATGTGAACCTTCATGTCCAATTATTTTGGGACATCCTTTTCTTCGCACCGTTGGTGCTATCATTGACATGAAAGAGGGGAATATAAAATTCCAATTCCCTCTCAAGAAAGGAATGAAACACTTCCCTAGAAAGAAGATTAAGTTGCCTTTTGAGTCTGTTATATGGGCTAGCTATTCTCTTACTCTTGATAAAACTTGATTTTCTCCTTTTTGCATCATGCCTAGCTTAAAGGCATAAAAGAAAGCGCTTTTGGGAGGCAGCCCACAACGAATTAGGTTTTATTTTGCTTTTGTTGTGTCTTGATGTTTTTTACTACAGTAGCATCATCATTGTATCTTTTCTTTTCAGCTTTGTGCCAAGTTTAGCCTCCGATTGCAAGAAATGTTCAAAAGTTGTGACGTGCTGTCCAGAAAACAGATTCTGTCCTTGGACAGAAAAATTCGTATAAAATCACCAGATCATCTTTCTGATCTGAATTTTTTTGACAGCATGCTCTATACAATTGGCTTTCGGGCGTCTGTTCTGAGTTTTTTGATTTGAGTTGCAGAAGTGCCCCGAAAAAATTATTTACTACCTGCTGGTCTGTTTTTCACAGATTCTGTCCTGTTTTGCCTTTTCTTCGTTTTGCAAACCTTGAGCTTTCTTTTTCTTTGCAAAAACCTTTTGGCAATCTTGAGAAACAGTAGCTCTTCAAGATTATCTTTATTTCCAGTAGGGAAAAATTATTTTATTGTGGGTACTAACCTCGCTAATCAGATTATGATGAGTTATGTATGAAGGCAGTTTTCAAGTGTGCGAGGGAAGATGATAAAAGAAGATTCAGGAGGGTCAAACGCCCAAGCTTGGGGATGCCCCCGTGCACCCCCAAGAAATATTCAAGAAGACTCAAGCGTCTAAGCTTGGGGATGCCCCCATGCATCCCCTTCTCCATCAACAATTATCAGTTCGTCTTTCGTTCCACTATAATTATCACTTCATGTGTTATGTGCTATGCTTGGAGCGTCTTGCTCTTAGTTTCCTTTTTAGTTTTCTTTAGCTTTGCTTGCTGTTCATAACAAGTTAGAACCCAGCTTTCTTTGTGTGGGAGAGAAACACGCTCCACTTCAACCTAGAACACAACATAGGATTTTCATGCTTATCTTTGCTGTGTGTGTTCTTTGTCTTTCCATAGCTGCTGTCATGTTTAGCTCTTAGTTTTCATGCTTTTCTTTTTAAAGAGCTTTTGTTTAGTTGGTTGCTGAACTCTCTTGAGTTTTCATGTTTATCTTGTTAAGAGAGTTTGCATGTTGCACTGAGTTGTGTGTCTTAACTTAAAGTAGGTAACTGAGGTTGCTATTTAATTTTAGTAGTAACTTGCAATAGTTTTGAGGTATTGCCATGAGTGATGTCTGAACTTTTGGTGCCAAGAGCTTTAGCCTATTAGTGATAGATGTCGTATTTTGGGAAATCCGTGTTTATTTTCGAAAAACTACAAATAGTTGAGAACTTTAGCTACTAAATGGATCAGTAATCTTTGGAGGGATCGAATATTAGAGTACACTCACGTACCATGAGTCGAGGATGCGCAAGGATAACCAAACCCCCATACACTCCTCCTCGGGGTACTTGTCTCTTTGTGAACCTCCTAATTAGATTGAGAGTTACCGATAATAAGTGCATGAGTTCTTCGGACTAATGTGAGTATTCGAAAGTTGACACTTCCACCTAGCCATATTTTTCTAGCCTCTTCGGTACCGTGCATTGCCCTTTCTCACCTCGAGAGTTGGCGCATACTTCGCCGGTGCATCCAAATCCTTGGCACGATACGCTCTGTCATCATAAGCCTCATTATATCCTTCCTCAAAACAGCCACCATACCTACCTATCAAGGCATTTCCATAGCCTTTCCGAGATACATTGCCATGCAACATCCATCTTCTCATGACTTGATCTTCATGTCATACATGCTTTTTGCTTGATCGATGAGCCGCATGCTAGTTGGGCCTTACCCTAATCATTGCTACATGACGCGCTAGTATCATTGCATTTCCTGCTACACTGGCAGAGGCATACATTTGCATACATCTTGATAGTTTCATTTTCTTTATGTTGAGTACTTTTGTAAAGTGTGAAAGATCTTCTATACTTCTTGTAATAAATAGAGTGTTGCCCCTAAAGTAAGGAAAAGATCCCAAAGAGGACAAAATCAAAAGATCCCAAAGAGGACAAATGAGAGGTAAATAGAAAGAGCCATTGAGGCCACAAAAAAAATAGAAAAAAAGAGAAAAAGAAATAAAAAGAGAGAAGGGGCACACTACTATTCCTTTTGAGAGATCCACACTCGTACTCCATCTTATACCTTGTACTCCATAGAGATTATCATTCATGCATATAGCTATGTGGGGACCTTCACACTATAGAACTTGGCTTGTATATTCCAATGATGAGCCTCCTCAAAAGAGCTCTAGGTCTTCTTGAGCAAGCAAGTTGGATGCATCCCCCACTAGTTCCATTGGAGAGCTTATCTTAGCTCGTATGTGCATCCGTTGCATGGCAATCCCTACTCCTCACATCATATCTATCATTTGGCTTTCTCTCGCCTATGATTGTCCTCATTGATGTGAGCCTTTCACACCTTTTTTGTCTTCCCCCTTCATCATTTTTCTCTCTTTGCCGTCCTAAGTGTTAACTTTCTTGCTTACGCTCATCCATTGCATGAGTGCTCAAAATATCGAAAGGGAGTGGATCATTTTGACTTGTACCTGGCTGACGGTCTGGGGATGAGTCAAGATAAGATTCCAAAGAAGACCAAGTGTGAAACTTTAGTAGATTAAGTTCTCAACAATACAAAAACTATGTTTTACTCTCTCGTATATCCCTATACCCTTTCTTGCACGCAAACACCATTTGAGACATTCGAGTCACGGACAGCGAGAGCTCTTGCACCTTTATATTCTTATGTTGCTTGTTACAATGCTAATATAGACTCTTGCTTATTATGAATTGAATTGAATTACATGCCTTGATTGCTTTACTTAAAAAAGTTCTTATATGGTTGATAGCATGTCACCACAGAAATTATGCTTGTTATCATTTACCTACTCGAGGACGAGCAGGAATTAAGCTTGGGAATGTTGATACGTCCAAAACGTATCTATAATTTCTGCTTGCTCCATGTCTCTTTTGTGTGATATTGCTATGATATTTATGCACTTCCATACACTTTTGATCATATTTGGACTAACCTATTAACTCAGTGCACCACAGTGCCAGTTCCTGTTTTCTGCTGTTTTTCTATTTCAGGTTTCCCCCATATTAAAAGTGCCCAAAAAATTCCGAGAAAAATACAGGAAAAATCAGCGTACAGGAAGCTTCGAGAATCACCAAAGCAGGGCCAGAGGGGAGCCAGGGGTGGCCCAGGCGGCCACCCGGCGCGGCCCCACCCCTGGCTGCGCCTGGGGCCCCCTCTCCGCCTCTGGTGACCCCCCTTTGCATATATATTCCTCGCGTCCCGAAACCCTCGAGGACGGAACCCTTTTTCGCGATCTCGCCTCTGTTCCGCCGCCGCCGCGCTTCCAAGATCGGGAGCATCAGGAGAACTCTTCCCGGCACCCTGCCGGAGGGGAGAACCACCACCGGGAACTTCTCCACCACCATGGACGCTTCCCGGATGAGTCGTGAGTAGTCCACCTTGGACCATGGGTCCATGATCAGTAGCTATGTGATGTTCTCCTCCCCTCTTTGCTCTTCATGGTTTAGACCTCGTGAGCTGCCCTACATGATCGAGGCACATATGTAATCTTCATGCTGTTGCTTTGCTGAGTTTGCTGGGATCCGATGGATTATGAGATTATGTTAAGATTGTGTGTGAGTAATATATTTGATTCACCTCTTTTATATTTATATTCTTGAGTAATTCTTGCATGTTCTCCATTGCTGTTTATTGCTTTGGCCGAGTAGTAGGTAGTAACTCCAAGAGGGAGCGTTATTCTTGATTGTGGGTTCATGCCCCTTGATGACTAGCTTGAGTGACAGAAACATGAGTCTAGGGGATGTGTTGTTGCCACAAGGGGGAAAACAACGGTGCTTGTACTTGCGGGTGCAAGGATTGTTTACTTTACGCAAAGTTCTTTTAATGCAGTTGTCTGTTGCTTTGAGCTTACACTTTGGGTGGGATTCGCAACTTCATACCAGCGAGATGTTCTGGATAGATATCTCAAGGTGGATGATTAGTAGTAGATGCAGATGGATTTCGGACTACTTGCCTTGGCGTATCGCCCATGCTTTTGAGCCTCTACCTTTCCTTGCAGCATAGTTAGCATTGGTTTGCGCACATAATCCTGTCAATTGCCCAGCTGTAATTTGTTTACCTCGCTTTGCTGTTTTATCGTCTTTTGGGAGAGAGACATCACTAGTGAACATCATGGGACCCCGGTCCATATTACCACCACTGATCACACCCGCTATTTACTTCCTGTTCTTATTTCCTAGTTGCAGTCATACCTATCATTATTATCTCTTGTGTTTGATCCTTTGTAAACAACAAGGCCGGAGGGATTGATGATACGTCCAAAACGTATCTATAATTTCTGCTTGCTCCATGCCACTTTTGGGTGATATTGCTATGATATTCATACACTTCCATACACTTTTGATCATATTTGGACTAACTTACTAATCCAGTGCACCCCAGTGCCAGTTTCTGTTTTCGGCTGTTTTTGTATTTCAGGTTTTCACGTTTCGAGAACTATCCAGAAAAATCCAGAAAAATTATATAAAAAATCAGCGTTCCGGAAACAACACTGCGTTCGAAGGGCAGCCTGGGGGGGGGGGGCACAGGGGCTCCAGGCGCCCTGTGGGTGCGCCCCCTTGGGCCGCGCCGGGGGGGTGCCTGGGCCCCCCGAGGCTCCCCCGATGCCCTACTTTGGCTTATATTTAAAGGACCCTCCGAAACCCTCAAAAGAGGAACTCTTTTCGCGATCCCATCTCTGTTCCGCCACCACCGCCGCTTCCAAGATCGGGAGCACCAGGAGAACTCTTCCCGGCACCCTGCCGGAGGGGAGGATCATCACCGGGAGCTTCTCCACCGCCATGGACGCCTCCCGGATGACTCGTGAGTAGTCTCCCTTGGACCATGAGTCCATGACCAGTAGCTATGTGATGTTCTCCTCCCGTTCTTGTGCTTCACTAATTAGTTCTCGTGAGCTGCCCTACATGATCGAGGCACCTATGTAATCCTTATGCTGTTGCTATGTTGAGTTTGCTGGGATCCGATGGATTATGAGATTATGTTCAGATTGATCTTGAGTAATATATTTGATTCACCTCTTTTATATTTTAGTTCATAAGTAATTCTTGCATGTTCTCCGTTGTTATTTATTGCTTTGGCCGAGTAGTAGGTAGTGACTCCAAGAGGGAACGTTATGCTCGATTGTGGGTTCATGCCCCTCGATGACTAGCTTGAGTGACAGAAACAAGAGTCTAGGGGATGTGCTGTTGCCACAAGGGGGAAAACAACGGTGCTTGTGCCCGCGGGTGCAAGGATTGTTTACTTTACGCAAAGTTCTTTTAATGCAGTTGTCTGTTGCATTGAGTTTACACTATGGGTGGGACTCGCAACTTAATACCAGCGAGATGTTCTGGATAGATATCTCAAGGTGGATGATTAGTAGTAGATATTGATGGATTTTGGTCTACTTACTTTGGCGTACCGCCCATGCTTTGAACCTCAACCTTTCTTGCAATGTAGTCAGCATTGGTTTGCGTTCGTGGTCCTGTCAATTGCCCAGCTGTAATTTGTTTACCTCACATAGCTGTTTTATCGTCTTTTGGGAGAGAGACATCACTAGTGAACATCATGAGACTCCGGTCCATATTACCATCATTGATCACATCCACTATTTACTTTCCGTTATTATTTACTATTGCAAAAACTATCTATCACTACTATCACTGCTTTTAACCCTTTGTGAACTACAAGGTCGGAGGGATTGACAACCTCTCTGTACTCGTTGGGAGCAAAGTTATTTGTATCTGTGTGCAGGTCCACGTTGATTGCTAGTTGCGCCGTTAGCAGTTGACACCTACTTGTTGAACCTAGGAGTCTCTGGGGAATCGATCCTTGGCATCTTTGCTAGGGGAAAACACTTCTACTTACTGCATCTTACACCTTCCACTTGGGGTAACCAACGAGGGGTTCGAGGCCCATCAAGAGGTATTTTCTAGCGCCGTTGCCGGGGACTCCACTCTTCAGGATAGGGGAGTTGCATGCTATCTTTTACCTTTGATTTTTAGTCTTGTCAGTTTACCTTTCATTTTTGCTTTAGTTCCTTTTTATCGAAAATCACAAAAATAGTTATTTTGCTTGCTTGCTACTATGGGTTCCATCGAGAACACCAAGTTGTGTGACTTCACTAGTCACAACAACGATGACTTTATCAGCACACCTATCACTACACCTGCCACTTCAGCACCTTCATATGAAATTAAACCTGCTTTACTGAACTTAGTTATGAAAGAACAATTCTCCGGTGCTGGAGATGATGCTGCTTTACACTTGAACAACTTTGTTGAACTTTGTGATATGCAAAAGTACCAAGAAATAGATGGTAATATTGTTAAGCTTAAGCTTTTTCCTTTCTCCTTGAGAGGAGGAGCTAAAATTTGGTTTCAGTCTTTGCCTAGAAATAACATAGATTCATGGGACAAGTGCAAAGATGCTTTTATCGGAAAATACTATCCACCTGCTAAAATTATCCAACTTAGAAGTAACATAATGAATTTTAAACAATTGGATAATGAACACGTTGCCCAAGCTTGGGAACATATGAAGTCTCTTATCAAGAACTGCCCTACTCACGGTTTGACTACTTGGATGGTTATCCAAACTTTTTATGCAGGTTTGAACTTTACCTCGCGGAACTTGTTAGATTCGGCCGCGGGAGGAACTTTTATGTCAACTACACTTGGTGCTGCCACAAAGCTTCTCGATGAGATGATGACCAACTATTCCCAATGGCACACCGAATGCGCTCCAACAGGTAGGAAGGTAAACTCTATCGAGGAGATTTCCTCCCTTAATGAAAAAGTTGACTTGATCATGTCTCTACTTTCGAAGCAATCTACTGTTGATCCTCGTGATGTTCCTTTAAATTCTTTGATTGCTCAAGAACAAGTAGATGTGAATTTTATCTCTAGAAACAATTTTAACAGCAATGCTTATAGGAGTAACTTTGGTAACAATTCTAGACCGTTCCCCTCTAACTCTTATGGGAACAACAATGCTTATCCTAGTACCAAGAACTCCAATACTGAACTAGAGACCATGCTTAGAGATTTCATCACTACCCAAAAAGCCTTTAATAAGAATGTAGAAGAGAAACTACATAAACTAGATGATCTTTCTTTTAAGGTAGACCACTTAGCCAATGAGGTAAAATTGCTAAAAATTGAAACTTCTCCTCTTAAGGAGAGGGAAGTCATCCCTATTAATGCTACTCAAGTACAAATTAATGAAAATATTAGGATGATGGCTAAGCTAAAAGAAAGATGGGTTAGAGAAAGGGAGGAAGAGGAAAGAATTAAGAGCCTTCCTACCCACCACACTGTTGCTACTATCCAAGTTATTGAGGATGTTCACACTCTTAGCACCCAATGTACTCCTGGTCCCAATGGACCTATTAATGGTGATGCTATGACTATAGAAGCTACCAAACAAGTGAACCTTAAGGACACCACTACCGCTTTACTTGATGCTCGTGACCTTGATTTTGATAATTGCACTCTTACCGAAGTTATTGATTTCCTTCACAAGATGTCTAGAGATCCCCGCACTAGCACGCTTAACCTTGCCTTCACAGAGCATATCAGTAATGCTCTCATCAAAGCTAGGGAGGAGAAACTTAGAGTAGAAGCCTCCATACCTAGAAAGCTAGAAGATGGTTGGGATTCTATGATTAAAATTAAGATAAATAACTTCTCATGCTTTGCTTTATGTGATATTGTAGCTAGTACTTCTATTATGCCCAAAAGACTATATGATATGCTTAAATTGAAACCTTTTGATTCTTGTTCTTTTGGTAATGTTCTCGTTGATTCTTCCATAAAGAAACCTTTGGGGAGGGTCGACGATGTTCTTATTGTTGTCAATGATAATTATGTGCCCGTTGATTTCACTATTATGGATATTGAATGTGATCCTTCATGTCCAATTATTTTGGGACGTCCCTTTTTGCGCACCGTTGGTGCTGTCATTGACATGAAAGAGGGTAATATAAAATTTCAGTTTCCTCTCAAGAAAGGGATGGAACACTTCCCTCTAAAGAAGATCAAGTTACCTTTTGAGTCCGTTGTACGGGCTAGCTATTCTTTTACTCTTGATAAAACTTGATCTATGCATTATGCCTAGCTTAAAGGCATAAAAGAAAGCGCTTTTGGGAGGCAGCCCACATGAATAAATTTTTTGCTTTTGTTGTGTCTTGATGTTGTTTACTGCTGTAGCATCATCATTGTATCTTTGCTTTTCATATTTGTGCCAAGTATAGCCTCCGATTGCTAGAAAGTTCAAAAGTTGTGAGGTGCTGTCCAGGAAACAGATTCTGTCCTTGGATAGGAAAATTTTTATAAATCACCAGGTCATCTTTTTGGTCTGAATTTTTTCGACAGCATTCTCTATATAATTGTCTTTCGTGCGTCAGTTCTGAGTTTTTTTATTTGAGTTGCAGAAGTATCCCGAACAGATCAATTACTGCCTGCTGTTCTGTTTTTCACAGATTCTGTCCTGTTTTGCCTTACCTTCACTTTGCAAATTAAGAACTTGCTTTTTCTTTGCAAAAACCTTTTGGCAATCTTGAGAAACAGTAGAACTTCAAGAATATCCTTACTTCCAGCAAGGTATAATTATTTTATTAAGGGTACTAACCTCGCTAATCAGATTATGATGAGTTATGTATGAAGGGAGTTTTCAAGTGTGCGAGGGAAGATGATAAAAAGATTCAGGAGTGTCAAGCGCTCAAGCTTGGGGATGCCCCCGTGCACCCCCAAGTAATATTCAAGGAGACTCAAGCGTCTAAGCTTGGGGATGCCCCTGTGCATCCACTTCTCCATCAACACTATCAGTTCGTCTTTCGTTTCGCTATATTTTTATCACTTCATGTGTTATGTGCTATGCTTGGAGCGTCTTGCTTTTAGTTTTCTTTTTAGTTTTTCATAACGAGTCGGAACCCAGCATTCCTTTATGTGGGAGAGAAACACGCTCCACCTCTACCTAGAACATTACATAGAATTTTCATGTCTATCTATGCTGTGTGTGTTCTTTGTCTTTTAATAGCTACTATCGTACTCTGCTCTTAGTATTCATGCTTATCTTTTCAAGAGCTTTTATTTAGTTGGTTGCTTGAACTCTCTTTAATTACCATGCTCACCTTATTAAGAGAGTTTGCTTCCGTTGCATGGGTTAATGTGTCTATGATAAAGATGCTACTTGCATGATGGTGCTTAGTAGTTCAGGTTTTCTTTTGGTTAATCTTAAATAGCTGGGGGGGTTCCCAATGTGTTATTGGAGTACCAACTTGGTTTGTTTGCCTATGATGTGGTATGGTTTAGTAATATCTTCCTTCGAGAATTTATTTTGATTGACTTGGCATATGCTCACGCATATTCAAGACTGTAAAGAAAGTCTGTCAAGCCTTGATGATCTTTTGTTTCTAAGTAGCGATATAACTACCATGCCTGATTCAATATTGCTTTGTCGCTCTGCATGATTATGACCGTCATTGCTCTCTTAGTTGGTCGCTCCCAGTCTTTTGCTAACCTCCACCTGTACTAAGCAAACTAACCATGCAATACATAGCTCATGGGAAAGTAGCCTAAAAACTATTGTGGTAAAGAATATGTTGCTTATGTATCTTATTTCTTATAAGTTGCTTGCTGAGCGGTAACCATGTTTCTGGGGACGCCATCAACTGTCACACTTTTGTTGAATATCATGTGAGTTGCTATGCATGTTCGTC
>LR738713.1:588775375-589009791 GCA_902687465.1 Secale cereale
TAACTATGCATATTGTTAGAGAAGAACATTGGGCCGCCAACCAAAGCCATGCATCATGGTGGAAGTTTTAGCTTGGACCTTAATCCTCAAACTCTTATGAGAATATGCTTATGCATTAAAGAGGAGTCCATCATCTATTTTCTATGTTGTCCCGGTATGGATGTCCTCAAGTTGAGATCTATCAAAAACGAGAAATCAAATGCGATCTATCTCCTTGGACCTTTGTACAGGTGGCATAGAGGTACCCCTTTGTGACACTTGGTTAAAACATATGTAATGCAATGATAACCCATGGGGATCCGAGCTAATTAGGACAAGGAGCGAGCACTATTGGTATTTGATGCATGAGGCTTGCAACTTATAGGATGTTTATGCATGACACAGATGAAGTACTACTACCGTTGACACAATTGCTTCCATGTTTTTAAAATAAAAAGCTTTAGCACCTAACCTTTCTTTTACCTTTATGTTGAAGCACCAACTACTGAGAGCATGATTGTCATTCTGAGTGTAATGTGCATTGTCCCAAAGTAGCATTGTCTTTTGCATGATTGTGATATCGTTTATTCTGAAATGATTGTATCTAGTCATCACTTAAACCTTGAAAGTGCCCTTGCATTTATGTTTTGCATCACAAAAGGGGGCAAGCTAGATATCACTTTATCATATTTGCACATCATGTTCATTGCAAATCTTTTTGATGTTTCAGTTTCATGTTGTAAAACTTTCAGTCATTTGTGATTTTCTCTTGAGGCAACTTAATTACTTTAGAATCATTGTCTCAGTAAGCTTTTGTCATATGACTATGAGAAAGTCCTATATGGTTAATAGCATGTCACCACAGAAATTATTCTTGTTATCATTTACCTACTCGAGGACGAGCAGGAATTAAGCTTGGGGATGTTGATACGTCCAAAATGTATCTATAATTTTTGCTTGCTCCATGCCACTTTTGGGTGATATTGCTATGATATTCATACACTTCCATACACTTTTGATCATATTTGGACTAACTTACTAATCCAGTGCACCCCAGTGCCAGTTTCTGTTTTCGGCTGTTTTTGTATTTCAGGTTTTCACGTTTCGAGAACTGCCCAGAAAAATCCAGAAAAATTATATAAAAAATCAGCGTTCCGGAAACAACACCGCGTCTGAAGGGCAGCCTGGGGGGGGGGACACAGGGGCTCCAGGCGCCCTGTGGGCGCGCCCCCCTGGGCGGCGCCGGGGGGGCGCCTGGGCCCCCCGAGGCTCCCCCGATGCCCTACTTTGGCATATATTTAAAGGATCCTCCGAAACCCTCAGAAGAGGAACTCTTTTCGCGATCCCATCTCTGTTCCGCTGCCGCCGCCGCTTCCAAGATCGGGAGCACCAGGAGAACTCTTCCCGGCACCCTGCCGGAGGGGAGGATCATCACCGGGAGCTTCTCCACCACCATGGACGCCTCCCGGATGACTCGTGAGTAGTCTCCCTTGGACCATGAGTCCATGACCAGTAGCTATGTGATGTTCTCCTCCCGTTCTTGTGCTTCACTAATTAGTCCTCGTGAGCTGCCCTACATGATCGAGGCACCTATGTAATCCTTATGCTGTTGCTATGTTGAGTTTGCTGGTGTCGGGGAAACTGGTCGCCCACGAACACCTATGGGACCGGAGCCCCTTTTACGGTACGGCAAGGGTGCGGAGGGAGCACGGAGAGCAGATCGAGGGGCACACGCGGGCCGTTTACCCAGGTTCGGGCCGCACGGATGCGTAAAACCTTACTCATGCTTTTGGTTGTATTGAGTTCTTGAGCTCGGGAGTTTGAAGATCTACAGTGCTAGCTACACCGAGCGTGGGAGTGGTCGAGTTTATGGGATCGAACCCCCTCTACGTTGTGCATGGGCCTCCTTTTATAGCTCAAAGGGGTCACCGACAGGTGTCAATGTAGAGGAGGGTAAAAGTGTAAAATTGGTGGTAGTTGTAACAGTGCATGAACAGTGTATGTACAGTGGATGTACAGTGGTCTATACCTAACCCTGACGATGGGGGACAAGGGCATTGAATGCCCGTCGCCGTCACCCCAAAAGCGTCTGCCCGGGCGTCTCCGTTCGCCACGACGATGGCCTCGTCACCGCGGCTCGCCACCATGTACCCCAGGCTGCACAGCCATCCGCCACGTGCCCCTGGAAGGGCCCCAGGGCGACGCGTGGCCTGATGAGCTGGAGCGCAGGCACACAGTTTAAGCCTTCCCCGGCAAGCACCTTGCCAGGGTTGCTATCTTGCCGGGCCCGGAAGCTTGTCGCTCTCCGGGTCCTGCCGGGGCGCAGGATGCGCCGCGATATATCTTCTGAGGCGCTGTTCCCTGGCCTCCCTGGCAAGCTCCTCTTGCCAGGGTCTTGTGCTGGAATGATAACCTTGAGCCTAGTGTGGCCTTCCCGGCAAGCTCCTCTTGTCGGGGCCTTGTTTCTTAACTTGAATACTTTGTTCTTGAATGGTTCTAAAGGATCCAGAGCGGGCCTTGGCGGGCGCGTGGTAAGCCCGACCACGGGACGCTGCTACTGCCCGTGCACAAGTCGGGATACTAAGGTACCCCTACTTTAGTACACCGACAGGAGCCCCCGGGCCTGGGCCACACACGATGCCGAGCGCTGTTGGGCCAGGCCCAAAACAGTGCACGGGCACACGCGGCCCACGGCACGCCGTTTCCCACTCTGCCTCAGCCGCATCCCTCCTTAACGGCATGCGTCGATTGCGGCGTCGTGGGAGAGATCGTGGCATGTTTCTTTAATGGGAAAATGCGGAAAGTCCCCCACTTCCCCCTTAAAAGCAGAGGAAGCAGGGGCAGTTTCCCCCCCCCATTGCCTTCATTGTGTCTTCAATCTCCAGAAACCCCCGCCGCTCTCCGCCTCCCCAAAGGTCGACAGAGAGCCGAGCTCCGCCCTTCCTCCACCGTCTCCAGCATCTGCAGCGCCGTCAACCTCCCTCGCCGTCCCCGCCATGTCCCCGAAGAGCGACAAGGCGAAGAGCGACAAGGCGAAGAAAGAGAAGTCCGACAAGGCGGCGAAGCTGGCAGCCATGCAGAGGAGGATGGTGGTCTTTCCGCCGAGGCTTGGCGCGAGGGAGCTGCGGGACAAGTATTACCTGTTCTGGGCGAGGGAGACGAAAGCTCACCCGCGCACCAAGGTCCTCCCCGCCGAAGCCGTCGACCTGTACCCGGGAGGTTACCACTTCTTCGCTTTGTTCTTCCATTGCGGTCTCTGTCCTCCGTATTCAGAGTTTTTCTGCGATGTGATGAACACATACGGATTCCACCTCTTAGATTTTACCCCGAATGCCATCCTCACTTTGGCCGTTTTCGCGCATCTGTGCGAAAACTATGTCGGGGTCCACCCAAACATAGCTCTCTTCCACCACTTCTTCACGCCTAGAGTAGAATCTGGATCCCCACTTTCCGGCGGCAGCTCCTGGATCTTCAGGCTCAACAAGCAGGAGGCGTATTTGATTGGAGAGCTCCGCGGCAAGTGGGAAGAGTGGAGGGCTGATTGGTGCTGGGTCATGGAAGATGAACCCGAGCAATTCACCTCGCCGTGCCGGACTGCAATAGTGCGCGGCAGGGATTGGAGTGACTTGGCCCCGGAGGACGACAAGCTGCAGATTGCTCTCACTAGGATCCTTCGCCTCCGGGCCGCCAACCTTACTGTAGGTGAAGTTGGGGCTGATTTCCTCCGCCGCCGCATTGCTCCTCTACAGGACAGGAGGAGGCCTGCTTGGGAGTTCGGCAACGCGGCAGACTTCATGAGGCTGCGCCCCGGGCTGAATTACAACTTCACTGTCTTGGAACTCAAGGGGATGGTCCGGGAGCTATTCAAACATGACCCCAAGCACAAGGAGTGGTTCACCCCATCCCGAGGAGTAGTTCTGTTGTGCAATAATACTGCTCTTAGTGCCATCCGCGCGGCAATGCCTGAGTGCGACTCCCACAGGGTTGTTCCCACTTGGCTGATGCCTTCAGAGGAGACCGTGCAGGCCTTCTTCGACAGCCTGGTCGAACGGCCACGCAACCCCGAGGAGAAAAAGGGCCTTACCCGGGCGACCACCGACCGGGATCTGGCATATATAGCCAACAGGATGGAGGAGGCCGCCGCAGCGGCGGCCGCGGGTGAGTTTGGGTACACCGTGGAGGAGGCGGAAGCGGCGGATGCGGTGAGCCAAGCCGAGGAGGAAGAGATCCTCAAGCTGTTGAAGATTGCGCCCGAGGAGTTTTCCGGGGAGCCTGCCGGGGCGAGCGATGCTGCCAGGCAAGGCACCGAGTCCAGTGGGCCCGCCGAGGAGGACGCCGAATCAGGCGATTCCGACGAAGACTCGGGCGGGTCACTGAACCTCGACGACGCCTCCTCATCCTCGGAAAACTCTCCGCCACCACCAAGTCCTCAACCGCAGCAGAAGAAGCGCCTCCGCAAGACCGCTGAGACGGTGAGGCCATCGGCGCCCCGACAGCAGCCGAAGCGCCGTGCGACGCGTGCCACCATGACGAGCAAGGTCGTCAAGGAGGCGCCCGTGTCCCAGCGGCGAGTGGAGGGGGATCCTCCTGAAGCGGCTTTGGTGTTCCTTCCGCCCCTCGATCCTCGGGGACTACCGGAGCGGGGTCTTCACAACCCACGGCTCCGGAGCCCGCCAAGCGCCCGAGGGAGCCTTCTCCTCCAGCTCCTCGCGCTGGAGCACGCGAGGCGGAGTTTGACTTCTCCGCCCTCAGCTCCGATGAAGAGGAGGAAGAGTAAGCACTTGCAGTTTCTATTTCCTTTGATTTTTGTTCTTGTCTTGATTTCTCTTGCTTGGTTCTCATCTTGTTTGGCTTCCAGGACCTTGACCCAGATGATGACGAAAAGGGCCAAGATCCCTGTGGTTGACCTCGAGGACGACGAGCCTGCCGCAGCGACGGGGGATGCGTCAGCGACAAACTTACCGGACCAGCCTGCTGCTCCGGAGAGCAGCCCCCAGCGTAAGTTCCTTGTTCGCTTTTCTGTTTATCGGGCGCGCTTGAGCTTCTTATCCTTATTGATGTCTTGTTTGCTTGTTGCCTCATGCAGAAGTGGAGCCGCAGCCGCAGGAGCACCAGGAGACCGCTCCCGACGAGCCGCTCGTCCCGCCATCCCCGCCAAGGAGAAGCTCCCCGGCGAGGAAGGGCATCCCGACGAGGGAGGGCACCACAACAAGGGAGGGCACCCCGACAAGGGAAGGCACCCCGACAAGGGAAGGCGCCGGCAGCCCTCCGCTGGCGGGGGCCACTACTACGCCGCCAAGGGAGGACTCCCCGGCAAGGGACCCCGTCGTTGAAGAGGCCCGCGCAGGTAGCCCTTGTACTCTTCTTTTCTTGAATTCATATTTTTTTGGATATTTGCTTGATGGTTCTTTCTTTTCTTTTTGTTCTGTTAGATCCGCCCGCCCCGGAGCCGATGGAGATGGAAACCATCGCCGAGGAGGAAGCGCGCGGCGACGCTGGCGATGGCACCACCGCTGAAGGAACGGCCGGCGCCGACGAGCCAGCCGTTGAGGAGACTGCCCCGACCGCTGATGCGGCAGCTGGGGAAGGGACCGGCGACCGCACTGCTGGCCCTGAGGCCGCAGGAGCGCCGGACGCTGCACCGGCCGCCGACCCCTCCGCCCCTGCGGCTGGGTCGGGCGTCTATCTGGAGGCCGCCAACGGGGTCTTTATCCAAGTCCCGTGGGCGTCTTCATCAAGGGCACCCGCGGAGGGGGAGAGCTTTGACGGAGAAGTTCTTGCCTCCGCCGGGCTGAGGGTTGTTGACGCGCCCGGCAGCAGCAACGAGGCCGAAGAGGAGCAACTCCTACGCCGGCTTCTGGCCGTGTACCGGGCCAGGCAGGCTAAGTTGGAGTCTCGGGAGGCTCTGGCTGCCAAGGCTGGTGCTGATCTAGAGAAGCGTGCCGCGGAGCTCCGTGCCGCCAACCAGGCGGCCCTCCGGAACTTGGCGGAGGAGAGTGAAGAGCTTGCCGGAGCACACCAAGCATTCCTCCTCGAGAAGGCCGAGGTGGTGGAGCAGCAGCGACTGGCCGCCGAGGATCTGTCTCGGCGGGAGGGAGAGCTCAACCAGCGGAAGGTCGACCTCGATAGCCACGAGGACGACCTCACCGCTCGTGAGCAGGTCATTGGCGGGGCTCTGCAGGAGGCGAGGGATGCCACTGCTGTCGCAGAGACCGCCAAGAGGGACCTGGAGGCAAGGGTGGCTCAGATGGAGCTGAACTTGAAGACGAGCGAGGAGAGGGTTGCGGCACTCAACGTGGCACGAGAGAAGGACGCCCACACCAATTCGGTTCTGCAAGTCCGTCTCTCCGAGAAGGGCAAAGAGCTCAACGACGCCAAGGACTCCATCGCAGACTTGGAGCTGAAGGTTTCCACCCTCAACGACTCACTTGACGCTGCCCGGGACCGTGAAACGAAGCTGAAAGAAGACCTCCGGTCTGAAAGGGCGCTGTTGGACAGTGTTGCCCTGTCGCAGAACAACTTCCAGCGGACGGTGGAGCAGTGGACCGAGGAGCTCGTCGCCTCCGTCGTCAACATCGACAAGGAGATGGTGGCATTGAGGGCGGAGCACCTCGTGTACTCCCCCGACGAGAGCCTCCCCCACATCGCCAAGTTGAGCCTGTTCTTCAGAGGGGTGGCGCCGGCTCTCGCGCAGCTACGGGAGAAGATCCCCACGCAGCTGGCCGATGAGGCGCGCCGGCTTTGCATGGGTACTATGGAGCGGGTGTTGTCGAAGATTGTCTACCGCAACCCCGGGATCAATCTCAACAACGTCCTCCGGACCCTGCCGCCCGAAGCTGACCAGGAGGCGCTGAAGGCACAAGTTGCCCATATCGTGGCCAAGGCGGGCAAGATCAAGAGGGTTGACGGAGACCGTGTAGACTAGGCTCCTTTCTTCCTGCTTTCCTTGCCGTTGTCGATCAAGTCATGGATAGTAGTTGGTTAGAATAGCGGCGAGTTATCTCGTAATATAACTTTATTTTGGATAGTCAATGCAGTGTTATCTCCCTTGCTTAGTCCCTTCACTTTGTATGCCTTCCACCCTACGCTTTTAGGGAACTTTCCGGCAAAGGGACCCTTGCCGCGAGCGCTGAGTGCGGGACTCTTAGCGGCCTGCTGGCAACGCCCTTGTCGGCAAGAAACCTTGCCGCAGCTAGTCACAGCACACTTAGATTGTTGAGCGAACTCGAAAACGGAGTAAGGGCGCGACACTTGTCGCAGCTCACTTAAGCCGTTGAGCGTGCTCGAAACAAAGTAAGGGTGCGGCTAGCCATGGGTAGGTTCCTCCGCGCACAGGTTTTCCATACAAAGTGTGGTTGTTCAAGGAAGGTAACAAAAAATTTGAAATTTTGAATGTTCAAACTTTGTCAACTTATCTTATGTATTCTGTTTGCTTCTTGACAAGGCTTTCCTTCCTTGAATAGCGCTTGGTCCATACCACTATCTCCTCCCCCCCGGCGAACTTGTGTGCGAGGAACACTTCTTCTGTTTAAGAGGGAAAGGAAAAGAGGAGGAAACACGGGTATGGAGCCTTGCGGCTTGTTACTGCTTACCGGGGATGTGTGCTGCACAAAGTGTCAGATGATGCATGCAAGTAAAAAAGAAAGGCATGAAATGACAAATGGTGCGAAGCACGAAAGTTTTACTGATGCACGGGGTCTGCGCCCGGCTTTGTACAAAGGTTTACATGCAACAGCGGCAAGACTTGTACAAAAGGTGGTTGCCGGAGCGGATCACGGCAACCGCGCCTCATGGGTGAAACTTGCGAAGATGCTCAATGTTCCAGGAGTTGCTCACCGGTAAGCCTTCTTCGGTCTCAAGGCGGACAGCGCTGGGCCTTGTGACTTGCCTCACCCGATAAGGGCCTTCCCACTTCGGCGTCAACTTGTTGGAGTTCTTGGCGGACTGAACGCGCCGAAGAACAAGGTCGCCTTCCTCGAGACTCCTGGCCTTGACCTTGTGGCTGTGATAGCGACGCAAGGCTTGCTGGTATCGAGTAGCTCGTACAGCAGCCTGGAGACGGTCCTCCTCGAGGAGCAGTGCATCATCTTGCCGCAGCTGCTCTTGCTCGAGCTCATCGTAAGAGAGTACTCGAGGAGACCCGTATACGAGTTCCGTGGGGAGAACTGCCTCTGCTCCATAGACAAGAGCAAAGGGTGTCTGTCTGGTGGCTCGATTTGGTGTCGTCCTGATTGACCAAAGAGCCGCCGGCAACTCCTCTATCCAGTTTCTCCCACACCTGTGCAGCCTGTCGAAGGTCCTCGTCTTGAGTCCGTGCAGCACTTCAGCATTTGCCCTCTCCGCTTGACCATTGCTCCTCGGGTGAGCAACAGAAGCGAAGCAGACCTTGGCGCCAAGGTCTTGGACGTATTGCATGAAGGTGCGACTTGTGAACTGTGTGCCGTTGTCGGTGATGATCCTGTTAGGGATTCCGAAACGGCAAACAATTGACCTGAAGAACTTCACTGCTGACTGTGCGGTCACCTTTCTCACTGGTTCCACTTCTGGTCACTTTGTGAACTTGTCAATTGCAACGTACAAGTATTCAAAGCCCCCGACAGCACGGGGAAAGGGGCCGAGGATGTCGAGCCCCCAGACCGAGAAGGGCCAGGACAAAGGGATCGTTTGGAGAGCTTGAGCTGGCTGGTGTATTTGCTTGGCGTGGAACTGGCACGCTTCACACTTGGTTACTTGTGCAGTTGCATCTTGGAGGGCTTCTGGCCAAAAGAAACCTTGCCGGAACGCCTTCCCGGCAAGTGCTCTTGCGTCAATGTGGTGGCCACATATGCCTCCATGGATTTCTGCCAACAGCTTCTGTCCATCTTCCCGGGAAATGCATTTCAATCTGACACCATTGAGTCTTCTTCTGTATAGCTAGTCGCCGACGAACTGATACATACTTGACTGCCTGGTAATCCTCTCTATCTGTTCTGGTTCTTCGGGAAGTTCCCCAGTTTGAAGAAAACGGACGATTTGCTGCGCCCATGCTGGAGCCTGGGGCTCAACAACAAAGACTAAAGGCACCCGTGCTGCTGCGGGAACGTCAGCTTCTACGGCAAAGACTTGAGGTTCTGCCGGAGCTTCACGTTCCCCGGCAAGCCTGCCGGGGCAAGACTTGCCGGGAACATCTGCTTCAACTGCACGAACCCTTGGGCCCGCAGGAGCAGTCTGTTCCTCAGCAACTCGGTCGTCGATCTTGGGGACCTTGGCGGCGGCTTCAGGAAGATCCGCCGGCAAGTAGTCGCCGGAGTCCAACTTTCTTTTCTTGTTCTGCCCAACTGATGGTGTAACAGATGGTTGAGTTAACTTGAGCAGGAAGGTCCCTGGTTCCACAGGTAACTTCATTGCAGCACACTTTGAGAGGCCATCTGCGATATCATTTTGAGCTCTTGGAATGTGCTCCATCTGTAGGCCTTCAAAGTGTTCTTCAAGCTTCCTCACTTCATCGACATAAGCTTCCATCAAAGGGCTTTGGTAGCTCTTGTTTACTTGTCGGACTACCAACTACGAATCTCCCCGCACAATCAGCTTCTTGATCCCAAGTTCGGCAGCAATCCTGAGGCCGGCAAGCAAACCTTCATACTCTACAGTATTGTTTGTCGCTTGCTCCTTGGGAAAGTGCATCCGAACAACATACTTGAGGTGCTCTCCGGTGGGCGCTATGAGTAACACACCAGCACCGGCGCCTTGCAGCGAGAAGGCACCATCGAAGTACATTATCCAATCTTTGCTCGCTTCTTGGACGGGGATGTTTGTCTCTTGAACTTCTTCATCTGGCGTTGGGGTCCATTCCGCTATGAACTTTGCCAATGCTCGGCTCTGTATAGTTGAAGTACTCTCAAACTTGAGACCAAAGCTTGACAGCTCTAGTGCCCACTCGACGATCCTGCCTGTTGCTTCTGGATTCTACAATATCCTTTTCAACGGAAAGCGAGTGACCACCGTTATCTCGTGTGCTTGGAAGTAGTGGCGCAGCTTTCTTGAGGCCATGAGGAGGCCGAAAAGTAACTTCTGCACCCCAGAGTATCTTGATCTAGCCCCCTGCAAGAGGGAACTTACAAAATAAACCGGGCGCTGCACCATCTTCTTTCACGCTTCTCCTTGTTCCTGCGCAGACTTGTCCTTGTCGGGGCCAGAGCTTGTCGGGGAGGCCGCCCGCTTGTCGCTGGAAGTGCTTGCCGGGGTCGTGGGCTCTTCCTCTGCCTCCCTCTCCGCTACCAACGCAGCACTAACCACTTGATTGGTTGCTGCTAAGTATAGCAGCAACTTCTCTTGTGGCTTAGGTGCGACAAGTATTGGAGTAGAGGACATGTATCCTTTCAAGTCTTGCAGCGCTGCCTCCGCTTCCGGAGTCCATTTCATAGGACCTGCCTTTTTCAAGATTTTGAAGAAAGGCAGGGCGCATTCTGCAGACTTTGAAATGAACCTGCTGAGGGCAGCCACACAACCTGCAAGCCTCCGTACATCCTTGACGCGCTTTGGGGCTTCGATCTGCTCGATGGCCTTGATCTTGTCGGGATTGGCTTCAATCCCCCTCTGGGACACAAAGAACCCGAGAAGCTTGCCGGAGGGGACTCCGAAAACGCACTTCTCGGGGTTCAACTTGAGTTGTATCTTGCGCAGATTCTCAAAAGTTTCTTCTAGGTCTTGTATCAGGGTATCTTTGTCCTTGCTCTTGACCACTATATCATCCATGTAGGCTTCTACATTCCTGTGTATCTGTGGCTCAAAAGCAGTGTGGACCACCCTTGCGAATGTTGAGCCCGCATTCTTCAATCCAAAGGGAATCGTATAAAGCAATATGTGCCACATGGGCTAATGAATGCGGTCTTCTCTTCGTCTTCCTCAGCCATGAATATCTGATGGTAACCTGAGTATGCATCGAGAAATGAAAGCAACTCGCATCCAGCCGTGGAGTCCACAATCTGGTCAATGCGCGGCAAGGCAAATGGATCCTTGGGACATGCTTTATTCACATAGGTGAAGTCTATACAAAGTCTCCACTTCCCATTGACTTTGCGCACGACAACTGGATTGGCCAGCCACGTGGGATGGAGTACACCTCTAACGAGGCCTGCTGCTTCCAACTTCTTAATCTCTTTGGCAATGAACTCTTGGCGCTCCACCGCTTGCTTCCTGACCTTCTGCTTGACGGGCCGCGCATGAGGACAAACAACAAGCTTGTGCTCAATTACTTTCCTGGGAACGCCGGGGATGTCAGACGGTTGCCATGCGAACACATCGACATTCGCCCGCAGGAAGGCAACGAGCGCGCTTTCCTATTTGGGGTCGAGTGTAGCACTGATGGTGAAGGTACCACCAGTGCCGTCCTCCTTGGCGGACACCTTCTTGGTTGCCGGTGGAGCCGCCATTCTCTTCTTGCACTTGCCGGTGGAGCTCGATGGTGCGTCCTCGACGGCAGCGCAGCGCGTTTGCCAGAGTGGGCCCCAGAGCTCTTGCCGGATTTGGTCTTGGTCTTCGCCCCGGGAGCTTCAGCGGCAAGTGTCTTGCTGTCTGCCACGGCTGCTGCGTCCCGGTAGATCTTGTCGGTGCAAATGAGCGCATCCTTCTTGTCGCCGGGGGCAGAGATGACGCTTATTGGCCCTGGCATCTTGAGCATGTTGTAAGCATAGTGGGAGGCTGCCATGAACTTGGCGAGCGCAGGACGGCCAAGTATCCCATTGTATGGTAATGGGATATCGGCAACGTCGAACGTGATCCTCTCCGTCCTGAAGTTAAGCTCTCCGCCAAGGGTCACCGGCAGCGTGATCTTCCCCTTCGGCTTGCTCCTTCCCAGGTTGATTCCTTGAAAAGTCCTGGTTTCCTCGAGCTCGCTGTCGGGGATCTGCAGCTTCTTGATCACAGCGGAGGAGATCAAGTTGAGGCCGGCCCCGCCGTCTACCAACATCTTGGTGACCTTGAGGTTGCGGATAGTTGGTGAAACCAACATCGGCAAACACCCGACCGCAGTTGTGCGGTCAGGGTGGTCCTCAAGGTCGAAGATGATGGACGTGCCGGACCATTTCAGCAGCCTGCGTGACTCGACGGGTGGCTCAGCTGCATTCACTTCCCGCACCCATTGTTTGAGTTGGCGGTGGGAAGTGTGCAGAAAGGCACCTCCATCGACACACATAACTTCTGTGGCCTTCTGGAACTCCTGCTCGCTGTTATCTCCGTCATCCATGTCCTCGTCATCGTCTTCATCTTCATCCTTGTCGCGGCCCCGGGGAGGCCTGTCTCCTTGCCGCTGCTTGGCCTTGCCGCGGCGTCCTCCCCGGCCATTGAACGGCCGCTTCTTGCTGGGCTCTCCTCCGCCTCCTTGGGCCTTCTCCTTGTCGCGACGCTCGTATTCAGCCTTCTGCTGTTCTACGAGGTACTCTACTCTCTTGAAGTTCTGGAGATCGTGGCCCTTGGTGCGGTGGATCTTGCAGTACTGCTTGTCGGAACCGTCCTGCTTGTCGGCTGCTGCTACAGGGGTGGCTTCCTTGCCGGAGCCACCAGCCTGTGTCTTCTTGGCGGCAGCCTCCTTGCCGGACTGCTCGACAACTAGTACCTCCTTGTTCTTCTTCTTCTTGTTGTTCCGCCGCCGGTTTTTCCTTGCCATGGCGGCATCCTCGCTGTCACTTCCTCCTGCTCCAGTATCCTCTCCGGGGAGTCTCCTTCCTTCTTCAGCGCGCGCACACTTGTCAGCCAGAGCGTAAAGCTCGCTGACGTCCCGTATCTTGGTCATCGCCATCTCTTCCCTCATCCGGCGGTTACGCATGTTCTGGTGGAACGCGCTGATAACCGCGGCAGGATGGACATCCGGGATGTTGTGCTGAACGCGGCTGAACCTTTGGATGTACTTGCGCAGGGACTCTCCCTCCTTCTGGGCAAGAATGTGGAGATCACTCTCCTGGCCGTGGGGTTTGTGGCCGCCCGTGAAGGCGCCGACAAACTGGTGGCACAGATCTGCCCGAGAAGAGATGGAGTTCTCCGGCAAGTGCATAAGCCAAGACCCGACGTTTGGTTTAAGCACGAGCGGGAAGTAGTTTGCTAAGATCTTCTCGTCGCGTCCCCCGGCAGCCTGCACCGCAATGGTGTAGATGCTGAGGAACTCCGAGGGGTGTGTCTTGCCGTCGTACTTCTCGGGTACGTCGGGATTGAAGTTCTTCATGCTGGGCCATTGGACTTGCCGCAGCTCTCGGGTGAACGCAGGGCAGCCTGCCGCGTACGGCAAGTCGCCCGGTTCACTGGGCGCATGCATGTCGACAGCGGTCCCAGCGCGTTGGTCGGATTGTCTTCGGGCTTCTCTTCGATGCTCGATACGAGTTCGAGCATCCTCTCGTCGCCTGTCGTCAAGGACTTGGCGCTGATCGTGACGAGCCCGCGGATCCGACGACGCCGTGGAGTCATCGTCGACGTTGATCCGGCGAGCTGGCGATTTCTGCTTCCGCGGCGGGGAGTGCACGATAGTTGCACCCCCGGCGGTCTTGTCTCCATCGGCCTTCGCTTGGTCGACTTGCCGCGGCCGTGATGTTGCCGGCTGCTGCGGCGTGTCGTTGTTGGCGAAGGCGATGAGGCTCTGGATCGTAGCCCTCCAGTCTTCGGCCTTGTCCGCCGCTGGAGGGAAGTCGAGGAGCAGTTGGGCTCTAGCTAGAGCTTCTGCTGGAGAGGAGGGAAACGGTGGCGAGCGGTGTGAGGAGCGAGATACGCTCGGACTTCTAACCGCGTTAGAAGGAGCATGTTCTCGCCCCGGCGACCGCACCTTGCTCGTGCCAGCACGCTGGCCTTGAGCGTCCCGCGACCCGCCAGTTTGGCCTTGTCCCAGCAGGCGGATGGTACCGTGGGTACTACGTCGCTGCTGGCCCGACACCTCCTGAGAGGGACGGGGTGCATGCACGGACGCCGAGGCTTTGGAGTTCGCCCGGTCGTCCGTCTTGTCCTTGGACTTGGTGGCACCGTGAGTCTCCCCACCGGCGCCCACCCTTCCGCCGGCGTCTCCCCCACCAACCGTCGGTTCTGGTGGTGGTGGGATCGACGCGGACGGGCCTCCAACCTCCGAAGCCTTCTTCTTCGGAGGCATGTTGATGTAGTCGATGAAGTTGTTGAAGCTAGTGAAGTTACTGGAGGTTGCGCCCGCGTGAGCGCCGGATTAGGTTCGCACAACCTCGACGCCCCCCTACCTGGCGCGCCAAAGATGTCGGGGAAACTGGTCGCCCACGAACACCTATGGGACCGGAGCCCCTTTTACGGTACGGCAAGGGTGCGGAGGGAGCACGGAGAGCAGATCGAGGGGCACATGCGGGCCGTTTACCCAGGTTCGGGCCGCACGGATGCGTAAAACCCTACTCCTGCTTTTGGTTGTATTGAGTTCTTGAGCTCGGGAGCTTGAAGATCTACAGTGCTAGCTACACCGAGCGTGGGAGTGGTCGAGTTTCTGGGATCGAACCCCCTCTACGTTGTGCATGGGCCTCCTTTTATAGCTCAAAGGGGTCACCGACAGGTGTCAATGTAGAGAAGGGTAAAAGTGTAAAATTGGTGGTAGTTGTAACAGTGCGTGAACAGTGTATGTACAGTGGATGTACAGTGGTCTATACCTAATCCTGACGGTGGGGGACAAGGGCATTGAATGCCCGTCGCCGTCACCCCAAAAGCGTCTGCCCGGGCGTCTCCATTCGCCACGACGATGGCCTCGTCACCGCGGCTCGCCACCGTGTACCCCAGGCTGCACAGCCATCCGCCACGTGCCCCTGGAAGGGCCCCAGGGCGACGCGTGGCCAGATGAGCTGGAGCGCAGGCACACAGTGTAAGCCTTCCCCGGCAAGCACCTTGCCGGGGTTGCTATCTTGCCGGGCCCGGAAGCTTGTCGCTCTCCGGGTCCTGCCGGGGCGCAGGATGCGCCGCGATATATCTTCTGAGGCGCTGTTCCCTGGCCTCCCTGGCAAGCTCCTCTTGCCAGGATCTTGTGCTGGAATGATAACCTTGAGCCTAGTGCGGCCTTCCCGGCAAGCTCCTCTTGCCGGGGCCTTGTTTCTTAACTTGAATACTTTGTTCTTGAATGGTTCTAAAGGATCCAGAGCGGGCCTTGGCGGGCGCGTGGTAAGCCCGACCACGGGACGCTGCTACTGCCCATGCATAAGTCGGGATACTAAGGTACCCCTACTTTAGTACACCGACAGCTGGGATCCGATGGATTATGAGATTATGTTTAGATTAATCTTGAGTAATATATTTGATTCACCTCTTTTATATTTTAGTTCATAAGTAATTCTTGCATGTTCTCCGTTGTTATTTATTGCTTTGGCCGAGTAGTAGGTAGTGACTCCAAGAGGGAACGTTATGCTCGATTGTGGGTTCATGCCCCTCGATGACTAGCTTGAGTGACAGAAACATGAGTCTAGGGGATGTGCTGTTGCCACAAGGGGAAAAACAACGGTGCTTGTGCCCGCGGGTGCAAGGATTGTTTACTTTACGCAAAGTTCTTTTAATGCAGTTGTCTGTTGCATTGAGTTTACACTATGGGTGGGACTCACAACTTAATACCAGCGAGATGTTCTGGATAGATATCTCAAGGTGGATGATTAGTAGTAGATATTGATGGATTTCGGTCTACTTACTTTGGTGTACCGCCCATGCTTTGAACCTCAACCTTTCTTGCAATGTAGTTAGCATTGGTTCACGTTCGTGGTCCTGTCAATTGCCCAGCTGTAATTTGTTTACCTCACATAGCTGTTTTATCGTCTTTTGGGAGAGAGACATCACTAGTGAACATCATGAGACTCCGGTCCATATTACCATCATTGATCACATCCACTATTTACTTTCCGTTATTATTTACTATTGCAAAAACTATCTATCACTACTATCACTGCTTTTAACCCTTTGTGAACTACAAGGCCGGAGGGATTGACAACCTCTCTGTACTCGTTGGGAGCAAAGTAATTTGTATCTCTGTGCAGGTCCACGTTGATTGCTAATTGCGCCGTTAGCAGTTGACACCTACTTGTTGAACCTAGGAGTCTCTGGGGAATCAATCCTTGGCATCTTTGCTAGGGGAAAACACTTCTACTTACTACATCTTACACCTTCCACTTGGGGTAACCAACGAGGGGTTCGAGGCCCATCAATTGACAACCTCTCTGTACTCGTTGGGAGCAAAGTTATTTGTATCTGTGTGTAGGTCCTGTCTGTGAAAACTTAGGTTTAACGTCGTGTCTTTCTCTGACCGACGGCTTCGTGTTAATATACTGGGGCGCAACTCACCAGATCGCGTACATGGTTGAGATTACAACTTGAGGTACAAGGGATGAGAGGATAAGGAGATAGAGTTGTTACAAAGATAAACTACATGCTAACAACCTGAACTTATCCTAGCCGAACCATCCCTGAAGCATGCGCCATCAACCTGTCACGACCAGGCACATTATGCATTGCTTAACATCCTCCCTTAATCACAACTTTGTCAAGTTGAGATTACGCTTGAATTCTTCAAAACTTCTTGTGGGTAATGGTTTTGTGAAGCCATCTGCTACTTGATCTTTGGAATGCACAAAACGAATCTCTAACTGCTGATTTGCAACTCTTTCTCTGACAAAATGAAAATCAATTTCAATATGCTTCGTCCTTGCATGAAACACTGGATTTGCAGATAGGTAGGTTGCACCAAGATTATCACACCATAGACATGGAGCTTTGGTGCTCTTTATGCCGAGTTCTTTCAACATAGACTGCACCCAAATAATTTCTGCCGTAGCATTTGCAAGTGCCTTGTACTCAGCTTCTGTACTTGACCTGGTTACGGTAGCCAGTTTCTTTGCACACCATGATATTAAATTAGGTCCAAAAAATACTGCGAACCCACCAGTGGAGCGTCTGTCATCTATGCATCTTGCCCAATCAGAGTCTGAGAAAGCACTGACTAGAGTAGATGAAGATTTGCTGAAAGTAAGACCAAGATTCATAGTATTGTTCACATATCTTACTATACGTTTAGCAGCAGTCCAATGAACTGTAGTGGGTGCATGAAGAAATTGGCATACTTTGTTAACAGCAAATGAGATATCAGGTCTTGTCAGAGTCAAGTACTGAAGTGCCCCTACCAGACTTCTGTAGTTTGTACTGTCCTCTTGATTCAAGAGATCTCCTTCTGTAAGTGAGAGTTTCTCTGAACTGGACAAGGGTGTTGGTGAAGGTTTACATCCTTGAAGACCAACTCTTCTTACCAGATCAGTGGCATATTTTTCTTGAGAGAGATGAAGGCCATCTTCATGTTTCTTGACCTCAATCCCTAGAAAGAAATGCAAGTCTCCTAGATCCTTTAGAGCAAACTCAGCACTTAGATCCTTCAGAAGTCCTGTTATTGCTTCATCAGAGGAACTCGTGACAATTATATCATCAACATAAATAAGAACAAATATGGAGGTATTTGATCTATTGTAAATAAAGAGTGATGTATCAGATTTTGAAGGGGCAAATCCAAGTGCTTGCAGTTTCTGGCTTAGGCGTGAGTACCACGCCCTGGGAGCTTGCTTTAATCCATATAAAGCTTTATCAAGTTTGCACACATGTAGTGGTGCGTTTTTATTCACAAACCCAGGAGGTTGCTTCATGTATACTTCCTCTTCCAGAATGCCATGAAGAAACGCATTCTGTACATCCAATTGTCTGAGGCTCCATCCCCTGGAAACGGCAACAGACAAAACAAGGCGAATAGTGGCAGCTTTAACAACAGGACTAAATGTGTCCTCATAGTCTATGCCGTACCGTTGTTTGAACCCCTTTGCAACAAGTCTTGCTTTGTAGCGATCTATAGACCCGTCAGACTTCCTTTTTATGCGAAAAACCCATTTGCAATCAATTATATTTTTACCTCGTTGTGGCGGCACCAGATGCCACGTTTTATTTTTCTTCAATGCCGAGTTCTCTTCTTCCATGGCCTTCCTCCAACGCGCATCATTCAGCGCCTCTTCAACCGAACTAGGTTCACCTGTAGAGCAACAAGCCAGGCCAAATTTTGTTTTATAGTTAACAGGTTGAATTACCCCTTTTTGGAGACGAGTCCGTGGCTGTACAGGCGAAGCTGCACCAGTCCGAGGCACAGGAGATCCCGCATCAGATCCCAAGGTGGATGCGCCGGACGCTGTACCTGCGCCGTTCCCAGCGCCAGGATCGTCTGTGGCTTCAGCGCGCGAGGAGTCGGTTGCGGGCGGCACAGAAGATCCCGTGTGTGCTGCCGCCGCATCATTGTGCAATGATTACAGGGAAACAGCACCGGATCCCTGGCCCCTGGGCCCCGTCGAATCTGTACGGGGTTGCACGCTCGCTGACTGCCGTCGACGCGTGTAGCAGCGAGGTCCATCCATCGGCCAGCGCCTCTCAGGCAGACACGTGGTCGCCTCTGATTGGCGCGGCCCGGTGTCTTCGGGTGGACGAGTTGTTGGAGCCCGCGTGTCGCCTGGGGAGACGGCGCCGTCGCGCCTGGTGGGCGACGCGGTTTCTGACGCGCTGGCGCCATGCAGCTGCACAGACTCCGAGGCGGATTGCCTGGGTAGGCGCTGCAGCAGCGATCCCGAGGAGGATTTGCCTCCCAAATCTGGACACATCAAATATTGCCCATTGGAGCTGATTTCTTGATCATTTTGAGTGATTTCTTCACCAGTTTTGCTCATGCTTCGTTCTGCTGCATCAACACAGAGCTCATGCACATGGTTATGAGGATTAATCAATGATGAATCAACACAATTATTATTCCCCCTTTGATCAAAACCGGTGAGATGGGAAGGCAGAAGCAAGATTTCTTGACGAAGTAAGGCACCGGCGTTTGGATGGAGATCAACAAAGGGGAACTTGGTTTCATCAAAGACTACATCACGTGAAATGTAGACACGGCCAGTAGAAACATCTAGGCATTTGACACCTTTGTGCATAGCACTGTAGCCAATAAAAACACACTGCTTAGATCGAAACATTAGTTTGCGGTTGTTGTATGGTCTAAGATTGGGCCAACAAGCGCAGCCAAACACACGGAGAGAAGTGTAGTCAGGTTTGGTATGGAGGAGTTTTTCTGTAGGTGTTTCATTGTTGATGACACGACTTGGAAGCATATTAATGAGTGAACAGCGGTGAGGATCGCCTCATCCCAAAACTTTAGTGTCATGGAGGCGCCAGCAAGAAGGGCTAAACCAACTTCTACAATGTGACGGTGTTTGCGTTCTGCCGACCCATTTTGCTGATGGGCGTGTGGGCAAGACACATGATGAGAGATACCAAGTTCTTGAAAGAATGAGTTGAGCTTCTCATACTCGCCTCCCCAATCAGATTGGAGGGCAAGTATTTTGCTATCAAACTTACGTTCAACGAGTGCTTGAAAGTTACGAAAGACTTGAAATACTTCAGAGCGTTTCTTAAGAAGATAAATCCATGAGTATTTGCTATAGTCATCTATGAAGCTCACATAGTATGTGTGTCTACCGACAGAGGACGGGGTAGGCCCCCACACATCAGAAAAAATAAGTTGCAATGGTTTGGTCGAAACACTAGTAGAAATTGGATATGGCAACTGATGACTTTTTGCTCTTTGGCACGAATCACAAATAGTTTCAATATCACGCTCTCCAACATATGGGAGTTTATTTTTCCTAAGCACTCGTTCAACTAAAGGAAAAGCTGCATGTCCTAAACGATCATGCCACCGTGTAGACAATAACTTGGTGGCACTAAAGACTTGTTTATTGAATCTTCTTCGGAGCTCCGGAATCAAGGGGTAGAGCCCGCGAACGCATCTACCTCGATACAGGACCTTCCTCGTTACCTGATCCTTGATCAAAAAGAAGAAAGGGTGAAACTCGAGGAAGACATGATTATTAATGGCAATGCGGTGAATGGAGAGAAGATTTTTAGACGCACTAGGGACATGCAAAAATTTTCGAAGATGAATTGGACGATGATGGGTTTTAATAATTGAGTGACCAACATGACGGATCTTCATACCTTCTCCACTAGTGGTGTGGATGTGATCTTGGGCGCGGTATTTCTCCCGCATGGTCACCTTCTCGAGTTCTCCGGTGATGTGGTTCGTAGCGCCACTGTCCATGTACCAGTTTGTGTCCACGCCATACGATCCATCAGCCGCGGCAGCCACCTTCTCATCCTGAGAGGAGTCATCATCATCGTCAAATCTGTACCAGCAGTCCTTGGCCGAGTGGCCAGGTTTGCCGCAGATCTGACACCGGACGGCATCGGGGCGCGACCGGTTGGAGTTGTTGCGGCGGCCCTGGTTGTTGTTGGAGGAGGGCCGTCCGCCACCACCGTTGTTGCCACGGGGGTTGCTGGTGTTGGGGCCGCCGTTGTGCCTGCCCCTGCCGCGCCCCCGATGACGTGAACCGCCACCACGGCCGCGCATGGCCGCGTTTGCGGAGGACTTGAAGCCGCCGCCGGAGTGGCCCCCTTGGTAGAGGGCAACCCGCTGGTCGAAGTTGCTGATCATGGCGAAGAGGTCGTCGAGTGAGACAGGCGTGGTGCGGGCGTCGAGCGCAGAGACTAGAGGCTGGTACTCCATGTCGAGGGCGGCGATGATGTAGGAGACGAGTTCACCGTCTCCGAGCGGCTTGCCAGCTGCCGCGAGCTCATCTGACAGTGAGCGCATGTGCCCGAAGAAGCTTGCCACGGGCTGCGTCCCCTTCTGCGCGTTGGCGAGGGCGACACGGATGTTGTTGACGCGAGACAGGGACTGGGACGAAAACATGTTCGCCAGTGCTGTCCAGAGATCTTGCGCGTGATCGATCGTGGTGACCTGCACAAGTACCTCCTTGGAGAGATTATTCAGAAGGTATCCAAGTACCTGCTGTTCCTCACGGATCCAGACTTGATGAAGGGGATTCGATGAAGTGTCCTCCTTCCCGTCCTTGTCCTTGGTGACGACGAGTTTGGCCGGCTCAGGCATGGAGCCGTCCACGTAGCCGAAGAAGCCCGTACCACGGAGCTGCGGCGTGACTTGAGTCCGCCAGAGGATGTAGTTGGTGCGAGTCAGCTTCTCAGTGACCTGACCAGAGAGATTGGCCGGTGCGGTGCTGGAGGAGGCAGCCATGGCGGAAGCGGAGGTGGTGGATGGGGATGGTACGTAGATGCAATGTGGAAGAGTTAGGCTGATACCATGTGAAAACTTAGGTTTAACGTTGTGTCTTTCTCTGACCGACGGCTTCGTGTTAATATACTGGGGTGCAACTCACCAGATCGCATACATGGTTGAGATTACAACTTGAGGTACAAGGGATGAGAGGATAAGGAGATAGAGTTGTTACAAAGATAAACTACATGCTAACAACCTGAACTTATCCTAGCCGAACCATCCCTGAAGCATGCGCCATCAACCTGTCACGACCAGGCACGTTATGCGTTGCTTAACACTGTCAACCGCTAAGTTTCTGGCGCCGTTGACACCTTCTTGTCGACCCTCGGAGTCTCACGGGATTCGATCCTTGGTACCTTTGCCAAGTGAAACTTGTTGCTACGCTACATCTCAACCTTCCACTTGGGGTAACCAACGAGGGGCGAGAAGCCATCAGATGGCAATGGAGATGCTGGACGTAGACGATGCGGCATGCGCTAAGTATTTCACTATGATGCTGGAGGGCACATCTCGTACTTGGTTAAAAAGCTTACCGCCCAACTCCATCGGATCATGGGCCAAGTTACGCCACCGGTTTATCAATAACTTCAAAGACACATGCAAGCAGCCGATGTCTACCGTCGATTTAGCTGCCTGTGTTCAAGGAGAGCATGAGTCGACGAGCCAGTGGGTGCGCCGAGTATCGTAGGGTTTAATAAAATCTTTTCCAATGTACCCAAAATGCCCTTCAAAAATGTTCATCATTTCTGCCTTGGTCTTAAACCTCTGCCAAAAATGGTGCACAATTTTCTAGGTATCCAAGGTCTCTGGATTAATTCATATGGTATTTGCATTTGGGCATTTAAATGCTATAAAATAATTTGTGTGCTCAAATAATCATAAACTAAAATGTTCCATGCTGTTCATATTATTTACAGTGGGCATGACTAGTTTTATGAGCTATAAAAATGTTCTGGCATTTTTAATAATTCAACAAAGTTGCAAAAGAAATGAAACAGAAAGAAATAGGAAAGAGAGAAGAGAGAGAGACCTTACATGGTGCCTAACAGGCCCACCTACCGGCCCAGCCCAGCCACTGCTCCAGCGAGCTGCTTGGCTCGGCTAGGCAGGCAGGCAGGTGCTCGACGGTGGCCGCAGCGCGCGCCACACAGCTGCCCGCCGCCCTGCTTCCTCCCCTCGCCATTCTGGTGGGTGGGATCGATCCCCTACTTCCTTCCCGAGCTCGCTGACACGCCTACTCCTCCCCAGCTCTTCTTCCTCACCTTCCCCGCACCATGGCCGACGCCGTCGTGTTCGCGCCGTCGTGATAGCCGCGTCCACCGCCGTCCCTGAGCTCCGTCACCGTGTCCATCCGCTCCACCGTCATCGACTATGTCGAGCAGGCTGAGCCCCGAGCGCTCGCCCGCTCTGGAGTCGCACCCGACCCTGTCTTCCCCACCTCCGGCCGTAGAGATCCCCATCGCCGCCCCGTTCAGCTCCGACCGTCCCCGAGCCCGCCTCGACGTCTACTACAACCGCCGTGAGCTCAGCTCCGTACTCCCCCTCTCCGCTGGCTCTCTCCTGCACTGAACGCACCGCACGAGGCTCACCTGCACGCGCCGCCGCGGAGCTCGTCATCGACGAGGCTCCGGCCATCTAACGGCCCGGCCAATGTGCCCATCAGCTTTACCGTTCTGCGTAGATGCTGTAGGATCACTCCACGCACCTCTACGAGCACTGCACCGACGAGTTCGACCTCGCCCGAGCTTCGGCCGCCGCTGGACTCGTCGCCGGCATCGTTTCCGGCGACCTCGAGGCCAGCCACCACCACCACTCAACGCAGCTCACTCCCAGCTGCCCGTAGGTGTGCTCTGCCGTTGTTTTGGCTGCCGGAGCACAAAACCCGCACCTCGCCGCCGCGTTTGGCCTCGCCGGCGTCGAGCCGCCGGTGGGTTTGACCTGTTTGACCACGCCTGGACCCCCCTGTGTCGCTGACATGTGGGGCCGGTCGTTGACTAACTTCAGTTTAGGTTTTAATTAAACACTAATTGCTGTCATTAGTTTAGTAAGTCACTGACATGTGGGGCCCAGCCCCCTGTTAACTTTAGTTTAGTGTTAAGCTCTTTTAGTTAGCACCAGAGACACTGACATGAGGGACCCACTGGTCAGGTTTGACCCGGGCGCCCTGTTGATTGGCTGACGTCAGCATGATGTCATGCTGACGCAGTAAAGGATTTTCTGGGATTTTTAGATTTAAAAACAATTCAGGAAATTCCAGAAAATGCTTTAAACTTCAAAAAATCATATAAATTCAACAGTAGCCCAAATGGAAAAGATTTATATATGAAAATTGATCAGAAAAATCCAATCTTTCCAATGGCACTGGTTTCATGCATGCTTGAGCAAGTTAACCTTGTTGTTTACATTAAAACAAGTTAATGCACTTAATTAAACAATTGTTTGGGTTTCAATTTGAATCTTTGATTCAAATGGGCTCAAACCCTTCTGGTTATAGTTGCATTAGCCCAAAACACATGCATCTTGCCATATCATGAGCATGCATCATATTGTTGCATTTGTTTGCTTATTGATTGTATCGCCGGATTCTCCGTGTTAGGTCCTGCTCCTAAGGATACTTCTGCGTATCCAGCTGAAGAGCAGTACCCGACAACCACTCTGTTAGGCAAGCAATCATTGATCATTTCGATACAAACCCAATCTTCTCGCTACTGCTCTCTTTTACTGCATTAAGGCAACAGCGTGTGAACTGCTACTTGCTGCGGTAGTTGAACCCTAATCCCTTGCATGACCTGTCATTGCCACAGTAAATAGTTGAAACCCACTAGGATGTGTAGGAGTTGATTGAGCCATGTGATGTGTGATCCACCATGCTATTTTTTATGTTGCCTGCTATGCTTAGAGTTGTGTCAGGTCTGATTCATCGGGGTGATGGATCGGAGTGAAACAATCATACCGGTAAAGAGAGGGAAATGTGGAACATGTTTGGTAAAGGTATCGATGAAAGGCCATGTAGGAGTATGTGGTGGGTTGTTTCATTGGAACCGTCCATAGGACCTGAGATCTGTATGTGTGGTTCAAGTTACAGTTACTACCACACATTGGGCCCTGAAATATGACCCCGCTCGACTTATTGACTGCCCATGTTCTCTGTCCAGGAGTTGCAACTAGTTTCTGGTGTTTGTAGTTTACTGGTGGTCGTGCACAGCGCTGACCCTCGGGGTGGGTTGTGATGCGACAGGTACGTGGCACGGTGTACCGGTTGCCCGTTTGGTGACTCGGGAACCCTGTACACATCGTTTGGGGCCGTGAGCGACACCCAGGCCGGATCTCCCCACGGATGGAACCCAAATAGGTGATAAACCTAGACGAGAGACTTGAGTGGTTGGTTAGGTCGTGGTATACACCCACGTCGGCTTTTGCTTGAAGTCTGCCGAGCACATGTCGTGTGCAGACGCTAAGTGGTGAAAACATGTGTGAAGAAGTACACCCCTGCAGGGTTACCAATCTATTCGAATAGCCGTTGTTCGCGGTACGAACTACTTGGTTACTCTTACAGTTCATAGACAAGTTGATGGATACTACTAAAAGCCTCAAGATAAGTGTGAGTGCCGTGGATGGCCTTTCCGTAGGATGACGGAAGAGGATCCTCGGTGGTGTATTGTTGTGGTGAGTAGAGGACTCGTGTACGTAGTAATATCTTGCAATTTGTTGAGAGTTGTAGTATAGGTTAGCCAAGAGTCAAAGCTGGCTTTCTGCTATGAACTCCACTACCCCCTTGTTGATAATGTTGCATGTATGATAGGTTCTGTTGTAAGACTTGCTGAGTACCTTTGTACTCATGTTTGCTTAATAACTATTGCAGAGGAGAACCCTGCCCCTTCTGATGGGTTCCACATAGACGTTGACGTCGACGAGTAGCTTGCTACCCAGACGGAGATCTGGAGCTTGTGGAGGGTCTTGTAGATAGTCAGGCTTCACCAAGCCTGTTTTATTTTCTAAGTTGTCTGTACTCAGACATGTAGCTTCCGCTTGTGCTTGTATGACTGTATGACTTGAGTGTTGGGTCATGTGACCCCTACCTGTATGGATATGTTATGTATGGCTCTTGGAGCCTCTTAAATAAAGTACTTTGAGTCATAGAGTTCTATTGTGATGCAATGTTGTATTTGCACATATTGAGCATATTGTGTGTATGGTTGAAATGCTTGGTATGTGTGGGATCCGACACCTAGTTGTTTACCTTTGGTAGCCTAACTTACAGGGAAATGCCTCCTAGTGCTTCCAATGAGCCTTGGTAGCTTGCTACTGCTCGGAACACGTAGGCTGGCCGGCATGTGTCCTTCTTTGTTCCTGTGTCTGTCCCTTAGGGGAAATGTCAGGCGTTGTTCCTTTAAGTCCATGTAGCTTGCTACGACTTGGGTTCATACGTTGATGACCGACACGTTCGTTGCTGGGTCATGGATGCCTGTCTCTGTAATTTAGTGCCACTTTTGGTTTATAACTAGCCATGTCGGCCCGGGTTCTCTGTCATATGGATGCTAGCGACACTGTCATATATGTGTGCCAAAATGCGCAAACGGTCCCGAGCCAGGTAAGGTGGCACCCGTGGGGATACCGTGCGTGAGGCCGCAAAGTGATATGTCGTGTTACAGCTAGATCAGTGTGACTTAGGATCTGGGTCCTGATAGCGTTGGCATCAGAGCTGGACTGCCTGTAGGTTTCTCAAGCCAAACTGGTCGATGTTGAGTCTAGAAAAATTCTTAGTTATATGTAGGGGAATTGATTGTGGAAGGGAACGTAAGGCTCTTTTTACTCCTTTACCTTATGCCCTTCTGATCTGAGTCAGTCTATTCTTTCCACGGGGATTTAGGACTAGGCCTCTTATCCTTACTAGGTTCACGTGTTACTAATCCGTAGACTCTTAGGATTGTTGGTTTCAAGTCTCAGCTCAGTTTCTACCCTTTTAGTATGATGATTTGTTGGACCCGGAACCTTGATATGATAATGTTGAGTGGTTATGCTATCATTTGTATGATGTCTCAAAATCCTTTTTTGAGCATTTACAGTTGTTATGCTGCCCGATTTCTTCCAGAAACACTAATGCCTTTGCATTACTTCGTGTTTCAGATGTCTGGCCGCACACCTCACCAAGTGGTTCGTTTGACTTGGTGCATTAATGTGCCCGGTCACACGGCCATGCTAGTCCGTGTGCTGACTGAGACCGGTTACCGCTGGTATCCTGAGTACACCGTGGAGGAACAGTACCGGGATTTCAATCAGAGTCGGTATTTCTGCACAGTCCGGATATACCCCTCATATCCCGGAGCTAACGACCCCATCCATTGGTCTTATGGACTCGGGGTTACTATCGAGATAGCAGTGCAGGATGCCGCCTATTCGATGATGACCATTCTCCGAGCTAGGCATGCCCTGTTGTTGAACACTGAGTTCTGTTACATGCCAGCCTCACTTTCCGGAGAGGAAGGCTACTACACTGGTCTGTACACTGATGCTTCTCATGAAGAGCCACTGCTTCAGACTACTGTTCAGATGCTGGAGGATAGGGACCGTGAGGTCCGTGCCCTCCGAATGGAGCTGTATAACACTCGAGCCGCCCTCTGGACTACTTTGACACGGCTTGCACCTGCTGTGCACGCCGGATATCTGGATATGCGGGATTTGTACCCCGTTCGGACTCGTCTGCCTGATCGTATGGATTGGCGTGACGTTGGGGGTATTACACCTCCACGTGGGTGTCGGTTACAACTAGCATCAGGCCCGAGGCCACATCCATGTCCCTATGGTCTACAGCCTTCGAGTGCTCGAGAGTTTCAAGATCCACCTGTTCCACTCCCAGGCTACGGTGGTAATCTTTACGAAGATTACTACGGGAATATCTGAGCTAGACCGTGGCTATAGTAGTATTGTAGTAGTTGTATTTCCACAGTCTTGCGCGTCTTGTGGAATATGACTTAGCTAGTACTGAGTTTCGGAGGTGTAACTAAATAATGTATAGGAGCTTGGAATGCCTCTGATGGGATGTATCGTCTTTCACCGCAGTTGTACTTTAGCCTTGTCTTGTACTAAACTATGTATGGTGTGTATGACCACTGGTGTATATATAGGAGTTTCTATATTACCATGTCGTACGGATGAACATCTCTGCATTCCGTGTCATCCATTACATTCTGCACTCCTATGTCAAGTTTTTGCCATCCTTGTCTAAACCGTTGTTTTGTTTTCCTAGGATGGTCAACACTCGCAGCACTCCTGTTGCTCAGGAGCTGGGTGAGGCTAGTGGGGCTAGAGATGAGAATCTGCCCCAGCCACCCTCCTTGGCTGAAGTTATGCTCGAGGCAGAACGGAACAAGAGAGAGACCAACCGTCTGCTGGAACGCATAGAGCAGAACACCGGGTTCCGTCAGAGGAATGACGTGGTGTAAATCAATGACTTTATCAAGATGTGCCCATCGAAGTTCCATCACTCCACTGAACCTCTGGATGCGGGTGACTGGCTTCGTAGTATCACCCACAAGCTACACTCCGCCCGTGTGGCCGAAGCTGACAAGGTTATCTACGCCGCCTACCATCTTGAGGGCCCTGCCAGTCTATGGTGGGAGAACTTTGAGGCTATGCGTCCTGCTGGCCAAATCACCACTTGGGTTGAGTTCAGTGAGGCATTCCGTGAACATCACATTCCGGAAGGCCTCATGGATCGCAAGCGGGAGGAATTCTGCAATTTCATCGAGGGCCGGTTAACCGTGGATGGCTATAGTCGCGAGTTTGGCAACTTGGCACGCTATGCACCTGAGGAAGTACCCACCGATGCCAAGAAGTAGACGAGGTTCCGCAAGGGACTCAGCCCTGAACTCCACCGAGATCTACGTCTGCACGAGTGCACTTCCTTCCAGAAGCTGGTAACCAAAGCTATCAGTGCTGAGACGGGCCAGAATGATTTCGAAGCCACATGCAAGCATCCTCGTGACTTTGGTTCCTCATCCGGCTCTGGCTCTCACAAGCGCCGTGTGTGGGTTCCTAACACAGCTCTGCCACCCAAGTACACACCGAGGCCATCCTATGAGGCGCCTCGTCCAACTCAATAGTATGCACCTGCCAAGACTTATGGAGGACCACCTACCAACTTTGCTCCACGCACTGGCACTGTGACATGCTTCAAGTGTGGAGAACCGGGGCACTACATGCGTGAGTGTCCTCAGAACCAACCCGGAAAACCCGTTGGCCGTGGTAAGCCAACCGGCAAGGTGAATTATGTCAAGCCAATCCCCACTGCACGTGGTCATGTCAACTATGTTTCTGCTGAGGAAGCTTACGAGGATCCTAACATCGTCCTTGGTACGCTTCTCGTTAACTGCCATCCTACATCTGTTCTTTTCTATACTGGAGCATCCCATTCGTTCATATCTGAGAGCTATGCTCGAATGCACAACATGACTTTTTGTGACATGCCTACTTCCATGGTTATTCAAACTCCTGGTTCTAAGTGGCAAACCTCTAGGGTAAGCCATGGAAATGAAATCCTTGTCGATAGACTTGTTTTCCTTGCATCACTAATCGCTCTCAATTCCTCAGACATAAACATCATCTTGGGTATGGATTGGATGACAACTCATTACGCCAAGATTGATTGCTATACTAGGACCGTTCAGCTTACACATCCATCCGGCAAGATAGTCAATGTCTTGACCCGAATGGCTGAGCGTCAGCTCTACTCTCTTAATGCGAGCCCTCTACCAGAACTCGAAGATATTCCGGTAGTCCGTGAATATCCGGATGTTTTCCCAGAAGAACTGCCAGGTGTTCCACCTGACAGAGATGTCGAGTTTGTGATAGATCTTATCCCAGGAACTGTCCCAATCTCTAGGAGACCTTATAAAATGGCACCCCTAGAATTAGCTGAGCTTAAGAAACAACCCGATGAGTCCTTGAAAAAGGGTTTCATCCGTCCTAGTTCTTCCCCTTGGGCTTGTCCCATCCTCTTCGTCAAGAAGAAGGATGGAACGGAATGGATGGTTGTAGATTACCGACCTGTCAATCTGGTCACCATAAAGAACAACTATCCACTCCCCAGGATCAACGACCTGTATGATCAGCTCGCTGGATCCTCAGTCTTTTCAAAAATGGATTTGAGGTTGGGTTACCATCAAATCAAAATCAAGAACGGAGACATTCCTAAAACAACTTTTGTTACTCGTTATGGCCAATATGAGTTCACCGTCATGTCTTTCGGATTAACCAATGCCCCAGCCACTTTCTCCCGGCTAATGAATTCTATATTCATGGAGTATTTGGATAAATTCGTCGTGGTATACCTCGATGATATACTCATGTACTCCAAGAACAAGAAAGATCATGCCGAGCATTTAAGGCTGGTATTGACGAAACTTCGAGAGCACCGCCTTTATGGCAAATTCTCTAAATGTGAATTTTGGTTGCCGGAAGTAACCTATTTAGGTCATGTGATCTCTGGCAAGGGTATTGCTGTCAATCCGAGCGAGTTCAAGCCGTCCTTGATTGGACTCCCCCTGAATCGGTCAAGCAAGTTAGGAGTTTCCTTGGCTTAGCGAGCTATTGCCGATGCTTTGTCGAGAATTTCTCCAAGGTTGCTAAACCTCTAACTGAACTCCTCAAGAAAGATAAAAAGTTTGAGTGGACCCCACAGTGCGAGTCCATCTTTCAGGAACTGAAAAGACGCCTGACATCTGCACCCGTACTGGTACCACCAGACTTTTCCAAGGACTTTATTATCTACTGCGACGCCTCACGACAAGGACTAGGTTGCATACTCATGCAAGATCGTCAAGTGATTGCTTACGCATCCCGACAGTTGCGTCCACATGAGGATAACTATCCTACACATGATCTAGAGCTTGCAGCTGTATAGTCCACGCACTCAAAACATGGCAACACTACCTTCTTGGTAACCTCTGTGAAATCTTCACAGTTCACCAAAGTCTGAAATACATCTTCACCCAACCGGATCTAAATCTCAGGCAAAGACGTTGGGTTGAGTTGCTCATAGATTACGACTTAGGAATAACTTATACCCCTGGGAAGGCCAATGTCATGGCTGACGCACTAAGTCGTAAGTCTTATTGTAACCACTTGATGTTACAATAAGGGCAACCACTTCTTCACGAGGAATTTCGTAAGCTTAACCTTCACATTGTTCCTCAAGGATTCCTTTCCACCTTGGTGGCGGAACCTACCCTTATGGATCAAATCATAGCTGCCCAGAAGCGTGATAAGGGTATATCCCGACTCCAGGAGAGCATTGCTAGCGGAGTCGCTAGAAATTTCTCTACGGATAATCAAGGTGTTGTCTTCTTCGAGAATCGTTTAGTGGTTCCCAAGAACCAACATCTGTGGCAGTTAATCCTTAAGGAGGCTCATGAATCTCCTCTCATGATTCATCCCGGTAGTACCAAAATGTATCAGGACCTACGCCAGAGGTTCTGGTGGACTAGGATGACGAGAGAAATCGCTCAATTCATTGCTAACTGCGATGTTTGTCGTTGCATCAAAGCAGAGCATCAACGGCCTGCTGGCACCCTTCAACCTTTAGCTATTCCTGAACGGAAATGGGACAAGATCGGTATGGACTTTATTACCGGGTTTCCCAGGACCAGGAAAGGGAATAATGCTATCTTTGTCGTTATCGACCGCCTCTCTAAGGTTACCCATTTCCTGCCTGTTCGAGAGAGTATTATCGCTAGCCAGCTAGCAGAATTGTATATCTCTCGGATAGTATCACTTCATGGTGTGCTGTTGGAGATTAACTCAGACCCTGGAAGTCTTTTCACTTCACGATTTTGGGAAAGTTTCCAGAATGCTATGGGAACTCATCTCTCTTTCAGCACCGCCTTCCATCCCCAGTCAAGTGGTCAAGTGGAACGAGCCAATCAAATTCTGGAAGACATGCTTCGAGCCTCTGTCATCTCTTTCGGTATGGATTGGGAGAAGTGTCTTCCATTTGCCGAATTCGCTTATAACAATAGTTATCAAGCCAGTTTGGGCAAGGCTCCCTTCGAAGTTCTATATGGAGAAGGTGTCGAACACCTCTTAACTGGTCAGAAACCGGGGAAAGACAATTCTTTGGTCCGGATATGATCCAGGAAGCAGAAGAGCATGTTCGCATCTGATGGCTTCTCGCCCCTCGTTGGTTACCCCAAGTGGAAGGTTTGAGATGTAGCGTAGCGGCAAATTTCCCTTGGCAAAGATACCAAGGATCGAATCCCGTGAGACTCCGAGGGTCGACAAGAAGGTGTCAATAACGCCAAAAACTTTTGCTTGACAGGACCTGCACAGAGATACAAATAACTTTGCTCCCAACGAGTACATAGAGGTTGTCAATTCCTCCGGCCTTGTCGTTTACAAAGGATCAAACGCAAGAGATAATAGTGATAGGTATGACTGCAACTAGGAAATAAGAACAGGAAGTAAATAGCGGGTGTGATCAGTGATGGTAATATGGACCGGGGTCCCATGATGTTCACTAGTGATGTCTCTCTCCCAAAAGACGATAAAACAGCTAAGCGAGGTAAACAAATTACAGCTGGGCAATTGACAGGATTATGTGCGCAAACCAATGCTAACTATGCTGTACAGAAAGGTAGAGGCTCAAAAGCATGGGCGGTACGCCAAGGCAAGTAGACCGAAATCCATCTGCATCTACTACTAATCATCCACCTTGAGATATCTATCCAGAACATCTCGCTGGTATTAAGTTGCGAGTCCCACCCAAAGTGTAAACTCAAAGCAACAGACAACTGCATTAAATGAACTTTGCGTAAAGTAAACAATCCTTGCACCCGCAAGTACAAGCACCGTTGTTTTCCCCCTTGTGGCAACAACACATCCCCTAGACTCATGTTTCTGTCACTCAAACTAGTCATCGAGGGGCATGAACCCACAATCAAGCATAATGTTCCCTCTTGGAGTTACTACCTACTACTCGGCCAAAGCAATAAACAGCAATGGAGAACATGCAAGAATTACTCAAGAACATAAATATAGAAGAGGCGAATCAAATATATTACTCACACACAATCTGAACATAATCTCATAATCCATCGGATCCCAGCAAACTCAGCAGAGCAACAGCATAAAGATTACATATGTGCCTCGATCATGTAGGGCAGCTCACGAGGTCTAATCCATGAAGAACAAAGAGGGGAGGAGAACATCACATAGCTACTGGTCATGGACCCATGGTCCAAGGGAGACTACTCACAACTCATCTGGGAAGCGTCCATGGTGGTGGAGAAGCTCCCGGTGGTGGTTCTCCCCTCCGGCAGGGTGCCGGGAAGAGTTCTCCTGGTGCTCCAATCTTGGAAGCGCGGCGGCGGCGGAACAGAGATGATATCGCGAAAAAGGGTTCCGTCCTCGAGGGTTTCGGGACGCGAGCAATATATATGCAAAAGGGGGTCACCAGAGGCGGAGGTGGGGCCCCAGGCGCCCCCTGGCGCGGCCAGGGGTGGGGCCGCGCCGGGTGGCCGCCTGGGCCACCCCAGGCTCCCATCTGGCCCTGCCTTGGTTTTTCTGGAAGCTCCCGATACGCTGATTTTTCCTAGAATTTTTAGGGCACTTTTAATATGGGGGAAACCTGAAATAGAAAAACAGCAGAAAACAGGAACTGGCACTGTGGTGCACTGAGTTAATAGGTTAGTCCAAATATGATCAAAAGTGTATGGAAGTGCATAAATATCATAGCAATATCACACAAAAGAGGCATGGAGCAAGCAGAAATTATAGATACGTTTTGGACATATCAACATCCCCAAGCTTAATTCCTGCTCGTCCTCGAGTAGGTAAATGATAACAAGCATAATTTCTGTGGTGACATGCTACCAACCATATAAGAACTTTTTAGTAAAGTAATCAATGCATGTAATTAACTTCAAGTCATAACAAGCAAGAGTCTATATTAGCATTGTAACAAGTAACATAAGAACATAAAGGTGCAAGAGCTCTCTCTGTCCGTGGCTCGAATGTCTCCAAATGGTGTTTGCGTGCAAGAAAGGGGATAGGGATATATGAGAGAGTAAAACATAGATTTTGTATTGTTGAGAACTTAATCTACTAAAGTTTCACACTTGGTCTTCTTTGGAATCTTATCTTGACTCATCCCCAGACCGTCAGCCAGGTACAAGTCAAAATGATCCACTCCCTTTCGATATTTCGAGCACTCATACAATGGATGAGCGTAAGCAAGAAAGTCGACACTTAGGATGGCAAAGAGAGAAAAATGATAGAGGGGGAAGACAAAAAAGGTGTGAAAGGCTCACATCAATGATGACAATCATCGGCGAGAGAAAGCCAAATGATAGATATGATGTGAGGAGTAGGGATTGCCATGCAACGGATGCACATATGAGCTAAGGTAAGCTCTCCAATGGAACTAGTGGGGGTGCATCCAACTTGCTTGCTCAAGAAGACCTAGAGCTCTTTTGAGGAGGCTCATCATTGGAATATACAAGCCAAGTTCTATAGTGTAAAGGTCCCCACATAGCTATATGCATGAATGATAATCTCTATGGAGTACAAGGTATAAGATGGAGTACGAGTGTGGATCTCTCAAAAGAAATAGTAGTGTGTCCCCTTCTCTCTTTTTATTTCTTTTTCTCTTTTTTATTTTTTTATTTTTTGTGGCCTCAATGGCTCTTTCTATTTATCTCTCATTTGTCCTCTTTGGGATCTTTTGATTTTTGCTCTTTGGGATCTTTTCCTCACTTTAGGGGCAACACTCTATGTATTACAAGAAGTATAGAAGATCTTTCACACTTTACAAAAGTACTCAACATAAAGAAAATGAAACTATCATGATGTATGCAAATGTATGCCTCTGCCAGTGTAGCAGGATATGCAATGATACTAGCGCGTCATGTAGCAATGATTAGGGCAAGGCCCACTAGCATGCGGCTCATCGATCAAGCAAAAAGCATGTATGACATGAAGATCAAGTCATGAGAAGATGGATGTTGCATGGCAATGTATCTCGGAAAGGCTATGGAAATGCCTTGATAGGTAGGTATGGTGGCTGTTTTGAGGAAGGATATAATGAAGCTTATGATGACAGAGCGTATCGTGCCAAGGATTTGGATGCACCGGCGAAGTATGCGCCAACTCTCGAGGTGAGAAAGGGCAATGCACGGTACCGAAGAGGCTAGAAAATATGGTTAGGTGGAAGTGTCAACTTTCGAATACTCACATTAGTCCGAAGAACTCACGCACTTATTATCGGTAACTCTCAATCTAATTAGGAGGTTCTCAAAGAGACAAGTACCCCGAGGAGGAGTGTATGGGGGTTTGGTTACCCTTGCGCATCCTCGACCCATGGTACGTGAGTGTACTCTAATGTTCGATCCCTCCAAAGATTAGTGATCCATTTAGTAGCTAAAGTTCTCAACTATTTTGTAGGTTTTCGAAAATAAACACGGATTGCCCAAAATACGACATCTATCACTAATAGGCTAAAGCTCTTGACACCAAAAGTTCAGACATTACTCATGGCAATACCTCAAAACTATTGCAAGTTACTACTAAAATTAAATAGCAACCTCAATTACCTACTTTAAGTTAAGACACACAACTCAGTACAACAGACAAACTCTCTTAACAAGATAAACATGAAAACTCAAGAGAGTTCAACAACCAACTAAACAAAAGCTATTTAAAAAGAAAAGCATGAAAACTAAGAGCTAAACATGACAGTACCTATGGAAAGACAAAGAACATACACAGCAAAGATAAGCATGAAAATCCTATGTTGTGTTCTAGGTTGAAGTGGAGTGTGTTTCTCTCCCACACAAAGAAAGCTGGGTTCTAACTCGTTATGTACAGCAAGCAAAGCTAAAGAAAACTAAAAAGGAAAATAAAAGCAAGACGCTCCAAGCATAGCACATAACGCATGAAGTGATTAAAATATAGTGGAACGAAAGACAAACTGATAATTGTTGATGGAGAAGGGGATGCACGGGGGCATCCCCAAGCTTAGACGCTTGAGTCTTCTTGAATATTTCTTGGGGGTGCACGGGGGCATCCCCAAGCTTGAGCGTTTGAACCTCCTGAATCTTTTTATCATCTTCCCTCGCACACTTGAAAACTCCCTTCATACATAACTCATCATAATCTGATTAGCGAGGTTAGTACCAATAATAAAATAACTTTTCCTTGCTGGAAATAAAGATAATCTTAAAGAGCTACTGTTTCTCAAGATTGCCAAAAGGTTTTTGCAAAGAAAAAGCAAGCTCAAGGTTTGCAAAACGAAGAAAAGGCAAAACATGACAGAATCTCTGAAAAACAGACCAGCAGGTAGTAAATAATTTTTTCGGGGCACTTTTGCAACTCAAATCAAAAAACTCAGAACATACGCCCGAAAGCCAATGTATAGAGCACGTTGTCAAAAAAAATCAGATCAAAAAGATGATCTGGTGATTTTATACGAAGTTTTCTGTCCAAGGACAGAATCTGTTTTCTGGACTGCACGTCACACCTTTTGAACTTTCTTGCAATCGGAGGCTAAACTTGGCACAAAGCTGAAAAGAAAAGATACAATGATGATGCTACTGTAGTAACAAACATCAAGACACAACAAAAGCAAAATAAAACCTAATTCGTTGTGGGCTGCCTCCCAAAAGCACTTTCTTTTATGCCTTTAAGCTAGGCATGATGCAAAGAGGAATCAATAATCATCATAATAATCGGAGTTATAAATTGCTTCAAATAGTTCCTCAACAAGTTCACTTTTGTTCCTTCTAGGAAAGGGGTACATACCTTTTGCCTTCCCGCGTAGGCGGATTTGTCCCTTACCTATATCGATGAAGCCTTTTACGGCTCGGAGGAAGTCCTTGGTTTGGCTTCATGATGAAGAAATCAACCATTGTAATCCCTTTAAGGAAGGTAACTGGCACGTCTTTTATTCTTCCCTGGATCTCAGAAATGTCTCCATTAGCATGTTCATGATAGGATGATAATCTGTCCATGTTAAATTTTAAAGAATCATGAACAATTTTTGGCATAGTAGAAACCATAGATCCAATATCACAATAAGCAAGGAAGTCTTGATTAGAGATGCTAATCCTAAGAAAAGGCTCCCAATCATTGTATATTTCCAAAATATCTCTCTTATTGGGTTTGGGTTTCTCTACCTTCATCAAGTCTAGAGCATCCATTCTCTTCTCAATAGTAGCAAGTCTATCTATGACAGTATTAAAACTATGATCATAAACAAAGTAACTAGATAGACCATGTATAATTTCAAGAGCTCTAGCTTCATCACACTCTAGGAAATCTCCTTCAGCTATAATATCAAGAGAGTGTTTACACCATTTAAAAAGACCATGGTAAAAATTTCTAAGCACAATTTTTATAGGTATCCAAGGCATAATTCTCCTATGTGCATCAGAAATTCTGTCCCATGCCTTCTTCATATTTTCTCCATCCCTTTGATGGAAATCTAGAACTTCTGATTCCCTCAAAGTACCAAGTCCTAACATGCTTGACTAAACAGAAAGGACTGCTAACAGAAAAGCAAATAATATTTTTTTTGTGATTTTTGGTAAAGGAAACTAAAGCAAAAAACTGAAAGGTAAACTAACAAGACTAAAAAGCAAAGATAAAAGATAGCGTGCAACTCCCCTATCTTGAAGAGAGGAGTCCCCGGCAACGGCGCCAGAAAGTTGCTTGATGGCTTCTTGCCCCTCGTTGGTTACCCCAAGTGGAAGGTTTGAGATGTAGCGTAGCGGCAAATTTCCCTTGGCAAAGATACCAAGGATCGAATCCCGTGAGACTCCGAGGGTCGACAAGAAGGTGTCAATAGCGCTAAAAACTTTTGCTTGACAGGACCTGCACACAGATACAAATAACTTTGCTCCCAACGAGTACAGAGAGGTTGTCAATCCCTCCGGCCTTGTCGTTTACAAAGGATCAAACACAAGGGATAATAATGATAGGTATGACCGCAACTAGGAAATAAGAACAGGAAGTAAATAGCGGGTGTGATCAGTGATGGTAATATGGACCGGGGTCCCATGATGTTCACTAGTGATGTCTCTCTCCCAAAAGACGATAAAACAGCTAAGCGAGGTAAACAAATTACAGCTGGGCAATTGACATGATTATGTGCGCAAACCAATGCTAACTATGCTGTAAAGAAAGGTAGAGGCTCAAAAGCATTGGGCGGTACGCCAAGGCAAGTAGACCGAAATCCATCTGCATCTACTACTAATCATCCACCTTGATATATCTATCCAGAACATCTCGCTGGTATTAAGTTGCGAGTCCCACCCAAAGTTTAAACTCAAAGCAACAGACAACTGCATTAAAAGAACTTTGCGTAAAGTAAACAATCCTTGCACCCGCAAGTACAAGCACCGTTGTTTTCCCCCTTGTGGCAACAACACATCCCCTAGACTCATGTTTCTGTCACTCAAACTAGTCATCGAGGGGCATGAACCCACAATCAAGCATAACGTTCCCTCTTGGAGTTACTACCTACTACTCGGCCAAAGCAATAAACAACAACGGAGAACATGCAATAATTACTCAAGAACATAAATATAGAAGAGGTGAATCAAATATATTATTCACACACAATCTGAACATAATCTCATAATCCATCGGATCCCAGCAAACTCAGCAGAGCAACAACATAAAGATTACATATGTGCCTCGATCATGTAGGGCAGCTCACGAGGTCTAATCCATGAAGAACATAGAGGGGAGGAGGACATCACATAGCTACTGGTCATGGACCCATGGTCCAAGGGAGACTACTCACAACTCATCCGGGAAGCGTCCATGGTGGTGGAGAAGCTCCCGGTGGTGGTTCTCCCATCCGGCAGGGTGCCGGGAAGAGTTCTCCTGGTGATCCCGATCTTGGAAGTGCGGCGGCTGCGGAACAGAGATTAGATCGCGAAAAAGGGTTCCGTCCTCGAGGGTTTAGGGACGCGAGCAATATATATGCAAAAGGGCGTCACCAGAGGCGGAGGTGGTGCCCTAGGCGCCCCCCTGGCGCGGCCAGGGGTGGGGCCGCGCCGGGTGGCCGCCTGATGGCTTCTCGCCCCTCATTGGTTACCCCAAGTGGAAGGTTTGAGATGTAGCGTAGCGGCAAATTTCCCTTGGCAAAGATACCAAGGATCGAATCCCGTGAGACTCCGAGGGTCGACAAGAAGGTGTCAATAGCGCCAGAAACTTTTGCTTGACAGGACTTGCACACAGATACAAATAACTTTGCTCCCAACGAGTACAGAGAGGTCGTCAATCCCTCCGGCCTTGTCGTTTACAAAGGATCAAACGCAAGAGATAATAGTGATAGGTATGACTGCAACTAGGAAATAAGAACAGGAAGTAAATAGCGGGTGTGATCAGTGATGGTAATATGGACCGGTATCCCATGATGTTCACTAGTGATGTCTCTCTCCCAAAAGACGATAAAACAGCTAAGCGAGGTAAACAAATTATAGCTGGGTAATTGACAGGATTATGTGCGCAAACCAATGCTAACTATGCTATACAGAAAGGTAGAGGCTCAAAAGCATGGGCGGTACGCCAAGGCAAGTAGACCGTAATCCATCTGCATCTACTACTAATCATCCACCTTTAGATATCTATCCAGAACATCTCGCTGGTATTAAGTTGCGAGTCCCACCCAAAGTTGTAGGATCGAAAGTATGTCTAGAGGGGGGTGATTAGACTACTTGTAAATATAAAAATTCTGCCTTTTGACAAAGAACAGTTTTTGGCAGATTCACAATTATGATCAAGTCAAGCATCACCCTACACATGCAATTCTAGAGTATAGGCAGCGGAAAGTAAATTGCACATGTAGTAAAGAGAGGTGGAGAAGAGCAAACGCAATTTTGGAGACGCGGTGATTTTTCCCGTGGTTCCGATAGGTGGTGCTATCGTACATCCACGTTGATGGAGACTTCAACCCACGGAGGGTAACGGCTGCGCGAGTCCACGGAGGGCTCCACCCACGAAGGGTCCACGAAGAAGCAACCTTGTCTATTCCATCATGGCCTACGCCCACGGAGGGCTAGCCTTACTCGGGGTAGATCTTCACGAAGTAGGCGATCTCCTTGCCCTTACAAACTTCTTGGTTCAACTCCACATCTCGATGACGGAGGCTCCCAAGCGACACCTAACCAATCTAGGAGGCACCACCCTCCAAAAGGTAATAGATGCTGTAGATGATGATGAACTCCTTGCTCTTGTGCTTCAAATGATAATCTCCCCAACACTCAACTCTCCTCACTGATTTGGCTGTGGTGGAAGAAAGGATTGAGTGGAAAGCAACTTGGGAAGGCTAGAGATCAAGCTTCATATGGTGGGAGTGGAGCAACTTGATCTCAACACAAGGGTAGGTAGTTCTCTTCTCAGAAATGTAAGGTAGGAGTGGTAGTTCTTTCTGATGGCTCTCTCCACGAATGAAGAGGGGGTGGAGGGGTATAAATAGCCTCCACACAAAATCCAACCGTTACACACATATTTGAGCAATCTCGGTGGGACCGAAGTGGACAACTCGGTGAGACCGAAAGTTCAAATAATGTGAACGTTGGGGTTTTCGGTGGGACCGAAAATACCATCTCGGTTAGTCTGATTCGTGCAAAGACAAGAGCATGCCAGTTTCGGTGGGACCGACTTCATCATCTCGGTGACACCTATTTGATGACAGAAGGTTACAGAAGCTTGGCAACTCATGTTTCGGTGAAACCGAGTTCAGAATCGGAATATCCGAAATTACTAGGGTTTGGCTTATGGCTGAGGTGGTTCATCTCGGTGTGACTGAGTTTGGATTATCGGTGGGACCGAGATTACTTATGAGTGTATATGGCAGTGAAAGTTGCTGATAGTTTAGGAGATGTATCACTAAGCACTTGAGCAACCAGATCATCAACATAACCTCATCCCCTTTTAATAGTATTGGCTTTTCCTATGGACTCAATGTGATCTTGGATCACTAAACCAAAAATGGAGTCTTGAGCTTTTGCCAATGCTTGCCTTAGCATTTTGAGGGGTCCACTTCTTCAGTCCTTGCCATACCCATATCACTGAACTTCTCTGAAATGATTCTCAAGTAACTATTAGTTCAATGATATATATGTTCTTATTAATTGCCAAAACCACCCGGGGATTAGTTGCACTTTCAATCTCCCCCTTTTTGGTAATTGATGACAACATATAGATCAAAGCTTCGACAAAGGATATAATCAATGAATAATATCGTCGCTTTGAGAAGTATGTGATAAGCAAGAGCTCCCCCTAAATTTGTGCATTATTTAAGATTTGCGTTTGAATGCAAATGCACAATCGATTAGGATCATGGGTCACTCTTCCATGTCACATACATCTTGGTGGAGCGCACAAAATGATAAGAATGAACAGCATGCACCCAATCACCAAGATATGAGTAAATAGTCATACAAGATAGGAATGACATATGATAAGCATTAAACACACATTAAAGTGTAGTACGACCAAGCACTCATTAAGGTAGCATCAAACGGAGTATCAAGCACACTGAATGTCTCGAAAACCAAAAGTATCTCAAAGAAACCGCAAAAGAACGAAAGAGCAAAAGCGCAAAGGCAACAGCACTCTCTCTCTCGAAGCCCTATGATCTATACAATTTCTCCCCCTTTGGCAACAAGTTACCAAAAAGTTCGAAAAAGCATAGAGCTAAACGTCACTGTGGGCTCTGCTGGCGGCTCCCGTCTGGGTTGATGAGAGTCCTAGACTAAGTCATCCTGCATAAGCTCTGCCTTGTCCTGCTTTGCTTCCTCAAAGTCTGCCTCAAGCTTGTTGACGGTCACTTGAATTTCAGTCAGCTTCACGTCCAGAGCGTGGATCTTCTCGTCAACAATTCTCTCTAAGCTCTCCTGAGACTGTTCAATGCTGGCCAGGCGTTGTTCAATCCGTTGAGTAGCTTCAAGAATCTGCTCTCCGAAACTCTTTGGTTTAGCTGCTGCTGCTGCTGCTTCTTTGTCAGCTTTGGCTTTCTTAGCAGCTTCGATCTTGGCTTGACCTTCAACAGATGTCGGATCCTCCTCATCCATCACAACAACATTGTCTTCATGCTCTGGCTGCAGCGGTAAGTGTTTTCTATCCAACAGGAATTTGCCCGTGCCAAACTTGGCATTGATAAGCATCTGAATCTGCGGGGCAAATCCACATGACCTTTTCTGGTCAGCTGCAGTCCTCTTAATGGTCTCTACCATTAAGTCCATCACCTTGAAAGGTGCTTTCTCATCAAGTATATGCAGCATGTTGATAGAATATCCTCTGATCATGCGATGATCTCCAGACTTGGGCATCAAGGTATGCCTCAAAATAGTATTAGTGGTAGGTAAGCCTGCCTGGAGATGGTAAACTGAGCCGAGCTTCCAGACTTCCAAATACGCTGCTGGGATCTCCTTGTACATGTTCTTCATGGAATCATGATTGTTCTTTGGAATCCCATAGACATCAATATCATCTTCTCGTTGCACTGGAGCATTCAGAATTTCTGCCCATTCTTCAACAGAAGAAGAGAATCTTTGACCTTCAGTCATCCACGTGATCTTTCCATCAGGATAGAAGTGAGCTGTGGCATAGAATTGCATAATCATTTCATCGTTCCAACTGGTCAATTTCTGACCTACAAACTCTGCAACTCCACATGCAGTGAAGCTTTCATGCACATGTGGAAAGAAATCTCTGTGCTCTTCGCTGTCAATGTACTCCCAGTCAACATATCTGGTGTCTGCGACTATTGGCTTCTTGTCCATCAGCACGGTCTCATAGAAGTCCTGCTGCTCTCTCGTGTGAAATCTGGGATCTACAGCAGTTCTTCTCCTCACGGCATATGGGTCAGCTTGTCTCCATAGCCTGAGACCTCTATCTTTCCTTGCCTTCATGTCCTCAGCTTGAGGATGAGCATCATTGTGAAGTGGCAGTTTTGGGCGAAGTTTCAGCAAAATTTGTCCTTCCTCGTCAGACTCAGCTGGTGGCACATCATCCTTGTTCTTTTCAGACGCTGGAATATTTCTGGTGGTCCTCTTGGGCTTGGCAGCAGGCTTTGCTGGAGCTGCCCTAGCTGGAGCAGATTTCTTGGGCTTTGATGTGGCTCCAGCCCTAATGGCATCACCCATGAGCTTCTACTTCTGAGGTGGAGGCTGGGGTGCTTCCTCATCCTCATCCTCGACTGCTGCATCTGCATGAGAATCTGACACATGCACTATCCTCTTTCTCTGGGTGGTCTTCTTCACTTTGCTTGGAGCTGCCTCTCCCAAATTTAGCTTCTTAGCAACAGTTGACTGCTTGACTTTGCTGGTGCCCTTCTTAGATTGCTGACCTTGTTGCTCTTTGGCAACAACTTTCCTCTTAGGCTTGGAGGTCACCTCTTCCTCAACAACGAAATCTGAATCCTCATAATCGGAATTCTTCTCCTTTCTAGCTCTGGTGGCTGCAGGAGGCATGCCACTTGGTGTACTCCTCTCACCATCATCAAATGGTCTGCTAGGATCAGGACTAGTGTCTGCCTCTGGAATGTCTGCAATGGGTGTCTCTGACCTGTTCTGACTGTCACTGGTATCTGACATGGCTGACAACCTGTGAATAGATAAGGTATATGCAGAGAAGAAGAGTTATCACAAACTGCAGAAGTTTTTGCAAAAAAATGAGTTCAAATTCTAGTTTTAAGTTTTCACAGAAGACATTTCGGTCAAACCGAGTTTGAGTTTCGGTGAATCCGAAGTGTTAAACAGAAGCTTGACACACCACTTTCGGTTTGACCGAAGTGGGTTTCGGTCCTGCCGAAAACACTAGGGTTTCACAAAAACTACATTTCGGTCACACCGATTTGCACAACTCGGTTGGACCGAAGGGTGCAGTGCAATGGCCAGAGGCCAAATCGGTCACACCGAAATTATAAAATCGGTTTTACCGAGATGTGTTCCGTGGAAACCTAACCCTAAAATTTTTACTCGAATCTAGTTCAAACGAACCAATCTGGTGTACAGGAAGATTTCCATCGTGGCAAGATACTAGGCAATCCAAACGTGCATTGAATCGGAGATGGGAGCACGAGTGGGATCAAAACTCACCCTAACTTGGTGGAGTTTCTCTACGGCGGCAACGGCACGGAGGAGATGGCCGTTGACGGCGACGGAGACCTGCGGCGAGGGCGCACAGGCGACGACGGCGACGATCCGGAGATCAAGGCGATGGCAGCAGGGGATGTGGGGCGAAAACGTTTGAAGGAGGAATCAACGCGCGCGGCCCTTGGTATATATACCCCTTTGCTGTCGGTGGGACCGAGTTGTAAAACTCGGTGGCACCGAGATGGATAACTGCTAGGCAGTTATGCACTTCGGTCACGCCGAAAATCACAACTCGGTTTCACCGAGATGAAAACCTAGATCAGTCTAAATGCTTTCGGTTTGACCGAGTTTGAGTGAGTTGGTCTGACCGAAATCAATTAGAAGGTTTTGGAGATTAGCCCTAGACGGATCGGTGGCTCCGAGTGCTCCTCACCCGGAGGGTCCGAAAATGACTTGTTCAAAGTTTGTGATGTAAGCATGAATAGAATTTGAGACAAGAAAGCATAGATAGCTAGGGGAGGTACTTAGGCATTCTTGTCCATCCATTTGGTCAGAAAAATCAAAACAACAAAAACAACAAATGGATGTCCTCGAATGGATAAAATCATGCATTCAACATGCTCACACAATAAGATAGCAAATGAAATATGTGTCAAACATGCACAACCAGAACTTTAGCAACTAACACACAATTTGTCGATGACTAGGTCATCTTTATATGAGTATTTTGACTTAGGAGCCAAATGAGAACATTTGATCATAGGTCATACTCATCGTTTAAGCACAAGTGGGGTTACCACTTTTACATAAAGCATTGATGTGTTCACATCATTTGAAGATGCTTTAGCTCAATTTTTAGAGCAAAGCTCCCCCTAGATGTGAGAACCCCTTTTAAAGGGTCAAACTAACCTTGGGTTGTCGTAGAAGACTTCATGTAGATGTTGAAGATGTGGATGCTCAATGTTGATGGAGATCATCAAGAGTTGGGAGCTATCCTTTGGATTCGGGCACTTTCAATACCTACATGGGTTAGTCCCACAAGGAACAACAAGGATATCCATGGACATAGATTGAAGTTCACAATAGATGATGTTCATGAAAGCAATGATTACCTTGTCCCTTGACTTACCAACAAGAGGGTTTGTGACTCCATGAACTAGTGCATGATGTGGAAGTTGATTGCACAAGTTCTTTGCCAAAATGAATGTGAGTGAAGTATGTTGGCGGAGTCACCCTCAAGAACTTTCTAGTTCTTCTTCTTCGGGATCCACATCATCTTGATGGGAATCCTTGGGGTTGTAGTTGAGCTTGACGAAGTAGAACTTGACGTTTCCTTGGGAACCCACTTGACCATGGCTTGAGGTGCTTCAATGAATGCATCAATCTCCTCTTGAAGCTTGTCCTTGGCTTTTAGCTTGTGGTCTTGTGGTGGAAGGTCATCTTGAGCTTGTTCCACATTGGAAGAAGTAGGATCATACTTCTCCTTTTGAGAAACAAACTGTGGAGTAGGATATTGACCTTCTTCCCACTCAACACCTTCGGCGTTGAACTTTCGCTCAAAACCAATCCCTTGATTGTTCCGGTGCCTTCCATGCTTGCGAATAATTTCCTCAAAGTTCTTGCTTCCGGCAAGGCTCTTGTAGACACCTTTCTCTATGATCCCTTTCAATAAGCTATTCTCTTGCTCAAGTGTAACTTGGCTTGAAACATTGTTAGTGGAATCAAGAGAACTACTAGAAGCAACAACATTGGATTTAACATGGTTATTGTTACTGCTAGAGGAAGAATTTTTCTTATGCTTGTCATGCTTAGTCTTAATGGGTGGCAAGAAATTAGACAAGAGAAGTCGTTTGGCAAGATATGAAGAACTCTTCTTTCGAAGATCGTCATTGATCGCTTTTAGAAACTCATGTTCTTGCTCTAGAGTGAGCTTCTCGAAGCGTAGCTTCTCATGAGATCTTAGGAGCTCTCTATGATCTTTTTGAGTTGTTTCATGAGCTAACTTAAGAGTGTTTAGTTCTTTAGTTAGACGCTCAATCTCCTTCATAGCATTGTCATTCGACTCTTCTCGACTATAAAGACTACTAGCATTTTCATCGTTACTAGGCTCACTAGATTTATCATGCAAGAGCTCATCTTCACCAAGCAAGTCATCCTCATCACTATTGAAGTCAATGAATTCAGGGTGTGATACCTTGGGGCCTTTAGCCATGAAGCATCTTCCAATTCCCTCATTTGGTGAATCAAATAAGTCGTAGGAGTTGGAGTTGGAGGATACGAGAGCAAGACCGGCAACAGCTTCATCTTGACTGTAGTCGGAGTCGGAGTGATAGCTTCCATCGGATTGATTGTCGGAGTCAGAGCCAGAGACCCATTCACCTACGTGAGCTTGATGTCTTCTTCTTGTGTAGCTCCTTGATGACTTGTCTTTCCTCTCCGAATCCTTGCTTCTTCGAGAGGGTCTTCGTTCATAACGATCATCTCTACTCCTTCTCTCTTTCCGAGGTGACTCATCTCTTGAACTTCTTCTTCTTGGAGATTCTTCTCTTCTCTTGTGGGGAGCCGTACACTCATTTGAGTAGTGTCCGGGTCTTCCACAATTGTAGCAGTTTCGATCACGACTAGAAGATCTCTTTTCATCATATGATCTAGACTTTGAGCTTCTCTCTTTGCCTCTATACTTGTAGAATTTGTTGAAGTTCTTAACCATTAGGCTTATCTCTTCATTGGAAACTAACTTTTCACCTGAGGTTGTGGGAGCATCACTTGTAGCTTTGTAAGCACCACTCGACTTGTTGTGAAGCTCTTCCTTATCCTTAAGTGTCATCTCATGAGCAACAATTCTTCCAATGACTTCGGTTGGCTTGAGAGTCTTGTAGTTTGGCATCATTTGGATCAAAGTGCACACGGTGTCATACTTTCCATCCAAAGCTCTGAGAATCTTCTTGATGATGAATCGGTCGGTCATTTCTTCGCTTCCTAAGCCGGCAATCTCATTTGTGATGAGAGCAAGCCTAGAGTACATTTCAGCGACTCCTTCACCATCCTTCATCTTGAACTTGTCAAGTTGACCTTGAAGAATATCTAGCTTTGATTCCTTCACAGACTCAGTACCTTCGTGCATTTCAACCAAAGTATCCCAAATCTCTTTTGCATTTTCAAGACGGCTGATTTTGTTGAACTCCTCGGGACACAAAGCATTGAAGAGAATGTCACAAGCTTGAGCATTGTTTTGCAACATCCACAATTCTTCCGGTGTAGCTTCGCGATCCGGAACTTTTCCTTCCTCGAAGAATTCACCTTGCATACCAACACAGATAATGCCCCATGCGGCTGGGTTATGACCAAGAATATGCATTTTCATTTTATGCTTCCAACTAGCAAAATTTGTACCATCAAAGTAAGGACCTCTACGAAAATTACCCTCACTAGACGCCATACTCTCCTAGGTTGTGAAACCAAGCTTATGGAGTCCAATGCAATGGAAACCAAAACAATGGAGACCAAAGCTCTGATACCACTTGTAGGATCGAAAGTATGTCTAGAGGGGGGGGGGTGATTAGACTACTTGTAAATATAAAAATTCTGCCTTTTGACAAAGAACAGTTTTTGGCAGATTCACAATTATGATCAAGTCAAGCATCACCCTACACATGCAATTCTAGAGTATAGGCAGCGGAAAGTAAATTGCACATGTAGTAAAGAGAGGTGGAGAAGAGCAAACGCAATTTTGGAGACGAGGTGATTTTTCCCGTGGTTCCGATAGGTGGTGCTATCGTACATCCACGTTGATGGAGACTTCAACCCACGGAGGGTAACGGCTGCGCGAGTCCACGGAGGGCTCCACCCACGAAGGGTCCACGAAGAAGCAACCTTGTCTATTCCATCATGGCCTACGCCCACGGAGGGCTAGCCTTACTCGGGGTAGATCTTCACGAAGTAGGCGATCTCCTTGCCCTTACAAACTTCTTGGTTCAACTCCACATCTCGATGACGGAGGCTCCCAAGCGACACCTAACCAATCTAGGAGGCACCACCCTCCAAAAGGTAATAGATGTTGTAGATGATGATGAACTCCTTGCTCTTGTGCTTCAAATGATAATCTCCCCAACACTCAACTCTCCTCACTGATTTGGCTGTGGTGGAAGAAAGGATTGAGTGGAAAGTAACTTGCACATGTAGTAAAGAGAGGTGGAGAAGAGCAAACGCAATTTTGGAGACGCGGTGATTTTTCCCGTGGTTCCGATAGGTGGTGCTATCGTACATCCACGTTGATGGAGACTTCAACCCACGGAGGGTAACGGCTGCGCGAGTCCACGGAGGGCTCCACCCACGAAGGGTCCACGAAGAAGCAACCTTGTCTATTCCATCATGGCCTACGCCCACGGAGGGCTAGCCTTACTCGGGGTAGATCTTCATGAAGTAGGCGATCTCCTTGCCCTTACAAACTTCTTGGTTCAACTCCACATCTCGATGACGGAGGCTCCCAAGCGACACCTAACCAATCTAGGAGGCACCACCCTCCAAAAGGTAATAGATGTTGTTGATGATGATGAACTCCTTGCTCTTGTGCTTCAAATGATAATCTCCCCAACACTCAACTCTCCTCACTGATTTGGCTGTGGTGGAAGAAAGGATTGAGTGGAAAGCAACTTGGGAAGGCTAGAGATCAAGCTTCATATGGTGGGAGTGGAGCAACTTGATCTCAACACAAGGGTAGGTAGTTCTCTTCTCAGAAATGTAAGGTAGGAGTGGTAGTTCTTTCTGATGGCTCTCTCCACGAATGAAGAGGGGGTGGAGGGGTATAAATAGCCTCCACACAAAATCCAACCGTTACACACATATTTGAGCAATCTCGGTGGGACCGAAGTGGACAACTCGGTGAGACCGAAAGTTCAAATAATGTGAACGTTGGGGTTTTCGGTGGGACCGAAAATACCATCTCGGTTAGTCCGATTCGTGCAAAGACAAGAGCATGCCAGTTTCGGTGGGACCGACTTCATCATCTCGGTGACACCGATTTGATGACAGAAGGTTACAAAAGCTTGGCAACTCATGTTTCGGTGAAACCGAGTTCAGAATCAGAATATCCGAAATTACTAGGGTTTGGCTTATGGCTGAGGTGGTTCATCTTGGTGTGACTGAGTTTGGATTATCGGTGAGACCGAGATTACTTATGAGTGTATATGGCAGTGAAAGTTGCTGATAGTTTAGGAGATGTATCACTAAGCACTTGAGCAACCAGATCATCAACATAACCTCATCCCCTTTTAATAGTATTGGCTTTTCCTATGGACTCAATGTGATCTTGGATCACTAAACCAAAAAAGGAGTCTTGAGCTTTTGCCAATGCTTGCCTTAGCATTTTGAGGGGTCCACTTCTTCAGTCCTTGCCATACCCATATCACTGAACTTTTCTGAAATGATTCTCAAGTAACTATTAGTTCAATGATATATATGTTGTTATTAATTGCCAAAACCACCCGGGGATTAGTTGCACTTTCAAAAGTGTAAACTCAAAGCAACAGACAACTGCATTAAAAGAACTTTGCGTAAAGTAAACAATCCTTGCACCCGCAAGTACAAGCACCGTTGTTTTCCCCCTTGTGGCAACAGAACATCCCCTAGACTCATGTTTCTGTCACTCAAACTAGTCATCGAGGGGCATGAACCCACAATCAAGCATAACGTTCCCTCTTGGAGTTACTACCTACTACTCGGCCAAAGCAATAAACAACAACGGAGAACATGCAAGAATTACTCAAGAACATAAATATAGAAGAGGTGAATCAAATATATTACTCACACACAATCTGAACATAATCTCATAATCCATCGGATCCCAGCAAACTCAGCAGAGCAACAGCATAAAGATTACATATGTGCCTCGATCATGTAGGGCAGCTCACGAGGTCTAATCCATGTAGAACAAAGAGGGGAGGAGAACATCACATAGCTACTGGTCATGGAACCATGGTCCAAGGGAGACTACTCACAACTCATCCGGGAAGCGTCCATGGTGGTGGAGAAGCTCCCGGTGGTGGTTCTCCCCTCCGGCAGGGTGCTGGGAAGAGTTCTCCTGGTGCTCCCGATCTTGGAAGCACGGCGGCGGCGAAACAGAGATGAGATCGCGAAAAAGGGTTCCGTCCTCGAGGGTTTCGGGACGCGAGCAATATATATGCAAAAGGGGGTCACCAGAGGCGGAGGTGGGCCCCAGGCGCCCCCCTGGAGCGGCCAGGGGTGGGGCCGCGCCGGGTGGCCGCCTGGGCCACCCCAGGCTCCCCTCTGGCTCTACCTTGGTTTTTCTGGAAGCTCCCGATACGCTGATTTTTCCTGTATTTTTCCCAGAATATTTAGGGCACTTTTAATATGGGGGAAACCTGAAATAGAAAAACAGCAGAAAACAGGAACTGGCACTGTGGTGCACTGAGTTAATAGGTTAGTCCAAATATGATCAAAAGTGTATGGAAGTGCATAAATATCATAGCAATATCACACAAAAGAGGCATGGAGCAAGCAGAAATTATAGATACGTTTTGGACGTATCAACATCCCCAAGCTTAATTCCTGCTCGTCCTCGAGTAGGTAAATGATAACAAACATAATTTCTGTGGTGACATGCTATCAACCATATAAGAACTTTTAAGTAAAGCAGTCAAGGCACGTAATCCAATTCAAGTCATAACAAGCAAGAGTCTATATTAGTATTGTAACAAGTAACATAAGAACATAAGGTGCAAGAGCTCTCGCTGTCCGTGACTCGAATGTCTCCTAATGGTGTTTGCGTGCAAGAAAAGGGATAGGGATATATGAGAGAGTAAAACATAGTTTTTGTATTGTTGAGAACTTAATCTACTAAAGTTTCACACTTGGTCTTCTTTGGAATCTTATCTTGACTCATCCCCAGACCGTCAGCCAGGTACAAGTCAAAATGATCCACTCCCTTTCAATATTTTGAGCACTCATGCAATGGATGAGCGTAAGCAAGAAAGTCGACACCTAGGATGGCAAAGAGAGAAAAATGATAGAGGGGGAAGACAAAAAAGGTGTGAAGGGCTCACATCAATGAGGACAATCATCGGCGAGAGAAAGCCAAATGATAGATATGATGTGAGGAGTAGGGATTGCCATGCAACGGATACACATATGAGCTAAGGTAAGCTCTCCAATGGAACTAGTGGGGGTGCATCCAACTTGCTTGCTCAAGAAGACCTAGAGCTCTTTTGAGGAGGCTCATCATTGGAATATACAAGCCAAGTTCTATAGTGTAAAGGTCCCCACATAGCTATATGCATGAATGATAATATCTATGGAGTACAAGGTATAAGATGGAGTACGAGTGTGGATCTCTCAAAAGAAATAGTAGTGTGCCCCCTTCTCTCTTTTTATTTCTTTTTCTCTTTATTTTTATTTTTTGTGGCCTCAATGGCTCTTTCTCTTTATCTCTCATTTGTCCTCTTTGGGATCTTTTGATTTTGTCCTCTTTGGGATCTTTTGATTTGTCCTCTTTGGGATCTTTTCCTCACTTTAGGGGCAACACTCTATGTATTACAAGAAGTATAGAAGATCTTTCACACTTTACAAAAGTACTCAACATAAAGAAAATGAAACTATCATGATGTATGCAAATGTATGCCTCTGCCAGTGTGGCAGGATATGCAATGATACTAGCGCATCATGTAGCAATGATTAGGGCAAGGCCCACTAGCATGCGGCTCATTGATCAAGCAAAAAGCATGTATGACATGAAGATCAAGTCATGAGAAGATGGATGTTGCATGGCAATGTATCTCGGAAAGGCTATGGAAATGCCTTAATAGGTAGGTATGGTGGCTGTTTTGAGGAAGGCTATAATGAGGCTTATGATGACAGAACGTATCGTGCCAAGGATTTGGATGCACCGGCGAAGTATGCGCCAACTCTCGAGGTGAGAAAGGGCAATGCACGGTACCGAAGAGGCTTGAAAAATATGGTTAGGTGGAAGTGTCATCCTTCGAATACTCACATTAGTCCGAAGAACTCATGCACTTATTATCGGTAACTCTCAATCTAATTAGGAGGTTCACAAAGAGACAAGTACCCCGAGGAGGAGTATATGGGGGTTTGGTTACCCTTGCGCATCCTCGACCCTTGGTACGTGAGTGTACTCTAATATTTGATCCCTCCAAAGATTAGTGATCCATTTAGTAGCTAAAGTTCTCAACTATTTTGTAGGTTTTCGAAAATAAACACGGATTGCCCAAAATACGACATCTATCACTAATAGGCTAAAGCTCTTGACACCAAAAGTTCAGACATTACTCATGGCAATACCTCAAAACCATTGCAAGTTACTACTAAAATTAAATAACAACCTCAATTACCTACTTTAAGTTAAGACACACAACTTAGTGCAACAGACAAACTCTCTTAACAAGATAAACATGAAAACTCAAGAGAGTTCAACAAGCAACTAAACAAAAGCTCTTTAAAAAGAAAAGCATGAAAACTAAGAGCTAAACATGACAGTGGCTATGGAAAGACAAAGAACATACACAGCAAAGATATGCATGAAAATCCTATGTTGTGTTCTAGGTTGAAGTGGAGTGTGTTTCTCTCCCACACAAAGAAAGCTCGGTTCTAACTCGTTATGTACAGCAAGCAAAGCTAAAGAAAACTAAAAAGGAAACTAAAAGCAAGACGCTCCAAGCATAGCACATAAGCATGAAGTGATTAAAATATAGTGGAACGAAAGACGAACTGATAATTGTTGATGGAGAAGGGGATGCATGGGGGCATCCCCAAGCTTTGGCGCTTGAGTCTTCTTGAATATTTCTTGGGGGTGCATGGGGGCATCCCCAAGCTTGAGCGTTTGACCCTCCTGAATCTTTTTATCATCTTCCCTCGCACACTTGAAAACTCTCTTCATACATAACTCATCATAATCTGATTAGCGAGGTTAGTACCCACAATAAAATAACTTTTCATTGCTGGAAATAAAGATATTCTTGAAGAGCTACTGTTTCTCAAGATTGCCAAAAGGTTTTTGCAAAGAAAAAGCAAGCTCAAGGTTTGCAAAACGAAGAAAAGGCAAAACAGGACAGAATCTGTGAAAAACTGACCAGCAGGTAGTAAACAATTTTTTCGGGGCACTTCTGCAACTCAAATCAAAAAACTCAGAACAGACGGCCGAAAGCCAATTGTATAGAGCATGTTTTCAAAAAAATTCAGATCAAAAAGATGATCTGGTGATTTTATACGAATTTTTCTGTCCAAGGACAGAATCTGTTTTCTGGACTGCACGTCACAACTTTTGAACTTCCTTGCAATCGGAGGCTAAACTTGGCACAAAGCTGAAAAGAAAAGATACAATGATGATGCTACTGTAGTAACAAACATCAAGACACAAAAAAATCAAAATAAAACTTTATTCGTTGTGGGCTTCCTCCCAAAAGCGCTTTCTTTTATGCCTTTAAGCTAGGCATAATGCAAAGAAGAGAGGATCAAGTTTTAGCAAGAGTAAAAGAATAGCTAGCCAGTGTAACGGACTCAAAAGGCAACTTAATCTTCTTTCTAGGGAAGTGTTCCATCCCTTTCTTGAGAGGAAATTGGAATTTTATATTCCCCTCTTTTATGTCAATGATAGCACCAACAGTGCGAAGAAAAGGACGTCCCAAAATAATTGGACATGAAGGTTCACATTCAATATCCATAATAGTAAAATCAACGTGAACATAATTGTCATTGACAACTATAAGAACATCGTCGATCTTCCCCAAAGGTTTCTTTACAGAAGAATGAACAAGACGAACACCAAAAGAACAGGGATCAAAAGGTTTCAATTTAAGCATATCATACATTCTTTTGGGCATAACGGAGGTACTAGCTCCAACATCACATAAAGCATAGCAAGAGAAGTTATTCAACTTAATTTTAATCATAGGATCCCAACCATCTTCTAGCTTTCTAGGTATGGAGGCTTCTACCCTAAGCTTCTCCTCCCTAGCTTTGATAAGAGCATTAGTGATATGCTCCGTGAAGGCAAGATTAAGTGTGCTAGTGTGGGGGTCTTTAGACATTCTTTGTAAAAAGGTGACAACTTTTGAGAGGCTACAATTATCAAAATCAATTTTATCATTATTGAGCAGAATTGTAGTGTCATCTTCTTTGTTTGAATTTCTCTCTATTATAAGGGTTTGGACGTCTTCCCAAGTTTGGGGAAGTGTGGGAGCAACTTTAAACACAGGCTCATACTTTTTTCCCGGAAAACCATGCCATGGGCATAACTCTCCATTAAAACTAACATAATCACCAGGTTTATTACTTTTGTAGACCCCGACAGTGATGATTGGCGTGATGGAAGAAGGGGTGTACTCCTCCCACTTAGTGTTTTTGGTGGAACCCATAGCAGCAGCAAGCAAGGTAACTATTTTTGTGATTTTTGGTAAAGGAAACTAAAGCAAAAACTGAAAGGTAAACTAACAAGACTAAAAAGCAAAGATAAAAGATAGCGTGTGACTCCCCTATCTTGAAGAGTGGAGTCCCCGGCAACGGCGCCAGAAACTTGCTTGATGGCTTCTCGCCCCTCGTTGGTTACCCCAAGTGGAAGGTTTGAGATGTAGCGTAGCGGCAAATTTCCCTTGGCAAAGATACCAAGGATCGAATCCCGTGAGACTCCGAGGGTCGACAAGAAGGTGTCAATAGCGCCAGAAACTTTTGCTTGACAGGACCTGCACACAGATACAAATAACTTTGCTCCCAACGAGTACAGAGAGGTTGTCAATCCCTCCGGCCTTGTCGTTTACAAAGGATCAAACGCAAGAGATAATAGTGATAGGTATGACTACAACTAGGAAATAAGAACAGGAAGTAAATAGCGGGTGTGATCAGTCATGGTAATATGGACCGGGGTCCCATGATGTTCACTAGTGATGTCTCTCTCCCAAAAGACGATAAAACAGCTAAGCGAGGTAAACAAATTACAGCTGGGCAATTGACAGGATTATGTGCGCAAACCAATGCTAACTATGCTGTACAGAAAGGTAGAGGCTCAAAAGCATGGGCGGTACGCCATGGCAAGTAGACCGAAATCCATCTGCATCTACTACTAATCATCCACCTTGAGATATCTATCCAGAACATCTCGCTGGTATTAAGTTGCGAGTCCCACCCAAAGTGTAAACTCAAAGCAACAGACAACTGCATTAAAAGAACTTTGCGTAAAGTAAACAATCCTTGCACCCGCAAGTACAAGCACCGTTGTTTTCCCCCTTGTGGCAACAACACATCCCCTAGACTCATGTTTCTGTCACTCAAACTAGTCATCGAGGGGCATGAACCCACAATCAAGCATAACGTTCCCTCTTGGAGTTACTACCTACTACTCGGCCAAAGCAATAAACAGCAACGGAGAACATGCAAGAATTACTCAAGAACATAAATATAGAAGAGGTGAATCAAATATATTACTCACACACAATCTGAACATAATCTCATAATCCATCGGATCCCAGCAAACTCAACAGAGCAACAACATAAAGATTACATATGTGCCTCGATCATGTAGGGCAGCTCACGTGGTCTAATCCATGAAGAACAAAGAGGGGAGGAGAACATCACATAGCTACTGGTCATGGACCCATGGTCCAAGGGAGACTACTCACAACTCATCCGGGAAGCGTCCATGGTGGTGGAGAAGCTCCCGGTGGTGGTTCTCCCCTCCGGCAGGGTGCCGGGAAGAGTTCTCCTGGTGCTCCCGATCTTGGAAGCGCGGCGGCGGCGGAACAGAGATGAGATCACGAAAAAGGGTTCTGTAGGATCGAAGTAGGTCTAGAGGGGGGGTGATTAGACTACTTGACAATATAAAAAATCTGCCTTTAGGTCATGCAATGTTTTTGGCAGTTTCACAAACAAGATCAGTTCAAGTAACACCCTACACATGCAATTCTAGAGTTTATGCAGCGGAAAGTAAATTGCACATGTAAAAGAGAGGTGGAGAAGATCAAACGCAGTTTGGTGACACGGAGATTTTTGTCGTGGTTCCGATAGGTGGTGCTATCGTACATCCACGTTGATGGAGACTTCAACCCACGGAGGGTAACGGCTGCGCGAGTCCACGGAGGGCTCCACCCACGAAGGGTCCACGAAGAAGCAACCTTGTCTATTCCATCACGGCCTACGCCCACGGAGGACTAGCCTTACTCGGGGTAGATCTTCACGAAGTAGGCGATCTCCTTGCCCTTACAAACATCTTGGTTCAACTCCACATCATCAAGACGGAGGCTCCCAAGCGACACCTAACCAATCTAGGAGGCACCACCCCCCAAAAGGTAATAGACGGTGTTGATGATGATGAACTCCTTGCTCTTGTGCTTCAAGTGATAAACTCCCCAACACTCAACTCTCCTCACTGATATGGCTGTGGTGGAAGAAAGATCTGAGTGGAAAGCAACTTGGGAAGGCTAGAGATCAAGTTTCATATGGTAGGAATGGAATGGCTTGATCTCAACACAAGGGTAGGTGGTTCACTTCTCAGAAAGTGTATGATAGAAGTGGTGGTACTTTCTGATGGCTCTCCTCACGAATGAGGAGGGGGTGGAGGGGTATATATAGCCTCCACACAAAATCCAACCGTTACACACACATTTGACCAATCTCGGTGAGACCGAAGTTAAAACTCGGTCAGACCGAAAGTTCAAATATAGTGAACGTTGGGATTTTCGGTGGGACCGAAAATACCATCTCGGTGAGACCGAAGTGAGTCAAAGGTTAGGGTTTGCCATTTCGGTGAGACCGAAAGTATAAACTCGGATATTCCGAATTGATGTCAACTGATCACAGAAGGTTGGCAGCCCTTTTTCGGTGAGACCGAAACTCAGAATCGGTTTGACCGAGAAGCTAGGGTTTGGAGAAACAACTGAAGTGGTTCATCTCGGTTGGACTGAGTTGGAGAAATCGGTGTGACCGAGATTACTTATGGGTGTGTGTTAAGTAGTGAGTAGTGCTGATAGTTGAGGGAGTTAGATCACCAAGCACTTGAGCAACAAGAACATTAACACAACCTCATCCCCTTTTAATAGTATTGGCTTTCCTATGGACTCAATGTGATCTTTGATCACTAAACCAAAAAGGAGTCTTGAGCTTTTGCCAATGCTTGTCTTAGCATTTTGAGGGGTCCACTTCTTCAGACATTTCCATACCCATATCATCGAACTTTTCTGAAATGATTCTCAAGAGAATATTAGTTCAATGATATATATGTTGTTGTTAATTACCAAAACCACCCGGGGATTAGTTGCACTTTCAGTTTTATACAGACTTTTGGAGAAGCCTGTATTTACAAGAAAGTGGGTGGGAGCTCTATAGCATTTCTGATATTATACGTGGATGACATATTGTTGATTGGAAGTGATGTAGAATTTCTAGATAGCATAAAAGGATATTTGAATAAGAGTTTTTCAATGAAAGACCTCGGAGGAGCTGCTTACATATTAGGCATCAAGATCTATAGAGATAGATCAAGACGCTTAATTGGACTTTCACAAAGCACATACCTTGATAAAGTATGCAGACCTGGGTCGATGTCGGTGTAGAGATAGCTGCGTCGGCGAAGACTTCTGCTGATGTCTGCGCTGGAGGAGTGGATGCTGGAGCTGGAGCTGTGGCTGGAGCTGAAGTAACTGGGATAGCTGCAGACCTGGATCCTCTGGGAACCGGAGCATTCTGGCGATGAGAGTCCTGGACTATATCATCCTGCATAAGCTCTGCTCTCTCCTGCCTAGTCTCCTCCATGTCTGCCTCAAGCTTGTTGACAGACACCTGAATCTCAGTCAGCTTCACGTCTAGAGCGTGGATCTTGTCCTCGACAATCCTCTCAAGGCTCTCCTGAGATTGCTCAATGCTGGCCAGGCGTTGTTCAATTCTCTGGGTTGCTTCAAGGATTTGCTCTCCAAAGCTCTTTGGCTTAGCTGCTGCTGCTGCTGCCTCTCTGTCAGCTTTGGCTTTCTTTGCAGCTTCGATCTTGGCTTGCCCTTCAACTGAGGTGGGATCCTCTTCATCCATCACAACTACGTTGTCCTCATGCTCTGGCTGCAGTGGCAAGTGCTTCCTATCCAACATGAATTTGCCCGTGCCAAACTTGGCGTTGATGAGCATCTGTATCTGCGGAGCAAACCCACATGACCTCTTCTAGTCAGCTGCAGTCCTCTTAATGGTCTCAACCATCAAGTCCATCACCTTAAAAGGTGCCTTCTCATCGAGAATGTGCAGCATGTTGATAGAATAGCCTCGTATCATCCGGTGGTCACCTGACTTAGGCATCAAAGTATGCCTCAGAATAGTGTTGGTGGTGGTCAGACCTGCCTGGAGATAATACACTGAGCCGAGCTTCCATCCTTCCAAATCAGCAGCTGGGATCTCCTTGTACATATTCTTCATAGAATCATGACTCTTCTTAGGAATCCCATAGACATCAATGTCGTCCTCTCTCTGCACTGGAGCATTCAGAATTTCTGCCCACTCTGCAACAGTTGAAGAAAACCGTTGACCTTCAGTCATCCAGGTGATCTTGCCATCGGGGTAGAAATGGGCTGTGGCATAGAACTGCATGATCATCTCGTCATTCCAGGCTGTTAGTTCTTGACCCACAAAATCAGCAACTCCACATGCAGTAAAGCTCTCATGCACATGGGGAAAGAAGTCCCGATGCTCTCTGCTGTCAATGTACTTCCAGTCAACATACCTGGTGTCAGCAACAATGGGCTTCTTATCCATTAGCACGGTCTCATAGAAATCCTGCTGCTCTCTGGTGTGGAATCTGGGGTCCACAGCAGTCCTTCTTCTTACGGCATATGGATCAGACTGTCTCCATAGCCTGAGACCTTTGTCCTTTCTTGCCTTCATATCCTCAGCTTGAGGATGAGCATCATTGTGGAGTGGCAACTTGGGACGGAGCTTGAGCAACACATGCTCTTCATCTGACTCAGAAGGTGGCATCTCACCTCTGTTCTTCTCAGAAGCTGGAATGCTTCTGGTTGTCCTCTTGGGCTTGGCTGGAGCTGCCTTAGCTGGAGCAGGCTTTTTGGGCTTGGAGGAGGCTTGAGCCCGAATAGCATCACCCATGAACTTAGCTTTCTGAGGAGGAGGCTGGGGTGCATCCTCTTCTTCTTCTTCAGCAGCATCAACTTGAGGTTCAGCATAAACAACTCTCTTCCTCTTGGAAGTCTTCTTCACCTTACTTGGAGCAGGCTCTTCCAAGTTGAGCTTCTTGGCAACTGCAGACTGCTTCACTTTGCTCGTGCCTTTCTTTGGCTGCTGCCCTTGGAGCTCTTTGGCAACCACTTGCCTCTTTGGCTTGGAGGTAACTTCCTCAGCAACAAAGTCGGAATCCTCAGAATCAGAAGTTCTCTTCTTCCTGGTTCTCGTAGCAGCAGGAGGTAGACCACTAGGGGTGCTCCTCTCACCATCATCACTAGAGCTGCTAGCCTCAGGACTTGTACCTGCTTCTGGAATCTCAGCAAACGGTGACTCAGACCTGTTCTGGCTGTCACTGACATCTGACATGGCTGAAAAAACCTGTGAATAGATAAGGTATAGGCAGAGTAGAAGAGTTATCACAACTGCAGAAGTTTTTGCAAAAAAAATGAGTTAAAAACTTAGTTTTGAGTTTTCACAGAATGTATTTCGGTCAAACCGATTTCAAGTTTCGGTGTAACCGAAGTGTTCAACAGAACCTACACACCACTTTCGGTCAGACCGAAATGGGTTTTGGTCCTACCGAAAACTTAGGGTTTCACAGAAACTTCAATTCGGACATTCCGATTTTCACAACTCGGTCAGACCGAGCTATGTAGTGCAATGGTCAGAGACCAAATCGGTCAGTCCGAGTTTCAGGAATCGGCTTCACCGAGATGCATTCCGTGGAAACCTAAACCTAAGAATTTTCCTCGAAACTAAACGATCTGAACAATGTATTGGGAACATATCAAACGTGGATTGAATCAGGGCAGTCCTATCATGCAAGAATCAGAAGTGGAGCATGAATAGGGATCGGGACACACCCTAACTTGGTGGTGTCCCTCTACGGCGGCAACGGAGGAGAAGATTACCGTTGACGGCGGCGGAGACCTGCGGCAAGGGCACACAGGCGACGAAGGCGACGATCCTTAGATCAGGGCGGCGGCAGCAGGGGTCTTGGAGGGCGAACGGTTTGAGTATATATAACCCCGTACTGTCGGTGGGACCGAGTTGAAAAACTCGGTGTCACCGAGATGTATTTCTGCTGTGCAGTTACACATATCGGTCAGACCGAGATTTTGAACTCGGTTTCACCGAGATGAAACCTAGATCAATCTAAGTGTTTCGGTTGGACCGAGATTGAGAAGCCGGTCAGACCGAAATAGACTTAGAAGGTTTTGGAAGTCAGCCTTAGACGAATCGGTGGTTCCGAGTGCTCCTCACTCGGACTGTCCGAAAAAGACTTGTTCAAAGTTGTGATATAAGCATGAATAGAATTTTGAGACAAGATAGCATAGATAGCTAGGGAAAGTGCTTAGGCATTCTTGTCCATCCATTTGGCCAGAAAAAGAAACCAAAACAATCAAAACAACAAATGGATGTCCTTGAATGGATAAAATCATGCATCCAACATGCTCACACAATAAGATAGCAACTGAAATATGTGTCAAACATGCACAACCAAAACTCTAGCTACTAGCACACAATTTGTCGATGACTAGGTCATCTATATATGAGTATATTGACTTAGGAGTCAAATGAGAACATTTGATCATAGGTCATACTCATCGTTTAAGCACAAGTGGGATTACCACTTTTACATAAAGCATTTATGTGTTCACATCATTTGGAGATGCTTTTAGCTCAATTTTTAGAGCAAAGCTCCCCCTAGATGTGAGAACCCCTTTTAAAGGGTCAAACTAACCTTGGGTTGTCGTAGAAGACTTCATGTAGATGTTGAAGATGTGGATGCTCAATGTTGATGTAGACCATCAAGAGTTAGGAGCAATCCTTTGGATTAGGGCACTTTCAATACCTACATGGGTTAGTCCCACAAGGAACAAACAAGAATATCCATGGACATAGAGTGAAGTACACAAAAGATGATGTCCATGAAAGCAATGATTACCTTGTCCCTTGACTTACCAACAAGAGGGTTTGTGACTCCATGAACAAGTGCATGATGTGGAAGTTGATTGCACAAGTTCTTGCCAAAATGAATATGAGTGAAGTTTGTTGGCGGAGTCACCCTCAAGAACCTACTAGTTCTTCTTCTTTGGGATCCACATCATCTTGATGGGAATCCTTGGTGTTGTAGTTGAGCTTGACGAAGTAGAACTTGATGTGTCCTTGGGAACCCACTTGACCATGGCTTGAGGTGCTTCAATGAATGCATTAATCTCTTCTTGAAGCTTGTCCTTGGCCTTTAGCTTGTGGTCTTGTGGTGGAAGGTCATCTTGAGCTTGTTCCACATTGGAAGAAGTAGGATCATACTTCTCCTTTTGTGAGACAAACTGTGGAGTAGGGTATTGACCTTCTTCCCACTCAACACCTTTGGTGTTGAACTTTCGCTCAAAACCAATCCCTTGATTCTTCCGGTGTCTTCCTTGTTTGCGAACAATCTCCTCAAAGTTCTTGCTTCCGGCAAGACTCTTGTAGACACCTTTCTCTATGATTTCCTTCAATAAGCTATTTTCTTGCTCAAGTGTAACTTGGCTTGAAACATTGTTAGTGGAATCAAGAGAACTACTAGAAGTAACAACATTAGATTTAACATTGTTATTGTTACTACTAGAGGAAGAATTTTTCTTATGCTTGTCATGCTTAGTCTTAATAGGTGGCAAGAAATTAGACAAGAGAAGTCGTTTGGCAAGATATGAAGAACTCTTCTTTCGAAGATCGTCATTGATCGCTTTTAGAAACTCATGTTCTTGCTCTAGAGTGAGCTTCTCGAAGCGTAGCTTCTCATGAGATCTTAGGAGCTCTCTATGATCTTCTTGAGTTGTTTCATGAGCTAACTTAAGAGTGTTTAATTCTTTAGTTAGACGCTCAATCTCCTTCATAGCATTGTCATTCGACTCTTCTCGACTATAAAGACTGCTAGCATTTTCATCATTACTAAGCTCACTAGATTTATCATGCAAGAGCTCATCTTCACCAAGTAAGTCATCCTCATCACTATCAAAGTCAATGAATTCAGGGTGTGTTACCTTGGGGCCTTTAGCCATGAAGCATCTTCCAATTCCCTCATTTGGTGAATCAAATAAGTCGTAGGAGTTGGAGTTGGAGGATACGAGTGCAAGTCCGGCAACACCTTCATCTTGACTATAGTCGGAGTCGGAGTGATAGCTTCCATCGGATTGACTGTCAGAGTCGGAGCCGGAGACCCATTCACCAACATGAGCTTGATGTCTTCTTCTTGTATAGCTCCTTGATGACTTGTCTTTCCTCTCCGAGTCCTTGCTTCTCCGAGAAGGTCTTCGTTCATAACGATCATCTCTACTCCTTCTCTCTCTCTCCGAGGTGACTCATCTCTTGCTTTCCTTCTTGGAGACTCTTCTCTTCTCTTGTGGGGAGCCGTACACTCATTTGAGAAGTGTCCGGGTCTTCCACAATTGTAGCAGTTTCGATCACGACTAGAAGATCTCTTTCCATCATATGATCTAGACTTTGAGCTTCTTTCTTTGCCTCTATTCTTGTAGAACTTGTTGAAGTTCCTGACCATTAGGCTTATGTCTTCATTGGAAACTAACTTGTCACTTGAGGTAGTAGGAGCATCACTTGTAGCTTTGTATGCACCACTTGACTTGTTGTGAAGCTCTTCCTTATCCTTAAGTGTCATCTCATGAGCAACAATCCTTCCAATGACTTCAGTTGGCTTGAGAGTCTTGTAATTTGGCATCATTTGGATCAAAGTGCACACGGTGTCATACTTTCCATCCAAAGCTCTGAGAATCTTCTTAATGATGAAACGGTCGGTCATTTCTTCGCTTCCTAAGCCAGCAATCTCATTTGTGATGAGAGCAAGCCTAGAGTACATTTCAGCGACTCCTTCACCATCCTTCATCTTGAACTTGTCAAGTTGACCTTGAAGAATATCTAGCTTTGATTCCTTCACAGATTCAGTACCCTCGTGCATTTCAACCAAAGTATCCCAAATCTCTTTAGCATTCTCAAGACGGCTGATTTTGTTGAACTCTTCGGGACACAAAGCATTGAAGAGAATGTCACAAGCTTGAGCATTGTTTTGCAACATCTTCAGTTCTTCGGGTGTAGCTTCGCGATCCGGAACTTTTCCTTCTTCAAAGAAGTCACCTTGCATGCCAACACAAATAATGCCCCATGCGGCTGGGTTATGACCAAGAATATGCATTTTCATTTTATGCTTCCAACTAGCAAAATTTGTACCATCAAAGTAAGGACCTCTACGATAATTACCCTCACTAGACGCCATACTCTCCTAGGTTGTGAAACCAAGCTTATGGAGTCCAATGCAATGGAAACCAAGGCAATGGAGACCCAAGCTCTGATACCACTTGTAGGATCGAAGTAGGTCTAGAGGGGGGATGATTAGACTACTTGACAATATAAAAAATCTGCCTTTAGGTCATGCAATGTTTTTGGCAGTTTCACAAACAAGATCAGTTCAAGTAACACCCTACACATGCAATTCTAGAGTTTATGCAGCGGAAAGTAAATTGCACATGTAAAAGAGAGGTGGAGAAGATCAAACGCAGTTTGGTGACACGGAGATTTTTGTCGTGGTTCCGATAGGTGGTGCTATCGTACATCCACGTTGATGGAGACTTCAACCCACGGAGGGTAACGGCTGCGCGAGTCCACGGAGGGCTCCACCCACGAAGGGTCCACGAAGAAGCAACCTTGTCTATTCCATCACGGCCTACGCCCACGGAGGACTAGCCTTACTCGGGGTAGATCTTCACGAAGTAGGCGATCTCCTTGCCCTTACAAACTTCTTGGTTCAACTCCACATCACGACGGAGGCTCCCAAGCGACACCTAACCAATCTAGGAGGCACCACCCCCCAAAAGGTAATAGACGGTGTTGATGGTGATGAACTCCTTGCTCTTGTGCTTGAAGTGATAAACTCCCCAACACTCAACTCTCCTCACTGATATGGCTGTGGTGGAAGGAAGATTTGAGTGGAAAGCAACTTGGGAAGGCTAGAGATCAAGTTTCATATGGTAGGAATGGAATGGCTTGATCTCAACACAAGGGTAGGTGGTTCACTTCTCAGAAAGTGTGTGATAGAAGTGGTGGTACTTTCTGATGGCTCTCCTCACGAATGAGGAGGGGGTGGAGGGGTATATATAGCCTCCACACAAAATCCAACCGTTACACACACATTTGACCAATCTCGGTCAGACCGAAGTGAAAACTCGGTTAGACCGAAAGTTCAAATATAGTGAACGTTGGGATTTTCGGTGGGACCGAAAATACCATCTCGGTGAGACCGAAGTGAGTCAAAGGTTAGGGTTTGCCATCTCGGTGAGACCGAAAATATAAACTCGGATATTCCGAATTGATGTCAACTGATCACAGAAGGTTGGCAGCCCTTTTTCGGTGAGACCGAAACTCAGAATCGGTGTGACCGAGAATTTAGGGTTTGGAGAAACAACTGAAGTGGTTCATCTCGGTGGGACTGAGTTGGAGAGATCGGTGTGACCGAGATTACTTATGGGTGTGTGTTAAGTAGTGAATAGTGCTGATAGTTGAGGGAGTTAGATCACCAAGCACTTGAGCAACAAGATCATTAACACAACCTCATCCCCTTTTAATAGTATTGGCTTTTCCTATGGACTCAATGTGATCTTTGATCACTAAACCAAAAATGGAGTCTTGAGCTTTTGCCAATGCTTGTCTTAGCATTTGAGGGGTCCACTTCTTCAGTCATCTTCCCATACCAAAGTGATTGGCTTTCCTGAAACATACTTGATAAAAGCATTAGTCCAACCACAAAGTATGTTGTCATTAATTACCAAAACCACCCGGAGAGCAAATGTGCTTTCAATCTCCCCCTTTTTGGTAATTGATGGCAACACACTGAAATTATATTGAACGAAACATCAAAGCTTATTGAAAGAAAGACAGGATAATCATGAAAGCTTTGACAAGCATGTAGTACACAGGCTCCCCCTACAAGTGTGCAAGATTTTCATAGATTATGGTTTTGGACTACCACAAGCACACAAGAGAGATAAGCAAGATGTGCTACATGCAGCTTGGCTATATGCATCAGAGCAGAAGAAAAGAGAAAGTGAGTGATAATGCATATGTGCATGGTGATTTCTTGCAAACAAGTATTTACAAGCAAGTCACCATCATGCACATTCTGCAAGATGCATATACTTACCTTGAGGTTCCTTGGCACTTGTACCTGAAGGGATAAACTTGAGAAAACAAGGTTAGATAACACAAGAGTATTCCTTCAACCCACTGCAAGAACATCAAGAGTACCAAGCCAGGGAGGACATGTATAAAGAGTGTCTCATATTGAGCACAGGCTTGAATCAGCAAACATGTCTCCGAAGCTAAGAGATTTTCAATGAACTCTGAGAGATTTTGCTTTTCATAGGATATCAATTGTGAAGATTCCTCTAAGTCTTCTCCCCTTAAGCTAAAAGATTCCATGAGATACCAATTGTGAGAAAGATACCAATTGTAAGAACAAGGGGTGTGAAGGAAAAAGCAAAATCAAAAGAAAGATGCCAATTGTAATGTCCAATGTAAAATACGACAAAGCTTTGATGTGATTCTCTCCCCCTTAAGATAAGATTGCTTTTCTTCTTCCCTTAAGTCTTCTCTTCTCCCCTACTCCCCCTAGTCCTCTCCCCCTAAGTTCTCTCCCCCTTTGACATCAAGTGCCGAAAAGGACAGCAAACTAGGTAGGACAGGAAAGATGGAAAGAAAGAAAGAAAGAAAGAAAGAAAGAAAGAAAGTGGGATCCTTAAGAATCACAACTGGACAAACAAGAACATGCACAGAGAAACAATTTGAGTCCAAATTTGAGTCCTCTCCTCTTTAAAATTTAAGAAATCGAGTCTGAATTTGAGGCCTCTCCCCCTTAAAAGTAGAGAAAGAATTCAGATCACTTTGCGAGGAGTATTTCAAAAGATTTGCAAGGAATTTGTAAAAGATTTTCAAGGAATTGATCGCGCGCAGCCCTCAGTATATATAACCCCGTACTGTCGGTGGGACCGAGTTGAAAAACTCGGTGTCACCGAGATGTATTTCTGCTGTGCAGTTACACATATCGGTCAGACCGAGATTTTGAACTCGGTTTCACCGAGATGAAACCTAGATCAATCTAAGTGTTTCGGTTGGACCGAGATTGAGAAGCCGGTCAGACCGAAATAGACTTAGAAGGTTTTGGAAGTCAGCCTTAGACGAATCGGTGGTTCCGAGCGCTCCTCACTCGGACTGTCCGAAAAAGACTTGTTCAAAGTTGTGATATAAGCACGAATAGAATTTTGAGACAAGAAAGCATAGATAGCTAGGGAAGGTGCTTAGGCATTCTTGTCCATCCATTTGGCCAGAAAAAGAAACCAAAACAATCAAAACAACAAATGGATGTCCTTGAATGGATAAAATCATGCATCCAACATGCTCACACAATAAGATAGCAACTGAAATATGTGTCAAACATGCACAACCAAAACTCTAGCTACTAGCACACAAATTGTCGATGACTAGGTCATCTATATATGAGTATATTGACTTAGGAGTCAAATGAGAACATTTGATCATAGGTCATACTCATCGTTTAAGCACAAGTGGGGTTACCACTTTTACATAAAGCATTTATGTGTTCACATCATTTGGAGATGCTTTAGCTCATTTTTAGAGCAAAGCTCCCCCTAGATGTGAGAACCCCTTTTAAAGGGTCAAACTAACCTTGGGTTGTCGTAGAAGACTTCATGTAGATGTTGAAGATGTGGATGCTCAATGTTGATGTAGATCATCATGAGTTGGGAGCAATCCTTTGGATTAGGGCACTTTCAATACCTACATGGGTTAGTCCCACAAGGAACAAACAAGAATATCCATGGACATAGAGTGAAGTGCAAAAAAGATGATGTCCATGAAAGCAATGATTACCTTGTCCCTTGACTTACCAACAAGAGGGTTTGTGACTCCATGAACAAGTGCATGATGTGGAAGTTGATTGCACAAGTTCTTGCCAAAATGAATATGAGTGAAGTTTGTTGGCGGAGTCACCCTCAAGAACCTACTAGTTCTTCTTCTTTGGGATCCACATCATCTTGATGGGAATCCTTGGTGTTGTAGTTGAGCTTGACGAAGTAGAACTTGATGTGTCCTTGGGAACCCACTTGACCATGGCTTGAGGTGCTTCAATGAATGCATCAATCTCCTCTTGAAGCTTGTCCTTGGCCTTTAGCTTGTGGTCTTGTGGTGGAAGGTCATCTTGAGCTTGTTCCACATTGGAAGAAGTAGGATCATACTTCTCCTTTTGTGAAACAAACTGTGGAGTAGGGTATTGACCTTCTTCCCATTCAACACCTTTGGCGTTGAACTTTCGCTCAAAACCAATCCCTTGATTCTTCCGGTGTCTTCCTTGTTTGCGAACAATCTCCTCAAAGTTCTTGCTTCCGGCAAGACTCTTGTAGACACCTTTCTCTATGATTTCCTTCAATAGGCTATTTTCTTGCTCAAGTGTAACTTGGCTTGAAACATTGTTAGTGGAATCAAGAGAACTACTAGAAGCAACAATATTGGATTTAACATTGGTATTGTTACTACTAGAGGAAGAATTTTTCTTATGCTTGTCATGCTTAGTCTTAATAGGTGGCAAGAAATTAGACAAGAGAAGTCGTTTGGCAAGATATGAAGAACTCTTCTTTCGAAGATCGTCATTGATCGCTTTTAGAAACTCATGTTCTTGCTCTAGAGTGAGCTTCTCGAAGCGTAGCTTCTCATGAGATCTTAGGAGCTCTCTATGATCTTCTTGAGTTGTTTCATGAGCTAACTTAAGAGTGTTTAATTCTTTAGTTAGACGCTCAATCTCCTTCATAGCATTGTCATTCGACTCTTCTCGACTATAAAGACTACTAGCATTTTCATCATTACTAAGCTCACTAGATTTATCATGCAAGAGCTCATCTTCACCAAGTAAGTCATCCTCATCACTATCAAAGTCAATGAATTCAGGGTGTGTTACCTTGGGGCCTTTAGCCATGAAGCATCTTCCAATTCCCTCATTTGGTGAATCAAATAAGTCGTAGGAGTTGGAGTTGGAGGATACGAGTGCAAGTCCGGCAACACCTTCATCTTGACTATAGTCGGAGTCGGAGTGATAGCTTCCATCGGATTGACTGTCAGAGTCGGAGCCGGAGACCCATTCACCAACATGATCTTGATGTCTTCTTCTTGTATAGCTCCTTGATGACTTGTCTTTCCTCTCCGAGTCCTTGCTTCTCCGAGAAGGTCTTCGTTCATAACGATCATCTCTACTCCTTCTCTCTCTCCGAGGTGACTCATCTCTTGCTTTCCTTCTTGGAGACTCTTCTCTTCTCTTGTGGGGAGCCGTACACTCATTTGAGAAGTGTCCGGGTCTTCCACAATTGTAGCAGTTTCGATCACGACTAGAAGATCTCTTTCCATCATATGATCTAGACTTTGAGCTTCTTTCTTTGCCTCTATTCTTGTAGAACTTGTTGAAGTTCCTGACCATTAGGCTTATGTCTTCATTGGAAACTAACTTGTCACTTGAGGTAGTAGGAGCATCACTTGTAGCTTTGTAAGCACCACTTGACTTGTTGTGAAGCTCTTCCTTATCCTTAAGTGTCATCTCATGAGCAATAATCCTTCCAATGACTTCAGTTGGCTTGAGAGTCTTGTAATTTGGCATCATTTGGATCAAAGTGCACACGGTGTCATACTTTCCATCCAAAGCTCTGAGAATCTTCTTAATGATGAATCGGTCGGTCATTTCTTCGCTTCCTAAGCCAGCAATCTCATTTGTGATGAGAGCAAGCCTAGAGTACATTTCAGCGACTCCTTCACCATCCTTCATCTTGAACTTGTCAAGTTGACCTTGAAGAATATCTAGCTTTGATTCCTTCACAGATTCAGTACCCTCGTGCATTTCAACCAAAGTATCCCAAATCTCTTTAGCATTCTCAAGACGGCTGATTTTGTTGAACTCTTCGGGACACAAAGCATTGAAGAGAATGTCACAAGCTTGAGCATTGTTTTGCAACATCTTCAGTTCTTCGGGTGTAGCTTCGCGATCCGGAACTTTTCCTTCTTCAAAGAAGTCACCTTGCACGCCAACACAAATAATGCCCCATGCGGCTGGGTTATGACCAAGAATATGCATTTTCATTTTATGCTTCCAACTAGCAAAATTTGTACCATCAAAGTAAGGACCTCTACGATAATTACCCTCACTAGACGCCATACTCTCCTAGGTTGTGAAACCAAGCTTATGGAGTCCAATGCAATGGAAACCAAGGCAATGGAGACCAAAGCTCTGATACCACTTGTAGGATCGAAGTAGGTCTAGAGGGGGGGTGATTAGACTACTTGACAATATAAAAAATCTGCCTTTAGGTCATGCAATGTTTTTGGCAGTTTCACAAACAAGATCAGTTCAAGTAACACCCTACACATGCAATTCTAGAGTTTATGCAGCGGAAAGTAAATTGCACATGTAAAAGAGAGGTGGAGAAGATCAAACGCAGTTTGGTGACACGGAGATTTTTGTCGTGGTTCCGATAGGTGGTGCTATCGTACATCCACGTTGATGGAGACTTCAACCCACGGAGGGTAACGGCTGCACGAGTCCACGGAGGGCTCCACCCACGAAGGGTCCACGAAGAAGCAACCTTGTCTATTCCATCACGGCCTACGCCCACGGAGGACTAGCCTTACTCGGGGTAGATCTTCACGAAGTAGGCGATCTCCTTGCCCTTACAAACATCTTGGTTCAACTCCACATCATCAAGACGGAGGCTCCCAAGCGACACCTAACCAATCTAGGAGGCACCACCCCCCAAAAGGTAATAGACGGTGTTGATGATGATGAACTCCTTGCTCTTGTGCTTCAAGTGATAAACTCCCCAACACTCAACTCTCCTCACTGATATGGCTGTGGTGGAAGAAAGATTTGAGTGGAAAGCAACTTGGGAAGGCTAGAGATCAAGTTTCATATGGTAGGAATGGAATGGCTTGATCTCAACACAAGGGTAGGTGGTTCACTTCTCAGAAAGTGTATGATAGAAGTGGTGGTACTTTCTGATGGCTCTCCTCTCGAATGAGGAGGGGGTGGAGGGGTATATATAGCCTCCACACAAAATCCAACCGTTACACACACATTTGACCAATCTCGGTGAGACCGAAGTTAAAACTCGGTCAGACCGAAAGTTCAAATATAGTGAACGTTGGGATTTTCGGTGGGACCGAAAATACCATCTCGGTGAGACCGAAGTGAGTCAAAGGTTAGGGTTTGCCATTTCGGTGAGACCGAAAGTATAAACTCGGATATTCCGAATTGATGTCAACTGATCACAGAAGGTTGGCAGCCCTTTTTCGGTGAGACCGAAACTCAGAATCGGTTTGACCGAGAAGCTAGGGTTTGGAGAAACAACTGAAGTGGTTCATCTCGGTGGGACTGAGTTGGAGAAATCGGTGTGACCGAGATTACTTATGGGTGTGTGTTAAGTAGTAAGTAGTGCTGATAGTTGAGGGAGTTAGATCACCAAGCACTTGAGCAACAAGAACATTAACACAACCTCATCCCCTTTTAATAGTATTGGCTTTCCTATGGACTCAATGTGATCTTTGATCACTAAACCAAAAAGGAGTCTTGAGCTTTTGCCAATGCTTGTCTTAGCATTTTGAGGGGTCCACTTCTTCAGACATTTCCATACCCATATCATCGAACTTTTCTGAAATGATTCTCAACAGAATATTAGTTCAATGATATATATGTTGTTGTTAATTACCAAAACCACCCGGGGATTAGTTGCACTTTCAGGTTCCGTCCTCGAGGGTTTTGGGACGCCAGCAATATATATGCAAAAGGGGGTCACCAGAGGCGAAGGTGGGGCCCCAGGCGCCACCCTGGCACGGCCAGGGGTGGGGCCGCGCCGGGTGTCCGCCTGGGCCACCCCAGGCTCCCCTCTGGCCCTGCCTTGGTTTTTCTGGAAGCTCCCGATACGCTGATTTTTCCTGTATTTTTCCGGGAATTTTTAGGGCACTTTTAATATGGGGGAAACCTGAAATAGAAAAACAGCAGAAAATAGGAACTGGCACTGTGGTGCACTGAGTTAATAGGTTAGTCCAAATATGATCAAAAGTGTATGGAAGTGCATAAATATCATAGCAATATCACACAAAAGAGGCATGGAGCAAGCAGAAATTATAGATACGTTTTGGACGTATCACCGCCTGGGCCACCCCAGGCTCCCCTCTGGCCCTGCCTTGGTTTTTCTGGAAGCTCCCGATACGCTGATTTTTCCTGTATTTTTCCCGGAATTTTTAGGGCACTTTTAATATGGGGGAAACCTGAAATAGAAAAACAGCAGAAAACAGGAACTGGCACTGTGGTGCACTGAGTTAATAGGTTAGTCCAAATATGTTCAAAAGTGTATGGAAGTGCATAAATATCATAGCAATATCACACAAAAGAGGCATGGAGCAAGCAGAAATTATAGATACGTTTTGGACGTATCAGCATCGTTCGTGAGAAATTGAAAACAACGCAGTCTCGCCAGAAGAGCCAATATGATAGTCATCATAAGGCTGTGACTTTTGAAGTCGGTGATAAGGCTTACCTTCGGGTTACTCCTCTTAAGGGAACCCATCGTTTCGGTATCAAAGGCAAATTCGCCCCTCGTTACATCGGTCCTTTTCTCATTCTTGCCAAACGAGGAGAAGTTGCCTACCAATTGGAACTACCTCCGCACATTTCCAGAGTTCATGATGTCTTCCACGTATCTCAACTCAGGCGTTGCTTCTCGGATCCTATCCGCGGAGTGAACCACGAAACGCTTGATCTCCAGGACAATCTCACATATCGAGAATACCCCGTTCGTATTCTTGATCAAACCGAGCGCACCACTCGACGTCGTAATATCAAGTTTCTCAAGGTTCAATGGTCACATCATTCCGAGAGTGAAGCTACTTGGGAAAAGGAGGATCGTCTTCGACTCGAGTACCCCACCCTCTTTCCGGAGGAACCCGAATCTCGGGACGCGATTCTTTTGAGTGGGGGTGAGTTGTCACATCCCTAGTCAGTTCTTGCATTAGGACTAGCTAGAGTGTGCATGATGTTTACTTTTTCAAAGAAACTTGAAATGGGAATGACAGAAACCCCAGCACCCCTCTTCTAACAACTAGGGTTTAATAAAATCTTTTCCAATGTACCCAAAATGCCCTTCAAAAATGTTCATCATTTCTTCCTTGGTCTCAAACCTCTGCCAAAAATGGTGCACAATTTTCTAGGACATCCAAGGTCTCTGGATTAATTCATATGGTATTTGCATTTGGGCATTTAAATGCTATAAAATAATTTGTGTGCTCAAATAATCATAAACTAAAATGTTCCATGTTGTTCATATTATTTACAGTGGGCATGACTAGTTTTATGAGCTATAAAAATGTTCTGCTGTCAGGACCCCGATCCTAAGTCACGCCGATCTAGCTGTAACACGTCATATCACTTTGCGGCGTCACGCACGGTATCCCCACGGGTGCCACCTTACCTGTCCCGGGACCGTTTGCGCATTTTGGCACACGTATATGACAGTGTCGCTAGCATCCATATGACAGAGAACCCGGGCCGACATGGCTAGTTATAAACCAAAAGTGGCACTAAATTACAGAGACAGGCATCCATGACCCAGCAACGAACGTGTCGGTCATCAACGTATGAACCCAAGTCGTAGCAAGCTACATGGACTTAAAGAAACAACGCGTGACATTTCTCCTAAGGGACAGACACAGGAACGAAGAAGGACACATGCCGGCCAGCCTACGTGTTCCGAGCAGTAGCAAGCTACCAAGGCTCATTGGAAGCACTAGGAGGCATTTCCCTGTAAGATAGGCTACCAAAGGAAAACAGCTAGGTGTCGGATCCCACACATACCAAGCATTTCTATCATGCACACAATATGCTCAATATGTGCAAATACAACATTGCATCACAACATAACTCTATGACTCAAAGTACTTTATTTAAAAGGCTCCAAGAGCCATACATAACATATCCATACAGGTAGGGGTCACATGACCCAACACTCAAGTCATACAGTCATACAAGCACAAGCGGAAGCTACATGTCTGAGTACAGACAACTTAGAAAATAAAACAGGCTTGGTGAAGCCTGACTATCTACAAGGCCCTTCACAAGCTCCAGATCTCCGTCTGGGTAGCAAGCTACTCGTCGACGTCAACGTCTATGTAGAACCCATCAGAAGGGGCAGGGTTCTCCTCTGCAATAGTTATTAACTAAACATGAGTACAAAGGTACCCATCAAGTCTTACAACAGAACCTATCATACATGCAACATTATCAACAGGGGGTAGTGGAGTTCATAGCAGAAAGTCAGCTTTGACTCTTGGCTAACCTATACTACAACTCTCAACAGATTGCAAGATATTACTACGTACACGAGTCCTCTACACACCACGTCAATACGCCACCGAGGATCCTCCTCCGTCCTCCTACGGAAGGGCCATCCACGTCACTCACACTTATCTTGAGGCTTTTAGTAGTATCCATCAACTTGTCTATGAACTGTAAGAGTAACCAAGTAGTTCGTACTGCGAACAACGGCTATTCGAATAGATTGGTAACCCTGCAGGGGTGTACTTCTTCACACATGTTTTCACCACTTAGCGTCTGCACACGACATGTGCTCAGTAGACTTCAAGCGAAAGCCGACGTGGGTGTAGACCACGACCTAACTAACCACTCAAGTCTCTCGTCCAGGTTTATCGCCTATTTGGGTTCCATCCGTGGGGAGATCCGGCCGGGGTGTCGCTCACGGCCCCAAACGATGTGTACAGGGTTCCCGAGTCACCAAACGGGCAACCGGTACACCGTGCCACGTACCTGTCGCATCACAACCCACCCCGAGGGTCAGCGCTGTGCACGACCACCAGTAAACTACAAACACCAGAAACTAGTTGCAACTCCTGGACAGAGAACATGGGCAGTCAATAAGTCGAGCGGTGTCATATTTCAGGGCCCAATGTGTGGTAGTAACTGTAACTTGAACCACACATACAGATCTCAGGTCCTATGGACGGTTCCAATGAAACAACCCACCACGTACTCCTACATGGCCTTTCATCGATACCTTTACCAAACATGTTCCACATTTCCCTCTCTTTACCGGTATGATCATTTCACTCCGATCCATCACCCCGATGAATTAGACCTGACACAACTCTAAGCATAGCAGGCAACATAAACAAATAGCATGGTGGATCACACATCACATGGCTCAATCAACTCCTACACATGCTAGTGGGTTTCAACTATTTACTGTGGCAATGACAGGTCATGCAAGGGAATAGGGTTCAACTACCGCAGCAAGTAGCAGTTCACACGCTGTTGCCTTAATGCAGTAAAAGAGAGAAGGAGCGAGAAGATTGGGTTTGTATCGGAATGATCAATGATTGCTTGCCTGACAGAGTGGTTGTCGGGTACTGCTCTTCAGCTGGATACGCATAAGTATCCTCGGGAGCAGGACCTAACACGGAGAATCCGGCGATACAATCAATAAGCAAACAAATGCAACAATATGATGCATGCTCATGATATGGCAAGATGCATGTGTTTTGGGCTAATGCAACTATAACCAGAAGGGTTTGAGCCCATTTAAATCAAAGAGTCAAATTGAAACCCAAACTATTATTTAATTAAGTGCATTAACTTGTTTTAATGTAAACAGCAAGGTTAACTTGCTCAAACATGCATGAAACCAGTGCCATTGGAAAGATTGGATTTTTCTGATCAATTTTCATATATAAATCTTTTCCATTTGAGCTACTGTTGAATTTATATGATTTTTTGAAGTTTAAATCATTTTCTGGAATTTCCTGAATTGTTTTTAAATCTAAAAATCCCAGAAAATCCTTTACTGTGTCAGCATGACATCATGCTGACGTCAGACAGTCAACAGGGCGCCCAGGTCAAACCTGACCAGTGGGTCCCTCATGTTAGTGTCTCTGGTGCTAACTAAAAGAGCTTAACACTAAACTAAAGTTAACAGGGGGCTGGGCCCCACATGTTAGTGACTCACTAAACTAATGACATCAATTAGTATTTAATTAAAACCTAAACTGAAGTTAGTCAACGACCGGCCCCACATGTCAGCGACACAGGGGGGTCCAGGCGTGGTCAAACAGGTCAGACCCACCGGCGGCTCGACGCCAGCGAGGCCAAACGCGGCGGCGAGGTGCGGGTTTTGTGCTCCGACTGCCAAAACAACGGTGGAGCACACCTACGGGCAGCTGGGAGTGAGCCGCGTCGATTGGTGGTGGTGGCTGGCCTCGGGGTCGCCAGAAACGACGCCGGCGACGAGTCCAGCGGCGGCCGGAGCTCGGGAGAGGTCGAACTCGTCGGTGCAGTGCTCGTAGAGGTGCGTGGAGTGATCCTACAACATCTTCGCAGAACGGTAAAGCTAATGGGCACGTTGGCTAGGCCGTTAGTTGGCCGGAGCCTCGTCGGTGACGAGCTCCGCGGCGACGTGTGCAGGTGAGCCTCGTGCGGTGCGTTCAGTGTAGGAGAGAGCCAACGGAGAGGGGGAGGACGAAGTTGAGCTCACGGCGGTTGCAGTAGACGCCGGGGCGAGCTCGGGGATGGTCGCAGCTGAGCGGGGCGGCGAGGGGGATCTCTACGGCCGGAGTTGGAGAAGACGGGGTCGGGGGCGACTCCAGAGCGGGCGAGCGCTCGGAGCTCAGCCTGCTCGACGTAGTCGATGACGGTGGAGCAGACGAACACGATGACGGAGCTCAGGGACGGCGGTGGACGCGGCTATCACGACGGCGCGAGCACGGCGGCGTCGGCCATGGTGTGGGGAAGGCGAGGGAGAAGAGCTGGCGAGGAGTGGGCGTGTCAGCGAGCTCGGGGAGGAAGTGGGGGAATCGATCCCACCCACCAGAACGGCGAGGGGAGGAAGCAGGGCGGCGGGCAGCTGCGTGGCACGCGCTGCGGCCGCCGTCGAGCACCTGCCTGCCTACCTGGCCGAGCCAAGCAGCTCGCTGGAGCGGTGGCTGGGCTGGGCCGGCAGGTGGGCTTGTTAGGCGCAAGGTAAGCTCTCTCTCTCTCTCTTCTCTCTTTTCTATTTCTTTCTGTTTCATTTCTTTTGCAACTTTGTTGAATTATTAAAAATGCCAGAACATTTTTATAGCTCATAAAACTAGTCATGCCCATTGTAAATAATATGAACAACATGGAACATTTTAGTTTATGATTATTTGAGCACACAAATTATTTTATAGCATTTAAATGCCCAAATGCAAATACCATATGAATTAATCCAGAGACCTTGGATGTCCTAGAAAATTGTGCACCATTTTTGGCAGAGGTTTGAGACCAAGGCAGAAATGATGAACATTTTTGAAGGGCATTTTGGGTACATTGGAAAAGATTTTATTAAACCCTAGTTGTTAGAAGAGGGGTGCTGGGGTTTCTGTCATTCCCATTTCAAGTTTCTTTGAAAAGTAAACATGATGCACACTCTAGCTAGTCTTAATGCAAGAACTGACTAGGGATGTGACAACTCACCCCCACTCAAAAGAATCGCGTCGCGAGATTCGGGTTCCTCCGGAAAGAGGGTGGGGTACTCGAGTCGAAAACGATCCTCCCTTTCCCAAGTAGCTTCACTCTCGAAATGATGTGACCATTGAACCTTGAGAAACTTGATATTACGACGTCGAGTGGTGCGCTCGGTTTGATCAAGAATACGAACGGGGTATTCTCGATATGTGAGATTGTCCTGGAGATCAAGCGTTTCGTGGTTCACTCCGCGGATAGGATCCGAGAAGCAACGCCTGAGTTGAGATACGTGGAAGACATCATGAACTCTGGAAAGGTGCGGAGGTAGTTCCAATTGGTAGGCAACTTCTCCTCGTTTGGCAAGAATGCGAAAAGGACCAATGTAACGAGGGGCCAACTTGCCTTTGATACCAAAGCGATGGGTTCCCTTAAGAGGAGTAACCCGAAGGTAAGCCTTATCGCCGACTTCAAAAGTCACAGCCTTATGATGACTATCATATTGGCTCTTCTGGCGAGACTGGGCTGTTTTCAATTTCTCACGAACGATGCGAACTTGCTCTTCTGCTTCCTGGATCATATCCGGACCAAAGAATTGTCTTTCCCCGGTTTCTGACCAGTTAAGAGGTGTTCGACACCTTCGTCCATATAGAACTTCGAAGGGAGCCTTGCCCAAACTGGCTTGATAACTATTGTTATAAGCGAATTCGGCAAATGGAAGACACTTCTCCCAATCCATACCGAAAGAGATGACAGAGGCTCGAAGCATGTCTTCCAGAATTTTATTTACTCGTTCCACTTGACCACTTGACTGGGGATGGAAGGCAGTGCTGAAAGAGAGATGAGTTCCCATAGCATTCTGGAAACTTTCCCAAAATCGTGAAGTGAAAAGACTTCCACGGTCTGAGTTAATCTCCAACGGCACACCATGAAGTGATACTATCCGAGAGATATACAATTCTGCTAGCTGGCTAGCGGTAATACTCTCTCGAACAGGCAGGAAATGGGCTACCTTAGAGAGGCGGCCGATAACGACCAAGATAGCCTTATTCCCTTTCCTGGTCCTGGGAAACCCGGTAATGAAATCCATACCGATCTTGTCCCATTTCCATTCAGGAATAGCTAAAGGTTGAAGGGTGCCAGCAGGCCGTTGATGCTCTGCTTTCACGCGACGACAAACATCGCAGTTAGCAATGAATTGAGCGATTTCTCTCTTCATCCTAGTCCACCAGAACCTCTGGCATAGGTCTTGATACATTTTGGTACTACCGGGATGAATCGTGAGAGGAGATTCATGAGCCTCCTTAAGGATTAACTGCCGCAGATGTTGGTTCTTGGGAACCAGTAAACGATTCTCGAAGAAGACAACACCTCGATCATCCGTAGAGAAATTTCTAGCGACTCCGCTAGCAATGCTCTCCTGGAGTCGGGATATACCCTTATCACGCTTCTGGGCACCTATGATTTGATCCATAAGGGTAGGTTCCGCCACCAAGGTGGAAAGGAATCCTCGAGGAACAATGTGAAGGTTAAGCTTACAAAATTCCTCGTGAAGAAGTGGTTGCCCTTGTTGTAACATCAAGTTGTTACAATAAGACTTATGACTTAGTGCGCCAGCCATGACATTGGCCTTCCCAAGGGTATAAGTGATTCCTAAGTCGTAATCTGTGAGCAACTCAACCCAACGTCTTTGCCTGAGATTTAGATCCGGTTGGGTGAAGATGTATTTCAGACTTTGGTGATCAGTGAAGATTTCACAGCGGTTACCAAGAAGGTAATGTCTCCATGTTTTGAGTGCGTGGACTACAGCTGCAAGCTCTAGATCATGTGTAGGATAGTTATCCTCATGTGGACGCAACTATCAGGATGCGTAAGCAATCACTTGACGATCTTGCATGAGTATGCAACCTAGTCCTTGTCGCGAGGCGTCGCAGTAGATAATAAAATCCTTGGAAAAGTCTGGTGTTACCAGTACGCGTGCAGATGTCAGGCGTCTTTTCAGTTCCTGAAAGCTGGACTCGCACTGTGGCGTCCACTCAAACTTTTTATCTTTCTTGAGGAGTTCAGTTAGAGGTTTAGTAACCTTGGAGAAATTCTCGACAAAGCGTCGGCAATAGCTCGCTAAGCCAAGGAAACTCCTAACTTGCTTGACCGATTCAGGGGGAGTCCAATCAAGGACGGCTTGAACTCGCTCGAGATTGACAGCAATACCCTTGCCAGAGATCACATGACCTAAATAGGTTACTTCCGGCAACCAAAATTCACATTTAGAGAATTTGGCATAAAGGCGGTGCTCTCGAAGTTTCGTCAATACCAGCCTTAAAAGCTCGGCATGATCTTTCTTGTTCTTGGAGTAGATGAGTATATCATCGAGGTATACCACGACGAATTTATCCAAATACTCCATGAATATAGAATTCATTAGCCGGGAGAAAGTGGCTGGGGCATTGGTTAATCCGAAAGACATGACGGTGTACTCATATTGGCCATAACGAGTAACAAAAACCGTTTTAGGAATGTCCCCGTTCTTGATTTTGATTTGATGGTAACCCAACCTCAAATCCATTTTTGAAAAGACTGAGGATCCAGCGAGCTGATCATACAGGTCGTTGATCCTGGGGAGCGGATACTTGTTCTTTATCGTGACCAGATTGACAGGTCGGTAATCTACAACCATCCGTTCTTCTTGACGAAGAGGACGGGACAAGCCCAAGGGGAAGAACTAGGACGGATGAAACCCTTTTTCAAGGACTCATCGAGTTGTTTCTTAAGCTCAGCTAATTCTAGGGGTGCCATTTTATAAGGTCTCCTAGAGATTGGGACAGTTCCTGGGATAAGATCTATCACGAACTCGACATCTCTGTCAGGTGGAACACCTGGCAGTTCTTCTGGGAAAACATACGAAAAGTCACGGACTACCGGAATATCTTCGAGTTCTGGCAGAGGGCTGGGATTAAGAGAGTAGAGCTGACGCTCAGCCATTCGGGTCAAGACATTGACTATCTTGCCGGATGGATGCGTAAGTTGAACGGTCCTAGTATAGCAATCAATCTTGGCGTAATAAGTTGTCATCCAATCCATACCCAAGATGATGTTTATGTCCGAGGACTTGAGAGCGATTAGTGATGCAAGGAAAACAAGTCTATCGACAAGGATTTCATTTCCATGGCTTACCCTAGAGGTTTGCCACTTAGAACCAGGAGTTTGAATAACCATGGAAGTAGGCATGTCACAAAAAGTCATGTTGTGCATTTGAGCATAGCTCTCAGATATGAACGAATGGGATGCTCCAGTATCGAAAAGAACAGATGCCGGATGGCAGTTAACGAGAAGCGTACCAAGGACGACATTAGGATCCTTGTAAGCTTCCTCGGCAGAAACATAGTTGACATGACCACGTGCAGTGGGGATTGGCTTGACATAATTCACCTTGCCGGTTGGCTTACCACGGCCAACGGGTTTTCCAGGTTGGTTCTGAGGACACTCACGCATGTAGTGCCCCGGTTCTCCACACTTGAAGCATGTCACAGTGCCAGTGCGTGGAGCAAAGTTGGTAGGTGGTCCTCCATAAGTCTTGGCAGGTGCATACTGTTGAGTTGGACGAGGCGCCTCATAGGATGGCCTCGGTGTGTACTTGGGTGGCAGAGCTGTGTTAGGAAACCACACACGGCGCTTGTGAGAGCCAGAGCCGGATGAGGAACCAAAGTCACGAGGATGCTTGCGTGTGGCTTCGAAATCAGTCTGGCCCATCTCAGCACTGATAGCTTTGTTTACCAGCTTCTAGAAGGAAGTGCACTCGTGCAGACGTAGATCTCGGCGGAGTTCAGGGCTGAGTCCCTTGCGGAACCTCGCGTGCTTCTTGGCATCGGTGGATACTTCCTCAGGTGCATAGCGTGCCAAGTTGCCAAACTCGCGACTATAGCCATCCACAGTTAACCGGCCCTGGGTGAAATTGCAGAATTCCTCCCGCTTGCGATCCATGAGACCTTCCGGAATGTGATGTTCACGGAATGCCTCACTGAACTCAACCCAAGTAGAGATTTGGCCAGTGGGACGCATAGCCTCAAAGTTCTCCCACCATAGACTGGCAGGGCCCTCAAGATGGTAGGCGGCGTAGATAACCTTGTCAGCTTCGGCCACACGGGCAGAGTATAGCTTGTGGGTGATACTACGAAGCCAGTCATCCGCATGCAGTGGTTCAGTGGAGTGATGGAACTTCGGTGGGCACATCTTGATAAAGTCATCGATTGACACCACGTCATTCCTCTGATGGAACCCGGTGTTCTGCTCTATGCGTTCCAGCAGACGGTTGGTCTCTCTCTTGTTCCGTTCTGCCTCGAGCATAACTTGAGCCAAGGAGGGTGGCTGGGGCAGATTCTCATCTCTAGCCCCACTAGCCTCACCCTGCTCCTGAGCAGCAGGAGTGCTGCGAGTGTTGACCATCCTAGGAAAACAAAACAACGGTTTAGACAAGGATGGCAAAAACTTGACATAGGAGTGCAGAATGTAATGGATGACACGGAATGCAGAGATGTTCATCCGTACGCCATGGTAATATAGAAACTGCTATATATACACCAGTGGTCATACACACCATACATAGTTTAGTACAAGCCAAGGCTAAAGTACAACTGCGGTGAAAGACGATACATCCCATCAGAGGCATTCCAAGCTCCTATACATTATTTAGCTACACCTCCGAAACTCAGTACTAGCTAAGTCATATTCCACATGAGGCGCAGGACTGTGGAAATACAACTACTACAATACTACTACAGCCACGGTCTAGCTTAGATATTCCCGTAGTAATCTTCGTAAAGATTACCACCGTAGCCTGGGAGTGGAACAGATGGATCTTGAAACTCTCGAGCACTCGAAGGCTGTGGACCATAGGGACATGGATGTGGCCTCGGGCCTGATGCTGGTGGTAACCGACGCCCACGTGGAGATATAATACCCCCAACGTCACGCCAATCCATACGATCAGGCAGACGAGTCCGCACGGGGTACAAATCCTGCATATCCAGATATCCGGCGTGCACAGCAGGTGCAAGCCGTGTCAAAGTAGTCCAGTGGGCGGCTCGAGTGTTATACAGGTCCATTCAGAGGGCACGGACCTAACGGTCCCTATCCTCCAGCATCTGAACAGTAGTCTGAAGCACTGGCTCTTCATGAGCAGCATCAGTGTACAGACCAGTGTAGTAGCCTTCCTCTCCGGGAAGTGAGGCTGGCATGTAACAGAACTCAGGGTTCAACAACAGGGCATGCCTAGCTCGGAGAATGGTCATCATCGAATAGGCGGCATCCTGCACTGCCATCTCGATAGTAACCCCGAGTCCATAAGACCAATGGATGGGGTCTTTAGCTCCGGGATATGAGGGGTATATTCGGACTGTGCAGAAATACTGACTCTGATTGAAATCCCGGTACTGTTCCTCCACGGTGTACTCAGGATACCAGCGGTAACCGGTCTAAGTCAGCACACGGACTAGCATGGCCGTGTGACCGGGCACATTAATGCACCGAGTCAAACGAACCACTTGGTGAGGTGTGCGGCCAGACATCGGAAACACGAAGTAATGCAAAGGCATAAGTGTTTCTGGAAGAAATCGGGCAGCATAACAACTGTAAATGCTCAAAAAAGGATTTTGAGACATCATACAAATGATAGCATAACCACTCAACATTATCATATCAAGGTTCCGGGTCCAACAAATCATCATACTAAAAGGGTAGAAACTGAACTGAGGCTTGAAACCAACAATCCTAAGAGTCTACGGATTAGTAACACGTGAACCTAGTAAGGATAAGAGGCCTAGTCCTAAATCCCCGTGGAAAGAATAGACTGACTCAGATCAGAAGGGCATAAGGTAAAGAGTAAAAAGAGCTTTACGTTCCCTTCCACAATCAATTCCCCTACATATAACTAAGAATTTTTCTAGACTCAACATCGACCAGTTTGGCTTGAGAAACCTACAGGCAGTCCAGCTCTGATGCCAATGCTGTCAGGACCCCGATCCTAAGTCACACCGATCTAGCTGTAACACGTCATATCACTTTGCGGCCTCACGCACGGTATCCCCACGGGTGCCACCTTACCTGGCCCGGGACCGTTTGCGCATTTTGGCACACGTATATGACAGTGTCGCTAGCATCCATATGACAGAGAACCCGGGCCAACATGGCTAGTTATAAACCAAAAGTGGCACTAAATTACAGAGACATGCATCCATGACCCAGCAACGAACGTGTCGGTCATCCACGTATGAACCCAAGTCGTAGCAAGCTACATGGACTTAATGGAACAATGCGTGACATTCCCCTAAGGGACAGACACAGGAACGAAGAAGGACACATGCCGGCCAGCCTACGTGTTCCGAGCAGTAGCAAGGAAAACAACTAGGTGTCGGATCCCACACATACCAAGCATTTCAATCATGCACACATTATGCTCAATATGTGCAAATACAACATTGCATCACAACAGAACTCTATGACACAAAGTACTTTATTTAAAAGGCTCCAAGAGCCATACATAACATATCCATACAGGTAGGGGTCACATGACCCAACACTCAAGTCATACAGTCATACAAGCACAAGCGGAAGCTACATGTCTGAGTACAGACAACTTAGAAAATAAAACAGGCTTGGTGAAGCCTAACTATCTACAAGGCCCTTCACAAGCTCCAGATCTCCGTCTAGGTAGCAAGCTACTCGTCGACGTCAACGTCTATGTAGAACCCATCAGAAGGGGCAGGGTTCTCCTCAGCAATAGTTATTAAGCAAACATGAGTACAAAGGTACTCAACAAGTCTTACAACAGAACCTATCATACATGCAACATTATCAACAGGGGGTAGTGGAGTTCATAGCAGAAAGCCAGCTTTGTCTCTTGGCTAACCTATACTACAACTCTCAACAGATTGCAAGATATTACTACGTACACGAGTCCTCTACTCACTACGTCAATACACCACCGAGGATCCTCCTTCGTCATCCTACGGAAGGGCCATCCACGGCACTCACACTTAGCTTGAGGCTTTTAGTAGTATCCATCAACTTGTCTATGAACTGTAAGAGTAACCAAGTAGTTTGTACCGCGAACAACGGCTATTCGAATAGATTGGTAACCCTGCAGGGGTGTACTTCTTCACACATGTTTTCACCACTTAGCGTCTGCACACGGCATGTGCTCGGCAGACTTCAAGCGAAAGCCGACGTGGGTGTAGACCACGACCTAACCAACCACTCAAGTCTCTCGTCCAGGTTTGTCGCCTATTTGGGTTCCATCCGTGGGGAGATCCGACCGGGGTGTCGCTCACGGCCCCAAACGATGTGTACAGGGTTCCCGAGTCACCAAATGGGCAACCGGTACACCGTCCAACGTACCTGTCGCATCACAACCCACCCCGAGGGTCAGCGCTGTGCACGACCACCAGTAAACTTCAAACAACACAAACTAGTTGCAACTCCTGGACAGAGAACATGGGCAGTCAATAAGTCGAGCGGGGTCATATTTCAGGGCCCAATGTGTGGTAGTAACTTTAACTTGAACCACACATACAGATCTCAGGTCCTATGGACGGTTCCAATGAAACAACCCACCACGTACTCCTACATGGCCTTTCATCGATACCTTTACCAAACATGTTCCACATTTCCCTCATCTTTACCGGTATGATCGTTTCACTCCGATCCATCACCCCGATGAATCAGACCTGACACAACTCTAAGCATAGCAGGCAACATAAAAAAATAGCATGGTGGATCACACATCACATGGCTCAATCAACTCCTACACACGCTAGTGGTTTTCAACTATTTACTGTGGCAATGACAGGTCATGCAAGGGAATAGGGTTCAACTACCGCAGCAAGTAGCAGTTCACACGCTGTTGCCTTAATGCAGTAAAAGAGAGCAGGAGCGAGAAGATTGGGTTTGTATCAGAATGATCAATGATTGCTTGCCTGACAGAGTGGTTGTCGGGTACTGCTCTTCAGCTGGATACGCAGAAGTATCCTCGGGAGCAGTACCTAACACGGAGAATCCATCGATACAATCAATAAGCAAACAAATGCAACAATATGATGCATGCTCATGATATGGCTAGATGCATGTGTTTTGGGCTAATGCAACTATAACCAGAAGGGTTTGAGCCCATTTGAATCAAAGATTCAAATTGAAACCTAAACTATTATTTAATTAAGTGCATTAACTTGTTTTAATGTAAAAAACATGGTTAACTTGCTCAAACATGCATGAAACCAGTGCCATTGGAAAGATTGGATTTTTCTGATCAATTTTCATATATAAATTTTTTCCATTTGAGCTACTGTTGAATTTATATGATTTTTTGAAGTTTAAAGCATTTTCTGGAATTTCCTGAATTGTTTTTAAATCTAAAAATCCCAGAAAATCCTTTACTGTGTCAGCATGACATCATGCTGATGTCAGCCAGTCAACAGGGCGCCCAGGTCAAACCTGACCAGTGGGTCCCTCATGTCAGTGTCTCTGGTGCTAACTAAAAGAGCTTAACACTAAACTAAAGTTAACAGGGGGCTGGGCCCCACATGTCAATGACTCACTAAACTAATGACAACAATTAGTGTTTAATTAAAACCTAAACTGAAGTTAGTCAACGACTGGCCCCACATGTCAGCGACACAGGGGGGGTCCAGGCGTGGTCAAACAAGTCAAACCCACCGGCGGCTCGACGCCGGCGAGGCCAAACGCGGCGGTGAGGTGCGGGTTTTGTGCTCCGGCTACCAAAACAACGACAGAGCACACCTACGGGCAGCTCGGAGTGAGCCGCGTCGAGTGGTGGTGGTGGCTGGCCTCGGGGTCGCAGTGGCTGGCCTCGGGGTCGCAGCGGCGGCCGGAGCTCGGGCGAGGTCGAACTCGTCGGTGCAGTGCTCGTAGAGGTGCGTGGAGTGATCCTACAGCATCTACGCAGAACGTTAAAGATGATGGGCACGTTGGCCGGGCCGTTAGATGGCCGGAGCCTGGTCGGTGACGAGCTCCGCGGCGGCGTGTGCAGGTGAGCCTCGTGCGGTGCGTTCAGTGCAGGAGAGAGCCAACAGAGAGGGGGAGGACGAAGCTGAGCTCACGGCGGTTGCAGTAGACGCCAGGGCAAGCTCGGGGACGGTCGGAGCTGAGCGGGGCGGCGAGGGGGATCTCTGCGGCCGGAGTTGGAGAAGACGGGGTCGGGGCGACTCCAGAGCGGGTGAGCGCTCGGGGCTCAGCCTGCTCGATGTAGTCGATGACGATGGAGCAGACGGACACGGTGACGGAGCTCAGGGACGGCGGTGGACGCGGCTATCACGGCGGCGCGAGCACAGCGGCGTCGGCCATGGTGCGGGGAAGGCGAGGGAGAAGAGCTGGGGAGGAGTGGGCGTGTCAGCGAGCTCGGGGAGGAAGTGGGGGATCGATCCCACCCACCAGAACGGCGAGGGGAGGAAGCAGGGCGGCGGGCAGCTGCGTGGTGCGCGCTGCGGCCGCCGTCGAGCACCTGCCTGCCTGCCTGGCCGAGCCAAGCAGCTCGCTGGAGCGGTGGCTGGGCTGGGCCGACAGGTGGGCCTGTTAGGCGCCAGGTAAGCTCTCTCTCTCTTCTCTCTTTTCTATTTCTTTCTGTTTCATTTCTTTTGCAACTTTGTTGAATTATTAAAAATGCCAGAACATTTTTATAGCTCATAAAACTAGTCAGGCCCACTGTAAATAATATGAACAGCATGGAACATTTTAGTTTATGATTATTTGAGCACACAAATTATTTTATAGCATTTAAATGCCCAAATGCAAATACCATATGAATTAATCCAGAGACCTTGGATGTCCTAGAAAATTGTGCACCATTTTTGGCAGAGGTTTAATACCAAGGTAGAAATGATGAACATTTTTTAAGGGAATTTTGGGTACATTGGAAAAGATTTTATTAAACCCTAGTTGTTAGAAGAGGGGTGCTGGGGTTTCTGTCATTCCCATTTCAAGTTTCTTTGAAAAGTAAACATGATGCACACTCTAGCTAGTCCTAATGCAAGCACTGACTAGGGATGTGACAATCCTACACTCTTCCAATCGCATCAACCCGAACACAACAGTTATAACCTTGGAAGGCAATTGCCGGTTTGAGCCTCTGATGCTAAAGTTGGGACGGCTCAAACATAATTGTGATGACATGGGAACGCTCATGGGCGCTTTGCTAAAGTATGCGAATTCAGATAGTGCAAAGTATCCAGAGTCTGATGATGAGAAGTCAGGGAAAGCAAAGAAGAATGGTAAGGCGCCGCAGCCCAGCCCGGCGAATCAAGGACATAATGGTAAGCATAAAGCGGATAGTAATTCAGATTTTGTGGCTAATACTAATGCCCAGGAGGATGGGCAGCGCCGCAAGGGCAGACCACCCCTATGAGGTGGGAGACCGAATATTAATCTGGAACGGCAGATGAATATACCTTGCCTGAGGCACAGTACGCACGAGAAACCAGCCACACACCTCTGGAAGGACTGCTTTATTATGAAGGAGTTCATAAACCGGTCCCAATATGATCATGGATCATCCGGCGGTTCAGGTCCTGGTTTTCACGGGCCGGGTTATCAAGGTGGTGGATCCGGTTCAGGATTCCAAGGTAACCAGAACAATCACCAGAACGGGCATAATCAGCATAACCAGCAACACAGCCAGGGTGGTTATAACAATCAGGGCAGTCAACAACAACATCAACAACAGAAATCAGGATATCAGAGTAATCCGAAGCAGTTGAGTAGTGGGCAGTATCACGTCTTCACCACAAGCCTATGTAAACGTGATCAGAAAGTTTACAAGAGGGCAGTACCTTCCGTTGAACCGGCGGTGCCACGCTATCTGCGCTAGTCAGAACAACCTATTGTGTGGAGTGCTAGGTGGCTTCTCACCCCTCGTTGGTTACCCCAAGTGGAAGGTTTGAGATGCAGTGTAGCAGAAGTTTTCCCTTGGTAATACCAAGGATCGATTTCCCAGAGACTCCCAGTTTCAACAAGAAGGTGTCAACTGCTAACGGCGCCGGATATTAGCAATCAACGTGGACCTGCACACAAATACAAATAACTTTGCTCCCAACGAGTACAGAGAGGTTGTCAATCCCTCCGGCCTTGTAGTTCACAAAGGATTAAACGCAAGTGATAGTAGTGATAGATATAATTGCAATAGTAAATAAAAGCGAAAAGTAAATAGCGGATGTGATCAATGATGGTAAAATGGACCGGAGTCTCATGATGTTCACTAGTGATGTCTCTCTCCCAAAAGACGATAAAACAGCTATGTGAGGTAAACGAATTACAGCTGGGCAATTGACAGGACCATGTGCGCAAACCAATGCTGACTACATTGCAAGAAAGGTTGAGGTTCAAAGCATGGGCGGTACGCCAAAGTAAGTAGACCGAAATCCATCAATATCTACTACTAATCATCCACCTTGAGATATCTATCCAGAACATCTCGCTGGTATTAAGTTGCGAGCCCCACCCATAGTGTAAACTCAAAGCAACAGACAACTGCATTAAAAGAACTTTGCGTAAAGTAAACAATCCTTGCACCCGCGGGCACAAGCATCGTTGTTTTCCCCCTTGTGGCAACAGCACATCCCCTAGACTCATGTTTCTGTCACTCAAACTAGTCATCGAGGGGCATGAAACCACAATCAAGCATAACGTTCCCTCTTGGAGTCACTACCTACTACTTGGCCAAAGCAATAAATAACAATGGAGAACATGCAAGAATTACTTACGAACATAAACATAAAAGAGGTGAATCAAATATATTACTCAAACACAATCTGAACATAATCTCATAATCCATCGGATCCCAGCAGAATCATCATAGCAACAACATAAGGATTACATATGTGCCTCGATCATGTAGGGCAGCTCACGAGGACTAATTAGTGAAGCACAAGAACGGGAGGAGAACATCACATAGCTACTGGTCATGGACCCATGGTCCAAGGGAGACTACTCACAACTCATCCGGGAGGCGTCCATGGTGGTGGAGAAGCTCCCTGCGGTGATCCTCCCCTCCGGCAGGGTGCCGGGAAGGGTTCTCCTGGTGCTCCCGATCTTGGAAGCGGCGGCGGCGGCGGAACAGAGATGAGATCGCGAAAAAGAGTTCCTGTTTCGAGGGTTTCGGGAGATGCTTTAAATATATGCCAAAGGGGGGCATCAGAGGAGCCTCGGGGGGCCCAGGCGCCCCCCCGGCGCGGCCCAGGGGGGGGGGCGCCGCCAGGGCGCCTGGAGCCCTGGTGCCCCCCCCCCCGACTGTCCTTCGGCCGCACGGTAGTTTCTGGAACACCGATTTTTTATATAATTTTTCTGGATTTTTCCTGGCAGTTCTCGTAATATGAAAACCTGAAATACAAAAACATCCGAAAACAGAAACTGGCACTGGGGTGCACTGAGTTAATAGGTTAGTCCAAATATGATCAAAAGTGTATGGAAGTGTATAAATATCATAGCAATATCACCCAAAAGAGGCATGGAGCAAGCAGAAATTATAGATACGTTTTGGACGTATCAACATCCCCAAGCTTAATTCCTGCTCGTCCTTGAGTAGGTAAATGATAACAAGAATAATTTCTGTGGTGACATGCTAATAACCATATAGGACAACCAAGGAGATAGATCGCATTTGATTTCTCGTTTTTGATAGATCTCAACTTGAGGACATCCATACCGGGACAACATAGAAAATAGATAATGGACTCCTCTTTAATACTTAAGCATATTCTCATAAGAGATGGAGGATTAATGTGCAAGCTAAAACTTCCACCATGATACATGGCTTTGGTTGGCGGCCCAATGTTCTTTTCTAACAATATGCATACTCAAACCATTCAACCCATGGCAAATCACCCTTACTTTAGACAAGACGAACATGCATAGCAACTCACATGATATTCAACAAAAGTGTAACAGTTGATGGCGTCCCCAGAAACATGGTTACCGCTCAGCAAGCAACTTATAAGAAAATAAGATACATAAGCAACATATTCTTTACCACAATAGTTTTTAAGCTACTTTCCCATGAGCTATGTATTGCAATAACTGAAGGTTTTAAAGGTAGCACATGTAAATTTACTTGGAGTGGCGGTGAAATACCACATATAGGTAGGTATGGTGGACTCATATGGCACAACTGGTTTAAAAGGATGTGGATGCACAAGCAGTCAGTCCGCTTAGTACAGGTGGAGGTTAGCAAAAGACTGGGAGCGACCAACTAAGAGAGCAATGACGGTCATAATCATGCAGAGCGACAAAGCAACATTGAATCAGGCATCGAAGTTATATCGCTACTTAGAAACAAAAGATCATCAAGGCTTGACAGACTTTCTTTACAGTCTTAAATATGCGTGAGCATACTCCAAGTCAATCAAAATAAATTCTTGAGGGAAGATATTACTAAACCATACCACATCATTGGCAAACAAATCATGTTGGTACTCCAATAACACATTGGGAATCGCCCAGCTATTTGAGACTAACCATAAGAAAACCTGAACTACTAAGCGCCATTATGCACGTAGCATCTTTATCATAGACATATTGACCAATGCAACGGAAGCAAACTCTCTTAATAAGATAAGCATGATAATTAAAGAGAGTTCAAGCAACCAACTAAACACAAGATCTGTAAAAAGATAAGTATGAATACTAAGAGCAGAGCATGATAGTAGCTATTAAAAGACAAAGAACACACACAACAAAGATAGACATGAAAATTCTATGTTATGTTCTAGGTAGAAGTGGAGCGTGTTTCTCTCCCACATAAAGAACGCTGAGTTCCGACTCGTTATGAAAAACTAAAAAGGAAACTAAAAGCAAGACGCTCCAAGCATAGCACATAACACATGAAGTGATTAAAATATAGTGGAACGAAAGACGAACTGATAATGTTGATGGAGAAGGGGATGCACGGGGGCATCCCCAAGCTTAGACGCTTGAGTCTCCTTGAATATTTCTTAGGGGTGGATGGGGGCATCCCCAAGCTTGAGCGCTTGACACTCCTGAATCTTTTTATCATCTTCCCTCGCACACTTGAAAACTCCCTTCATACATAACTCATCATAATCTGATTAGCGAGGTTTGTACCCATAATAAAATAATTGTACCTTGCTGGAAATAAAGATATTCTTGAAGGTCTACTGTTTCTCAAGATTGCCAAAAGGTTTTTGCAAACAAAAAGCAAGCTCTAGGTTTGCAAAATGAAGGAAAGGCATAACAGGACAGAATCTGTGAAAAACAGAACAACAGGTTGTAAATCATTTGTTCGGGGCACTTCTGCAACTCAAATCAAAAAACTCAGAACAGTCGCACGAAAGAAAATTATATAGAGAACGCTATCCAAAAAATTCAGACCAAAAAGATGATCTAGTGATTTTATACGAATTTTTCTATCCAAGGACAGAATCTGTTTCCTGGACAGCACCTCACAACTTTTGAACTTTCTAGCAATCAGAGGCTATACTTGGCACAAAATTGAAAAGTAAAGATACAATGATGATGCTACAGTAGTAAACAACATCAAGACACAACAAAATCAAAATAAATTTATTCATTGGGCTGCCTCCCGAAAGCGCTTTCTTTTATGCCTTCAAGCTAGGCATAATGCAAAGAGATTAAGTTGTATCAATTGAACCATCATCAAGATCATCAAAAAGTTCTTCAATAATACAACTAGTCTTAAGAGGACTTTCAAATAAAGGCCTCATAGAGATACTTCTAGGGAGAATACCAAAAGGATAAAAGTCAAGGGAAGATTCATTTATAAATTCATCAAAGAGAGGTGTTTCTTCCAAAGTCTTTACAGTTTCAACCCCTTTGGCAATAGATGGATTACTTTTAGAACGGGAAGCCTTTGGAACGTGAACGAACTTAGGCTCCCACTTTGCCGGAGTTTCTACCTTTTTGGTTTTGATCAAGGAGAAGGTAGTTCCTAGGGTATCAAATATTTCCTCAATCTTGTCTATCCTAGAAGAGTCCAAGTCATGGAATTTGACGGTCTCCAAAGTTTTGAAAATTTTATGCATGGAGCTATCAAGCCTATTCAAATTCCCTTGGATCTTACGATCCAACTCATTTATCTTATTAATGCTTGGCATCTCTAGCTCTATTTTTTCAAGTTTTTTCATAATGTGAGCTAGGGTGATGTCCTCTTGAATGCTAACAACAGGGGGATTCCCAACAAGATTTTCAATAATACTAAGAGACTCCCAAACTGGGGCTTCTAGGAAATTCCCATTGATAGCAGTATCTAGAATAAACCTATTCCAAGAAGTAATTCCAACATAAAAATTTCTAAGCAGGATAGTAGTAGGTTGCTTCTTGGCGGCTCTTTTTTGTGAATCATTAATTCTATACCAAGCATCTTTCAAACTTTCCCCACCTCTTTGTTTAAAGGTGAGAACTTCTGCCTCGTCAAAGACAAAAGGACCCGACATAATGAGAACTAAAGAATGAGATAACTATTTTTGTGATTTTTGATAAAAGATACTAAAGCAAAACTAAAAGGTAAACTAACAAGACTAAAAGCAAAGGTAAAAGATAGCGTGCAACTCCCCTATCCTGAAGAGTGGAGTCCACGGCAACGGCGCCAGAAATTGCTTTGCTAGGTGGCTTCTCATCCCTCGTTGGTTACCCCAAGTGGAAGGTTTGAGATGCAGTGTAGCAGAAGTTTTCCCTTGGTAATACCAAGGATCGATTTCCCAGAGACTCCCAGTTTCAACAAGAAGGTGTCAACTGCTAACGGCGCCGGATATTAGCAATCAACGTGGACCTGCACACGGATACAAATAACTTTGCTCCCAACGAGTACAGAGAGGTTGTCAATCCCTCCGGCCTTGTAGTTCACAAAGGATTAAACGCAAGTGATAGTAGTGATAGATATAATTGCAATAGTAAATAAAAGCGAAAAGTAAATAGAGGATGTGATCAATGATGGTAAAATGAACCGGAGTCTCATGATGTTCACTAGTGATGTCTCTCTCCCAAAAGACGATAAAACAGCTATGTGAGGTAAATGAATTACAGCTGGGCAATTGATAGGACCATGTGCGCAAACCAATACTGACTACATTGCAAGAAAGGTTGAGGTTCAAAGCATGGGCGGTACGCCAAAGTAAGTAGACCGAAATCCATCAATATCTACTACTAATCATCCACCTTGAGATATCTATCCAGAACATCTCGCTGGTATTAAGTTGCGAGCCCCACCCATAGTGTAAACTCAAAGCAACAGACAACTGCATTAAAAGAACTTTGCGTAAAGTAAACAATCCTTGCACCCGCGGGCACAAGCACCGTTGTTTTCCCCCTTGTGGCAACAGCACATCCCCTAGACTCATGTTTCTGTCACTCAAACTAGTCATCGAGGGGCATGAACCCACAATCAAGCATAACGTTCCCTCTTGGAGTCACTACCTACTACTTGGCCAAAGCAATAAATAACAACGGAGAACATGCAAGAATTACTTACGAACATAAACATAAAAGAGGTGAATCAAATATATTACTCAAACACAATCTGAACATAATCTCATAATCCATCGGATCCCAGCAAACTCATCATAGCAACAGCATAAGGATTACATATGTGCCTCGATCATGTAGGGCAGATCACGAGGACTAATTAATGAAGCACAAGAACGGGAGGAGAACATCACATAGCTACTGGTCATGGACCCATGGTCCAAGGGAGACTACTCACAACTCATCCGGGAGGCGTCCATGGTGGTGGAGAAGCTCCCGGCGGTGATCCTCCCCTCCGGCAGGGTGCCGGGAAGGGTTCTCCTGGTGCTCCCGATCTTGGAAGCGGCGGCGGCGGCGGAACAGAGATGAGATCGCGAAAAAGAGTTCATGTTTCGAGGATTTCGGGAGACGCTTTAAATATATTCCAAAGGGGGGCATCGGAGGAGCCTCGGGGGGCCCAGGCACCCTCCCCGGTGCGGCCCAGGGGGGGGGCGCCGCCAGGGCGCCTGGAGCCCTGGTGGCCCCCCCGGCTGTCCTTCGGCCGCACGGTAGTTTCTGGAACGCTGATTTTTTATATAATTTTTCTGGATTTTTCCTGGCAGTTCTCGTAATGTGAAAACCTGAAATACAAAAACAGCCGAAAACAGAAACTGGCACTGGGGTGCACTGAGTTAATAGGTTAGTCCAAATATGATCAAAAGTGTATGGAAGTGTATAAATATCATAGCAATATCACCCAAAAGAGGCATGGAGCAAGCAGAAATTATAGATACGTTTTGGACGTATCATGGAGTCGAGAGGATCATCCGCCCTGGGTTGATAATCTGGGTCAGCTGGTTCTAGTTGTGGCACCTCAGGTTGGGGGCTATAAGTTCACCAAGGTGCTCATGGATGGGGGAAGCAGCATCAACATTCTGTATTACGAGACTTTTCATCGCATGGGTGTCGGTGTACTAAGATAGGGGTACCTTAGTACCCCAACTTGTGCACGGGCAGTAGCAGCTTCCCGCGGCAGGGTTTACCACGTGCTCGCCGGAAACCTTTCCGGTCCCTATGAAGCCATTCAAGAACAAAGTATACAAGTCAGAAGATCAAGGCCCCGGCAAGAGGAGCTTGCCGGGAAGACCGCACCAGGCTCAAGATTATCACGTTAGCACAAGACCCTGGCAAGAGGAGCTTGCCAGGAAGGCCAAGGAATGCACACCTCAAGAAATGCCTCGGCGCATCACGCGCCCCGGCAGGACCCGGAGAGCGACAAGCTTCCGGGCCCGGCAAGGTCACGGCCCCGGCAAGGTGCTTGCCGGGGGAAACTTATGCTGTGTGCCCGCGCTCCAGCTCATCTGCCCACGCGTCGTCCTGGGGGCCTTCCAGGGACGCGTGGCGGAAGGCTGTGCAGCCTGGGGCACACGGTGGCAAGCCACGGTGACGAGGCTACCGCCGTGGCGAACGGAGAAGCATGGACGGACACTTTTGGGGTCGACGGTGACGGGCATTTAATGCCCTTGTCCCCCACTGTCAAAGTTAGGTGAAGACCACTGTTCATCCACTGTTCACGCACTATTCCCGCACTGTTACAACTACCACCAAAATTACATTTTTGCCCTCCTCTACGTTGACACCTGTCGGTGACCCCTTTGAGCTATAAAAGGAGGCCCATGCACAACGTAGAGGGGGTTCGGAACCTAAGCAACTCTCTCGCTCGGTGTAGCTAGTACTGTAGCTCTTCAAGCTCCCGAGCTCAATACAACCAAGGCAGGAGTAGGGTTTTACGCGTCCACGCGGCCCGAACCTGGGTAAACTGCCCGCGTGCGCCCCTCGATCTGCTCTTCGTGTTCCCTCCACTCCCTTACCGCAACGTAGAAGGGGCTCCGGTCCCATAGGTGCTCGTGGGAGGACAGTTTCCCCCGACATCTTTGGCGCGCCAGGTAGGGGGCGTCGAGGTTGTGCAAACCTGATCCGGCGCTCACGCGGGCGCATTCTTCATCAACCTCTCCAGCTTCATCAACTTCATCAGCAGCACCAACATGCCTCCGAAGAAGAAGGCTTCGGAGGACGGAGGCCCGTCTGCGTCGGTTCCACCGCCACCAGAACCAACAGTTGGTGGAGGAGACGCTGGCGGAAGGGTGGTCGCCGGCGAGGAAACTCACGGCGCCACCAAATCCAAGGACAAGACGGACGACCGGGCGAATTCCAAGGCCTCGGTGTCCGTAGACGCACCACGCCTCTCTCGGGAGGTGCCAAGCCAGCAGCGCCGTGGTACAGGAGGTACCATTCACTTGCTGGGGCAAGGACAAACCGGAGGATCGCGGGACGCTCAAGGCCATCGTCCTGGCACGAGCAAGGCGCGGTCGCCGGGGCGAGAAACTGCTCCTTCTAACCCTGTTAGAAGTCCGAGCATATCTCGCTCCTCGCACCGCTCGCCACCGCTCCCCTCCTCTCCAGCAGAAGCTCTAGCAAGAGCACAGCTGCTTCTCGATTTCCCTCCAGCGGCAGACAAGGCCGAAGACTGGAGGGCGACGATTCAGAGCCTCATCGCCTTCGCCAACAACGACACGCCGCAGCAGCCGGCGATGTCGCTGCCGCGGCAAGTCGACCAGACGAAGGCCGATGGCGACAAGACTGCCGGGGGTGCAACTACCGTGCACTCCCCGCCGCGGAAGCAGAAGACGCCACCCCGCCGGATTAACGTCGACGACGACTCTACATCGTCGTCGGATCCGCGGGCTCGTCGGGACCAGCGCCAAGTCCTCGACGATCGGCGGCAAGAAGACGCTCGGACGCGCATCGAGCGCCGACGAGAAACCCGGCGACAATCGGATCAGCGCGCTGGGACCGCTGTCGACACGTACGCGCCCGGTGAGCCAGGCGACTTGCCGTACGCGGCAGGTTGCCCTGCGTTCACCCGTGAGCTGCGGCGAGTCCAGTGGCCCATCATGAAAAACTTCAAGCCCGATGTACCCGAGAAGTACGACGGCAAGACGCACCCCTCGGAGTTCCTCAGCATCTACACCATCGCGGTGCAGGCTGCCGGGGGACGTGACGAGAAGATACTAGCCAACTACTTCCCGCTAGTGCTTAAACCAAACGTCCGTTCTTGGCTTATGCACTTGCCGGAGAACTCCATTTCTTCGTGGGCAGATCTGTGCCACCAATTTGTTGGCGCCTTCACGGGCGGCCACAAACCCCACGGCCAGGAGAGCGATCTCCACATCTTGGCCCAGAAGGAGGGAGAATCCCTGCGCAAGTACATCCAGAGGTTCAGCCGCGTGCAACACAATATTCCCGACGTCCACCCTGCCGCGGTTATCAGCGCGTTCCACCAGAACGTGCGTAACCGCCGCATGAGAGAAGAGATGGCCATGACCAAGATTCGGGATGTCAGCGAGCTCTACGCTCTGGCTGACAAGTGCGCGCGTGCCGAAGAGGGGAGGAGACTCCCCGGAGAGGATACTGGCGCAGGAGGAAGCGACAGTGAGGACGCCGCCCCGGCAAAGAAGAGCCGGCGGCGGAACAACAGAAGAAAGAAGAGTAAGGAGGTGCTAGTCGTTGAGCAGTCCGGCAAGGAGGCTCCCGCCAAGAAGGCATAGGTTGGCGGTTCCGGCAAGGAGCCTGCCCCTGTAGCGGCAGCCGACAAGCAGGACGGCTCCGACAAGCAATACTGCAAGATCCACCGCACCAAGGGCCACGACCTTCAGAACTGCAAGCGAGTCGAGTACCTCGTAGAACAGCAGAAGGCTGAATACGAGCGTCGCGACAAGGAGAAGGCCCAAGGAGGCGGAGGAGAGCCCAGCAAGAAGCGGCCATTCAATGGCCGGGGAGGACGCCGCGGCAAGGCCAAACAGCGGCAAGGTGATCGACCTCCCCGGGGCCGCGACAAGGACGAGGAAGAAGACGACGACGACGACATGGAGGAAGGAGATAACAGCGAGCAGGAGTTCCAGAAGGCCACGGAAGTTCTGTGTGTCGACGGAGGCGCCTCTCTGCACACTTCCCACCGCCAACTCAAGCAGTGGGTGCGGGAAGTAAACGCAGCTGAGCCGCCCGTCGAGTCACGCAGGCTGTTGAAGTGGTCCAGCACGCCCATCATTTTTGACCTTGAGGATCACCCTGACCGCATAACGGCGGTCGGGTGCTTGCCGATGTTGGTCTCACCAACTATCCGCAACCTCAAGGTCACCAAAATGTTGGTTGACGGCGGAGCCGGCCTAAATTTGATCTCCTCAGCTGTGATCAAGAAACTCCAGATCCCAGATGGCGAGCTCGAAGAAACCGGGTCGTTCCAAGGAATAAACCCGGGAAGAAGCAAGCCGAAGGGGAAGATTACACTGCCCGTGACCTTTGGCGGGGAGCTCAACTTCAGGATGGAGAGGATAACCTTCGACGTTGCCGATATCCCATTGCCATACAATGGGATACTTGGACGTCCTGCCCTCGCCAAGTTCATGGCAGCTTCCCACTATGCCTACAACGTACTCAAGATGCCGGGGCCGATAAGCGTCATCTCTGTCCCTGGCGACAAGAAGGACGCGCTTATCTACGCCGACAAGATATACCGGGATGCAGCAGCCACAGCAGAAAGCAACACACTTGCCACTGACGCTCCCGGGGGGAAGACCAAGACCAAGTCCGGCAAGAGCTCTGGGGCCCACTCCGGCAAACGCACCTCCTCGGAGTGCTACATTGCCGTCGAGGACGCACCATCGAGCTCCACCGGCAAGTGCAGGAAGGGGATGGCCGCTCCACCGGCAACCAAGAAGGTGTCCGCCAAGGAGGACGGCACTGGTGGTACCTTCACCATCAGTGCTACGCTCGACAACAAATAGGAAAGCGCGCTCGTTGCCTTCCTGCGGGCGAATGTCGATGTGTTTGCGTGGCAACCATCTGACATCCCCGGCGTTCCCAGGAAGTTAATTGAGCACAAGCTTGCTGTTTGTCCTCATGCGCGGCCCGTCAAGCAGAAGGTCAGGAAGCAAGCCATGGAGCGCCAAGAATTCATCGCCGAAGAGATAAAGAAGTTGGAAGCGGCAGGCCTAGTTAGAGGCGTGATCCATCCTACGTGGTTGGCCAATCCAGTTGTCGTACGCAAGGCCAATGGGAAGTGGAGACTTTGTATAGACTTCACTGATGTGAATAAAGCATGTCCCAAGGATCCATTTCCCTTGCCGCGTATTGACCAGATTGTTGACTCCACCGCTGGATGTGAGCTGCTTTCCTTCCTTGATGCATACTCAGGGTACCACCAGATTTTTATGGCCAAGGAAGATGAAGAGAAGACTGCATTTATTACTCCATGCGGCGCATATTGCTTCATACGCATGCCCTTTGGATTGAAGAATGCAGGCTCGACATTTGCAAGGGTGGTGCACACTGCTTTTGAGCCACAGATTCACAGAAATGTAGAAGCTTACATGGATGACATAGTGGTCAAGAGCAAGAGCAAAGATACCCTGATCCAAGACTTAGAGGAAACCTTTGAGAATCTGCGCAAGATCCAACTCAAGTTGAACCCCGAGAAGTGCGTCTTCGGAGTCCCCTCCGGCAAGCTTCTCGGGTTCTTTGTGTCCCAGAGGGGGATTGAAGCCAAACCCGATAAGATAAAAGCCATCGAGCAGATCGAAGCCCCGAAGCGCGTCAAGGACGTAAGGGGACTTGCTGGTTGTGTAGCTGCCCTCAGTAGGTTCATTTCAAAGTCTGCAGAACGCGCCCTGCCTTTCTCCAAAATCTTGAAGAAGGCAGGTCCCATGAAATGGACTCCGGAAGCGGAGGCAGCGCTGCAAGACTTGAAAGGGTACCTGTCCTCCACTCCAATACTTGTCGCACCTAGGCCACAAGAAAAGTTGATGCTATACTTAGCAACAACCAATCAAGTGGTTAGTGCTGCGTTAGTAGCGGAGAGGGAGGCGGATGAGGAATCTACACCACCGGCAAGCGAATCCAGCGACAAGCAGGGGGCTTCCCCGACAAGCTCTGGCTCCGACAAGGACAAGTCTGCACAGGAACAAGGAGAAGTGCGAAGGAAGATGGTGCAGCGCCCAGTGTATTTTGTAAGTTCCCTTCTGCAGGGGGCTAGATCAAGATACTCTGGGGTGCAGAAGTTGCTTTTCGGCCTCCTCATGGCCACGAGAAAGCTGCGCCATTACTTCCAAGCACACGAGATAACGGTGGTCACTCGCTTTCCGTTGAAGAGGATATTGCAGAATCCAGAAGCAACAGGCAGGATCGTCGAGTGGGCATTGGAGCTGTCAAGCTTTGGTCTCAAGTTTGAGAGTACTTCAACCATACAGAGCAGAGCTTTGGCAGAATTCACAGCGGAATGGACCCCAACGCCAGATGAAGAAGTCCCAGAGACAAGCACCCCCGTCCAAGAAACGAGCAGCGAATGGGTAATGTACTTTGATGGTGCCTTCTCGCTGCAAGGCGCCGGTGCCGGCGTGGTACTCATAGCGCCCACCGGAGAGCACCTCAAGTATGTTGTCCAGATGCACTTTCCTAAGGAGCAAGCGACAAACAATACTGCTGAGTATGAAGGTTTGCTTGCCGGCCTCAGAATTGCGGCCGAACTTGGGATCAAGAAGTTGATTGTGCGGGGAGATTCACAATTGGTGGTCCGACAAGTGAACAAAAGTTACCAGAGCCCTTTGATGGAAGCTTATGTTGATGAAGTGAGGAAGCTTGAAGAGCACTTTTAAGGTCTGCAAATGGAGCACGTCCCAAGAGCTCAGAATGATATCGCAGATGGCCTCTCAAAGTGTGCTGCAATGAAGTTACCTGTGGAACCAGGGACCTTCCTGCTCAAGCTAACTCAACCATCCGTTACACCATCAGTTGGGCAAAGTAAGAAGAGAAAGTTGGTCTCCGGCGACTACTTGCCGGCGGATCTTCCCGAAGCCGCCGCCAAGGTCCCCAAGATCAGCAGCCAAGATGCTGAGGAATAGTTTGCTCCTGCAGATCCAAGGGTCTGTACAGTTGAAGCAAGCATTCCCGACAAGCCTTGCCCCGGCAGGCTTGTCGGGGGACCATCAGCTCCGGCAGAACCGCAGGTTCTTGCCGTAGAAGCTGAGGTTCCCGCAGCAGCCCTCATGCCTTTAATCCTTGTTGTTGAGCCTCAGGCTCCAGCATGGGCACAGCAAATCGTTCGTTTTCTGCAAACTGGAGAACTTCCCGATGACCCAGAAGAGATAGAGAAAATAACCAGGCAGTCAAGTATGTACCAGTTCGTTGGCAATGAACTGTACAGAAGAAGACTCAATGGTGTCAGGTTGAAGTGCATTTCCAGAGAAGATGGACAGAAGTTGTTGGCAGAGATACATGGAGGCATATGTGGCCACCACATTGGCGCAAGGGCACTTGCCGGGAAGGCGTTCCGGCAAGGGTTCTTTTGGCCAGAAGCCCTCCAAGATGCAACTGCACAAGTAACCAAGTGTGAAGCGTGCCAGTTCCATGCCAAGCAAATTCACCAGCCAGCTCAAGCTCTCCAGACAATCCCTTTGTCCTGGCCCTTCTCGGTCTGGGGGCTCGATATCCTCGGCCCCTTTCCCCGCGCAGTCGGGGGCTTTGAGTACTTGTCCGTTGCGATTGACAAGTTCACAAAGTGGCCAGAAGTGGAACCAGTGAGAAAGGTGACAGCACAGTCAGCGGTCAGGTTCTTCTAGTCAATTGTTTGCCGTTTCGGAATCCCTAACAGGATCATCACCGACAACGACACACAGTTTACAAGTCGCACCTTCATGCAGTACGTCCAAGACCTTGGCGCCAAGGTTTGTTTCGCTTCTGTTGCTCACCCGAGGAGCAATGGTCAAGCGGAGAGGGCCAATGCTGAAGTGCTGCGCGGACTCAAGACAAGAACCTTCGACAGGCTGCGCAAGTGCGGAAGAAACTGGATAGAGGAGTTACCGGCGGCTCTTTGGTCAATCAGGACGACACCAAGTCGAGCCACCGGACAGACACCCTTTGCTCTTGTCTATGGAGCAGAGGCAGTTCTCCCCACGGAACTCGTATACGGATCTCCTCGAGTGCTCGCTTATGATGAGCTCGAGCAAGTGCAACTGCGACAAGATGATGCATTGCTCCTTGAGGAGGAACGTCTCCAGGCTGCTGTACGAGCTGCTCGATACCAGCAAGCCTTGCGTCGCTATCATAGCCGCAAGGTCAAGGCCAGGAGTTTCGAGGAAGGCGACCTTGTTCTTCGGCGTGTTCAGTCCGCCAAGAATTCCAACAAGTTGACGCCGAAGTGGGAAGGCCCTTATCGGGTGAGACAAGTCACAAGGCCCGGCGCTGTCCGCCTTGAGACCGAAGAAGGCTTACCGGTGAGCAACTCCTGGAACATAGAGCATCTTCGCAAGTTTCACCCATAAGGCGCGGTTGCCGTGATCCGCTCCGGCAACCACCTTTTGTACAAGTCTTGCCGCTGTTGCATGTAAACCTTTGTACAAAGTCGGGCGCAGATCCCGTGCATCAGTAAAGCTTTTGTGCCTCGCACTATTTGTCAATTCCATGCTTTTCTTTGTTATTTGCATGCATTATCTGACACCTTGTGCAATGCACATCTCCGGTAAGCACTAGCAAGCCATGAGGCCCTATACTTGTTTTTCCTCCTCTTTTTCTTTCCCTCTTAAGCAGAAGGAGTATTCCTCGCGCACAAGTTCGCCGTGGGGGAAGGAGAGGGAGGTATGAACCAAGTGCTGTTCAAGAAAGAGAAGCCTTGTCAGGGAGCAAACAATAATGAAAGCTAAGTTACCAGAATTTGAGCAGTTTAAAAATTTTAAATTCTAGTTATCTTCCTTAAACAGCCACACTTTGTATGGAGAACCTGTGCGCGGAGGAACCTACCCGTGGCTAGCCGCACCCTTACTTTGTTTTCGAGCACGCTCAACGACTTAAGTGAGCTGCGACAAGTGTCGCGCCCTTACTTCGTTTTCGAGTTCGCTCAGCAAGCTAAGTGCGCTGCGACTAGCTGCGGCAAGGTTTCTTGCCGGTAAGGCCTTTGCCGGCAGGCTGCTAAGAGTCCAGCACTCAGCGCTCGTGGCGAGGGCCCCTTGCCGGCAAGTCCCCTAAAAGCATAGGGTAGAAAGCATACAAAGTGAAGGACCAAAAGCAAGGGAGATAACGCTGCATTAATAGCTCAAAATAAGATTGTATATTACAAAGATAACTTGCCACAATAACTAATTGATTCATGTCCATAACATACTTTGCAGCGGCAAAGGAAACAGAAAGAAAGAAGCCTAATCTACGCGGTCGCCTTCACGCCTCGTGACCTTGTTCACCTTGGCAACGATGTGGGCGACCTGCGCCTTCAACGCCTCCTGATCTCCGTCGTCCGGCAAGGTGCGGAGGACGTTGACGAGGTTGATGCCGGGGTTGCGGTAGACGATCTTCGTCAAGACGCGCTCCAAGGTGCCCATACAGAGCCGACGCGACTCGTCGGCCAACTGCACGGGGAGCTTCTCCTGCAGCCGTGCAAGCGCCGGCGCGATTCCCCTGAAGAAGAGACTTAACTTGGCGCTGTGGGGGAGGTCCTCGTCGGGAGAGTACACGAGGTGCTCCGCCCTCAGCGCCATCATCTCCTTATCAATGCTGGCACCAGAGGGACCAGCTCGTCGGTCCACTGCTCCACTGCCCGGCTGAAGTTGTTCGCTGAGATGGCGGCGCTCTCCATGAAGTTCACCTCCTTGCGGAGCTCGTCCTTCAGCTTCGTCTCGCGGTCCCGGGCGGCGTCGAGCGAATCAGTCAAAGTGGAGACCTTCAACTCTAAGTCAGCGATTGAATCCTTGGCGGCAGTGAGCTCGTCGCCTTTATTGGAGAGACGTACCTGCAAATCAGAGTTGGTGTGGGCATCTTTCTCCCGCTCCACATTGAGCGCGGTGACTCTGTCCTCGCTCGCCTTCAGGTACCGCTCCAGCTGCTCCACCTTAAGCTCCAGGTCCCTCTTGGCATTCTCCGCGGCAGTGACAGCATCCTTTGCGTCCTTCAAGGCCCCGCCGATGGCCTGCTCCCGGGCGGTGAGTTCGTCGTCATGGGCGTCGAGCTCGACCTTCCGCTGGTTGAGCGCCTCCTCCCGCCGAGACAACTCCTCGGCGGCCAGCCGCTGCCGCTCGTCTGCCTCAGCCTTCTCCAGGAGGAAGGCTTGCTGCTCCCCGGCAAGCTCTTCCCGCTCCTCCGCCAAGTTGCGGAGGGCTGCCTGGTTGGCGGCGCGGAGCTCCGCGGTGCGCTTCTCCAAATCAGCTCCAGCCTTGGTGGTGAGAGCTTCTCGGGACTCCAGTTTCGCCTGTCTGGCCCGGTACAGGGCCAGGAGCTGGCGAAGAAGCTTCTCCTCTTCGGGCTCGTCACTCCCGCCAAGTGCTTCAACAACCTTCAACCCCGCGGAGGCGAGGACCTCTCCATCGTAGGTCTCTCCCTCCACGGGGGCTCGCGACGAGGACGCCAACGGGACTTGTATGAAGACCCCGTTGGGGGCCTCAAGATAGACACCCGACCGCTCCGTGGAGGTGGAGGGGTCGGCGACCGGTGCAGCGCTTGACGCTCCTGCTGCCTCTGGGCCAGCAGTGTGGTCGCCGGTCCCCTCTCCAGCCGCGGCGTCTGCGGTCGGGGCGGTCTCCTCAGCGGCAGGCTCGTCGGCTCCGGCCATGCCTTCAGTGGCAGTGGCGTTGCCGCCGTCGCCGTGCACGCCCTCCTCGCCAGCGGTCTCCATCTCCATCCGCTCCGGTGCAGGAGGATCTAGAGGAAGAAAAAGGAAAGAAAGAGTCAAGCAAATATCCAAAAAGACAAGTTCAAAAAGAAGAAATTGCAAGACTCACCTTCGCGGACTTCTTCAATGACAGGCTCCCTCGCCGGGGAGTTCTCCCTTGGCGCCGGAGTGGTGGCCCCTGCTGGCGGAGGGCCGCCTGCGCCCTCCCTTGGCGGGGTGCTCACCCTTGTCGGGCTGCTCACCCTTGGCGGGGTGCCCATCCTTGGCGGAGCGTTCTCCCTCGCCGGGGAATTCACCCTTGGCGGGGAGGGTGGAGCAAGTAGCTCTTCGGGGGCGACTTCCGGGCGCTCCTGCGGCTGCGGCTCCACTTCTGCACAAAATAACCAAGACATCAGCACAGGCAACTACCTCAAGCGCGCTCGACCAACAGAAAAGAATAACTACCAGACTTACGCTGGGGGCTGCGCTGGGGGCTGCTCCTCGGAGCAGCGGGTTGATCCGGCAAGTTCGCCGCTGGCGCGTCTCCGGTCGCCGCGGCGGGCGAGTCGTCTTCAACCTCAACCATAGGGATCTTGGCCTTCTTTGCCATCCGCTGTGCCAGGGTCCTGAAAGCAAAACAAAAACAAGATCAGAATCATCAAGGAAGATCAAGACAAAGTCAAAGGAATTACATGTTGCAAGTACTTACTCCTCTTCCTCGTCGTCGGAGCTGAGGGCGGAGAAGTCGAACTCCACCTGAGATGCTCCCACGCGAGGAGCAGGAGGAGAAGGCTCCCTCGGGCGCTTGGCGGTCTCCGGGGCTGTGGGCTGCGAAGACCCAGCCTCCGTCGTCGCCGAGGGCCGAGGAGCAGAAGTAGCAGCCGTTCCGCTCCGGGAGGATCCTCCTCCGCTTGGCACTGGTGCGCGGGGCGCCTCCTTCGCGACTTGGCTCGCCCTAGTGGCACGCGTCGCCCGGCGCGCAGGCTGCTGTCGAGGCGCATGTGGCCTCGTCGCCGTAGCCACCTTGCGGAGGCGCTTCCTTGGTTGCTGCGTGGGACTTGCCGGAGGCGGGGAGTTCTCTGAGGACGAGGAGGCATCGTCGTCAAGTCCCAGAGATCCACCAGTATCTTCATCAGCCTCGACGTCCTCCTCCTCCTCCCCGGCAGGCCCGCTGGACCCAGCACCATGCCCGGCGGCCCCGCTCCCTCCGGCGGCCCCGCTCCCTCCGGCGACCTCGCTCCCTCCGGCAGCCTCGCTCACCCCGGCAACCCCGGCTATCCCGGCAAACCTCAAGGAAGGCACCCCGGCAAACACATCGGGCGGAAGCTTGAGCAGCCTAAGGATTTCTGCCTCCTCTGCTCGGCTCGCCTCGTCCGCGGCCTGCGCCTCATCCACGGTATATCCAAAGTCACCCGCCGCCGCAGCTGCGGCGGCCTCCTCCATCCTGGAGGCGATGTAGGCTATATCCCGAGCCGTAGTGGCCCGGGTAAGGCCCCTGTTCTCCTCGGTGTTCTTAGGCGTCTCGACCAAGTTGTCGAAAAAGCTCAGCACAGTATCCGGCGGAGGCTCGATCCAGGTGGGGATGACGCCGTGGGAGTCGCACGCTGGCATCATCGCGCGCAAGGAATCCCGGGCGGTGCTGTTGCACAGCGGCACCACTCCCCGGGCAGGTCTGAACCACTTCGGGTGGGTCGGGTCATGCTTGAAGAGCTCTCGGACCATCCCCTTCAGCTCCAAAGCAGTGAAATTGAAGTTTAATCTAGGGCACAGCCTCATGATATCTGCCGCATTGCCGAATTCCCAGGCGGGCCTTTTCCTCTCTTGTAAAGGGGCGATGCGGCGGCGGAGGAAATCTGCCCCAACTTCTCCAATAGTCAGATTGGCGACCCGGAGGCGGATAATCCTAATAAGGGCAATGCTGAGCTTGTTGTCCTCCGGGGCCAATTCGCTCCAATCTCTGCCGCGCACTATGGCAGTTGTGCGCGGCGCGGTGAAAGGCTCCGGCTTATCCTCCACTACCCAGCACCAATCTGCACGCCATTCTTCCCACTTGCCGCGGAGTTCTCCCTTCAGGTATGAATCCTTCTTGTTCAGCCGGAAGATCCAGGAGATGCCGCCGGAGAGGGGAGCGCCAGCCTCTACCCTAGGCATAAAGAAATGGCGGAAAAGGGCTACGTTTGGATGAATCCCAGCATAGTTTTCGCACAGATGTACGAAAACAGCCATCGTAAGGATGGCGTTGGGAGTAAAGTCTAAGAGGTGGAGGCCATATGTGTTCATGATATCACAAAAGAACTCTGAGAACGGAGGGCACAATCCATAGTGAAAAAAAGCAGCGAAGAAGAAGTACCCGCCGGGGAACATATCTTTGGCGACGGCGGGGAAGGCTCTGGTGCGAGGATGAGCTTTGGTCTCCCCCGACCAGAACAGATAATACTTGTTCCGCAGCTCCTTCGCGCCAAGCCTTGGCGCGAAGACCACGCTCCTCTTCCGCAGGGCGGCCAGCTTCGCCGCCTGATCGGACTTATCCTTCTTGGCCTTGTCCGCTTTCGCCTTGTCGCTCTTCGGAGCCATGGCGGAGGCGGCGAGGGAAGAGGCGAGGAGCTCGACGGCTCCGCGGATGCGGAAGACGGCGGAGGAGGGGTGGAGGCAAGAAGCAGCAGGGGTTTCTGGAGAGTTAAGACGCAATGAAGACGAAGGAGGGACCTGCCCCTGCTTCCTCTGCTTTTAAGGGGGAAGTGGGGGACGCTCCGCATTTCCAATTAAAGAACAGGCCACGATCTCTCCCACGACGCTGCAATCGATGCGTGCCGTTAGGGAGGGATGCGGTGGATGCGGAAGAGGATACGGCTTGCCGTGGGCCGCGCGTGCCCGTGCACTGTTTTGGGCCTGGCCCAACAGCGCTCGGCACCGTGTGTGGCCCAGGCCCGGGGGCTCCTGTCGGTGTACTAAGATAGGGGTACCTTAGTACCCCAACTTGTGCACGGGCAGTAGCAGCTTCCCGCGGCAGGGTTTACCACGTGCTCGCCGGAAACCTTTCCGGTCCCTATGAAGCCATTCAAGAACAAAGTATACAAGTCAGAAGATCAAGGCCCCGGCAAGAGGAGCTTGCCGGGAAGACCGCACCAGGCTCAAGATTATCACGTTAGCACAAGACCCTGGCAAGAGGAGCTTGCCAGGAAGGCCAAGGAATGCACACCTCAAGAAATGCCTCGGCGCATCACGCGCCCCGGCAGGACCCGAAGAGCGACAAGCTTCCGGGCCCGGCAAGGTCACGGCCCCGGCAAGGTGCTTGCCGGGGGAAACTTATGCTGTGTGCCCGCGCTCCAGCTCATCTGCCCACGCGTCGTCCTGGGGCCCTTCCAGGGACGCGTGGCGGAAGGCTGTGCAGCCTGGGGCACACGGTGGCAAGCCACGGTGACGAGGCTACCGCCGTGGCGAACGGAGAAGCATGGACGGACACTTTTGGGGTCGACGGTGACGGGCATTTAATGCCCTTGTCCCCCACTGTCAAAGTTAGGTGAAGACCACTGTTCATCCACTATTCACGCACTGTTACAACTACCACCAAAATTACATTTTTGCCCTCCTCTACGTTGACACCTGTCGGTGACCCCTTTGAGCTATAAAAGGAGGCCCATGCACAACGTAGAGGGGGTTCGGAACCTAAGCAACTCTCTCGCTCGGTGTAGCTAGTACTGTAGCTCTTCAAGCTCCCGAGCTCAATGCAACCAAGGCAGGAGTAGGGTTTTACGCGTCCGCGCGGCCCGAACCTGGGTAAACTGCCCGCTTGCGCCCCTCGATCTGCTCTTCGTGTTCCCTCCGCTCCCTTACTGCAACGTAGAAGGGGCTCCGGTCCCATAGGTGCTCGTGGGAGGACAGTTTCCCCCGACAATGGGGTTGACAGACAAAAAGCTTCGGCAGTCCAACACTATTTTTCACGGTGTGGTGCGTGGTAAATCGGCATATCCGGTCGGTAAGATAGACTTGGAGGTCACCTATGGAGATGAGCAAGACTCGAGGTCCGAGACTTTGACCTTTGAAGTGGTAAAGATCAAGAGCCCGTATCACGCCTTGTTCGGGCGACCTGTTTATGCCAAGTTCATGGCGAGGCCTTGTTATGTTTATCTACAGCTCAAGATGCCGGGTCACAAGGGAACTCTTATGGTCCATGGGAGCCGTAAGATTGCTTTGGAGTGCGAGGAAGGTGATGCAGCTTATGCTGAGGCGGTCTGTGCCACCGAGGAATTGAAATTTTATAAAGACAATGTCGATCCGGCAGATATGTCTCCGCTGAAGAGGCCAGCCACAGAGCACGATCCGGCCTTGAAGTTTAAATCAACTGATGAGACCAAGCAGGTTGACTTTGTTCCTGGAGATTCATCCAAGCAGTTCACTATCAGTGCTAACCTGGACCCAAAATAGGAAAGTGCGCTCATCGAGTTCATCCATGAGAATCGGGACATCTTTGCATGGAAACCTTCTGACATGCCAGGTGTACCGAGGGGACTCGCTGAGCACACTCTTAATATTGATCCCAAGTTTAAACCGGTTAAACAGTTTCTCCGCGGCTTCAATGATGAAAGGCGTCATACTATTGGTGAAGAAGTGGCTAGGCTCTTGGCAGCAGGCTTTATAATTGAGGTGTTTCATCCGGAGTGGTTGGCTAATCCAGTACTGGTGCTTAAAAAGAATGGCACTTGGCGAATGTGTGTTGATTACACAGATCTGAACAATGCTTGCCCAGCTGATCCCTTTGCCCTCCCCTGTATTGATCAAATCATTGATGCTACGGCGAGTTGCGAGCGTTTAAGTTTTTTGGATGCATATTTCGGTTATCACCAGATCAAGATAGCAGTTAAGGACCAGGAGAAGACGGCCTTCATAACTCCCTTTGGAGCCTTCTGCTATGTATCTATGCCTTTCGGGCTCAAGAGTGCTCAGGCGACCAATCAACGTTGTGTGCAGAATTGTCTTAATGGACAGATTGGGTGGAACGTTCATGCTTATGTGGACGACATTGTGGTAAAATCCAGGAAGGAGGAAACATTGATAGCTGACTTAAAGGAAACCTTTGATAATCTCCGAGTCTATAAGATGATGCTTAATCCGGCCAAGTGCGTTTTTGGTGTTCCGGCAGGCAAGCTCCTGGGGTTCCTGGTGTCAAAGAGAGGAATTGAAGCTAATCCGGGGAAGATCAAGGCGATTACATCCTTGGCTGAACCAGCGTGCGTCAACGATGTCCAATGCTTGGCGGGCCGCATTGCGGCGCTCAGCCGGTTTATCAGCCATTTGGGGGAGAAGGCCATCTAGCTTTATCAGATGATGAAAAAGACAGACCGTTTTGTCTGGAGTGATGTTGCTGATGCTGCGTTCGAGGACTTGAAGAAGCAATTGGCAGAGCCGCTTGTCCTTGCTGCACCAGTTGATAATGAGCCGCTACTATTATACGTAGCTGCTAATGCTCGAGCAGTAAGTGTTGCCATTGTGGTGGAACGCAAGGAGGCAGGAAAGGAATATCCAGTTCAACGGCCGGTTTACTACATCAGCGAGATGCTCATTGAGTCGAAGCAGAGATACCCGCATTGGCAGAAATTGGTATACACAGTCTTCATGGCAAACCGAAAGCTGAAGCAGTATTTTCAGGGCCATCCAATCACCGTGGTCAGTTCAGATCCTCTGGGAGATATAATCTAGAACAGAGAAGCGACTGGTCGGGTTGCAAAGTGGGCTACTGAACTTAGTCCCGACGGATTGAAGTATGTGCCTCGTACTGCAATCAAATCTCAAGCACTAGTGGACTTCATTAACGATTGGACAGAATTGCAAGCATCGGAGGAAAAGCCGGATCATACGTACTGGATATTCACTTTGATGGATTCAGGCAATTGGAGGGCTCGGGGGCTGGAGTCGTGCTAACTTCCCCACGAGGTGATTAGTTTTGTTATGTCCTCCATTTAATGTTCCCTTGTACTAACAATGCAGCTAAGTATGAAGCTCTCCTCCATGGTCTGCAAATGGCTAAGGATATGAGTTTAAGCCGGGTTAAATGTTTTGGTGATTCATACCTGGTGGCTCAATAGGTGTCTGGTAAGTGGGATTCCAAGGATCCACTTATGGCAACATATCACCAAGAGGTGGATACTATTGCTGGACACTTCAAGGGTTATCAGGTGGACCATGTAGATCGGCGCAAGAATGAAGTGGCTGACGCACTAAGCCGGCTGGGTTCGCAACGTAAATCGGTTCCACCCAATGTCTTCCGGGACGTATTGCATAGTCCGTCGGTGAAATTACCTTCAGAAGAGGACTTGGTTGTTCCTGATCCGGAGGCTCAATTGGTGGCGGCGCTTCATGTTATTCTGGATTGGACAGTCCCTTACCTGGTGTACATGAACCAAGGTGAGTTACCAGAAGATGAAGTCTTGGCTAGACAGATAGTCCGGCGATCTAAATCAATGACTATTATCAATGGAGAGCTGCATCATTGCAGCGTATCTGGGGCGTTTCAACGTTGTGTGTCGCCAGACGAAGGCCGTAATATTCTTAGAGAGATCGACGAAGGAGATTGTGGTCATCATGCCGGTTCAAAATCTTTGGTGGCTAAAGCTTTTCGTCATGGGTTCTACTGGCTAACGGCTCATGCCGATGCAGAGGACTTGGTCAAATGTGATGCTTGACAGAAATTCTCACGGCGTGCTCATATACCGGCTCAAGAATTGAGGATGATTCCAATTACTTGCCCATTTGCGACTTGGGGGCTAGACATGGTCGGGCCCTTTAAGAGATCCCCAGATAAGAAGACCCACCTTCTGGTGGCGGTGGATAAGTTTACCAAGTGGGTTGAGGCGGAGCCAGTCAGCAAGTGTGATGCGGCAACGGTGGTTCAGTTCATCAAGAAGGTGATTTTCCGGTTTGGCTTTCCACACATCATTATAACTGATAATGGTACCAATCTATCCAAGGGGGCGATGGAGGAGTTCTGTCAACGAGAGCACATTCGCGTTGATGTATCTTCAGTGGCTCACCCCCAATCCAATGGTCAAGCTGAGAGAGCCAATCAAGAGATTTTGAGAGGCATCAAACCCCGGCTTATGGTCCCTTTGCAGAGGACGCCGGGTTGTTGGGCGGAGGAATTACCCTCTGTGTTATGGAGTATCAACACCACACCTAACAGGTCTACAGGTTACACGCCTTTCTTCATGGTGGATGGAGCTAAAGTGGTCCTCCCTAGTGACATCCATCATGATTCGCCACGAGTGGCGGCTTACGTCGAAGCTGATAACGAGAAGGCACGACAAGACTCGTTAGACCGGCTGGATGAGGAACATGACATGGCAGCAGCTCGGTCGGCGATTTATCAGCAAGATCTGCGCCGGTACCGTAGTCGCCGGGTTAAAACCAGAACATTTCAAGAAGGAGATCTAGTGCTCCGGCTCATCCAAGACCAGACAGACATGCACAAGTTATCCCCGCCTTGGGAAGGACCCTTTGTGATCAGCAAGTATCTACACAACGGATCATACTACCTCGTCGACGTTCGAGAACACAAGGACTCACGTACTATGGAGGAGGAGACCCGATTGCCATGGAACATCGCTTTTCTTCGGCCTTACTATACCTGAGCCATAGGCTCTATTTATGTACATGAATTTGCAATGTATATATTCTGATCAATATAATAAACCGGCGTCCCCGTTAAAGCGGGGTATCTGCTGCTTTTTTCCAAAGAGTTTGTCACATGGGGGGTTCTGTGTGCAAAGGAGTTCCTATGGCCCTCTTAAACTGACCATTAAACCAAGACCAACATAAGAGCATAGCCCTGGTTGCTTCGGTAATCTGGCTATCAAAGCCCACATGATGATGAGGGGCAAAAGAGAGTTCGATGCATAGCACAACTCAAACATAGGCAACCGACAAGCATAGCTCACAATGCTACCTGGGGGCTCCTGACGCATAGCGTCAGCGAGTTGACAACCCTTGTAGTAGGCTATCAAGCCACAACTTGGAAGCCTGGTGTATACACCTAAAACCCTAGATTAGCCTACCTGCATTAAGTAAGTCACTCCACCCAGGTAAACCTGGTATGACCCATCGAACGTTTCACAAGTCAATCTTCTTACAGACCCTAAACTTGGCAACGTAAAATTGACGGTTGGTTAAGGATTGAGGTCCATCTAAACATGCTTTGAGAAATGGATAATTCAGTGCCCTCGGAGCCCATGAAAAGCCTCGAATTTGGAGCCTGGTAGCTCGTAAAAAGCCTCGACTACAGGGTTTTATTTTACAATGTCTGTTTTTGATTTTGCTAAAGTTTTTTTATCTTTGAGGTCATTGGTGTTTATCCAAGTCCATTTATTCAGGGAGTGGATGGCTATAAGTTGCCACTACAATAAACCCGTGTTTACAGAACCTGGTCTGGTTTGATTATAAATCGCTGCTACCTCTTGAGCTTGCGTTGTATTCCCTCGAAGAGGAAAGGGAGATGCAGCACAGTAGCGTAAGTATTTCCCTCAGTTTTTGAGAACCAAGGTATCAATCCAGTATTAGACCACGCGCCAGTCCCTCGCACCTGCACAAACAAATAAGAACTTCGCAGCCAACGCGATAAGGGGTTGTCAATCCCTTTACGGTCACTTACGATAGTGAGATCTGATAGAGATGATAGTTTATATTTTTGGTATTTTTGGTTTAATAAAACAACGAATAAACAACGGAGATATAAATTTACGGTAAGGTAATATGATAAAGATAGACCCCGGGGCCATAGTTTTCTCAAGTGGCTTCTCTCATGATAGCGATATTCTACGGCGGGTAAACAAATTACTGTCGAGGAATTGATACAAAAGCAAATAATTATGAGACTATCTAGGCATGATCATTGTATATAGGCATCACGTCCGAGACAAGTAGACCGACTCCTGCCTGCATCTACTACTATTACTCCACACATCGACCGCTATCCAGCATGCATCTAGTGTATTGAGTTCATACGAACAGAGTAACGCCTTAAGCAAGATGACATGATGTAGAGGGATAAACTCAAGCAATATGATGAAAACCCCATCTTTTTATCCTCGATGGAAACAATACAATACGTGCCTTGCTGCCCCTACTGTCACTCAAAAAGGACACCGCAAGATTGAACCCAAAGCCAAACACTTCTCCCATTGCAAGAACTATAGATCCAGTAGGAAAAACCAAACCAATAATTCGAAGAGACTTGCAAGCATATTATGAGCACACATAAAAAGTTCAGAGAAGAACCAAATATCTTTCAGAGATAAACTTGATCATAAACTCACAATTCATCGGATCTCGACAAACACACCGCAAAAAGAGATTACATCGAATAGATCTCCTCGAAGACCGAGGAGAACTTTGTATTGAGATCCAGAGAGAGAAAAGAAGCCATCTAGATACTAGCTATGGACCCGAAGGTCTGTGGTAAACTACTCACAACTCATGGTGAGGGCGATGATGATGATGATGATGAAGGCCTCCGTGATGGATCCCCCTCCCGGAACAGGCTCCAAGATGGGATCTCCACGGGAACAGCAGCTACGGCGGTGGAATTAGGGTTTTCTCTCTGCGTATGGAGTTTCTGGGGTACGTAGGTATATATAGGAAGAAGAGGGGCACCGGGGGCCACAGGGGCTGCCCTCAAGGCAGGGGGCGCGCCCTGGGAAGGGGGGCGTGCCCTCCACCCTCGAGGGTGGCCCCTCTGTCCTCTGGCTTGGCCCCGAAGTCTTTCGTGCGTGATTTCCTCCAAAAATATCTCCTGCAAAGGTTTCATTCCGTTTGTACTCCGTTTGATATTCTTTTTCTGCAAAACCCTGAAATAGGCAAAAAAAACAGCAATCTGGACTGGGCCTTTGGGTTAGTAGGTTAGTCCCAAAAATGATATAAAAGTGAATGATAAAGCCCATTGAACATCCAAGACTTCATAAATAATAGCATGTAACCATCAAAAATTATAGATACGTTGGAGACGTATCAATCATCCCCAAGCTTAATTCCTGCTCGTCCTCGAGTAGGTAAATGATAAAGAAAGAATTTTTGATGTGGAATGCTAACCAATATAGTTTTTCAATGTAATTCTCTTAATTGTGGCATGAATGTTCAGATCTGAAAGATTCAAGATAAAATTCTATATGGACATAAGAAATAGCAATACTTCAAGCAATACTAACAAAGCAATCACGTCTTCTCAAAATACTATGGCTAAAGAAAGTTATCCCTACAAAATGATATAGTGTTGGCTATGCTCCCTTGCTATCACACAAAATATTCATATCATGCACAACCCCGATTTCGGCCAAGCATTTGTTTTCATGCTCTATCTTTTCAAACCTTTCAACTTTCACGCAATACATGAGCGTGAGCCATGGATATAGCACTATGGGTGAAATAGAGGTGGTTGTGGAGAAGACAAAAAGAGGGAGATAGTATCACATCGACTAGGCGTATCAACGAGGTATGGAGATGCCCATCAAGAGGTATCAATGTGAGTGAGTAGGGATTGCCATGCAACGGATGCACTAGAGCTAAATATGAATGGAAGCTCAACAAAAGAAACTAGTGGGCGTGCATCCAACTTGCTTGGTCACGAAGACCTAGGGCATTTGAGGAAGCCCATCGTTGGAATATACAAGCCAAGTTCTATAACGAAAATTCCCACTAGTATATGAAAGTGACTAAGCATGAGACTCTCTACAATGAAGAACATGGTGCTACTTTGAAGCACAAGTGTGGAAAAAGATAGTAGCAATTGTCCTTTTTTTTGGGCCTTTCTTTTTTTCTTTGGCCTTTCTTCTTTTTTTCTTTTTTTTTTTCCGTTTTTTTGCCGAGGGGCTTTATAGATTCAGCCTTTCCTCCCATGGGGCAGTGCTCTATAAATGATGATCATCACACTTTCATTACAACACAAGATTACAACTCGATATTACAACAACAAAGTATGACTCTATATGAATGCCTCCGGCGGTGTACCGGTATGTGCAATGAAACAAGAGTGACATGTATAAAAATTATGCATGGTGGCCTTGCCACAAATACGATGTCAACTACATGATCATGCAATGGCAATATGACAATATGATGCATGTCATATAAACGGAACGGTGGAAAGTTGCATGGTAATATATCTCGGAATGACTATGGAAATGCCATGATATGTAGGCATGGTGGCTGTTTTGAGGAACAATATGGTGGCTGTTTTGAGGAAGGATATATAGTGGGTTTATGGCACCGGCGAAAGTTGCGCGGTACAAGAGAGGCTAGCAATGGTGGAAGGGTGAGAGTGCGTATAATCCATGGACTCAACATTAGTCATAAGAACTAATATACTTATTGCAAAAATCTACGAGTCATCAAAACAAAGCAATCAACGCATGCACCTAGGGGGGAGGTTGGTAGGAGTTAACCATCGCGCTCCCCCGACCTCCACACAAAGGTCGACACAATACAAATACCTCATGCTTTAACTTAGTCACATAACGGTTCACCATACATGCATGCTACGGGAATCACCAACCTTAACACAAATATTTCTCAATTTCATAATTACTCCACTAGCATGACTTTAATATCACTATCCTCACGTCTCAAAACAATTATCAAGCATCCAACATCTCTTTCTATTCAATGCACTTGATGTGAATTTTTTTACTACATTGACATTGGATGTTTATCATGTGAAGACTAGTTTCTTTTAGCCTAAACACTTTACCATGCTGTTTTAATAGACCCTCAAATAGATCTAAGTGAAGCATGAGAGTTCAGCAATTTCTACAAAATATTACCACCACCGTGGTCTAAAAGATATAAGTGAAGCACTAGAGCAAAAACTATTCAACTCAAAAGATATAAGTGAAGCACATATATTGTTCTAATAATTTCTAGGCCATATTTAACTCTCTAAAATAGGTGTGTCCAGCAAGTATGTCGGGGGAAACTGTCCACCACGAGCACCTATGGGACCGGAGCCCCTTGTTCGTGCGGTAAGGGAGCGGAGGGAGTACAAAGAGCAGATCGTGGTGAGCACGCGGGCAGTTTACCCAGGTTCAGGCCGCGATGGACGCGTAAAACCCTACTCCTGCTTAGATTGTATTGAGTTGGAGAGCTCGGGAGCTTGAAGAACTAGCTACACCGAGAAAATGAGCGATCTAGGTTCCGAACCCTTTCTACGTTGTGCATGGGCCTCCTTTTATAGCTCAAGGGGTCACCGACAGGTGTCAACGTAGGAGAAAGGGGTAAAAAGGTAACTTTGGTGGTAGTTGTAACAGTGCGGGAACAGTGGATGAACAGTGGATGAACAGTGGTCATCACCTACTTTGACAGAGGGGGACAAGGGCATTAAATGCCCATCACCGTCGACCCCAAAAGCGCCCGCCCTTGCGTCTCCGTTTGCCACGGCGATAGCTTTATCACCGTGGAGTGCCACCGTGTCCCCCAGGCTGCACAACCATCCGCCACGCGTCCCTGGAATGGCCCCAGGGCGACGCGTGGTTCGATGAGCTGGAGCGCGGGCACACGGCGTAACTCTCCCCGGCAAGCACCTTGCCGGGGTCTTGACCTTGTCGGGACCGGAAGCTTGCCGGGCTCCGAAGCTTGTCGCTCCCCGGGACCTGCCGCGGCGCAGGCTGTGCCGAGGCATGTCTTCTGAAATGTAGTCTTCTGGTCCCCCTGGCAATCTCCTCTTGCCAGGGTCTTGTGCTAGTGAGGTGATCTTGAGCCTGGGACGGCCTTCCCGGCAAGTCCCACTTGCCGGGGCCTTTATTTTCTGTCTTGTATACTTTGTTTTTGAATGGCTTTATATGGAGCAGGAAGGTCGCCGGCAAGCACGTGGTGAGCCCCGCCGCGGGAAGCTGCTACTGCCCGTGCACAAGTTGGGGTACTGAGGTACCCCTACCTCAGTACACCGACAGGAGCCCCCGGGCCTGGGCCACACACGGTGCCGAGCGCTGTTGGGCCAGGCCCAAAACAGTGCACGGGCACGCGCGGCCCACGACACGCCGAATCCACTTCCGCATCCGCCGCGTCCCTCCGTAACGGCACGCGTCGATTGCGGCGTCGTGGGAGGGAACGTGGCCACATTCTTTAATGGGGAAATGCGGAGCTTCCCCCACTTCCCCCTTAAAAGCAGAGGAAGCAGGGGCCGTTACCTTACTTCGCCTTCATTGCTTCATCTTCCATCTCCAGAAATTCCCCTTTGCGCTCCGCCTCCACACCTCCTCTGCCATCTTCGCATCTGTGGCGCCGCCGGACTCTTCGCTCCCCTTCCCTCGCCGCCTCCGCCATGGCCCCGAAGACCGAGAAGGCGAAGGCGGAGAAGGCCAAGAAGGAAAAATCCGAGCAGGCAGCGAGGCTTGCTCTTCTGCGGAAGAGAAATGTCGTCTTCGCGCCAAGGCTCAGCGCGCGGGAGCTCTGGAACAAGTATTACTTGTTCTGGGCCAAGGAGACCAAGGCGCACCCCCGAACCAGTGCCTATCCCGCCGTCGCCAAGGACAGCTACCCCGGCGGGTACTTCTTCTTCGCTGTTTTCTTCCACTGCGGCCTTTGTCCCCCCTTTTCTGAATTCTTTTGCGACATCATGAACACCTACAACCTCCATCTTCTAGACTTCACCCCCAACGCCATCCTCACGATGGCGGTTTTCGCACATCTGTGCGAAAACTATATTGGGATCTATCCGAATGTAGCGCTGTTTAGGCATTTCTTTACGCCTAGAGTAGAGGCCGGCGCTCCCCTTTCCGGAGGAATCTCTTGGGTCTTCCGCTTGAACTAGAAGGAGTCCTATCTGCAAGGGGAGCTCCGCGGCAAGTGGGAGGAGTGGCGCGCGGACTGGTGCTGGATAGTAGAGGACGAGCCGCAGCCCTTCACCGCGCCGCGCACAACTGCCATAGTGCGCGGCAGAGACTGGAGCGAGCTGGACTCGGACGACATCAAGCTCAACGTCGCCCTCGTCAGAATTCTTCGTCTCCGGGTTGCTAGGTTGACTATGGAAGAAGTGGGAGCAGACTTCCTCCGCCGCCGCATTGCCCCTCTATAGGATAGGAAGAGGCCAGCATGGGAGTACGGCAACACGGCGGACATAATGAGACTGCACCCGGGGCTAAACTTCAATTTCACGTCGCTGGAGCTGAAGGGGATGGTCCGGGAACTTTTTAAGCACGACCCGGCCCACCCTGAGTGGTTGAGACCTCCCCGGGGAGTGGTGCCCCTCTGCAACAGCACGGCTCGGGATCCCCTGCGCGCAATGATGCCCGCATGCGACTCGCATGGCGTGGACCGCACATGGATACCGCCCAAGCCAGACGCCATCTTGAGCTTCTTCGACAACCTGGAGGAGGTGCCGAAGAACAAGGATGAGATCAAGGGGCTCACCCGGGACACCACTGACCGGGAGATTGCTTATATAGCTTCTCGGGTAGAAGAGGCCGCCGCAGCTGCAGCGGCAGGAGAGTTCGGCTTCACGGTTGAAGAGGCAGAGGCTGCGGAAGCGTCCTGCCAAGCAGAGGAGGCGGAGATCCGCAGGCTGCTGAAGCTTCCGCCCGACGAGCTCGCCGGGGTCCCTTCTTTGAGACACGCCGGGATCCCCGGAGTTGTGACCGAGGCCGCGGCAAGGGGCGAGGTTGCCGGAGGAAGCAGAGGCGCCGGAAGGAGCGGTGGCGCCGGAGGGAGCGGAGGCGCTAGAGGGAGCACGGCTGCAGGGCAGGGCGCTGGGCCCAGCGAGCCGACCGAGGAGGAGGAGGAGGAGGACGCCGGGGCTGGCGAGGACTCCGATGGGTCCCTGGGGCTCTACAACGACGACGTCTCCTCGTCATCGGAGACCTCCCCGCCTCGGGCAAGTCCTAGGCGGTCTCCGCTGAAGCGCCTCCGCAAGGCGACGACGGCGACGAGGGCGCAGGCGCCCCGACAACAACCAGCTCGCCGGGCGACGCGAGCTACCCGGGGGAGCCAAGCTGCGACGGGAGCGCCCGGCGCACCAACCACGGCGGGGGCGACCCGCACACAAGCCACGGCGGAGGCGCCCCGCACATCAGCGCCAAGCGGAGGAGGGTCTTCACAAAGCGGAGCGGCTGCTCCGCCCGCTCCCCGGGCCTCGGCGTCCACAGGGGCGGGGTCTTCGCAGCCCCCAGCCCCGGGGACCGCCAAGCGCCCGAGGGAGCCTTCTCCTCCTGCTCCTCGCGTGGACGCGCCTCAGGTGGCGTTCGACTTCTCCGCCCTGAGCGACGACGACGGCGACGAGGAACAGGAGTAAGAGCTTGAAGTTTTTGCATCTTCTTTAGCTTTGTCTTGATTCTTTCTTCGATGATTCTGATTCTTGCTTCTTGCTTTGATTTTAGGACCCTGGCCCAGCGAGCGGCGAAGAAGGCCAAGGTTCCCGTCGTCGAGGTCGAGGACGACTCGCCCGTCGCGGCTACAGGGGATACGCCAGCGACGAGTTTGCCAGACCCGAGCGCTGCTCCGAGGAGCAGCCCCCAGCGCAGCCCCCAGCGTAAGTTTGGTTTCAATCTTTCCGCTCGTCGGGCGCGCCTGAGGATCTTGTTTATACTAACATCTTGTTGTTCTTGTTTTGTCTTGATTGTCTTGATTGTCTTGTGCAGAGGTGGAGCCGCAGCCACAGGGGCGTCCGGAGACCACTCCCGAGGAGCCGTAGGCCCCGCCGTCCCCGCCAAGGACGAACTCTCCGGCAAGGGAGAGCACTCCGCCAAGGGCGGGTACTCCGCCAAGGGCGAGTACCCCGCCAAGGGCGAGCAGCCCGGCGAGGGCGGCCACCCCGCCAAGGCAGAGCTCCCCGGCGAGGGAGCCCGCCGTCGACGAAGTCCGTCAAGGTAAGTTTTGTAACTCCGTCTTCTTGGATTCGTCTTTTTTGGATATTTGCTTGAACTTCTTCTTCTTTTTCTTCTTCTTCTAGATCCTCCTCCCCCAGAACAGATGGAGACGGAAATCGTCGTCGAGGAGGAGGGCGCGCAGGGCGACGGCGGCAACGCCCCAGTCATTGAAGACACGGCAGGAGCCGCCGAGCCTGCTGCGGAGGAGACTGCTCCGACTGCAGACGCAACGGCCGGGGAGGGGGACGGCGGCCATACTGCCGGCCCGGAGGCGGCAGGAGCGTCGAGCGCTGCGCCGGCCGCTGACCCCTCCACCGAGAAGGAGCAGTGCGCCTACTATCTTGAGGCTCCCAACGGCGTCTTCATCCAAGTGCCGTGGGGATCCTCGTCGCGAGCCCCCGAGGAGGGAGAGGCCTTTGATGGAGAGGTCCTCGCCTCCGCGGGTCTGAAGATCGTCGAGGCGCCTGGCGGGAGCGACGAGCCCGAAGAGGAAAAATTGCTTCATCGGCTCCTGGCCCTTTACCGGGCCAGGCAGGCGAAACTTGAATCTCGGGAGGCCCTCACCACCAAGGCCGCCGCTGACATGGAGAAACGCGCGGCGGAGCTCCGGGCCGCCAACCAGGCTGCCCTCCGCGACGTGGCGGAGGAGCGCGAGAGGCTCGCCGGGGAGTACCAGGAGTGGCTCTTGGAGAAGGCCGAGGCCGAGGAGCAGCAGCGACTCGCCGGAGAAGAGCTGTCCCGGCGAGAAGGAGAGCTCACCCAACGGAAGGTCAACCTCGACGCCCACGAGGAAGACCTTACCGCCCGGGAGCAAGCCCTTGGCGGGGAGCTGAAGGAGGCGAAGGCTGCCGCCACCATAGCAGAGACCGCCAAGAGAGACCTCGAGGCCAAGGTTGCGCAGTTGGAGGAGTTTCTGAAGGCGAGCACGGAGAGGGTCACCGCGCTCAACACAGAGCGCGAGAAGGATGCCCACACTAACTCTGAACTCCAGGTGCGCCTTTCCAAGCAAGGCGACGAGCTGAAGGCCGCCAAGGATTCGATTGCAGATCTGGAGCTGAAGGTTTCCACGCTGAAGGACTCTCTTGACGCCGTCCGGGACCGGGAAACTAAGCTGAAGGACGAGCTCCGCAAGGAGCGAGGCTTGGTGGAGAGCGCCACCACAGCGACCAACAACTTCCGCCAAACCGTCGAGGTATGGATCGAAGACCTGGTGGCCTCTGCAGCTAGCATTGACAAGGAGCTGATGGCGCTGAGGGTTGAGCATCTCATATACTCTCCGGATCCAAACCTCCCCCACAGCGCCAAGCTCAGCCTCTTCTTTAGAGGGATAGCGCCGGCTCTTGCAAATCTTCAGAAGAAGCTCCCCGCGCAACTGGCCGAGGAGTCACACCAGCTCTGCGCGGGAACTCTGGAGCGCGTCTTGACGAAGATAGTGTACCGCAATCCTGGTATAAACCTTGCCAACGTTCTCCGCAGCTTGCCGGCCGACGCGGATATGGAGGCGCTGAAGGCGCAGGTCGCCCACATCATCGCCAAAGTGAACAAGATCTCTAGGATTGAGGGCGACCGCGTAGATTAGGCCTCCTTTTCTTTATCTCTTTTGTTGCTGCAATGTGTGCCATGGACACAAATCTATTAGTGACTGCGACAAGTTATCCCTTGTAATATATTATCTTATTTTGAGCAATCGATGCAGTGTTATCTCCCTTGCTTCGGTCCTTTACTTTGTATGCTTTTAACCCTACGCTTCTAGGGGACTTGCCGGCAAGGGGCCCTTGCCGCGAGCGCTGAGTGCTGGACTCTGAGCAGCCTGCTGGCTAAGGTCTTACCGGCAAGCAACCTTGCCGCAGCTAGTCGCAACACACTTAGCTTGCTGAGCGAACTCGCAAACGAAACATGGGCGCGACACTTGTCGCAGCTCACTCGAGTCGTTGAGCGTACTCGAACACAAGATAAGGGTGCGGCTAGCCACGGGTAGGTTCCTCCGCGCACAGGTTTTCCATACAAAGTGTGGTTGTTCAAGGAAGATAACGAAAATTTAAAAATTTGAATTGCTCAAATTCTGGTAACTTAGCTTTCATATATTTGCTTTCTTCCCGGTAAGGCTTCTCTTTCTTGAACATCACTCGGTTCATCTTCCATCTCCTTCCCCCCCGGCAAACTTGTGCGCGAGGAACATTCCTTCTGCTTAAGAGGAAAAGAGAAAGAAGAGGGAAACAAGTATATGGCCCTTCGGTGTGCTAATGCTTACCGGATACGTGTGTTGCACAAGATGCCAAATAATGCATGCAAATAGCGAAGAAAAGCATGGGAAGGCAAATGGCGCAAAACACAAAAGCTTTACTGATGCACGGGATCTGCGCCCGGCTTTGTACAAAGGGTTACATGCAACAGCGGCAAAGCTTGTACAAAAGGTGGTTGCCAGAGCGGATCGCGGCAACCGCGCCTCATGGGTAAAACTTGCGAAGATGCTCTATGTTCCAGGAGTTGCTCACCGGTAAGCCTTCTTCGGTCTCAAGGCGGACAGCGCCGGGCCTTGTGACTTGTTTCACCCGATAAGGGCCTTCCCACTTCGGCGTCAACTTGTTGGAATTCTTGGCGGACTGAACACGCCGAAGAACAAGGTCGCCTTCCTCGAGACTCCTGGCCTTAACCTTGCGGCTATGATAGCGACGCAAGGCTTGCTGGTATCGAGCAGCTCGTACAGCAGCCTGGAGACGTTCCTCCTCGAGGAGCAATGCATCATCTTGTCGCAGTTGCTCTTGCTCGAGCTCATCATAAGCGAGCACTCGAGGAGATCCGTATACGAGTTCCGCGGGGAGAACTGCCTCTGCCCCATAGACTAGGGCAAAGGGTGTCTGTCCGGTGGCTCGACTTGGTGTCGTTCTGATTGACCAAAGAGCCGCCAGTAGCTCCTCTATCCAGTTTCTTCCGCACTTGCGCAGCCTGTCAAAGGTCCTTGTCTTGAGTCCGCGCAGCACTTCAGCATTGGCCCTCTCCGCTTGACCGTTGCTCCTCGGGTGAGCAACAGAAGCGAACCAGACCTTGGCGCCAAGGTCTTGGACGTACTGCATGAAGATGCGACTAGTAAATTGTGTACCGTTGTCGGTGATGATCCTGTTAGGGATTCCGAAACGGCAAACAATCGACCTGAAGAACCTGACCGCTGACTGTGCTGTCACCTTTCTCACTGGTTCCACTTCTGGCCACTTTGTGAACTTGTTGATTGCAACGTACAAGTACTCAAAGCCCCCGACAGCTCGGGGGAAGGGGCCGAGGATATCGAGCCCCCAGACCGAGAAGGGCCAGGACAAAGGAATCGTTTGGAGAGCTTGAGCTGGCTGATGAATTTGCTTTGCATGGAACTGGCACGCTTCACACTTGGTTACTAGTGCAGTTGCATCTTGGAGGGCTTCTTGCCAAAAGAAACCTTGCCGGAAAGCTTTCCCGGCAAGTGCCCTTGTGCCAATGTGGTGGCCGCATATGCCTCCGTGTATTTCTGCCAACAGCTTCTGTCCATCTTCCCTGGAGATGCACTTCAACCTGACACCATTGAGTCTTCTTCTGTACAGCTCGTTATCCACGAACTAGTACATACTGGACTGCCTTGTTATCTTCTCTATCTCTGCCGGGTCGTCGGGAAGTTCTCCAGTTTGTAGAAAACGGACGATTTGCTGCGCCCACGCCGGAGCCCGAGGCTCAACGGCAAGGACTAAAGGCTCGAGGGCCGCTGCGGGAACCCCAGCTTCTACGGCAAGAACCTCTGGTTCCGCCGGAGCTGATGGTCCCCCGGCAAGCTCGCTGGGGCGAGGCTTGTCGGGAACGCTTGCTTCGACTGTACAGATCCGAGGATCTGCAGGAGCAAACTGTTCCTCAGCGTTCTGGTCGTTGATCTTGGGGACCTTGGCGGCGGCCTCTGGGAGGTCCGCCGGCAAGTAGTCGCCGGAGACCAACTTTCTCTTCTTGGGCTGCCCAATTGATGGTGTAACGGATGGCTGAGTTAGCTTGAGCAAGAAGGTCCCTGGTTCCACAGGTAACTTCATCGCAGCACACTTTGAAAGGCCATCTGCAATTTCATTCTGAGCTCTCGGGACGTGCTCCATCTGCAGACCTTCAAAGTGCTCTTCAAGCTTCCTCACTTCATCTACATAAGCTTCCATCAAAGGGCTCTGGTAACTCTTGTTGACTTGTCGGACCACCAACTGAGAATCTCCCCGGACAATCAGCTTCCTGATCCCAAGTTCGGCCGCAATCCTGAGGCCGGCAAGCAAGCTTTCATACTCAGCAGTATTGTTTGTCGCTTGCTCCCTGGGAAAGTGCATCTGGATAACATACTTGAGGTGCTCTCCGGTGGGCGCGATGAGTACCACGCCGGCAATGGCGCCTTGCAGCGAGAAGGCACCATCAAAGTACATTACCCATTCACTTGTCGCTTCTTGTACGGGTACACTTGTTTCTGGAACTTCCTCATCGGGCGTTGGGGTCCATTCAGCTATGAATTCTGCCAAGGCTCAGCTCTGAATAGTTGAAGTACTTTCAAACTTGAGACCAAAGCTTGACAGCTCCAGTGCCCACTCGACGATCCTGCCTGTTGCTTCTGGGTTGTGCAATATCCTCTTCAGCGGAAAGCGAGTGACCACTGTTATCTCATGTGCCTGGAAGTAATGGCGCAGCTTTCTCGAGGCCATGAGGAGGCCGAAAAGCAACTTCTGCACCCCAGAGTATCTTGATCTAGCCCCTTGTAAAAGAGAGCTTACAAAATACACTGGGCGCTCCACCATCTTCTTCCGCACTTCTCCTTGCTCCTGTGTAGAGTTGTCCTTGTCGGGGCCAGAGCTTGTCAGAGGAGCCCCCTGCTTGTCGCTGGATTCGCTTGTCGGTGGTGCTGACTCCTCGTCGGCCTCCCTCTCCGCTACTAACGCAGAACTAACCACCTGGTTGGTTGCTGCTAGGTACAGCAGCAACTTTTCTTGTGGCCTAGGTGCGACAAGTATTGGAGTGGAGGATAGGTACCGTTTCAAGTCTGGCAGCGCTGCCTCCGCTTCCGGAGTCCACTTAATGGGACCTGCCTTCTTCAAAATCTTGAAGAAAGGCAGGGCGCGTTCTGCCGACTTCGAAATGAACCTACTGAGGGCAGCCACACAACCTGCAAGTCTCCTGACATCCTTGACGCGCTTCGGGGCCTCAATCTGCTCGATGGCTTTTATCTTGTCGGGGTTGGCTTCGATCCCCCTCTGTGACACAAAGAACCCGAGAAGCTTGCCGGAGGGGACTCCAAAGACGCACTTCTCGGGGTTCAACTTAAGCTGTATCTTGCGCAGGTTCTGAAATGTTTCTTCCAAATCTTGGATCAGGGTATCCTTGTTCTTACTTTTCACCACTATGTCATCCATGTAAGCCTCTACATTTCTGTGGATCTGTGGCTCAAAAGCAGTGTGCACTACCCTTGCAAATGTTGAGCCTGCATTCTTCAATCCGAAGGGCATGCGTATGAAGCAATATGTGCCACATGGAGTGATAAATGCAGTCTTCTCTTCATCTTCCTCGGCCATGAAAATCTGGTGGTAGCCTGAATATGCATCAAGGAAAGAGTGCAGCTCACACCCGGCAGTGGAGTCAACAATCTGGTCAATGCGCGGCAAGGGAAATGGATCCTTGGGACATGCTTTATTCACATCGGTGAAGTCTATACACAGTCTCCACTTCCCGTTGGCCTTACGCACGACGACTGGGTTTGCCAACCACGTCGGATGGATCACACCTCTAACTAGGCCTGCTGCTTCTAGCTTCTTGATCTCTTCGGCAATGAATTCTTGGCGCTCCACGGCTTGCTTTCTGACCTTCTGCTTGACGGGCCGCGCATGAGGACAAACAGCAAGCTTATGCTCAATTACCTTCCTGGGAACACCGGGGATGTCAGATGGTTGCCAGGCAAACACATCGACATTCGCCCGCAGGAAGGCAACGAGCGCGCTTTCCTATTTGCTGTCAAGTGTGGCACTGATGGTGAAGGTACCACCAGTGCCGTCCTCCTTGGCGGACACCTTCTTGGTTGCCGGAGGAGCGGCCATCCCCTTCTTGCACTTGCCGGTGGAGCTCGATGGAACGTCCTCGACGGCAGCGCAGCACTCCGAAGAGGTGCGGTTGCCGGAGTGGGCCCCAGAGCACTTGCCGGACTTGGTCTTCGTCTTCTTCCCCCCGGGAGCTTCAGCGGCAAGTGTATCCTTCTCTGCTGCGGCTGCTGCATCCCGGTAGATCTTGTCGGCACAGATAAGCGTGTCTTTCTTGTCGCCATGGACAGTGATGACGCTTATCGGCCCCGGCATCTTGAGTACGTTGTATGCGAAGTGGGAAGCTGCCATGAACTTGGCGAGGGCGGGACGGCCGAGTATCCCATTATATGGTAATGGGATATCGGCGACGTCGAATGTGATGCGCTCAGTTCTGAAGTTGAGCTCCCCGCCAAAGGTCACCGGCAAAGTTATCTTCCCCTTGGGCTTGCTCCTCCCCGGGTTTATTCCTTGGAACGAACCGGTTTCTTCGAGCTCGCCATCTGGGATTTGGAGTTTCTTGATCACAGCAGAGGAGATCAAGTTCAGCCCGGCCCCGCCGTCAACCAACATTTTGGTGACCTTGAGGTTGCGGATGGTGGGTGAGACCAGCATCGGCAAGCACCCGACCGCAGTGGTGCGGTCAGGGTGATCCTCAAGATAAAAAATGATAGGCGTGCCGGACCATTTGAGGAGCCTGCGCGACTCCACGGGCGGCTCTGCTGCGTTCACTTCCCGCACCCACTGCTTGAGTTGGCGGTGGGAAGTGTGCAGAGAGGCGCCGCCGTCGACGCACAGGACCTCCGTGGCCTTCTGGAACTCCTGCTCGCTGTTATCCTCATCCTCCATATCATCGTCGTCGTCTTCTTCATCCTTGTCGCGGCCCCGGGGAGGTCGGTCACCTTGCCGCTGCTTGGCCTTGCCGCGGCGTCCTCCCCGGCCGTTGAATGGCCGCTTCTTGCTTGGTTCCCCTCCGCCACCTTGGGCCTTCTCCTTGTCGCGCCTCTCGTACTCAGCTTTCTGCTGCTCGACGAGGTACTCGACGCGTTTGCAGTTGGAGAGGTCGTGGCCCTTGGTGCGGTGGATCTTGCAGTATTGCTTGTCGGAGCCGTCCTGCTTGTCGGCTGCCGCTACAGGGGCAGGCTCCTTGCCGGAGCCGCCAGCCTGTGTTTGCTTGGCGGGAGCCTCCTTGCCGGACTTCTCGACGGCAAGCACTTCCTTCTTGTTCTTTCTTCTATCGTTCCGCCGCCGGCTCTTCTTTGCCGGGGCGGCATCCTCGCTGTCGCTTCCCCCTGCGCCAGCATCCTCTCCGGGGAGTTTCCTCCCCTCTTCGGCGCGTGCGCACTTATCAGCTAGAGCATAGAGCTCGCTGACATCCCGTATCTTGGTCATGGCCATCTCCTCACGCATGCGGCGGTTACGCACGTTCTGGTGGAACGCGCTGATAACCGCAGCAGGGTGGACGTCGGGGATGTTGTGCTGCACGCGGCTGAAGCGCTGGATGTACTTGCGCAGGGGTTCTCCTTCCTTCTGGGCCAGAATGTGGAGATCACTCTCCTGGCCGTGGGGTTTGTGGCCGCCCGTGAAGGCGCCGACAAACTGATGGCAAAGATCTGCCCAAGAAGAAATGGAGCCTTCCGGCAAGTGCATAAGCCAAGAACGAACGTTCGGCTTAAGCACTAGCGGGAAGTAATTCGCCAGTATCTTCTCGTCGCGCCCCCCGGCAGCCTGCACCGCGATAGTGTAGATGCTGAGGAATTCCGAGGGGTGCGTCTTGCCGTCGTACTTCTCCGGTACGTCGGGCTTGAAGTTCTTCATGCTGGGCCACTGGACGCGCCGCAGCTCACGGGTAAACGCAGGGAACCTGCCGCGTACGGCAAGTCGCCTGGTTCACCGGGCGCGTGCATGTCGACAGCGTTCCCAGCTCGCTGATCTGATTGTCGCCGAGCTTCTCGGTGGCGCTCGATCGTCGTTCGAGCGTCTTCTTGTCGCCGGTCGTCAAGGACCTGGCGCTGGTCCCGACGAGCCCGCGGATTTGACGACGCCGTGGAGTCGTCGTCGACGTTGATCCGGCGGGGAGGCGTCTTCTGCTTCTGCGGCGGGGAGTGCACGGTGGTTGCACCCCCGGCGGTCTTATCGCCGTCGGCCTTCATCTTCTCGACCTGCCGTGGCCGCGAGGTCGCCGGCTGCTGCGGCGTATCGTTGTTGGCGAAGGCGATCAGGCTCTGGATGGTTGCCCTCCAGTCTTCGGCCTTGTCTGCCGCTGGAGGGAAGTCGAGGAGCAGTTGCGCTCTTGCGAGCGCTTCTGCTGGAGAGGAGGGGAGCGGGGGCGAGCGGCGCGAGGAGCGGGATATGCTCGGACTCCTAACATGGTTAGAAGGAGCAGGGTCCCGCCCCGGCGACCGCGCCTTGCTCGTGCCTGGGCGGTGGCCCGGAGCATCCCGCGAGCCTCCGGTTTGCCCTTGGCCCAGCAAGCAGATGCCACCTCCTGTGCCATGGCGCTGCTGGGTTGTTGTTTGCTGAGATGGACGTGGCGCGTCTATGGAGACCGAGGCCTTGGAGTTGGTCCGGCCGTCCGCCTTGTCCTTGGATTTAGCGGTGCCGTGAGTTTCCTCACCGGCGACCACTCTTCCGCCGGCGTCTCCTCCACCCACCGTTGGTTCTGGTGGTGGAACAGACGCAGACGGGCCTGCGACCTCCGAAGCCTTCTTCTTCGGAGCCATGCTGTTGTTGCTGATGAAGATGATGCGGCTGGAGAGGTTGATGAAGAATGCGCCCGCGTGAACGCCGGATCAGGTTCGCACAACCTCGACTTCCCCTACCTGGCGCGCCAAAGATGTCGGGGGAAACTGTCCACCACGAGCACCTATGGGACCGGAGCCCCTTGTTCGTGCGGTAAGGGAGCGGAGGGAGTACAAAGAGCAGATCGTGGTGAGCACGCGGGCAGTTTACCCAGGTTCGGGCCGCGATGGACGCGTAAAACCCTACTCCTGCTTAGATTGTATTGAGTTGGAGAGCTCGGGAGCTTGAAGAACTAGCTACACCGAGCAAATGAGCGATCTAGGTTCCGAACCCTTTCTACGTTGTGCATGGGCCTCCTTTTATAGCTCAAGGGGTCACCGACAGGTGTCAACGTAGGAGAAAGGGGTAAAAAGGTAACTTTGGTGGTAGATGTAACAGTGCGGGAACAGTGGATGAACAGTGGATGAACATTGGTCATCACCTACTTTGACAGAGGGGGACAAGGGCATTAAATGCCCGTCACCGTCGACCCCAAAAGCGCCCGCCCTTGCGTCTCCGTTTGCCACGGCGATAGCTTTATCACCGTGGAGTGCCACCGTGTCCCCCAGGCTGCACAGCCATCCGCCACGCGTCCCTGGAATGGCCCCAGGGCGACGCGTGGTTCGATGAGCTGGAGTGCGGGCACACGGCGTAACTCTCCCCGGCAAGCACCTTGCCGGGGCCGTGACCTTGTCGGGCCCGGAAGCTTGCCGGGCTCCGAAGCTTGTCGCTCCCCGGGCCCTGCCGCGGCGCAGGCTGTGCCGAGGCATGTCTTCTGAAATGTAGTCTTCTGGTCCCCCTGGCAATCTCCTCTTGCCAGGGTCTTGTGCTAGTGAGGTGATCTTGAGCCTGGGACGGCCTTCCCGGCAAGTCCCACTTGCCGGGGCCTTGATTTTCTGTCTTGTATACTTTGTTTTTGAATGGCTTTATATGGAGCAGGAAGGTCTCCGGCAAGCACGTGGTGAGCCCCGCCGCGGGAAGCTGCTACTGCCCGTGCACAAGTTGGGGTACTGAGGTACCCCTACCTTAGTACACCGACAAAGTATGATTGTGGCAAACTAACAAGCAGAGACTCAAATTATACAAGACGCTCCAAGCAAAACACATAACATGTTGCGAATAAAAATATAGCTCCAAGTATAGTTACCGATGGATGAAGACGAAAGAGGGGATGCCCCGCTCTTAGGCTTTTGATTATCTTGAATTTACTTGGGTTGCCATGGGCATCCCCAAGCTTAGGCCTTTACTACTCCTTGTTCCATAGTCCATCAAAGCAATACTCAAAACTTGAAAACTTCACAACACAAAACTTAGACAAAAATTCTCGTGAGCTCCGGTAGTAAGAGAAAGAAAACCACCACTCAAAGGTACAGCAAGGAATTCATTCATTGTTTATATTGGTGTTAAACCTACTGTACTTCAAGTTCTCTATGGTTCATATCCTCCAATATTACTCATAGATGCATCGGAATAAGCAAACAACACACGGAAAACAGAATCTGTCAAAAACAGAACAGTCTGTAGTAATCTGCTGGGTTCGCCTACTTCTGGAACTCCAAAAAATTCAAACTAAATTGGTAAATTTGTGCAATTTGTCTATAAATCATCATAAAAAAGAATCAACTAAATGTCACGCTCCAGCAAAATCTTAAGACTACTTTAGCGAGCGCTAACGATTCTGTTTTTCACAGCAAGATCAAATAAACTTCACACAAGTCTTACCAAAGGTTCTACTTGGCACAAACACTAAACAAAACATGAAAACACATCTAACCAGAGGCTAGATGAAATATTTATTCCCTAACAGAAACAAAAACAAAAACATAAAATTTGGTTGCCTCCCAACAAGCGCTATCATTTTACGCCCCTAGCTAGGCACGATACAAGATAGATCTAGGTATTGCCATCTTTGGAAGGCAATCCATAAGTGGCTCTCATGATAGATTCATATGGTAATTTGATTTCCTTTCTAGGAAATTTTTCCATGCCTTTCCTTAACGGAAATTGGAATCTAATATTTCCTTCCTTCATATCAATAATTGCACCAATCGTTCTAAGGAAAGGTCTACCAAGAATAATAGGACACGAAGGATTGCAATCTATATCAAGAACAATGAAATCTACGGGCACATAATTCCTATTGGCAAAAATAAGAACATCACTAATTCTTCCTATAGGTTTCTTAATAGGGGAATCCGCAAGATGCAAATTTAAAGAACAATCATCAAACTCATGGAACCCTAGCAAATCACACAAAGTTTTTGGGATAGTGGAAACACTAGCACCCAAATCACACAAAGCATAGCATTCATGATCTTTTATTTTTATTTTGATAGTAGGTTCCCATTCATCATAAAGCTTTCTAGGTATAGAAACTTCCAACTCAAGTTTTTCTTCATAAGATTGCATCAAAGCATCAACTATATGTTTAGTGAAAGCTTTATTTTGACTATAAGCATGCAGAGAATTTAGCACGGATTGCATCAAGGAAATACAATCAATCAAAGAGAGATTATCATAATTGAATCCCTTGAAATCCAAAGTGGTGGGTTCATCACTATGCAAAGTTTTAATCTCTTCAATCCCACTTTTAGCTATTTTAGCATTAAGATCTAAAAACTCCGAATTACTAGGACACCTTAAAGCAGAATCATATCCAATCCTATTTTCATCAAGATTAATACTAGAAAACAAGGATCTAATAGGAGACACATCAATAACTTTCAGATCTTCATCTTTATTTTCACGATAACTAGAAGAACACGATTTAATATAATCTTCTCTTTTAGCACGCATTCTAGCAGTTCTTTCTTTGCATTTATCAATGGAAATTCTCATGGCTTTGAGAGACTCATTGATATCATGCTTAGGTGGGATAGATCTAAGGTTCAAAGAATCAACATCAAGAGTAATTCTATCTACACTTATAGCCAATTCATCAACTTTAAGCAATTTCTCTTCAAGCATAGCATTAAAATTCTTTTGCGAGATCATAAACTCCTTAAAACTAGTTTCAAATTCAGAAGGAATCTTTCCATAAGAGTTGTTGTAGGAATTACCAAAATTATTATAGGAATTACTAGGAAAAGGCCTAGGATTAAAATTACCTCTATGAGCATTGTTACCAAAATTATTCCTACCAACAAAATTCACATCCAAAGATTCATTGTTATTCTCAATCAAAGTGTACAAAGGCATATCATTAGGATCAGAAGAAGCACTCTTAGCATCAAACAATTTCATAAGTTCATCCATCTTCCCACTCAAAACACTAATTTCTTCGATAGCATGCACTTTTTTACTAATAGATCTTTCGGTGTGCCATTGAGAATAATTAACCATAATATTATCTGGGAGTTTGGTAGCTTCTCCTAAGGTAGTTTCCATGAAAGTGCCTCCGGCGGCCGAATCTTAAAGATTTCTAGAAGCAAAATTCAAGCCAGCATAAAAGTTCTAAATAATCATCCACATATTCAAACCATGTGTAGGGCAATTACGTATCATTAATTTCATTCTCTCCCAAGCTTGTGCAACATGCTCATGATCTAGTTGCTTAAAATTCATAATATCGTTTCTAAGAGAGATGATCTTAGCAGGAGGGAAATACTTAGAGATAAAAGCATCTTTGCACTTATTCCACGAATCAATACTATTTCTAGGCAAAGAGGAAAACCAAGTTTTAGCACGATCTCTAAGTGAAAACGGAAATAACTTCAATTTAACAATATCGTTATCCATATCCCTTTTGTTTTGCATATCACACAAATCAACAAATTTGTTTAGATGGGTAGCGGCATCTTCACTAGGAAGGCCGGAGAATTGATTTTTCATGACAAGATTCAGCAAAGCAGCATTGATCCCACAAGATTCAGCATCGGTAATAGGAGCAATCGGAGTGCTAATAAATTCATTGTTGTTGGTATTGGAGAAGTCACACAATTTGGTATTGTTCTAAGCCATAGTGACAAGCAAGCAATCCAACACACACAAGCAAACAAGAAGCAAGCGAACGAGAAACACACGACGGAAGAAGGGCGAATAAAACGGCAAAGGTGAAGTGGGGGAGAGGAAAACGAGAGGCAAATAAATGTAATGCGAAGGATAAGGGTTTGTGACAGGTACTTGGTATATGACTTTTGGGTAAGCCTCCCCGGCAACGTCGCCAGAAATTGGCTAGTTGACGGGGTGGCAAATCTTGACTTGACTTGGCGTGAGTCTCCCCGGCAATGGCGCCATAAATTCTTCTTGCTACCTCTTGAGCTTGCGTTTTATTCCTTCGAAGAGGAAAGGGAGATGCAGCACAATAGCGTAAGTATTTCCCTCAGTTTTTGAGAACCAAGGTATCAATCCAGTAGGAGACCACGCGCCAGTCCCTCGCACCAGCACAAACAAATAAGAACTTCGCAGCCAACACGATAATGGGTTGTCAATCCCTTTACGGTCACTTAGTGAGATCTGATAGAGATGATAGTTTATATTTTTGGTATTTTTGGTTTAATAAAACAGCTAATGAACAACGGAGATATAAATTTACGGGAAAGTAATATGATAAAGATAGACCCAGGGGCCATAGTTTTCTCTAGTGGCTTCTCTCATGATAGTGATATTCTACGGCGGGTAAACAAATTACTGTCGAGGAATTGATAGAAAACCGAATAATTATGAGACTATCTAGGCATGATCATTGTATATAGACATCACGTCCGAGACATGTAGACCGACTCCTGCCTGCATCTACTAATATTACTCCACACATCGACCAGTATCCAGCATGCATCTAGTGTATTGAGTTCATACGAACAGAGTAACGCCTTAAGCAAGATGACATGATGTAGAGGGATAAACTCAAGCAATATGATGAAAACCCCATCTTTTAATCCTCGATGGAAACAATACAATACGTGCCTTGCTACCCCTACTGTCACTGGGAAAGGACACCGCAAGATTGAACCCAAAGCCAAGCACTTCTCCCATTGCAAGAACTATAGATCTAGTAGGCCAAACCAAACCAATAATCTGAAGAGACTTGCAAGGATATTATGAGCACACATAAAAAGTTCAGAGAAGAACCAAATATCTTTCATAGATAAACTTGATCATAAACTCACAATTCATCGGATCTCGACAAACACACCGCAAAAAGAGATTACATCGAATAGATCTCCTCGAAGACCGAGGAGAACTTTGTATTGAGATCCAGAGAGAGAAAAGAAGCCATCTAGATACTAGCTATGGACCCGAAGGTCTATGGTAAACTACTCACAACTCATGGTGAGGGCGATGATGAAGGCCTCCATGATGGATCCCGCTCCCGGAACAGGCTCCAAGATGGGATCTCCACGGCAACATCAGCTACGGTGGTGGAATTAGGGTTTTCTCTCTGCGTATGGAGTTTCTGGGGTACATAGGTATATATAGGAAGAAGAGGGGCACTGAGGGCCACAGGGGCAGCCCTCGAGGCAGGGGGGCGCGCCCTGGGAAGGGGGGCGTGCCCCCACCCTCGAGGGAGGCCCCTCTGTCCTCTGGCTTGGCCCCGAAGTCTTTCGTGCGTGATTTCCTCCAAAAATATTTCCTCGAAGGTTTCATTCTGTTTGGACTCCGTTTGATATTCCTTTTATGCAAAACCCTGAAATAGGAAAAAAAACAGCAATCTGGACTGGGCCTTTGGGTTAGTAGGTTAGTCCCAAAAATGATATAAAAGTGAATGATAAAGCCCATTAAACATCCAAGACTTCATAAATAATAGCATTGAACAATCAAAAATTATAGATACGTTGGAGACGTATCAATCGCCAGTGCTATCTACAGTAAAACCGGTGTTTATCATAACCCGACATGGTTTCATCATGAACCATCAAATGATCAAGGAGTTATCAATACTTACAACTTGGATCATTGTCTTTACTACCGATTATTGATTAAAGCTAGTAGTGCAAAATTTAATCACATGTATGATATATGTTTCATATTTTATATACAGTTCAGGTTATAAACCTAGACCATGTATTTGGGGCATCATAACCCGTCCGACGATAAACCGCCAGGACACTTTAAACTTTTTCTTATGCAGAAACAGGTGGAATAAACTGTTAAAAGAGTCATAAACAGAAATAATCATGAAGTTGCTGGATGAAGCAGTATCATACAAAAGAGAGTATGCGTGAAGGCGTAACCCAAGTGTTCCAACTACCCTATTACAAGGCGATTGGCAGCCCAAAGTGATATGTCGCTTGCTGCAGGTACTATGATATAATAGCTAAACCGGCTCCGGTTTATGAATCTGCGTCAGCTCGTCTTGAAGGTTGTGGACCGTCCTGCTCCGACTGCTCGTCGTTCTCTTCTAGCAGCTGAAAGTTAGTGGTTGCCCAATTGATCTTGGCCAGCGCTTTGAAAATAGCTTCATCGCTCACGAGTTCAGACGGATCAATATCAGGAGCGTAAGTGTGCTTACGGACGGGCAGGATGAGATCTTCAACCTCGTAGACCGGAGGGTCGACCCGTAAATTTTCAGCATTATAACCCGGATGATAACGGGACAGATCAGCCTCATCAGATAGTTTGCTGGCCAAAGGCCGCATTTCTCCTGTTAGAGCACACAAATCGCTGTCTGTGAATGCTGATCCGTCCTCCTTCATGCTGGGATAGCCATTCATTACTTCTGCCGGATCAAGGTCAGGCACACAAGCTTTCGCTCGAGTTAAGGCCATCAAGGCACCCGCTCTTGCAGATGATTTCTTCAGCTCTCCGAGACGGGCAGGTAGAATTGATAACTTCTGCAAAGTGCCTTTGATCGTTTTGGGAGCCGGTTTATTATGGGAAGTAGTGCAGACAATCCTTTGAGCGTCGGAATACAACTGCTCTATGAGAGTGCATGCGGCCTTCAACTTCTTCCGCATATCAGTGCCGAGATGAGAAATACTTTTTCCTGCATCCAAAAGAGTTCGAGTTAAACCGGAAAGTGCAGAACTATCATATTTCGGATTATCTTAAGTACACTTACCAAAGACAACGGTAGTCATGGAGTTTATCTGCTGCTTTAAACCGGACAGTTCTTCTGTCACAGGATTAAGAGCAGCCTCTGCATTAGTTGCCCTTTTTTCCAAGGTGGCTCTTTCAGCTTCCGAATCCAACCGTTCCTTCTGGATATCCTTCTTCAATTTCTCCATGTTGGCTAGAGCAAGGGTCAGGTCATCCTTGACATTGGAAGCGGTGGTCTATTGAAATTTCAGTGCATCTTGGAGTTCAGCCACCTGAGTGTCTTTTCGGTTTAGATCAGCCTGTCAAGAGAAGAGCATATTATACATTGATGAAGCATATTCAAAGTCCCAAGCACATAACAAGTTATACACTTGGCACTTGGGGGCTAATGCGTCTTTGCAATTATCAGACATTTTTCAATAAATTCCCAAGCACATAACAAGTTATGCACTCGGCACTTGGGGGCTAATGCGACATTGTTCAGAAATGATTACAAGCTAAAGTCCCGGTTCATCTTGAAGAGATAAACCGACCCTTGGGGACTATGCATGTAAAAGAAAACTATATAATGGATATTCTGAAGTCCCGGTTCATCCCAAAGGAGTAAACCGGCCCTTGGGGGCTACGATGGAGTAAAGGCAAGCTACAAGACTTACGCAGGAATAAAGTTAAAGCAGAAAGTTACCTCATATCGTTCCTTCGTCAGATTTACCAAGCCGACTTCATGATCACGGCTTGTGTATAGCCGGTTCAGATAACCGGAATGGAGCTCTTGAGCACTAAGTTGAGTATAGTTGGACATGTCAGCACCCAATTTGCCTTTATCCTTGCCAGAAGTTTCATCCTTCACAGTATGTTTGGATAAAGCAACAGGTTCACTAGGAGCAGTGTAACCGAATCCAATGATTTGAAATTCCTCGATTGAAGTGGCAGTAGGCTTAGCAAGGCTGGCTGGAGTATTGCTGGCCCGGACATGACTGGTCGGATTAGTGTCACGATCCATTGGGACACTTCCTTGATCAACAAAAACTTCATGATCCATGGGAGGAGGATCATCATGCAAAGTGTCAATATTCTTTTCCACGGGTTCAACAGGTTCAGGATCCTTTGCCGATTCAGGAATCGCGTCATCACCTGCTGGTTTATTCAGCTTAGCCTTTTTGCTAGGCTTGGGCTTACTGCATAAGTTAAAGGTGACGATAGTCAGAGGAGTAAAGAAAGAGGTTAAAACAACAAAATGAAAAAAAAACTTACCCATGAACAGTCTTCAGAGGAGGAATCTGCGTAGCTGTTGATTTGCCAGATGACGAATGAGGAGTTTCCTGATAATTCGAATCAGACGGATTAAGAGGCTGTCGAATATGACCTGCTTTGGGATAAAGAGCATCTGGAGTATATAAAACCTCTGAGCGACGTCTCCGGGCTGCTGTATGTGGTAAACCGGTGGATTCAATGGCGTGACCACTATGCCGCGTGGTGCGGCGAGCCTCATGTTGTTATTTCTTCAAAATAAAGTTTGGATCCAAATAAGCGAGAGGGTGAGAAAACTATACTTTCCGGCTTGTTCGATGAATTTTTGGTGTCGGCAGAGAATCTGAACCGGAAGAAAGCGTAATTACCTCAACATCATCCGCCTTGCTTCCTTCAGCGTGTCCCTGGGTACAATCATTGTTAATAAGATGCAAGAAAAGAGAGCCAAGAGAGTCAAGTAATACCTCTGAGGCCGGTTCATCATCCTCTGGATTGGATTCAGATAGGTCAGTAGTTTTCTTCCTGACGGTTTTCTTATCAGCTTTGGTTTTTTGGCGAGGCACCTTCGCCGGTTTATCCTGGACTTTCCTTTTCCAGAATGGGTCATTACCCTTATGAAGATTACGAAGTCATTCAGAAGGAGTATTAAAGACAGACGGGAAACAAGGCAAACAAGGCAGAGGAAAACTTTACCGATGGCTGTTTGTTGAACTCGCGGAAGGGAGCCAGTCCGGTTTGACTACAGGTTTCTACCGGTTCGTTCAACAGTTTCTTAACAGCCTCGTTGATTTCATTCTCTGCTAGCATGGCTTCTGTATGGCGCATAGGATCTTTGGGGTTTCCAGTATATTCACACATTAAACCGGAGCGCCGGCTTAGGGGGAGAATACTCCAGGAAATCCAACAACGAACGAAATCAACCCCTCTTAAGCCATTGGCGGTGAAGGCCCTGAGCTTTGAGAGCTGAGGAGCATATTTAGCCCGTTCCTGGGCACTTAGCCATTGAGGAAAGGGATGGTTCTCAGAAAGCCGGTGGGAACGATAACCCGACAGAGGATTTTCATCTTCCGGAGAAGTATCTAGACAATAAAACCAAGTTTGATTCCACTCTTTGGGGTGGCTGTGGTGATTGGCGTGAGGAAAACTAACGTCCTTTCTCTTCTGAATGGACATCCCGCCGAGCTTAGTGTTTGGACCGTCAGAAAATTCTGTGCGACGGTTTAGATGGAAGAAATCCCAGAATAGTTCAACTGATGGCTTCTCTTGTAGATAAGCTTCACAGAAAACATGGAAATAGCAGATGTTGGACACATAATTGGGTCCAATGTCTTGATGATGGAGTTGAAAATCAGCTAGCACATCACGGAAGAACTTTGACCCGGGAGGACTGAATCCCCGGGCTAAATGATCAAGGAATACAATAACTTCTCCCTCTTTGGGCTCTGGAGGACACTCCGATCCAGGAACTCTCCAGTGAAGGACATCCTTTGGGGCTAAAGCGCCAATCTCAGCCCGGTTCTGTAATTCTTATTAAGTAACCCGGGACTGGACCCAGTTGCAGGAAGTGAACTTCTTTGCTTGTTTTTCCATTTCGAGGAGAAAAGCTGAAAATGACAGTGAAGGGCCGGTTTATGAGCTAATCAAGACTAAACCGACAGTGTTTCAAAGGTACTTATCAATGGCATTTTAAGCAGGGGCCTAATGGTATCTACCGGTTTATACACTTTTCTAAAAAGCTAAACCGCCAATGAGAGTATGAAAGATGCACATATGAAGTTATGGGAAAACAAATTCTGTAATAACAGTGATGAAATTACGGATCTACAGCAGGTCGGAAATTCAGAAATATTTGTGGTCTATATTCAACGGAGGTAGCAATGGTTCCAACAAGCACATATTAAACTAGCATTCTGGGGAAGAAAAAAGGCACGCTAAAAGGCGGAGTTATTACTATGGTTGCGAAGCAGGTGGATTAGATCTGTCTTAGTTATCGAAGCAGGACGAAGAACAGCAAAGAACAAGCGCCTACCCGTGAGCTTGCGGAAGAGAAAACCCTAACGAGATCTATGTAATGGTGAAGGAAAGAACTTACAGGAGCCGATGAGTGTGGAGGTGCGCCGGTGATTTTCTGATACAACCAGGTTGATGCAGCGGCCAAGCTCGATGAAGATGCAGGGCTCGATGGCAGCGGCGGAGCTTGAGCACGAGCGGGCGCAAGGAAGAAGAAGAGGCAAAGGAGCAAGGGGGGGAAAAAGAGATGCCCCTGTGCCCTATTTATAAGCCGAGAAATGAAACGGCAGGCACGGGAATCGAGGAGCCAAAAAAGTTGATATGGGACGATACTGTTGCCTCGATCTTTGGAGATTTTAATGAGTAAGAAATAAAAACACGTACAAGTATTAAATGGGTAGAAGACGTCATGACGGTTTAAGGTGATTCGCAAGATGACGTCACAGCGGTTTATGAAGCATTTGAACCTACGAAAGGTGAATCTTTACAAGACGTTGAAGATTGACATGAACAGGTTCAAATCAATCTGGGGCCTAATATCAGGGATATTAATACTGGGTATAAACCGCCCAGGAGGGGCCGGTTTAAGCCTATCAAGATTACTTCTACTAAAATCCAGCGAAACAGGGAACATGACGCTTCATTCCAGAAGACTTAAAGCCCAAGAGGTGTTAGGGCCCATGATTTGTAAACCGCCATACGGCGTGTAACTTGTGATGTAAGATAGGAAAGATAGAGACCGAGCCGGACACGTTTATTGAGCCGGCCTCGGGACTCTGTAAACCGGACCAAGCGTCACCTCGTGTATATAAAGGGATGACCCGGCGATGGTTCAAGGGGAGAGTACAACAACTCGAGACACAGGCAAAGCGGATTCGCTCCCTGGTCATCGAAACCCTAGCAATACCAACCCAAACTAGAAGTAGGCTTTTACCTTCGTCGAAGGGGTCGAACTAGTATAAACCCTTGCGTCCTTGTCCGCTTTAACCCCTTTAAGCTAACCCATAGCGATGGCCTCACGACTAAGTCCTTTTGCTAGGACATCTGTCGTGACAAAACCACGACATTCCTGGCGATTCATTCTCTTGTATTCACTCGATTTTTAATTCTTCCCGGTGGTTCGTTCCTTTTATTCACGTGGTTTGAATTCTTACGGTGGTTTGCTGAAGAGTTCTTTTCTGGTGTTATCATACCAATCCATTCATTTTTTTATTCCAATCCTACCGGTGGGTCATGAAGATTTTCGCAAGTTCGCGATATATCCCTCTTAAATCATTTCAACTAGAATAAGTAGTATGCGAATCCATTGCTTTCATCAATTTAATATATGAAGGATGAACATACCATAATCCTTATTCATTCTCTTCAAGTTGATTTAATTCCTTCCTTCGGAGTTTATTCTTGATGATTAAATTCTAGTTCGAAGTGTCGTCATGTTTTCTTTCCAGAATGCAAGTTTCTTGACTATCTCGTCGGAACCCCCGTATAATTCATTGCTAGGACTTAATCTTATTCTCCTCATCCTTCACCATCCTTTTGTTACCGGAGTTCTTCATGATTAAATTCATTCCTCAAATATTCATCTTATTCTTGTGGAGCAGCTCAAGCATTATTCTTTTGCCTCCCGAGTGCAAATAATTCTTCGTATTCTTTTGAAGTGGAGTTTTGCATTTCGTTCTTCATCTCATCTATTCAATATTTTGTTTGCGGCATAATTCCCTCAAGTTTTGAGATGTCTAAATAAGCCCACAGTAAGATTATTCTTTTGTTATGGATGCTCTCAACAACTCCGTTCAAGTCTTTCTCTTATAAATTCTCGTTCATTTTCACTCGTGCTCAAAGTTGTCATCTTCTTCTCCGTTCTTTTAATTCCATTATTGCAATTCGTCCGGAGGTATTGTGTTGTTTCTCGTCATGTATCGATCCATCTTCTCAAGCTCATATTCAATTCCTTCCATGTCCAATCAGAGTGCTGGTAAAATTCTTTCATACTTGTTCGTTGGCTATCTCGTTATACCGGTGCAGTTTCATATTCTTTTTTCGGTCATTAACCTCTTGTTTCGTGCCTTTCAACCTCCTTGATTCTCGTCGTATTCCTTGTTCCTCTTGTTTAACAAAGTCTTTGAAACTTCGTTCATCTTCGTTGTATCCTTTCTTTCGAGTTTTTCCACCTCTCAAGGTTCTTTGGTTTCACCTTGTTCTTCCTTTTCTTTTCCTAAGATCTCGGGACGAGATCTCTTGTTAGTAGGGGAGTTTTGTGACACCCCGAGACCGATGCGCCAGGTGTCAGCCAGTTATTCGTCGTCGTTGCCATGTCATCTGCTTGCGTGTTGCATTTTGCCATGTCATCGTGTGCATTGCATCATCATGTTTTTCAAACTTGCATCCGTCCAAGTCCACCCGTCCTTTCCGTTGTCTGTTCTGAGCCCAGACACACCCGCACGCGCCCGCGGCACCTCCGAATATTTATTTTATGAGTGGCGTGAAAATGTTCTCGGCATGGGATGAAACTTGGCGTGTGGTCTTATTATAGTGTAGACAGGCCGCCTGCCAAATTTTGATAGCCCAACGGATAAGTATAGCGGCACCGTTGCCGGTTAATTCGTCGGACGTTTTCGGTCTCCGAAAACCCCCGCGGGCCTCTTCTCTTCTCTCCCCACAACCCCTCCTACACATCCCACTACCTCCCACTAGGCCCAACCTACCCCTCCTCGTGACCGGAACCGTCCGATCATGATCGGAGGGTCCAAAAACCACCTAGACTTCAAACCCTAGCCATCCTACTATAAATGGATCTCCCCTAGTCCATTTTTGGAGCCCTAGTCATCCCCTAGCTCCAGCCATCTCCTCCTACCTCGTTTTCCGCGCTGCATGCTCCAGATCCGCCAGTTGGCGCCGCCCCTTCAGCCAGTCGCCACCGCGCCGTCGCTCTCCGGCCAATCAGGCCGCGCCACCTCAGCTCCCGCCGCCACCCGCAGCCAACCGGCGCTCTCCACATCGCCTCCACCACCTCCCACCGCGCCGAGCCCAGATCCGGCCCGTCCCGGGCCGAACCGGGCCCGTCTGGGCCCCGAGCGACCACCGCCGCGGCACCCGAGCCGTGCGACCCTACGCCTCCCGCTCCCCGCAGCGTGCTCCCGTGCCCAACCCCACCGCCGGAGTGCCCCGCCACCGCCGCCGTCGGTCTCCTTCGATGCACGCTGGAGGAGCAGCCGCCCAGGCCCCGAGCGCCCCGTTGCACTCCCCTGACTCTGCGCCCGCGCAACAGCCAAGCACTCCGCTCGCATCCTCCAGATCCACTGCTGCCACCAAGAGCTTTACCGCCGGGGCTCCTCGTCCATTCCGACGCCGAGAATGGATCTTCGGCCTCGACCTCCGTCGGATCCACCCGCCCCCCTGCACCGGCCTCATCCTGGCGGCCCTGCCGACCGGTGCCGCCACCGCCCCTGCTATGGCTGTCTCCTTCTGTTCGAGCAGGAGGAGGACGACGAGCGTCCGCTCGGGCCTCTCCATGGGACCGCTCTAGCCCAGCACGCCCCGCCTGCGGCCTTGCTCCACCGCTCCTCCAGCTGGACCGAAACCCGTTTGGTGAGCCCACCTACATCCCCCCTGTGCACTGGTGGGCCGGCAGTTTCGGCCCGGTAGTGTTTTTTTCTCCTTCAATTTCATGTCAGGTTTTTTTCAAGTATGAGAAAACCATATTATGTGTGATGTTGTGGTGCCCGTAACTTTTTGTGTGATTGTCCGGTATGATCATATAATATGTCAAAATGTTCGGCTCGTGATGCTCCTCATATTGTTGTACTGTGGCATGCTTGTTTGAGTTCATCTTGAAGCCCTAATCATCGTTGCAAAAGTGCTATATGTTTTAAAATGCTGAAATCTGTTATTATGTTAGCATGTTTGTGAGGTGATAACTTTGTGCATGTTGGTCCAAATGGAGTGTATGATATGTCAAAATGTTCATAGTGAAGTGCTCTACATGATGGTTGCTGTAGTATTCATGTTAGGTGCCATATTGCCATGTTTATCTCTGTTGCAAAAGTGCATGTGGCTGTTAAGTACTGAAACTTGTTATGAGATGCTGATTTGTCATTTTTGTATCTTTATGCGTGATTTTTGTTTGAGCAACATGTATGTTTTAGAAGCACAATGATGCCATCTTTGCTCTGGTGCAATCCACTTTTCATGATATGCCTTGTGGTGTTTGTAACAAGCCTGTAAAGTAGCCTACTCGTTGTTGTTGTTTTCTGAGACTTGTTAAAAACTGCTAAGTCTGAAACTGTTAAACCTGATGCCATGTTTGCTTGATGCCCCACTCAAATCCATGCTTGTTTTGATATGCCCAATGATCATGTCTTGTTGTCCATGTTATTCTCTATCCATCCATGTCTTTGTTTGCCATTATGGCCTGCTGTAGCTTATTTATTTCTTGATCTCAAATTGCAATAAAATGTTTCTGTCAGCCTGTTATCACCAAGTTCAGTTTTGCCATGTGAATAGCTAGTGTTCTATGCATCCTATGACCATGTTCCTGCCATGAGTAGCTTCATAAACATGCCTTCTTGCTGTTGGTTATCTTCACATGCCATGATATTCTTTGTGATGAGTTGCACAAGCTTGCAAACATGCATACTTGTCGTTGTTTCTGCCACGCTCTGTTTTTTCTCAAAGTCTGAGAAATCAGTAAACTTCTTGAATCTTGCCATGCTAGTTTAATTGTGTTCCAGCAAGTTTTTGGGTGTGCTCTGAGTTCATGCTTATTTAGAATCATGTCTACTTCACATCCATGCCTTTTGTTATCATGTTTGGGTGCTGTAGCATAAATATACCTTGCTCCAAAGTTGCTATGTTGCTGTTAACTTCAGCTTTGCATTGTAACTTCTTTTGCTCATATCTTCTAGGCCGTTGCTCCGTTTTGAGCGTGTGCTATATGAAACTTGTGTGCTTTTGCATGTAGATGCATAATAACATGTTGAATACCTGTTTGGAGTGTGTTTGCTTGATGTTTGGATGCATTTTGCATCAATGCCATGCTTGTCTTTTTTGCTCATATCTTCTAGGTCGTAGCTCCGAATTAAATAAACTTTATATGTAACTTGACTAGAATTTCGAGCAGATCATCATGGTGCATGTTAACTTGATGTTTAACAACTTTAACTTAAGGTTTGTTCAGATCTGTACCAATTTCGAAAAGTGCATATGAGGACTTACCGGAATTGTTATATGTTGATTCCGGCCTCATTTAAACTTGTTGGTTTGTGTTGTTCTTGTGTGCTTCATCCCTTGCCATGAATTGCATCATATAGACTTGTCTTGCATCATACTTGGTTGAGCATCTTGTCATGTTCTTGTGTTGTGTGTTTACCTTGTTGTGTGCTTTTTCTCGCTAGTTCATTTTCCGTTGCGATCGTGAGGATTCGTTCGTCTACACGTGGCTCGTCTTCGTGGCTTCTTCTTCGTCTTCTTCATGGACTCGTTCTTCTTCCTTGCGGGATCTCAGGCAAGATGACCATCCCCTTGGATACCTTTACTATCGTTGCCATGCTAGTTGTCTCGATGCTATCGTTATATGTCGCGCTACCCATCATTTATTGTCTGCCTCTCTCCTTGTTGCCATGAAACCTCTAATCTTTGACACCTTCCCAGCAAACCGTTGTGTGGCTATGTTACCCGCTTGCTCGGCCCCTCTTATAGCATTGCTAGTTGCAGGTGAAGATGAAGATTGCTCCATGTTGGAACTTGTTGTTGGAATATCACAATATATCTTATATATATTAACATACCTATATACTTGGCAATGGGTGGAAGGCTTGGCCTTTTGCTCAGTGTTTTGTTCCACTCATGCCACCTTAGGAGCCGATAAACCGGTGTTATGTTCCTTGTTTTTGCGTTCCTAACGCGGTTGGGTATATGGGGACCCCTTGACAGTTCATCTTTGAATAAAACTCCTCCAGCAAGGCCCAACATTGGTTTTAATTTGCAACATAATAAAAACTTTAATTAATTAATTGCATAGGCAGTTAGCACTACCCAAGGATTCTTCTACATACAGGGGGCTAGTGCTGATAGTGTTGGTCTCAAACGGGGGTCCTGCGGGGCCACCACGGGGAAACTCGAGGATTGGCTCCCGTAGCATCACTCATCCGGTCGTGGCCTGAGACGAGATACGCGTGGCTACTATGAGGGTGTCCACACACCGAGAGGTCTTGCTGGACTTGTTTTACCATTGTCGAAATGTCTTGTGCACCGGGATTCCGAGTCTGATCGGGCTGACCCTAAGATAAGGGGTAATATTATTATTATCTTTGCTGATTGTGAGAGCTTGTGATGGGCTAAGTTGGGACACCCCTGCAGGGTTATGATCTTTCGAAAGCCGTGCCCGCGGTTATGTGGCACATTGGAATTTGTTAATGTCCGGTTGTAGACAACTTGACAGAGGATCCGAAATAAAACACACCACCGCGTGAGTAACTGTAAGCGTATCTTTTCACTTTGATAAGAGAACACGGTGGGGGTAATGTTTGACTTGTAGGTAGTTCAGGATCTTTAGCGATCATTACTAGTTTGCGACCGTTTGCGTAGATGCTCATCTTATTCTTGTACTTGTAAGTTAGCCACCATACTTTTGCTTAGCCGCTGTTGCAACCTCACCACTTAACCTCTTCCTACCCATTAAGCTTTGCTAGTCTTGATACCCATGTTTATGGGATTGCTGAGTCCTCGTGGCTCAAAGATACTACAACAACAGTTGCATGTGCAGATTTCCGATGACTTGACGTGAGCGCGATGTTCTTTGAGTTGAGTTCTTTCTTCTTCTTCTTCGCCAGTCTTGGGTTAGGTTCCTGGTCGGCAGCCTGGGATAGCAGGATGGATGTCGTTGTGCTTTTCATGTTTGCATCGGTAGTCGGATGTCTTGTATTGATGCTGTTGTATTCATGTGACTTGTATGAATTGTATGTATCCCCATGTATTTATGTAAAGGTACGATGTAATGATATCCATCTTGCTAAGCGCCCGAAATGCGGTTGTGCCCCAATCACGAGTGTGTCACGTGATCGGGATAGAATCGCATCTTCGGCCTCACACAGATCTTGCTGGTGAATCGCCGATCGAGCTACTGCAACGTCACATTCCTCATCTAAGAGGTCCAGTGCTTCCTGCCGTGCCTTCTCATTGTCAGCTTCAACATAGGCCGCCACACGAGGCGAGTCATGACGGATATCACTAGGGAGAACTGCATCTGCTCCATAAACCATGAAAAAAGGCGTGTAACCCGTAGACCGTTGGGCATGGTATTGATACTCCATAATAGAAAGGTAACTCCTCCACCCAACAACCCAGCGTCCTCTGCAGGGGAACCATAAGTCAGGGCTTGATGCCTCTCAGGATCTCTTGATTGGCTCTCTTAGCTTGACCGTTAGATTGAGGATGACCACTGACGACATGTCAAGCCGGATGTGCTCGCGTTGACAAAATTCTTTCATAGCACCTTTGGACAAATTAGTGCCATTATCAGTTATAATGTTGTGTGGAAAGCCAAACTGGAAAAGCACCTTTTTGAGGAACTGAACCATCGTAGCTGCATCACACTTACTGACTGGCTCTGCTTCCACCCACTTGGTGAACTTATCAACCGCCACCAAAAGGTGGGTTTTCTTATCCTGTGATTTTTTGAAGGGCCCAACCATATCCAGCCCCCAAGTTGCAAAAGGCCAAGTAATTGGAATCATCCTCAATTCTTGAGCTGGTACATGAGCACACCATGAAAATTTCTGGCAACCATCACACCTTTTGACCAAGTCTTCAGCATCAGCATGAGCCGTCAGCCAATAGAAACCATAACGAAAAGTTTTAGCTACCAAGGACTTTGAACCGGCATTGTGACCACAATCTCCTTCGTGGATTTCTCGCAAAATCTCATGCCCTTCTTCAGGAGATACGCAACGCTGAAACGCCCCTGTTACATTGCAATGATGCAATTCTCCATTGACTATAGTCATTGACTTGGATCATCGGATTATCTGCCTGGCTAAAATCTCATCCTCTGGTAACTTACCTCGGTTCATATACGCCAAATATGGGACCATCCAATCCGGGATAGCATGAAGAGCTGCTACCAACTGAGCCTCCGGATCAGGAACATCCAAATCCTCCTTTGTAGGTAGCTTGACCGACGGATTATGCAATACGTCCAGAGAAACATTAGGTGCAACCGGTTTACGTTGGGAACCAAAACGACTTAATGTGTCCGCCGCTTCATTCTTTCACCGGTCCACATGATCAACTTGATAACCCTTGAAGTGTCCAGCAACAATATCCACCTCTCGTCGATATGCTACCATGAACGGGTCCTTGGAATCCCAAGTACCAGATACTTGTTGAGCCTCCACGTCCGAGTCACCGAAACACTTAACCCGGCTTAAATTCATCTCCTTAGCCATTCGAAGACCATGGAGGAGCGCCTCATACTCAGCTGCATTGTTAGTGCAAGGGAACATTAAACAGAGAACATAACAAAATTTATCACCTCGTGGGGAAGTTAATACGGATCCAGCCCCTGAGCCCTCCAATTGTCTGGACCCATCGAAGTGAATAGACCAGTAGGTATGATCCGGCTTTTCTTCCGGCGCCTGTAGCTCCGTCCAATCATTGGTGAAATCCACAAGTGGTTGGGACTTGATTGCAGTACGAGGCACATACTTTAACCCGTGAGGTCCAAGCTCAATGGCCCACTTGGCAACCCGGCCAGTTGCTTCTCTGTTTTGGATTATATCTCCCAGAGGGGCAGAGCTGACCACCGTGATGGGATGGCCTTGAAAATCTTCCTTAAGCTTCCATCTTGCCATGAAGACTCAATACACCAGTTTTTGCCAATGCGGGTACCTTTGTTTGGATTCAATAAGCACCTCGCTGATATAGTAAACTGGCCGTTGAACCGGATATTCCTTCCCAACCTCCTTGCGCTCTACTACGATGGCCACACTGACGGCCCGGGCATTAGCAGCCACATACAGCAACAACAATTCTTTATCGACCGGAGCAGCAAGGACAGGTGGCTCTGCCAACTGTTTCTTCAAATCCTCAAATGCCGCATTAGCAGCATCACTCCAGACAAAATTGTCTTTTTTTTCATCATCTAGTAGAGAGGGATAGCCTTTTCTCCTAATCGCTGATAAACCGGCTCAGCGCTGCAATACGACCCGCTAGAGGTTGAACGTCGTTGATACACGTCGGTTTAGCCAGGGACATAATAGCTTTGATTTTCTCTGGATTAGCTTCAATGCCCTTGTTAGACACCAGAAACCCCAAGAGCTTGCCTGTCAGAACACCAAAAATACACTTGGCCAGATTTAGCATCATCTTATAGACCCGGAGATTATCAAAGGTTTCCTTCAAATCATCTATTAATGTTTCCTCCTTTCTGGACTTCACCACAATATCATACACATATGCATGAACATTACGCCCAATCTGTTTATGAATACAATTTGGCACACAACGCAGATAAATCGCCTGGGCACTCTTGAGCCCAAAGGGCATAGACACATAGCAGAAGGCTCCAAAGGGAGTTATAAAAGATGTCTTCTCCTGGTCCTTAACTGCCATTTTGATCTGATGATAACCGGAATAAGCATCTAGAAAACTCAAACGCTCACAACCCATCGTAGCATCAATGATTTGATCAATACGAGGGAGAGCAAAGGGATCAGCTGGACAAACCTTGTTCAAATCCGTGTAGTCCACAAACATACGCCAAGTGCCGTTCTTCTTAAGTACTAGCACCGGATTAGCTAACCATTCAGGATGGAATACCTCAATAATAAACCCAGCCGCCAAGAGCCTGGCTACCTCTTCACCGATAGCCTTGCGTCTTTCTTCATTGAAGCAGCGGAGAAACTGCTTGACCGGTTTAAACTTGGGATCAACTTTAAGAGTGTGCTCAGCGAGTCCTCTCGGTACACCTGGCATGTCAGAAGGTTTCCATGCAAAGATGTCCTGATTCTCACAGATGAACTTGATGAGCGCGCTTTCCTATTTCGGATCCAAGTTAGCGCTGATGTTAAACTTCTTGGATGAATCGCCGAGAACAAAATCAACCAGCTTAGTCTCATCAGCCAATTTAAACTTCAAGGCCGGATCATGTTCTGTAGTTGGCTTTTTCAAAGCGGTCATATCCGATCAACATTGTCCTTGTAGAACTCGAACTCCTCTGTTGCACAAACTGACTCAGCATAGGCCGCATCACCCTCTTCACATTCCAAAGCAATCTTACGGCTCCCATGTACCGTGATGGTCCCCTTATGACCCGGAATTTTGAACTGTAGATAAACATAACAGGGCCTCGCCATGAACTTAGCATAAACCGGCCGTCCAAAGAGGGCATGATACAGGCTCTTGATTTTTACAACTTCAAAGGTCAAGGTCTCTGATCTTGAGTCATGCTCATCTCCAAAGGTAACCTCCAAATCTATCTTAACAACTGGATGCACTGATTTACCAGGCACTACACCATGGAAGACAGAGTTTGATGGTCTAAGCTTTTTATCTGTTAACCCCATGCGACGGAAGGTTTCATAATAAATGATGATGATGCTGCTCCCTCCGTCCATGAGTACCTTGGTGAATTTATACCCCCAACCTGAGGTGCCACTGATAACCCATAAGTGTAGGGGATCGCAACATTTTTTGTGGGTAAAGTATTCAACCCAAATTTATTGATTCGAAACAAGGGGAGCCAAAGAATACTCTTAAGTATTAGCAACTGAGTTGTCAACTAAACCACACCTGGAAACTTAATATCTGCAGTAAGATAGTTTAGTAGCAAAGTAATATGATAGTGGCGGTAGCAGCAATAAAAGTAACGATAGTGTTTTTGTAGTTTCTGTAATAATGGCAACGGGAAAGTAAATAAGCGACAAGCAATATAGGTAAAGCTCGTAGGCATTGGATCGGTGATGGGAAATTACGTCGGATGCAATTCATCATGTAGAAGTTATAACCTAGGGTGACACAGAACTAGCTCCAGTTCATCAATGCAATGTAGGCACGTATTCCGAATATAGTCATACATGCTTATGGAAAAGAACTTGCATGACATCTTTTGTCCTACCCTCCCATGGCAGCGGAGTCCTATTGGAAACTAAGGGGTATTGAGGCCTCCTTTTAATAGAGTACCAGACCAAAGCATTAACACATAGTGAATACATGAGCTTCTCAAACTATGGTCATCACCGGGAGTGGTCCCGATTATTGTCACGGCGGTGATCATCATGGAATTGGTGATGGAGGAAGGTCGATGATGACGATGGCGACGATCTCCACTCTCCGGAGCCCCGAACGGACTCCAGATCAGCCCTCCCGAGAGAGATTAGGGCTTGGCGGCGGCTCTGTCTCGTGAAACGCGATAATTCCTTCTCTCCTATTTTTTTCTCCCCGAAACAGAAGATATAGGATCGGGGGGTAGGTCGATGGAGCACCAGGGGGCCCACGAGGCTGGGGGCGCGCCCCCACCCTCGTGGACTGGCCCAATGTCACACCCTGCATTTTGTAACATGTTATTTGTAACTTTCAAGCATGAAAATTTGGACCAACAATTTTTTTTTTGCATCATTTGGCTTTTTACTTGAATTGAGCTTTCTTCATTTGCTTTTTCATGTGCTCATTAAAGTCAACTATGACCTCTTGTAGATTTCATCTCCATACCCAAAACTTCTGCCCAATGATCATGCCAAGTGTTATATAATAGTATAGTAATTTCTTACAAAATTAATTTGGCCAAAAAGTATTTTATAAATTTAGTTTTCCAAAAACCCCTGAATTGAGATTTGCACTGCAAGTACTTGATTTAGGGTGTGAAAATTATTTCAAAAGGTTTATATGAGACCTAGTAGTCATAGGACTCCCAGAAACCACAAAGGTATAATTTTAAAAGTTATTTTCCTATTTTATTTAAAAGCTTTTTCTTAAGGCCAGAAATGGTCTTTAATAGGGGAAAATTATTTAACTGTTTCAAAAATATTTGCCAAAATTCAGAGAGACTCATAGGACATATATTGTCCATATATAAGAGTTTCAACACTTGGTCATGTTCAAAATAATGGGCTAAACCCTCTAAAACCCTTTCTCCAAAAATTCCAGGGAAATTCTATCATGTCATATATGACATATTTGATGATCTTGCCAAGTCCCATGCCTTGGGAAGCAAGAAATCCTCCTCAAACCCCTTCATAACCATTCTGTCCATATTTGAAGTTTGAGCAACTTTACATTGCCAAACTTGTCCAAATGCTCTCAAACTTGGTGCACATGCTAGAATGGCCTAATAAGGCACCTAGACCAAATGGCAGAAGAATTTGAATAGAGCAACTTGATCAGATCACCTCAAAACCCTTTCTGTTCAAATGCAAATTTGAACAACTTTACATTACCAACTTTTTATCTGGAGCTTCAAACTTTGTGGGCATGATCAATACCCCAAATGATGATGCTACACCAAGTGGTGCATCAAGGGGAGATGATTAGCTTGACTCAATCAAGATGAAACTGTTTCTGTTGATTTCTAGGGTTCACCAAAGTTACATTGGCTAGTTTCTTCAAATGAGCCCAAATTTGGTGAAGCACCCTATTTTCTCATGTCTTTCAACCCTGTCTAGTGCCATGTCAAGTGGACTTCATTTACTTGACCAAACACTGATCAAACACCTTCTGCAGAAATGCTAAAACCTCCAATTTGACCACTTTCACTTTTCTCCATGGCCTCAACTTCTTACCACAGGCTCATTGAGTTACCAGCTACCTCCAGTAACTCCCCCAGCACCTCAGCTCCATGATTGAGGGGTGAAACCTCTGTTTTACCTTGCTGTACAGTAGGTTTCTACCATTTCACCAACACTCTCACTCTCTCTCTGCATCCCCAGGGCATCCAAGGCCTCAGGGCATTTCTTTACTCCTCCCTCTACGTGCTAGACACTGTTGGACACGCTGGATCGGGCCAAACCGGCGAGAGCACGCTGATGCCAGCAATACGCATGCTCTGGAGCGCGCGAACAGTGCCCTCCGCACGCTGGCTCCAGCCAATCGCCGATCCCCGACAACCTCGAGCCTCCCCATCGCGCCAGTCGAGGCGCCTCGACGTCCGCGACCTCCCCGGCGCTGTCCCCCCTCCTCCTGCGCCCTCCAGTGAACGTCGTCGCACGCGCACCGGCCGCCCGCTTCAGCCATTCTTCTGCTTCACACGCGCGCGCGCCTCTGACGCTCCCCCGCTCCTCCTCTCACCTCAACTGGACGTGGAGCTAGTCCATGGACCTCCCCGGCGTGTTTCCAGGCTCCAGAACCCTCCACAGCCTCGCCTGCAACCTCGCCGGCGCACGGGTCCATGATGAACCACGGGCGCGGCTATATAAGGCCCTCCCGAGCTTCTCCAACACCACCACAAGCCTCACACCTCTCCACTGAGACCCCCAGCACCCTCCATTTCCCCCCAGGACGTCCCAGTGCTCGGGATCGACCAAAGCTCCGCCGCTTCGGGCCGCCGGCGATCTCGAGGTACGGGCCTCCCCTGCCTCTCCTTCCACTCGTTTCGGAACTGCCGCACTCCACTGATCCTTTCCCCTCTAATTCCTCCTCCGTTTGCAGTCGGAAACGGCCGCAGCAACTACCCTCCGACGAGCCTCCGCCGTCCCACCTCGTCGCCGGCAAACCAGACATCCCCGCCGTGCCGCACTACCACCACTGCAACCGTCACTAACCGCTGAGTCTGTCCCTGGCCTCCGTTGCCGTCGCCGTGGTCGGAATCTTCGCCGGTGAGCTCGCCGCCGCCGTGGCCGTGGGGTTAGAGATGACAGGCGGGCCCCGCCTATCATCCCCCCACCTCTCTCCCCCTCCTTTGTGCCGCTGACCCACGAGCCCCGCCCGTCAGGTTTGAAAACCTGACGTGCGCGCGCGCTGGCTCCGTGCGGCTGGGCCAGTCCGTCTGGGCCGTGCACTGTGGCCTTCTCTGGCCCAGTGCACAGGAACTTTTTTTCATTTTTCTTTTCTGTTGATGTTTTAAACAATTATACAGAAAAGAATATTGATCGAAATCAAATAATTCCAACTCCTAAAATCTTGTAATATTCCAACCTATTTAATGGTACTACTTTCATTCAAATCCATGAAACTTTGCTGTACTGTTCAAATTTAAATTCAAATTTGGGCAGTATAACTCCTGTTCAAAAATCAATATGTCCTATTCTGTAACTCCAAAACTCCAACTAAGATTTTTCCCCATCTTAGAAATCCCTCTAGTATTTTACAAAAATGAGTTGACATTTTTCTGAGCACTTTGATTTTTCTGTTTTGTTTGTATTCTTATTTTTTCCGTGGTTATTATGCGACGTATAGATCCCGTATTTGACGAAGTTGCCGTGGAAGAAGAAGGAGAAGGATTTGAAGACTTTGAAGACCAAGCCAATCCAGGCAAGCAGCCCTTTGACCATGATACACTTGTTCTTCGGAACCCGTTTGTTTCCGATGCATGATGATTAGGGTTACGATGGTAACCTAGATGAACCACCACATGATGCATGCTTTATTGTTGATCTTGCTATATGCTAGATGACATGCAATAGGTGGTCATGATGCTTATATGATGCATGACATGATCTTGATCTTGCTATGTGCTAGATGACATGCATATGGTTAGTGGTTATGATTAGTGATGCATGTGTGACATGAACCTTCATGGATGAAGTCTTTGCATAAAACCCCGTCGGGTGCCATTTATGCCCGAGGGTGATGAAGTGTTAGGTCATCACTTGAGAAAGAAGTGATGTGCCGGTAATATCATGTGCATGGTGGAATGATGGATTAGATTTATGTGTGACTACCGTCCCAACCAAACATGTGCAACCACACTACCCCTTATGGGATGGGGCTTTATTGATTACTTAGGTCGATACTAGCATGGTGCCCGCATTACTAGTGACGGGAAGACTTGAGGTCTTTCCCGGGACGGGGTCGTGCTTGGATAGACGGCCATGACTGTTTTTACAGGGCACCGGACACACCGTTGGTCCCTTCGGGTACGCGTGACATTGAAATTAGGGCAAGTCCCGTGATCTATTGATTGTACCCGAAGGCCGTGTGCCAACGAGTGGACTCTATGTTAGTGTCGTCTAAGGAAAGGTAATGACCGGGTGCTTACCCCGGGTACTTGAGGTACCGCGGGTCGTGGATGACACGGAAGTTCCCCGGATCTTGTGGGTAAAGTGCGCAACCTCTGCAGAGTGTAAAACTATTCGAATAGCCGTGTCCACGGTCATGGACAGTTGGGTGGTGCTACTTAAACTATGTCCAGAATTTTACTTCATCGGTGTTGATATGTGTGTGACAAGTCAAGGATGGTGACTTGATTCGATGAGTTGAATCATATTTATGTTGATATCGATAACATGTCTTCGAGGTTACGCGAGTTTATTGATGCATTAACTTGATGGTAGAATATTGTTCTAGCTTCCTGCTAGATTGTTCATTATTGTTCCATTGCATTGTTACCACATCATGGGTTGCTTGCGAGTACATTCAAAGTACTCATTGGCTTGCCGCTGGTTATTTAATTGGCCAGGCATGGAAGAGCAGGAATATGAGGAAGAGTTCTTTGGAGACGAACATGCGAACTAGGACGCTATCCCAGTCAGAATGCCTGTAGGGTTAAGGCAGATGGCATGGGTTCTACCCGTTTATCGAAGACTCCCTCTATTTGAATTATTTCCCATTCAGCCCGTGAGGCTCTATCTATGTAAGACTTGGCCATAATGGCCTTAATTCGTGTAAGACTATTTGTATGGATGTAAGACTCTTGTTATTTCAACTTCTGTGTGTTCAGTGAGCATTGATCTCTGGGATCACTGTACACGTGCATTCGGTGATCTCGACTTCTAAGTCGGGGTCCCCACAGAGCTGGTATCAGAGCCAGGTTGACTGTAGGAAGCCTTAGTTAGCATGGGCGTTAGTTAGTTGAGACCCCTTTTCAAAAACCTTCTGAACCTCTCTTCTTTTCTAAACCTGAGATTTCTTCAGCTTATTAACCCCTCCTATTCCACCTTTGTAGATGGCCGCTGTTCCCGAAGAGCACCTGACCACTGGGTTTCCCCTACTTCTCGAGGATAGCCTCCAGGAGTGTCAGTTCCACCGAGCACCCATCCTCACCTACCTTGAGCATTGGGTGAGCGATACTGAGGTGGAGTACCATGTGGAAGTGATCGTGAAGGCAAACGATCCTCCCACAAGTTGGTTCTTCAAGGGACCCCAGATGGCAACACTACCACTTGCTGTCGAGGCTGCTGCACTCAAGGCATTAACCTGTCTCCGCGAGCTTCTTCCGGAGATGGCAGCCAAGATGGCAACTCGCTTCTTACCTTACCGGAAGGAAGGTGACGAAGAGAGCAGCGCACTAGCCCCTCCACTAAAGGAAGGACTCTCGCTTCGGTTCTAGACCTACTTCAGTCTATGTGCCGACAGCTTGGCACAAGACTTGGCCTCGGAATCAATGAAGCTTCGAGAAGAACTTTACAAGACCAAGGCACTTCTTCGTCGAGCTCAAAAGAAGGCAAACAGGATCAAGAAGGAAGGAGCACCTTCTGGACAATCCGCTATCGCATATCGAGGCGGAAGGCCCTCCGAGGATGTGTCTTCCAAGGGTGAAGAGCCACCTCGGCGACGCCGGATGACGGCAAGGGAATACCGCAAGCTTTTCCCTGCACCACCGTCGAAGCACCGTCGTATCCAACTCCTCCACTCCCCCACTCCCTCCAGCGACAAGGGAGCCCAAACAGATGAAGACAAGGAGGAAGACCCAGAAGAGCCGGAATATGCGACCGAGCATTCCGCCGCTTAGGCATTATTCGCTACTCGGATATGCCAGTTGTAACCCCTACGGTAGGATAGGTCGTGTAACCCCTATGCGCACTCGAGTCCTTGTATGGTTCATATGAAACCATCTAGTGTTTGCTTTTGTTGTGTCTGGATGTAAGTCGTAATCTTCCTTTGGGAATGTGTAAACGACTACATCACCCATTTGGATTTTAATGGATGTGTTTTGGCCTTACGGCCCTTGCATGATTTGATTTAGTGTCACACCCACCCCCTTACTAGGCACCCATCTATCTTGCTTTCCCTCTTCCGAGTCATGAGACCTTTTACCGCTCCAACAGGATGCCTGTTGTAACTCGTACTGGTACCTCTACCCAGCAGCCCGAAGCCGGAGCATCCTCTCAGCCAGAGGCAGGCCACGACCAAACCAACGACCAAGCTCCACCACCACCTCCTCCAAGCATGGACATGGCTCAGCTTCTCCAAGCTTTCCGAGAGGAACGCCAAGCCAACACTGCAGCTCTCCAGCTGATTGCTCAAGCTGTCACCAACAACTGCCAGCCGGCGGGGAATGGCAATGGACGTTCCACGTTGGCAAAGTTCAAGAAGCATGCACCGCCAACCTTCATCGAGACTGCTGAACCCCTGGATGCTGACGACTGGGTCCGTTCCATTGAGGAGATCCTGGAACTAGTCGGATGCACCGAAGATCGCGAGAAGGTGGCTTATGCAGCCCACTGCCTCAGGGGAACTGCTAGAGCTTGGTGGGATGGATTCAAGGTCATGCATGCTGAACAAGACATCACTTGGGTGAACTTCAAGGCAGAATTCCGCAAGGCCCACATTCCTTCCGGAATCATGGCTATCAAAAAGCGCGAGTTCCGAGCCTTGAAGCAAGGAAGTGGCACTGTCAAGGAGTACATGCAGAAGTTCAGTATTCTGTCAAGGTATGCCCCTGAGGATGTCAGCACTGATGCTGCCAAAAGGGAGCGCTTCATGGAAGGCCTTAATCAGACTCTGCAATACTCACTTGTCGTGTGCGACTACCCATCTTTCCCTGACCTGGTGAACAAGGCACTTATGCTTGAAGACAAGCGGCGTGCTTTGGAAGACACTCACAAGCGCAAGTTGATCAGTAAGGGAAGTTCCAGCAACCAGAAGCCTCGTCCGTGGCAGTCAGCCCCGGCCAAGCCAACCTATCAGCAGCCAAGAGCTCCTGCACCTCGTGCCAATCCTCAGCCTCAGCAGTATGCCAACCCCAGGCCAGCTTTCAACCCCAATACCAGTGGTGGCAACAAGATCAATCCAAACCAAGTCACTTGCTTTGGATGTGGTCAGCCCGGACACATCTCAAGGGTGTGCCCCAACAAGAAGCCTGATGCCCCGCGCCCCAATGCGCAGAACCAGGGACAAGTCCGTGGAATGCCACCAAGGAACCCAGCTCCTCGCAATCCACCGAACCATGGGAGGGGGCGTGTAAATCACGTCACTGCTGAAGAAGCCCAGGAAGACCCGGACGTCGTGCTAGGTACGTTCCTTGTCAACTCAGCACCTGCAACTGTCTTGTTTGATTCTGGAGCAACGCATTCTTTTGTCACTCAAAGATTTGCATTAAAAAGTGGCATGACCCCTACACCCCTGAATAACCCTATGGTGGTACAAACCCCCGGAGCTGAGATGAGAGCCAAGATAGGCTGTAAAGGAGTCGGTATTACCATTAACGGTGTAGACTTCCTAGCAGACCTTATCGTCCTGAGATCGCAAGGCTTGGATGTGATCCTAGGTATGAATTGGCTCAGCAAGCACCAAGGCTTGTTAGACTGTGCCAATCGGACAGTCACTGTGACCAATGACCAAGGAGTCGAAGTCAAGTTTGCCCCCAACTCCTCTTCCGCTCAAGCCGCTAAAGTCAACTGTCTGTCTGAAGTTGGGCTAGATCAAGTACCGGTGGTATGTGAGTATCCTGATGTCTTTCCGGATGAACTACCGGGAATGCCCCCTGACCGTGACATTGAGTTCATCATCGAGCTCGTGCCCGGAGCAGGACCCATCTATAAGAAGCCTTATAGAATGGGGACGGAAGAATTAGCCGAGTTGAAGAAGCAGCTAGAAGAGCAGCTAAGGAAGGGATTTATCCGCCCGAGTGCCTCCCCTTGTGGATCTCCTGTTTTGTTTGTGGCAAAGAGGGACGGTACCATCCGCTTATGCATTGACTATCGTTCCCTCAATGAAGTTACAATCAAGAACAAGTACCCACTTCCCAAGATCGAAGATCTGTTTGATCTGCTCAGCGGAGCCAAGGTATTCTCCAAGATCGACCTCAGATCTGGGTATTACCAGCTGAAGATCAGACCCCAAGATATTCCGAAGACGGCATTCGTAACCAGATATGGCCTGTACGAGTGCACGGTCATGTCTTTTGGGTTAACCAATGCCCCAGCTTACTTCATGTATCTCATGAATAAAGTCTTCATGGAATATTTGGACAAGTTCGTTGTTGTCTTCATTGATGACATTCTTGTGTTCTCGAAGTCGGAGGAAGAGCACGAGCAGCATCTGAGAATGGTCCTAGACAAGCTTCGTGAGCACCAACTGTATGCCAAGTTCAGCAAGTGTGAGTTCTGGCTACATAAAGTTGGATTCTTAGGTAATGTCTTGACCGAGGAAGGATTATCTGTTGATCCTGCAAAAATCGAAGCTGTGACCCAATGGCAATCTCCAACGACCGTCAAGGAAGTCAGAAGCTTCCTCGGATTAGTGGGCTATTACCGCAAGTTCGTGGAAGGATTCTCTAGCATTGCACGACCAATGACTCAGCTCCTCAAAAAGGACAAGATGTTCGAGTGGACGCCAAAATGCGAAGAGAGCTTCCAAGAGCTCAAGAAGAGATTGACCACCGCCCCAGTTCTGGCAACACCTGATATTCACAAGGAGTTCGTGATATATTGTGATGCCTCACGAACCGGATTGGGAAGCGTTCTGATGCAAGAAGGCCGCGTCTTAGCATACCTCTCCAGGCAGCTACGGCCCCATGAGGAGAACTACGCTACTCACGATCTTGAGCTAGCGGCAGTAGTTCATGCCTTGAAGACATGGCGGCATTACCTCCTAGGGAAACGGTGTGAGATTTACACAGACCACAAAAGTCTGAAGTATATTTTCACCCAAAAGGAATTGAACATGAGGCAGCGGAGATGGTTGGAACTCATCAAAGACTATGACCTCAGTGTTCAGTATCACCCTGGGAAGGCTAACGTGGTGGCCGATGCCTTAAGCAGGAAGGCTTGCTCTTTGAATGTCGTTATTCAAGAAAGGCAGCCAACCTTGTTTAAGGAGATCGAACAATTCAGTTTGGAATTGGTCACCCCCGGATTTCTGGATCATTTGGAAGTCAGACCGACCCTGCTGGACGACGTCAAGAAGGCTCAAGATGGACATGCAAACGTCGAAGGCATCAAGAAGAAGATGAAGCTGGGCAAGGCCCCAGGATTCTCCAAAGACGAGCACGGGATTGTTTGGTACAAAGATCGCCTCTGCGTACCAAACAACACCGAGCTGAAGACGCTGATTCTGCAAGAAGCCCACGACACTCCGTATTCCATCCACCCCGGAGGAACCAAGATGTACCAAGACTTGAAGGCACGATTCTGGTGGCACGGTATGAAGAGAGAGATTGCAACCTATGTTGCAAAGTGTGATGTGTGCCAAAGGGTCAAGGCTGAGTATCAGCGACCTGCTAGATTGCTTCAACCACTCAAGGTTCCTGAGTGGAAGTGGGATAAAGTCGGAATGGACTTCATTACTGGATTACCAAGGTCGAATAGAGGGCATGACTCTATCTGGGTCATAGTCGATCATTTGACCAAGGTGGCTCATTTCATTCCTGTCAAAACTACCTACTCAGGCAACCAGCTGGCGACTCTCTATATCAACCGAATCACAAGTCTTCACGGTGTTCCCAAGGAGATTGTGTCAGATCGAGGCACCAAGTTCACTTCTAGGTTCTGGAAGAGATTCCAAGAAGCCTTGGGAACCAAGTTGTCTTTCAGCACATCGTTCCACCCACAGACCGGAGGTCAAACTGAGCGAGTCAATCAGATTCTCGAAGACATGCTCCGAGCCTGTGTCCTGGCGTATGGAGCCAAGTGGGAAGACTGTCTTCCCTTTGCCGAGTTCTCCTATAACAACAGTTACCAGTCAAGCCTTCAGATGGTACCATTTGAGGTGTTGTACGGACGCAGATGCCGCACACCCCTCAATTGGTCAGAGACTGGAGAAGGACTAGTCTTTGGACCAGATATTCTCCGCGCAACAGAAGAGCATGTCCAACTAGTCAGAGAGCGATTAAAGGCAGCCAAGTCAAGGCAGAAGAGTTATGCTGACACTCGACGCCGAGACATGAGTTTCCGTGTCGGAGATCATGTGTACCTGCGGGTAACTCCTCTGAAGGGAACCAAGCGTTTCCACGTCAAGGGGAAGCTCGCGCCAAGGTTCATTGGCCCTTTCAAGATCACCGACCAACGAGGAGAAGTGGCTTACCAGTTGGAACTACCACCTGAGCTATCCGATGTGCACAATGTATTCCATGTGTCACAACTCCGGAAGTGTCTCCAAGTTCCAGACAAGCCCAATCTCTACAAGGATGTGGATCACCAAGCCATTGATCTGCAGCCTGATTTGACCTACCGCGAGAAGCCCATTCGTATTCTGGATGAAGCAGAACGACGTACGCGGAGCCGTACCATCAAGTACTACAAGGTCCAGTGGAGCAACCACACCGAAGCAGAAGCAACCTGGGAACGAGAAGACTATCTTAGATCCGAGTTTCCCGACCTCTTTTAAGCCCTAGTTTAGGAATCTCGGGGACGAGATTCTTGTAAGGGGGGTAGGTCTGTCACACCCTGCATTTTGTAACATGTTATTTGTAACTTTGAAGCATGAAAATTTGGACCAACAATTTTTTTTAGCATCATTTGGCTTTTTACTTGAATTGAGCTTTCTTCATTTGCTTTTTCATGTGCTCATTAAAGTCAACTATGACCTCTTGTAGATTTCATCTCCATACCCAAAACTTCTGCCCAATGATCATGCCAAGTGTTATATAACAGTATAGTAATTTCTTACAAAATTAATTTGGCCAAAAAGTATTTTATAAATTTAGTTTTCCAAAAACCCCTGAATTGAGATTTGCACTGCAAGTACTTGATTTAGGGTGTGAAAATTATTTCAAAAGGTTTATTTGAGACCTAGTAGTCATAGGACTCCCAGAAACCACAAAGGTATAATTTTAAAAGTTATTTTCCTATTTTATTTAAAAGCTTTTTCTTAAGGCCAGAAATGGTCTTTAATAGGGGAAAATTATTTAACTGTTTCAAAAATATTTGCCAAAATTCAGAGAGACTCATAGGACATATATTGTCCATATATAAGAGTTTCAACACTTGGTCATGTTCAAAATAATGGGCTAAACCCTCTAAAACCCTTTCTGGATATTTCAAGCTTTTGAAATATTTACAAAGGAATTTTTCTCCAAAAATTCCAGGGAAATTCTATCATGTCATATATGACATATTTGATGATCTTGCCAAGTCCCATGCCTTGGGAAGCAAGAAAACCTCCTCAAACCCCTTCATAACCATTCTGTTCATATTTGAAGTTTGAGCAACTTTACATTGCCAAACTTGTCCAAATGCTCTCAAACTTGGTGCACATGCTAGAATGGCCTAATAAGGCACCTAGACCAAATGGCACAAGAATTTGAATAGAGCAACTTGATCAGATCACCTCAAAACCCTTTCTGTTCAAATGCAAATTTGAACAACTTTACATTACCAACTTTTTATCTGGAGCTTCAAACTTTGTGGGCATGATCAATACCCCAAATGATGATGCTACACCAAGTGGTGCATCAAGGGGAGATGATTAGCTTGACTCAATCAAGATGAAACTGTTTCTGTTGATTTCTAGGGTTCACCAAAGTTACATTGGCTAGTTTCTTCAAATGAGCCCAAATTTGGTGAAGCACCCTATTTTCTCATGTCTTTCAACCCTGTCTAGTGCCATGTCAAGTGGACTTCATTTACTTGACCAAACACTGATCAAACACCTTCTGCAGAAATGCTAAAACCTCCAATTTGACCACTTTCACTTTTCTCCATGGCCTCAACTTCTTACCACAGGCTCATTGAGTTACCAGCTACCTCCAGTAACTCCCCCAGCACCTCAGCTCCATGATTGAGGGGTGAAACCTCTGTTTTACCTTGCTGTACAGTAGGTTTCTACCATTTCACCAACACTCTCACTCTCTCTCTGCATCCCCAGGGCATCCAAGGCCTCAGGGCATTTCTTTACTCCTCCCTCTACGTGCTAGACACTGTTGGACACGCTGGATCGGGCCAATCCGGCGAGAGCACGCTAATGCCAGCAATACGCATGCTCTGGAGCACGCGAACAGTGCCCTCCGCACGCTGGCTCCAGCCAATCGCCGATCCCCGACAACCTCGAGCCTGCCCCTCGCGCCAGTCGAGGCGCCTCGACGCCCGCGACCTCCCCGGCGCTGTCCCCCCTCCTCCTGCGCCCTCCAGTGAACGTCGTCGCACGCGCACCGGCCGCCCGCTTCGGCCATTCTTCTGCTTCACACGCGCGAGCGCCTCTGACGCTCCCCCGCTCCTCCTCTCACCTCAGCTGGACGTGGAGCTAGTCCACGGACCTCCCCGGCGTGTTCCCAGGCTCCAGAACCCTCCACAGCCTCGCCTGCAACCTCGCCGGCGCACGGGTCCACGGTGAACCACGGGCGCGGCTATATAAGACCCTCCCGAGCTTCTCCAACACCACCACAAGCCTCACACATCTCCACTGAGACCCCAAGCACCCTCCATTTCCCCCAAGACGTCCCAGTGCTCGGGATCGACCGGAGCTCCGCCGCGTCGGGCCGCCGGCGATCTCGAGGTACGGGCCTCCCCTGCCTCTCCTTCCACTCGTTTCGGAACCGCCGCACTCCATTGATCCTTTCCCCTCTAATTCCCCCTCCGTTTGCAGTCGGAAATGGCCGCAGCAACTACCCTCCGACGAGCCTCCGCCGTCCCACCTCGTCGCCGGCAAACCAGACATCCCCGCCGTGCCGCACTACCACCACTGCAACCGCCACTCAACACTGAGTCCGTCCCTGGCCTCCCCTGCCGTCGCCGTGGCCGGAATCTTCGCCGGTGAGCTCGCCGCCGCCGTGGCCGTGGGGTTAGAGATGACAGGCGGGCCCCGCCTGTCATCCCCCCACCTCTCTCCCCCTCCTTTGTGCCGCTGACCCACGGGCCCCGCCCGTCAGGTTTGAAAACCTGATGTGCGCGCGCGCTGGCTCCGTGCGACTGGGCCAGTCCGTCTGGGCCGTGCACTGTGGCCTTCTCTGGCCCAGTGCATAGGACCTTTTTTTTTCATTTTTCTTTTCTTTTGATGTTTTAAACATTTATACAGAAAAGAATATTGATCCAAATCAAATAATTCCAACTCCTAAAATCTTGCAATATTCCAACCTATTTAATGGTACTACTTTCATTCAAATCCATGAAACTTTGCTGTACTGTTCAAATTTAAATTCAAATTTGGGCAGTATAACTATTGTTCAAAAATCAATATGTCCTATTCTGTAACTCCAAAACTCCAACTAAGATTTTTCCCCATCTTAGAAATCCCTCTAGTATTTTTCAAAAATGAGTTGACATTTTTCTGAGCACTTTGATTTTTCTGTTTTGTTTGTATTCTTATTTTTCCGTGGTTATTATGCGACGTATAGATCCCGTATTTGACGAAGTTGCTGTGGAAGAAGAAGGAGAAGGATTTGAAGACTTTGAAGACCAAGCCAATCCAGGCAAGCAGCCCTTTGACCATGATACACTTGTTCTTCGGAACCCGTTTGTTTCCCATGCATGATGATTAGGGTTACGATGGTAACCTAGATGAACCACCACATGATGCATGCTTTATTGTTGATCTTGCAATATACTAGATGACATGCAATAGGTGGTCATGATGCTTATATGATGCATGACATGATCTTGATCTTGCTATGTGCTAGATGACATGCATATGGTTAGTGGTTATGATTAGTGATGCATGTGTGACATGAACCTTCATGGATGAAGTCTTTGCATAAAACTCCGTCGGGTGCCATTTATGCCCGAGGGTGATGAAGTGTTAGGTCATCACTTGAGAAAGAAGTCATGTGCCGGAAATATCATGTGCATGGTGGAATGATGGATTAGATTTATGTGTGACTACCGTCCCAACCAAACATGTGCAACCACACTACCCCTTATGGGACGGGGCTTTATTGATTACTTAGGTCGATACTAGCATGGTGCCCGCATTACTAGTGACGGGAAGACTTGAGGTCTTTCCCGGGACGGGGTCGTGCTTGGATAGACGGCCATGACTGTTTTTACAGGGCACCGGACACACCGTTGGTCCCTTCGGGTACGCGTGACATTGAAATTAGGGCAAGTCCCGTGATCTATTTATTGTACCCGAAGGCCGTGAGCCAACGAGTGGACTCTATGTTAGTGTCGTCTAAGGAAAGGTAATGACCGGGTGCTTACCCCGGGTACTTGAGGTACCGCGGGTCGTGGATGACACGGAAGTTCCCGGATCTTGTGGGTAAAGTGCGCAACCTCTACAGAGTGTAAAACTATTCGAATAGCCGTGTCCACGGTCATGGACAGTTGGGTGGTGCTACTTAAACTATGTCCAGAATTTTACTTCATCGGTGTTGATATGTGTGTGACAAGTCAAGGATGGTGACTTGATTCGATGAGTTGAATCATATTCATGTTGATATCGGTAACCTGTCTTCGAGGGTACGCGAGTTTATTGATGCATTAACTTGATGGTAGAATATTGTTCTAGCTTCCTGCTAGATTGTTCATTATTGTTCCATTGCATTGTTACCACATCATGGGTTGCTTGCGAGTACATTCAAAGTACTCATTGGCTTGCCGCTGGTTATTTAATTGGCCAGGCATGGAAGAGCAGGAATATGAGGAAGAGTTCTTTGGAGACGAACATGCGAACTAGGACGCTATCCCAGTCAGAATGCCTGTAGGGTTAAGGCAGATGGCATGGGTTCTACCCATTTATCGAAGACTTCCGCTATTTGAATTATTTCCCATTCATCCCGTGAGGCTCTATCTATGTAAGACTTGGCCATAATGGCCTTAATTCGTGTAAGACTATTTGTATGGATGCAAGACTCTTGTTATTTCAGCTTCTGTGTGTTCAGTGAGCATTGATCTCTGGGATCATTGTACACGTGCATTCGGTGATCTCGACTTCTAAGTCGGGGTCCCCACACCCAAGGCCCCCTGGTGTGGATCTTCGTGCAGGTATTTTTTATATTTTCTGAAATAATTCTCTGTTGATTTTCAAGCGATTCCGATAACTTTTTATTCTGCACAAAAACAACACCATGGTAGTTCTACTGAAAACAGCGTCAGTCCGGGTTTGTTCCATTCAAATCATGCAAGTTAGAGTCCAAAACAAGGGCAAAAGGGTTTCGAAAAGTAGATACGTTGGAGATGTATCAATCCCCCAAGCTTAAACCTTTGCTTGTCCTCAAGCAATTCAGTTGATAAACTGAAAGTGATAAAGAAAAACTTTGAGAAACTCTGTTTGCTCTTGTTGTTGTCAATATGTAAGCTAGCATTCAGGTTTTCAACAAGATCATGAACTAACCACATTCACAATAACTTTCAGGTCTCAAGACTACTCACATCAATGGCATAATCAACTAGCGAGCAATAATAATAAACCTCGGATGACAACACTTTCTCAAAACAATCATGATATGATATAACAGGATGGTATCTCGCTAGCCCTTTCTGAGACCGCAAAACATAAATGCAGAGCTCCTTTATGGATCAAGGACTGACTAGACATTGTAATTCATGGTAAAAGAGATCCAGTCATGATCATACTCAATGCAAATTAATAGTAATACATGCAACGACAGAGGTGCTCTCCTACTGGTGCTCTTTGATAAGAGGATGATGAATCTGCATAAAAGTAAATAGATAGGCCCTCCGCAGAGGGAAGCAGGGATTTGTAGAGGTTCCAGAGCTCGATTTTTAAATAGAGATGAATAACATTTTGAGCGGTATACTTTCATTGTCAACATAACAACCAAGATTATCGATATCTCCCATGCTATGCACATTATAGGCAGCTCCCAAACAGAATGGTAAAGTTTATACTCCCCCAACCACCAACAAGCACACTCCACGGCCATCCGAATCCACGGGGTACCGTCCAAACAAGCAGCAACCCTGGGGGAGTTTTGTTTAATTATTATGATTTTGAGCATGGGACTGGGCATCCCGATTACCAGCCATTTTCTCATGAATGATGAGCGGAGTCCACTCATCGTGAGAATAAGCCACCTAGCATGGAAGATATAGACAACCCTAGTTGATACATGAGCTGTTCGAGCATACAAAACAGAATTTCATTTGAAGGTTTAGAATTTGGCACATACAAATTTACTTGGAACGGCAGGTAAATACCGCATATAGGAATGTATGGTGGACTCAAGTGGAATATCTTTGGGGTTTATGGAAGTGGATGCACAAGCAGTATTCCCACTTAGTACAGGTGAAGGCTAGAAATAGACTGGGAAGCGACCAGCTAGAGAGCAACAACGGTGATGAACATGAATTAAAATTAATCAACAATGAATGCAAGCATGAGTAGGATATAAATCACCATGAACATAAATATCATGAAGGCTATGTTGATTTGTTTCAACTACATGCGTGAACATGTGCCAAGTCAGATCACTTAAATCGTTCAAAGGAGGATACCACCCATCATACCACATCACAACCATTTTAATATCATGTTGGCACGCAAGATAGACCATTATAAACTCTCAGCTAATTAAGCATGGCATAAGCAGCTACGATCTCTAATTGTCATTGCAAGCATGTTTCATTCCTAACAAGCTGAATCAGGAACGACGAGCAATCATATTTACAAAAACAAAAGAGGTCGAGTTCATACCAGCTTTTCTCATCTCAATTAGTTCATCATATATCATCCTTATTGCCTTTCACTCGCATGACCAAATGGTGTGGATAATAATAATAGTGCGCGTGCATTGGACTAAGCTGGAATCTGCAGACATTTAATACAAGACAGAAGACAAGGTAATATGGCTCAAGGTTAAATCAACAACAAAGCATTTGAGAGCCACTAAGCATTTTCAATCATGGTCTTCTACTCTTAACCCCTAAAGAAAAGAAAAGAAACTATTTACACGGGAAAGCTCCCAACAAGCAAAAGAAGAACGAGCAATCTTTTTGGGTTTTCATTTTTTACTATTACTACAAGCAAAGAAAATAAACTAGCTAGAAGCTATAGCTAATATTTTTTTGTTTTTCTGGGTTCACACAAGAAAAAGGACTAATAAAAAGAAATTGAAACTAAGCATGGCTGGTACGGTGAAAGAGTGTGAGCACCGAAAACTAGAATATGTGTGAACATGAATGTAAGTCGGTGAAAAACACGTACTCCCCCAAGCTTAGGCTTTTGGCTTAAGTTGGTCTATGGCCAGTATTGGCCTGACGGATATCCAAAGTTGTAGTGGGGGTCGTACTGAGACGCAGCAGATGCTGCATGCTGAGCTGCAGCTCGAAGGCGGGCTGCCTCCATCATGTTATAATAAGCATTTGCTTCCTCCATCGTTATAGTGTATCTCCCTTTTTTCCTGAAAGTTAAACAAAGTAGGGGCACGAAGAACAATAGGGATGGCATGCTGCCTGTTAAAGATTAGTCGATATTCGAGGGTTTGATAATTCCACTCTATAAACCGGTGACTAGTCATAGCATGGCAGTCTAAATAAACAGGAGGTAAAGGTTCATCATTCATGTGCAGAGACACACCAAGATAGCGGGCTATGCGGGTAGCATAGATCCCACCAAATAAATCTCCATGCAATCCATTATGGTGTAGTCTACGTGCAACAATGTCTCCCAAGTTATATTGCCTATCACCTAGTATGGCACTCCTGAGAACACTAAGATCAGGGACACACATATGACAAGCCTCATCTTTATCGTTTATGCATCTAACGATAAAAAGAGCAAAGTAATGAATAGTAGAAAACTGTATGCTGCCCGTGGTAGCTTGTGTGACGTCCGTGGATTCCCCCACTATAATACTAGCTAGGAATTCTCTAAATTCAGATTTGCGAGGATCACTCAGACTGCCCCACTGTGGGAGCTTGCAGGCATCATTAAAATCCTCTAAATCCATGGTATAAGATTTATCATAAAGGTCAAACAGTACAGTTTGAGAATTACGTGAGGAAGAAAATTTAAACCTTCTCACAAAGCTATCAGTTAAGCCACGGTCTTGAGGACACTTATCTTGTATGAAGTCCTCGAGGTCAGCGTTGCGCATATATGCGTAAAATTCATCTTTGATGCCAGCTTGACCCATGAATTCATCTGACGGCCATTCACAAGGCCGCACATCAGCGTCCCTTGGTGGTTCATCGTCCGGCTCACGGAACGCGAGCCTCGGTTCTTGCTTCCTTGAAGGACCACCTTGGAAGTTTCTCCTAGACATTTGTCTGAAAATTTCTGAAATCTTTAGTAACTCCAAAATAAAAGTTAACCAAACTCAACAAGATAGATAGCAACAACTCCTACAAGTGCCTAGAGGCTATATCATGCATTAGAACTACTTAGGAACAAGAAAATTTGACATGCAAGCTGAAGAACAAGGTCACCACATCAGCATAAATTTGCAACAAATAAAACACTAGAACAAAAACTAATTGGACCAGTGGAGGAGTCATATACCAAGGAACAATCTCCCCAAAAAGTTTGGCGAATGGTGCTTTGAGCAAAGAGATCGAAAATGGCAGCAAGATGAGCTAGAGCTCGGGTTTGAGCTGGTTTGGGATTTTTTTGGGAGGAAGAAGAAGAGCATGGGTGCAGGAATAAGTGGAGGAGGGGCACGTGGGGCCCACGAGGTAGGGGGCGCGCCCTGTGCCCTCGTGGCCACGTGTTGGCTCCCCTCGCTGTGTGTTCAGTGCCATATTTTCTTAAATATTCTAGAAAAAATCATATTTCATTTTCATGGCATTTGGATAACTTTTATTTTCAGGATTTTTTTATTGCACAGATAAGTCTGGAAACAGACAGACAATGCTATTTTTTCTTTATTTATCCTAATTAAAAGAAAATAAAAAGAGGGTACAAAAGGTTTGTGCTATCTAGATTCACCTATCCCATGTTCATCAAAAGGAATCCATTAACAAGGTTGATTAGGTCCTATTAATAAACTCTTTCCGAGCAACATGAAACCGGAGAATTTTCGAATAACACTAGGTTACCTCAATGGGGATATGTATGTCCCCAACAATAAGAATGTCATATGCCTTCTTGATAGTAGGAATAGGAAACTCAAAACCTCCAATAGTAATAGTTGTCCAATATAATTGATACCGTGGACTTGAGGTTGTTTCCTCAGAAAGTGTACCGTATGCTCATTACCATTGACATGAAAACTGACATTGCCTTTGTTGCAATCAATAACAGCCCCCGCAGTATTCAAAAAGGGTCTTCCAAGAATGACTTTCTATCGTCCTCAGGAATATCAAGTATAACAAAGTCCGTTAGAATAGTAACATTTGCAACAACAACAGGCACATCCTCACAAATACCGACAGGTATAATAGTTGATTTATCAGCCATTTGCAAAGATATTTCAGTAGGTGTCAACTTACTCAAGTCAAGTCTACGATATAAAGAGAGAGGCATAACACTAACACCGGCTCCAAGATCACACAAAGCAGTTTTAACATAGTTTCTCTTAATGGAGCAAGGTATAGTAGGTACTCTTGGATCTCCTAATTTCTTAGGCATTCCACCCTCAAAAGTGCAATTGGCAAGCATGGTGGAAATTTCTACTTCAGGTATCTTTCTTTTGTTGGTAATAATATCTTTCATATACTTGGCATAAGGATTTGTTTTGAGCACATCAGTCAAACTCATACGCAAAAAGATAGGTCTAATCATTTCAGCGAAGCGCTCAAAATCCTCATCATCCTTTTTATTGGATGGTTTCGGAGGAAAAGGCATGGGTTTCTGTCAGGGATATGACTAGCAGGTATGAACCGGCTAGTGTAAACCGGCTTAATTATAATGTATTTGGTTGTAGTATTTAGTAAAGGCTACGGCCCATGAGATCTTGGGGCGCATGTATAGAATTGTGGTTTGTAAACCGCTAAGTGATGTAACTTGAGAAACAAGGAAGAAAGGACAGAGACCGAGGCGGACACAAGTATGAGCCGGCCTCGGGACTATGTAAACCGGACCAGGCGTCACCTCTATATAAAGGGACGACCCGGCGACGGTTCAGGGGGAGGCAAGAATCAACCCGTCGAGATTACAGGCAAGCGATCCGCTCCCTGTAAACCGACGCCCAAGCAATACCAAACCAACTAGACGTAGGCTTTTACCTTCATCGAAGGGGCCAAACTAGTATAAACTCTCTGTGTCCTTTGTGTGCTATGAACCCCTTCAAGCTAACCCGTGCGATGGTTCCATCATCAAGTCCGCTAAACCGGACATCTGCCGTGCTATTTCCACGACAGTTGGCGCCCACCGTGGGGCCTCCGCACGATGGTTTCGAGTTCTTGAAGGGCAGCTTTGAAGGGCTCAAGGGTTACGCGGTCGGCCGGATGACCAAGAGTCGCCGCGGCCGGATCTACATCGACGACGCAGGTTGGGGACCGGAGGCCGATTCAATCGAATATGGGTACCGGGTTCCCTTCGGTGGCATCCAAGTCTTCATTGGCAAAATTGGCGAACCGGGACCTGAGCTGGACACCTTCCCCAACATCGTCGAGCCGGCTCAGCGTGCGAGATCGGCCCGGATTCAGCCCGCCATGAAGCGCGTGTTCGTTGGAGCAATCCATGGAGTTCGAGCCGAAGACGGATCATGATCCGATGGTGCAACAGTTGTCTACTCCGACGACGAATCTTCATCTGGAGAAACTGAGTCTTTGTATCAGTTGCAGGACGGCCGGTCTGAGGGCGAGTCCGATGGAAACAGTATTCCGGACCCCTTCGACCCGCCAAACCGGGTGGCTGTCTTTATGGCCGGTTCACAGCCCCCGGTGAACGGGGCGACAGCAGAAGCTGGTGTAGGGGGGAGCAGCCCGGCTCTATCACCTACTGACGTTCTATCCACCTTGATCGAGGAGTTCACAGCTAAAGCGGTGGAAACAATAGCTCCAGCAGACAAGGCGCAGCATGATGCAGAGCTCCTTCAGTTAAAAGGCCGGATCGATCAGTTAAAGGAGGATCTGAAAGCAGAGAAGGCAATGATAGCAGTAAGACAAGCGGAGCTGAATGATCAGGCTTTTCATCTAAGGATGGAGCAAGCCTCTATGGAAGGAGTAAGGGGACGAAAATACCAGTCTCGTCTGCCGCCGGTTTATGAAGCGACGAATCTGTTCAGGACACCTGGGGCTGGGACTAGCAATAATCCGGCTTTAAACCGGAGGGCACCCCCAGCCAGGGAGGAGCCGGTTCAGCAGCCCACCGCAGAGCAAGATCGGCGGATCACGTCTGCACATTACGTTCCCACCCCTCCAGGTCATTATTCAAATCCTTTGGATAACATCGCTGCTGCTGCTGCACGTTTGGCCGCTTTACCCGTGGAGGAGACGTCTCCGATGGCATTGGAGGCGCGCAGGGTCAAGGAGCTACTTAATACGGCCTTAATACAGGAGCAAGCATACTCTCATAGCAGGGAAATGCTACATTCAACACCACGTCCCAGCCGGAGTTACACTCGGCATTGGGAGGAGCGGGAAGTGTCTAGCAGTGAGCGCAGGCGACATCGGCGTAGACAGGATAATCCGGCGGGCGCGGATGCTCACTCTCAAGATGTAAACCGGGTTAGGTCAGGAGCCCGGGAGGAGGTTCGTCAAACGACGCCGGTTCACACAGCCACAGCGGAAACAGGTGTTACGACGAGTTCTTTTGGGGTGCCATGTCTTATCCCCGCTTTACGGAGTGTCAAGTTGCCTAAGGATTTCAAAGGGCCCCGCAAGGTACCTAATTACACAGCGGATTTGGCTCCAGAAGCTTGGGTTGAAAGTTATGAGATGGCCATGTAAATGCTGGACGTGGATGAATCGGCTTGTGCAAAGTACTTTACTATGATGCTTGAGGGTACAGCCCGGACCTGGCTGAAGGGTTTACCCCCGAATTCCATCGGATCATGGGGGGAATTACGCAGCCAGTTTATCAAAAACTTCAAGGATACATGCAAGCAGCCGATGTCAGTGGTAGATCTAGCAGCTTGTGTGCAAGGAGAGCAGGAGTCTACAGCTGCTTGGGTGCGGAGAGTAGCGGAGATCTTGCACTCTTCGAATAGTATCAATCTTAGTACGGTGATAGTGACTTTGGAAAACAATTGCCGGTTTGAATCTTTAAAGTTAAAGCTAGGACGGCTTAAAAGGGATTGCAATGATATGGGAACTCTCATGAGTGCTTTGGTAAAGTATGGGGACTCTGACAATACCAAGTATCCAGAAGCTGAAGGGGACAAGGCAGGGAAGGTTAATAAACCTGGTAAACCGGCGCAAGTTAACCCGGCTACTGCAAGTTTCCTGGGCAAGATAAAGGCAAAAGGTGGCTCTGATTTCGTAGCCAACACTCAAGTTCAAGGGGGTTTTCAGCGTAGTATGGGCAACCCACCTCCACAAACCGGCGGAGGGGATGTTAGTTGGGACCAAGAGTTAGATCAACCTTGCCCGAAGCATGGCACGAAACAACGACCGGCGAAACACACTATAAGAGAGTGCATGCCCTTTATGGAAGCGATGATGGGCCGCTTTAAACCTAATGACAGGCCTCCAAATGGCGATTCAGGACCGGGGTTTTATGGCCCGGGTTATCAGGGGAACAGCTCCGTATCAGGATATAGAGGCAACAACAATGGTTATCAAAACCGGGGCAGTAATCACAATGGTCAAGGAAGTTATAACAATCAGGGCAATCAGCCACATAATCATGGTGGTTACAATAACCAAGGCAATCAACAGCAGGGCCAAGGTAACTACAATAATCAAGGTAATCAGCAGCGTCAGCAACAGCAACCATAGTCCGGGTATCAGAGTAATCCGAAGGAGTTGAGTAGTGGGCAATACCATGTATTCACTACAAGTCTGTGTAAACGAGATCAGAAGGTTTTGAAGCGGGCAGTTGACGCGGTTGAACCGGCAACACCACAATTTCTGCGCTGGTCAGAGCAGCCCATTGTATGGAGCAGGGAAGACCACCCAATGCGGGTGGATAATCCGGGCCACTTGGCCTTGGTGGTGGCACCCCAGGTGGGAGGTTATAAATTCACTAAAGTTCTCATGGACGGTGGTAGCAGCATCAATATCTTGTACTATGAGACTTTCCGTCGTATGGGCCTGACGGATAAGAAATTAAGACAATCAAACACGGTGTTCCATGGGGTGGTTCCAGGTAAATCGGCTTACCCAGTTGGAAAGATTGACTTGGAAGTTACTTTTGGAGATGAGCATGATTCCAGGTCAGAGATGATAACTTTCGAAGTTGTCAAGATCCGGAGCCCTTATCACGCTCTGTTCGGGAGAACGGTTTATGCCAAGTTTATGGCTAGGCCATGTTATGTTTATCTGAAACTCAAAATGCCGGGTCACAAGGGCACGATCACGGTTCATGGAAGTCGCGAGATAGCAGTGGAGTGTGAAGAGGGAGATGCAGCCTACGCGGAAGCAGTATGTGCCACAAAAGAGTTGAAGTTTTATAAAGATAATGTTGATCCGACAGATATGACTCCGCTGAAGAAGCCGACTACAGAGCATGATCCGGCGCTGAAGTTTAAATCGGCGGAGGAGACCAAGCAAGTTGATTTTGTGCCAGGTGATTCGTCCAAGCAGTTCACTATCAGCGCTAACCTTGACCCCAAATAGGAAAGCGCGCTCATCGAGTTCATCCGTGAGAACCGGGATATCTTTGCATGGAAGCCTTCTGACATGCCAGGTATACCGAGGGAACTCGCTGAGCACAGCCTTAACATTGATCCGAAATATAAACCGGTTAAACAATATTTGCGCCGCTTCAACGAAGAGAGGCGCAAGGCTATAGGAGAAGAAGTGGCCAGGCTTTTGGCCGCAGGATTCATAGTGGAAGTTTTTCATCCGAAGTGGTTGGCTAATCCGGTGCTGGTGTTAAAGAAGAATGGGAAGTGGAGAATGTGTGTGGACTACACAGACCTCAATAAAGCTTGCCCAACTGATCCCTTTGCTCTCCCCTGTATTGATCAGATTATCGATGCCACAGCGGGATGTGAGCAGCTAATCTTTTTGGATGCATATTCAGGATATCACCAGATCAAGATGGCAGTTAAAGACCAAGAGAAGACAGCTTTCATAACCCCTTTTGGTGCTTTTTGCTATGTATCTATGCCTTTTGGGCTTAAGAGTGCGCAAGCAACTTATCAGCGTTGCGTTAAGAATTGTCTTAAAGGGCAGATAGGGAGGAATGTTCATGCCTACGTGAATGACATTGTGGTTAAATCAAGGAAGGAAGAGACAATGATAGAGGATCTTAAAGAAACTTTCGACAATCTTCGAGCTTATAAGATGATGCTTAATCCGGAGAAGTGTGCCTTTGGTGTTCCGGCAGGTAAACTACTGGGATTCTTGGTCTCAAACAGAGGAATATAAGCTAATCCGGAGAAAATCAAGGCCATCATATCTTTAACTAAACCGGTTTGCATCAACGATGTTCAGCGTATCGCTGGCCGGATCACAGCGTTAAGCCAGTTCATCAGCCATTTGGGAGAGAAGGCGATCCCGCTTTACCAGATGCTGAGGAAAACAGACCGGTTTATATGGAGTGATGAGGCGAACGCAGCATTTGAGGATCTGAAGCGGCAACTGGAGAAGCTGCCGGTCTTGGCTGCCCCTGTTGATAAGGAGCCGTTGCTGTTATACGTTGCTGCCAATGCACGGGCAGTCAGCGTCGCAATCGTGGTTGAGCGCAAGGAAGCAGGAAAGGAACACCCGGTTCAGCGCCCGGTTTATTACGTGAGTGAAGTACTCATTGAATCCAAGCAGAGGTACCCACATTGGCAGAAGCTGGTGTATGGTGTGTTAATGGCAAACCGGAAGTTGAAGCACTATTTCCAAGGTCATCCGATAACTGTGGTTAGTTCAGCACCGTTGGGGGACATAATCCAGAACAGGGAAGCTACAGGTAGAGTAGCAAAGTGGGCCATTGAGCTCAGCCCACATGAGTTGAAGTATGTACCATGCACGGCTATAAAATCATAGGCATTGGTGGATTTCATCAATGGTTGGATGGAGTTGCAAACCCCTAAGGATAAACCGGATCTTACGTACTGGACGATTCACTTTGACAGTTCAAGACAGTTGGAGGGCTCGGGGGCTGGAGTTGTCTTAACTTCCCCCCAAGGTGATAAATTTTGTTACGTCCTCCGCCTATTGTTTCCTTGTACTAACAATGCAGCAGAATATGAAGCATTACTTCATGGCTTGCGGCTGGCAAAGGAGATGAACTTGAGCCGGGTTAAGTGCTTTGGCGACTCAGATTTGGTGCTACAGCAAGTTTCAGGCAAGTGGGATTCAAGACATCCCCTCATGGCAGCCTATAGATGAGAAGTTGAAGCAGTTGCGGGATATTTCAAAGGGTATCAGGTGGATCATATAGACCGGCGACGGAATGAAGCGGCCGATGCTCTAAGCCGGCTGGGTTCCCAACGTAAACAGGTGCCACCAAATACTTTTTTGGATGAATTGCACAATCCTTCGGTTCAAATACCATCAGAGGAAGACCTAGCTGTTCCTGATCCGGAGGCACAGTTAGTTGCAGCGCTTCATGTTATTCCAGATTGGACGCTGCCTTATTTGGCATATCTGAGTCGAGGAGAGCTACCGGATGATGAAGAAGAAGCACGGCAGATAATCCGGCGTTCTAAATCCATGACAATTGCAAACGGAGAGCTTCATCACCGCAGTACTTCTGGAGTGTTTCAGCGGTGTGTGTCAGCGGAGGAAGGTTGTGAGATTCTTCGCGAGATCCATGAAGGGGATTGTGGTCATCATGCCCGTTCAAAGTCATTGGTGGCTAAAGCGTTCCGGCATGGCTTCTATTGGTTAACCGCTCATGCTGATGCGGCAGATCTCGTCCGGAAGTGTGATGCTTGTCAGAAATTTTCTAGACGTGCTCTTGTTCCCACGCAGGAACTCCGGATGATACCAATAACTTGGCCGTTTGCGACTTGGGGGCTTGATATGGTTGGACCCTTCAAGCGATCCCAAGATCAGAAAACTCATCTACTAGTAGGAGTGGATAAGTTTACAAAATGGATTGAAGCAGAGCCTATAAGCAAGTGTGATGCGGCGACGGCAGTCAAATTCATCAAAAAAGTAATTTTCCGGTTTGGTTTTCCGCACAACATCATCACAGACAATGGCACCAATTTATCTCAGGGTGAGATGGAAGAATTCTGTCAACGAGAACATATTCGTTTGGATGTATCTTCTGTAGCCCATCCCCAATCCAATGGTCAGGCCGAAAGGGAAAATCAGGAGATTTTGCGAGGTATCAAGCCCCGGCTTATGACTCCTTTGCAGAGAACACCAGGATGTTGGGTTGAGGAGTTACCATCTGTTCTTTGGAGTATCAACACTACACCAAACCGGTCCACAGGTTACACACCTTTCTTCATGGTCTATGGTGCTGAAGCAGTCCTTCCAAGTGATATCCGTCATGATTCACCAAGGGTAACGACTTATGTTGAAGCGGCCAACGAGAGAGCAAGGCAAGACAGCTTGGACCGGCTGGATGAAGAGCATGATATAGCTGCGGCACGATCTGCAATTTATCAACAAGACTTACGCAGGTATCACAGCCGCCGGATCAAAACAAGGACGTTCCAGGAGGGTTACTTGGTACTTCGGCTCATCCAAGACCAAACAGATATGCACAAGCTATCCCCACCATGGGAAGGGCCCATCATGGTCAGTAAGAATCTACATAACGGTTCATATTATCTGGTGGACGTTCGAGAACATAAGAACTCGCGGACATCAGAGGAGGAGACGAAGAGGCCATGGAACATCGCCCATATACGGCCATACTATACTTGAGCTATGAGCTCCACTGTATCCTATGTACATATTATGATCAATGAATAAACCGGCACCCTCGATAAACCGGGGGCTCAGCCTTTTTTCCAAATACAAATATCTTGTGAGGACAACCATGCAAGTTTTATCATATGTTATATTTCAACATATTGGCCGGTTTAAAATTGATTTTTTGCAGAGTATACACAGAAGCAATAAAACTCTCTAAAGAGCATGAGATCACATCCGGTTCAAAAGAGGACGCTTCAAGATCTACCCGTGATTCCATGGAGCCAGGGAAAACTATATGAACAGTCGGGTTTACCCGCATCCATCCACCGGCCCTCTGAAAAGATGGATAATCCACATTCAGTGATTGGCTAGGCCCTCTAGAAAGATGGATAATCCACATCCAGTGATTGGCTCAATTGTTTATTAAGTGGAAAGATGGATAATCCACATCCACCGGCCCTCTGAAAAGATGGATAATCCACATTCAGTGATTGGCTAGGCCCTCTGGAAAGATGGATAATCCACATCCAGTGATTGGCTCAATTGTTTATTAAGTGGAAAGATGGATAATCCACATCCACCGGCCCTCTGAAAAGATGGATAATCCACATTCAGTGATTGGCTAGGCCCTCCGGAAAGATGGATAATCCACATCCGGTGATTGGCTAATTTTTTTCTTATGGTTCATATGGAAAGATGGATAATCCACATCCTATGGCCCTCTGGAAAGATGGATAGTCCACATCCAGTGATTGGCTGAACCTTGCTTTGAGCCTGGCAACTCTTAAAAAGCCTCGACTACATGGTTTTATTTGCAAATTCGCATTTTTGGTGTTTATGTTTTATGACTCTTTAAACCGGAGCGGAACAGCTAAAGAAGTTGGCCACATATCTATAAAGTGAAAAGTCTGGGTCATGAATACCAGCATGAGTAAACCGGTGTTCATTATAACCCGGATCATCCATCAGGCAACAAGCTACAAATTTCTGAACAAAGTTTCAGAACGATATAAACCGGTATATTTTATCAAGCCCAGGTTTGTTATTGGATCCATGAAGATCTTCATCAAGAAATTTTAAATTCTGCTGGATTAAGAAGATTGAGCATACTTGGTCTCAGGTATAAATTTATTTTTGATATAAGTATATACTTGTTTGATATACTGTGAGGGCAATTTAATCTGTCCAGTGGTAAACCGCTAGGACATGTTTTCAGTCTTACTTATGTAGGAACAGATGACATGCAAGATAAGCGACATCAGACGAAAATTATTTTGGCAAACATTAAAACCAGAAGTCAGAATATCCGGCTCAAAGCGGATCATGTTTCAGCTATCCTATTACAAGGCATAGCAAGCCTGATGGATTAAAAAGATTGTTTGATAAAGCAGAGACTGCAATTACAACAATAAATTCTTAGTTATGCTCCTTCCTGCTGAGACGGCTGGCCATCAGCTTGATCCGGAATATCTTCATCCTCTTGAAGCGGTTGGAAGTCCGGAACACGCCAATCAACCTTCATCAAAGCCCGGAAGTACATCTCTTCGCTGATAAGTTCAGAAGGTTCGATATCTGGAGCGAAGGTATGAGGGCAAACTGGTGGGATTAAATTGACGGTGTCATAAACCGGCCGCTCCACCCGCTCGTTTTGCAAGTCGTACCCCGGATGATACCTGGATAAATCGGATTCAGCTGCATGCTTGCTGGCGAGGGGGCGCATCTCCTTCGTCAAAACGTGGAGATCCTTCGCGGTAAAGGTAGAACCGTCTTCTTTAGTGTCAGGAAATCCAGTCAAAGCTTCTTCCGGATCAAGATCCGGGACCCAGGCTTTAGCCCTGGTAAGTGCCAGGAGAGCACCGCCTCGAGCAGCAGATTTTTTAACTTCTTCTAGATGCACGGGCAGAACAGACAACTTTTCCAACGTGCCTTGGATAGTCGTGGGGGCCGGTTCACCGAAAGATGTTGCACTAATGATCCTCTGCGCGCCGGAATACAGCTGCTCGACCAAAGTATAACATGCCTTAAGTTTCTTGCGTAGGTCATCCCCAAGATGGGTGACCCGGCGCCCTGCACATAAATATCACAGTTAAACCGGCACAGATGGAAGATCGCAAGGATAAAGCAGGAGTTCAGATTATACTTACCAAAGATTGCAGAAGTCATCAACTCAATTTTCTGCTTTAAACTGGTTAACTCTTCAGTAACCGGATTAAGCGCCCCTTCAGCATTCTGAACCCTTTTCTCCAGCTCTTTCTTCTGAACCTCAAAAGTGGTCCGTTCTTCTTCAAAGAATTTTTTCAGATCTTCAGCGGTCTTTAAACTCACCTGAAGATCTTTCTTGGCTTTCGAAGCAGCAGACTCTGTCTCAGCAAGACGGTTCCGAAGCTCATTGATCTCATCAGCATTCCGGTTTAAGTCAGCCTGCGAGTACAATCAAGTGATAAGAAGTGAAAATCAGACAAGTCTCAAGCACACAAACAAGTTGTCTACTTGACACTTGGGGGCTAATGGCAGTTGAAGCAATAAACAGCAGAAATTCAAAATCAAAAGTCTCAAGCACACAAACAAGTTGTCTACTTGACACTTGGGGTCTAATGGATAATTGAGGTATCAGAAGAAATTCTTACAAGTATCAAATACATAACCAAGTTATCTACTTGATACTTGGGGGCTAATGTAAGGTCAAATTGTCCAAGTTATAAGTTCCGGATCACCTTCAACATGCAGCTAAACCGGAACTTGGGGGCTACTATGAGATAGGGGCATATCAAAAGCACAAAGTCAGAAGAAAAGGATTACCTCATATTTTTCCTTCATCAAATTAATCAAGCCCGCTTCGTAATCTCGGCTACTGTGGAGCCGGTTTAAGTACCCAGAATAGATTTCCTGGGCACTCATATCAGCAAGATAGGATAACTCAGTACTCCATTTACCCTTCTCTTTATATAGTTTTTCCGTTTTAGCCGTATGTTTGGCTAAAATGGTGGGCTCAGCTGGAGCAACGAAAGCAGCCCCAGTCACGACAACTTCTAGAGAAGCAGGTGCAGTTGGTGGAGTCGCAGTGTGAACCGGATTGGGAGATGCCGGATTGGCCTGAGGAGAATTGGCTCGGGCAGGACTGGGCGCATCATGAATGTCATCAGCAATAGGGTTCTCGGCTACTGAGACATGATCCGTAGGCGCAGGATCTTCAAGAGGAGCTATATGCTTGCCTTCTGGAGGAACGGTTGTTGCCGGATCAACCACCGGATCATCTGCAGAAATCTCAGCAGTGGATTTGTTTGCCTTTTGTTTTTTGCTTGGCTTTGGCTTGCTGGAAAAAAGTTTGCAAAAGGAGTTAACATTGTGAAGCAAAAAGGTAATCATAAACCGGAAATGTTAAGAAGACTTACCCTGGGACAGTTTTCAATGGGGGAAGTTGCGTAGCAGTCGATTCACCAAAAGAGGATAATGGAGTTTCCTGATAATCAGGATCAGACGGTTTAAGAGGTTTTCGGATAAGCCCGGCCTTGGGATGAAGGAGAGTCGGAGAAAGTATCACCTCAGTGCGGCGCTTCCGAGCCGGAGTTAGAGAAATCCCAGATGATTCCACTGCCAAGCCGCTATGGCGAGTGGTCCGGCGAAGAGCTTCGTGTTGTTGCTTCTTTAACAGAAAATTAGGATCCAGTTGAGCATAAGGGTGAGAAAATTGATATTTCCGGACTGTCCGACGAGTTTTTTGTGGAAGTGGTTCCGAATCGGAAGAAAGGATAGTTACCTCAACTTCGGCCGGTTTATCACCTTCAGCAAACTCCTGTGGAAAGTTATCATTAGATACAGATATGAGTACATGCAAGAAAATTAACGCCGGATTAGTTCACACCTCAGAGTCCGGATCGTCCTCCTCAGCATGAGAACTAGAGCCTCCGGCCGCTTTTCTCTTCTTGTTTGCAAGGGTTTTTCGGCCTGGCTGCTTGCCGGTTTTCTCCTGAGGTTTTCTTTTCCAGAAAGGATCATCGGCCTGTTCAGATAGACAGTTAGAAGACGGTTTATGCAAACATATTAAAAATATATACAAGAAGGCAGGGCTTACTGCAGGAAGTCTGTTCTTCTTGTAATACGGAGCCAACCCGATTTTACTGCAATCTTCTAAGGTGACGTTGAGCATCTTCTTAGCCGATTTAATTACCTCCGATTCAGAAAGCTTATCCTTGGTAAACCGTTGAGGGTCGTCCGGTTTACCAGAATATTGACACATCAACTGAGATCGCCGACTCAAAGGAAGAATACTCCAAGAGAGCCAACATCGCATAAAATCTGTTCCAATTAAACCGTTGGACATGAAAGCTTTCAGTCTGGAAAGCTGAGATGCAAACCGGGTCCGTTCGACGGAGCTCAGTCGTTGTGGGAGAGGATGATCCTTCGGAAGACGGTGCTCGCGGTAACCCGGCAGTGGATTCTCCCCCTCAGGAGAAGTGTCAACACAATAAAACCATGATTTGTTCCACTCTTTTGGGTGCGTGTGGAGAGCGGCGTGGGGAAAGACAGCGTCTCTCCTTTTCTGGATACTAACACCGCCGAGTTCCTGATGCAGTCCGCTGGTGAATTCCGTACGCCGGTTCAGGTGAAAAAAAGTCCCGGAATAGATCAACAGACGGTTCTTCTTGCAGATATACCTCTGAGAAGACTTGGAAATCACAGATATTTGAAATGGAGTTGGGCCCAATGTCCTGAGGGCGGAGTTGGAAGGCAGCAAGAACGTCCTGGAAAAACTTTGAACCGGGGGGGGGGGTGAAGCCTCGAGCTATATGGTCAAAGAAAACAATAACCTCCCCTTGCCAGGAAGTAGGAGGGCATTCGTTTCCTGGAGCCCGCCACTTCAAAACAGATCGAGGGCCTAAAGTACCAATTTCAGCAATTTTGACCAAGTCTTCTTCCGTGATGATGGAAGGGACCCAGTCACAAGAGACAAACTGTTTGGCCATAGTGACAGAAGGACAAGTACTGAAAAAGATAAAGTGTAAAACCGGATTATGCGAGTACAGCAGGATAAACCGGAAGATATCTACGAAGATTACATAACGGTTTAGACAGGGGACTAATGATATAGTTAAACCGGCGGTAACAGGGAGCTATGTCACTGCCGGTTCATGACAGCAAAAGAGGAACAGCTAAACCGTCATGTTCAACTTCAATTTTTTTTACAGGAATAGGGCATGACCGTATAAACCGGAGTATACTTAGCAGATTTATAAAGGCAAAGAAACAAGTTTTGACAGACAACTAGGGCAGAACAGATCTGGATATGCAAGAAAAAGTAAAATAAATACGTGAAGATACGGGAAGAACTACAAGGGTGATAGACGGAGCGGATGAATCTACAGATTATGCAAAGTAACGAGATCTAAAGCATAGAAGCAGCAAAATAAAGGCAGGATCTAAGGGCAGAACGTAAAGGTTAAAGTTTCTGTGTACAAAGCGAAGCTCTTGTAGAGGCTCTAATGGCGGAAGCGCGAGGAAGAACCCTAGAAGACGCGGATCTATAATGAGGAGGAAAGACGTACCTGGAACAGTGGAGGTCAGCGGCGGAGGTTCTCTGGTCAAGTCAGGTTGATGCAGCGGCCAGTGAGGTCTCGACTCGGCGGGCGACGGCGGCGCTTCGAGCTTGGGCGTCAATGGCGTCTTGAAGCTCGGGCGACGGACGAAGGAAGAAGATGCGGGAAGAGAATAAACGGATGGGGGCCGTAATATTTATAAGGGCAGGTCAGATATGAAGCGACAGGTACGGGATTCGAGGGAGCAAAGATCGGATAAAGATATCTTGACGCCTCGATTTTCGGGATAACCATTAAAACAAAGTCACAGTACAGCTCGCAACGTTAAATGTGGAGATGATGTCACGGTCAGACTCAATGATTCTCGAGGATGACGTCAGAGCCGGTTTACAAAAATGAGAAGACAGAAGAAAATTATACAAGACAAGGGAGATTGATATGAACAAGTTCAAATCATTCTGGGGCCTAATGTCAGGGATATGACTAGCAGGTATGAACCGGCTAGTGTAAACCGGCTTAATTATAATGTATTTGGTTGTAGTATTTAGTAAAGGCTACGGCCCATGAGATCTTGGGGCCCATGTATAGAATTGTGGTTTGTAAACCGCCAAGTGATGTAACTTGAGAAACAAGGAAGAAAGGACAGAGACCGAGGCGGACACAAGTATGAGCCGGCCTCTGGACTCTGTAAACCGGACCAGGCGTCACCTCTATATAAAGGGACGACCCGGCGAAGGTTCAGGGGGAGGCAAGAATCAACCCGTCGAGATTACAGGCAAGCGATCCGCTCCCTGTAAACCGACGCCCAAGCAATACCAAACCAACTAGACGTAGGCTTTTACCTTCATCGAAGGGGCCGAACTAGTATAAACTCTCTGTGTCCTTTGTGTGCTATGAACCCCTTCAAGCTAACCCGTGCGATGGTTCCATCATCAAGTCCGCTAAACCGGACATCTGCTGTGCTATTTCCACGACAGTTTCTGAACCCATGGTTCTCTTTCCCTACCGTGCTTCCTAGCAACAAAGTCTCTCTTATCATAACGTTGATTCTTTGATTGTGGGTTATCAAGATCAACAACAGGTTCAATCTCTACATCATTATCGTTGCTAGGTTGAGCATCAACATGAACATCATCATTAACATTATCACTAGGTTAATGTTCATTACCAGATTGTATCTCAGCATCAGAAACAGATATATCATTGGGATTCTCAAGTGTGTCAGCTACAGGTTCACTAGGAGCATGCAAAGTCTTATCATTTTTCTTTTTATTCTTCTTAGAATAACTAGGTACATCTAAAGTAGCTCTCTAAGAATCTTGCTCAATTCTCTTAGGGTGGTCTTCAGGATACAGAGGTTCCTGAGTCATTCTACCACCTCTAGTCACAACTCTAATGGCATTGTCATTATTTGTCACATCCCTAGCTAGCACTTGCATTAGAACCTGACTAGAGTGTGCATCATGTTTACTTTCAAAGAAACTTGAATTGGGATTAACAGAAACCCAAGCACCCCTCCCCTAACAACTAGGGTTTGCTAAAATATTATCCAATGTACCCAAAATGCCCTTCAAAATGTTCATCATTTCTGCCTTGGTCTTAAACCTCTGCCAAAAATGGTGCACAATTTTCTAGGACAATCTAGGGCTTTGGATTAAATCATATGGTATTTGAATTTGGGCATTTAAATGCTACAAAATATTTTAAATGCTCAAATAATCATAAACTATAATGTTTCCTACTGTTCATATTATATACAGCAGGTATGACAAGTGTTATGAGTTATAAAAATGTTTAGGCATTTTTATTAAATGAACAAAGTTGCAAAAGAAATGAAACAGAAAAGAAAATAGAAAAAAGGGAGAGAGAGAACTTACCTGGCGCCCCACCCAGCCCACCTGCCGGCCCAGCCCAGCTGCCGCTCCAGCGAGCTGCTTGGCTCGGCCAGGCAGGCAGGCAGGTGCTCGACGGCGACCGCGCCGCGCGCCACGCAGCTGCCAGCCGCCTTGCTTCACCCCCTCGCCGTCCTGGAGGGATGGATCGATCGTCCACGTCCTCCTCGACACCGCAGACACCTCCACCTCCTCCCAGTTCCTCTCCTCCGCTCTCCCCGCGCCATGGCCGACGCCGCCGTGATCGCACCGGCGTAGAAGCCGCGTCCGCCGTCGTCCCTGAGCTCCGCCTTGGTGTCCTTCGTCTCCGCCGTCCTCGACTGCTTCGAACAGGCCGAGCCCCGAGCGCTCGCCCGCCCTGGAGACGCCCCCGACCTCTTCTTCCCCAACTCCGGCCGCGGAGATCCCCATCGTCGTTCTGCTCAGCTCCGACCAACCCCGAGCTCGCTCCGGTGCTTGCCGCAACCCCTGTGAGCCTAGCTACCTCCTCCCCCTCTCCGTTGGCTCCCTTTTGCCCTGTAACACACTGCACGAAGCTCAACCGCACGCACCGCCGCCGCGCTCGCCGCCGGTGATGCTCCGGTAACCTTTTGGTCACCGGCACCCGTCCAACGTACTCACCACAGCACGTAGATGCGAACGGTGCTACGCACGCATCGCCTAGGCCCCTGCAGCCGTTTCTCCACACACGCCCGACGCCGGTCGCCGCCGTCGAGCTCGTTGCCGTCGTCTTCGGCCACCCCAGGTCCGGCGACCACCTCCATCCGATGCGCAAGAGCAAGAGCTCTCCAACGCACCCAGCCGCAGCTCGAGCCGTGCACCGTAGGCGTTTTCCGAAGCACGCCGCCGCGTTTGGCCTCGCCGGCGGCTAAACGCCGGTGAGTTGGACCTGTTTTGACCACGGGTTTGACCCCCTGGGTCAATGACATGTGGGCCCTGCCCGCAAGTCAAACCTAGTTTAGGTGTTAATTTAATTTAATTAGTTAATTAGTTTAGTCACTGACACGTGGGCCCTGGCCCCACTGACAGCTAATTAGTTTTAGTTAAACTATAATTAACTCAGTTAATTAGCTGTGACACTGACATGAGGGACCCACTGGTCAGGTTTGACCTGGACTGGCCCTGTTGACTGGCTGACGTCAGCATGATGTCATGCTGACGCAGTAAAGGTTTTTCTGGGATTTTTAGATTTAATAATAATTCAGGAAATTCCAGAAAATACCCAAAACTTCTAAAAATCATATAAAATCAACCATAGCTCAGATGGAAAAGATTTATATATGAAAAATGATCAGAAAAATCCAATCTTTATAATGGCACTGGTTTCATGCATGTTTGAACAAGTTAACTTGCTGTATATATCAAAAACATGATAATGCACTTATTTAAATAATAGTTTGAACTTCAATTTGAATCCTTGATTCAATTAGGTTCAAACCCTTCTGGTTTTAGTTGCATTAGCCAACACACTTGCATCTTGCCATGTCATAAACATGCATCATATTGTTGCATTTGTTTGTTATTGATTGTATCGTCGGTATTCCCTGTGTTAGGTCCTGCTCCCGAGGATACTGTCGCGTATCCAGTTAAAGAGCAGTACCCGACAACTACCTTGTCAGGCAAGCAATCATTGATCATTCCGATACAAACCCAATCTTCTCGCTCCTGCTCTCTTTTACTACATTAAGGCAACAACGCGTGAACTGCTACTTGCTGCGGTAGTTGAACCCTATTCCCTTGCATGACCTGTCATTGCCACAGTAAATAGTTGAAACCCACTAGCATGTGTAGGAGTTGATTGAGCCATGTGATGTGTGATCCACCATGCTATTTACTTATGTTGCCTGCTATGCTTAGAGTTGGTCTGGTCTGGTTCATCTGGGTGATGGATCAGAGTGAAATGATCTTACCGATAAAGAGAGGGAAGTGTGGAATACGCTTGGTAAAGGTATCGATGAAAGGCCATGTAGGAGTACATGGTGGGTTGTTTCATTGGAATCGTCCATAGGACCCGAGATCTGTGTGTGTGATTCAAGTTACAGTTACTACCACACATTGGGCCCGGAAATATGACCCCGCTCGACTTATTGACTGCCCTTGTACTCTGTCCAGGAGTTGCAACTAGTTTCTGGTGTTTATAGTTTGCTGGAGGTCGTGCGCAGCGCTGACCCTCGGGGTGGGCTGTGATGCGACAGGTACGTGGCACGGTGTACCGGTTGCCCGTTTGGTGAATCGGGAACCCTGTACACATCGTTTGGGGCCGTGAGCGACACCCCGGCCGGATCTCCCCACGGATGGAACCCAAATAGGCGATAAACGTGGACGAGAGACTTGAGTGGTTGGTTAGGTCGTGGTCTACACCCACGTCGGCTTTCGCTTGAAGTCTGCCGAGCACATGATGTGTGCAGACGCTAAGTGATGAAAACATGTGTGAAGAAGTACACCCCTGCAGGGTTATCAAACTATTCGAATAGCCGTTGTTCGCGGTACGAACTACTTGGTTACTCTTACAGTTCATAGACAAGTTGATGGTTACTACTAAAAGCCTCAAGATAAGCGTGAGTGCCGTGGATGGCCCTTCCGTAGGATGACGAAAGAGGATCCTCGGTAGTGTATTGATGTGGTGAGTAGAGGACTCGTGTTCGTAACAATATCTTGCAATCCGTTGAGAGTTATAGTATAGGTTAGCCAAGGTCAAAGCTGGCATTCTGCTATAAACTCCACTATCCCCCTTGATAATGTTGCATGTATAATAGGTTCTGTGGTAAGACTTCCTGAGTACCTTTGTACTCATGTTTGCTTAATAACTGTTGCAGAGGAGAACCCTGCCCCTGCTGATGGGTTCTACATAGACGTTGACGTCGACGAGTAGCTTGACACCCAGACTGTGATCTGGAGCTTGTGGAGGGCCTTGTAGATAGTCAGGCTACACCAAGCCTGTTTTATTTTCTAAGTTGTCTGTACTCAGACATGTAGCTTCCGCTTGTGCTTGTATGACTGTATGACTTGAGTGTTGGGTCATGTTACCCCTACCTGTATGAATATGTTGTGTATGGCTCTTGGAGCCTTTTAAATAAAGTACTTTGAGTCATAGAGTTTTGTTGTGATGCAATGTTGTATTTGCACATATTGAGCATATTGCGTGTATGATTGAAATGCTTGGTATGTGTGGGTTCCGACACCTAGTTGTTTTCCTTTGGTAGCCTATCTTACAGGGAAATGCCTCCTAGTGATTCCAATGAGCCTTGGTAGCTTGCTACTGCTCGGAACACGTAGGCTGGCCGGCATGTGTCCTTCTTCGTTCCTGTGTCTGTCCCTTAGGGGAAATGTCACGTTTTGTTCCTTTAAGTCCATGTAGCTTGCTACGACTTGGGTTCATACGTTGATAACCGACACGTTCGTTGCTGGGTCATGGATGCCTGTCTCTGTAATTTAGTGCCACTTTTGGTTTATAACTAGCCATGTCGGCCCGGGTTCTCTGTCATATGGATGCTAGCGACACTGTCATATACGTGTGCCAAAATGCGCAAACGGTCCCGGGCCAGGTAAGGTGGCACCCGTGGGGTTACCGTGCGTGAGGCCGCAAAGTGATATGACGTGTTACAGCTAGATCGGTGTGACTTATGATCAGGGTCCTGACAGCGTTGGCATCAGAGCTGGACTGCCTGTAGGTTTCTCAAGCTAAACTGGTCGATGTTGAGTCTAGAAAAATTCTTAGTTATATGTAGGGGAATTGATTGTGGAAGGGAATGTAAGGCTCTTTTTACTCCTTTATCTTATGCCCTTCTGATCTGAGTCAGTCTATTCTTTCTACGGGGATTTAGGATTAGGCCTCTTATCCTTACTAGGTTCACGTGTTACTAATCCGTAGACTCTTAGGATTGTTGGTTTCAAGCCTCAGTTCAGTTTCTATCCTTTTGAGTATGATGATTGTTGAACTCGGAACCTTGATATGGAATTGTTGAGTGGCTATGCTATCATTTGTATGATGTCTCAAATCTTTGTTTGAGCATTTACAGTTGTTATGCTGCCCGATTTCTTCCAGAAACACTAATGCCTTTGCATTATTCCGTGTTTCAGATGTCTGGCCGCATCCCTCACCAAGTGGTTCGTTTGACTCGGTGCATTAATGTGCCCGGTCACACGGCCATGCTAGTCCGTGTGATGACTGAGACCGGTTATCGCTGGTATCCTGAATACACTGTGGAGGAACAATATCGGGATTTCAATCAAAGTCAGTATTTCTGCACAGTCCGGATATACCCCTCATATCCCGGAGCTAATGATCCCATCCATTGGTCTTATGGACTCGGGATTACCATCGAGATGGCAGTGCAGGATGCCGCTTATTCGATGATGACCATTCTCCGTGCTAGGCATGCCCTGTTGCTGAACACTGAGTTCTGTTACATGCCAGCCTCACTCCCCGGAGAGGAAGGCTACTACACTGGTCTGTATACTGATGCTGCTCATGAAGAGCCACTGCTTCAGACTACTGTTCAGATGTTGGAGGATAGGGACCGTGAGGTCCGTGCCCTCCGAATGGAGCTGTATAACACCCGAGCCGCTCACTGGACTACCTTGACACGGCTTGCACCTGCTGTGCACACCGGATATCTGGACATGCGAGATTTGTATCCTGTGCGGACTCGTCTCCCTGATCGCATGGATTGGCGTGACGTTGGGGGTATTACACCTCCACGTGGGCGTCGGTTACCACCAGCATCGGGACCGAGACCACACCCATGCCCCTATGGTCCACAGCCTTCGAGTGCTCGCGAGTTCCAAGATCCGTCTGTACCACTTCCAGGCTACGGTGGTAATCTTTACGAGGATTACTACGCGAATGTCTGAGCTAGTCCGTGGTAGTAGTAGTATTGTAGTAGTTGTATTTCCACAGTCCTGCGCGTCTTGTGGAATATGACTTAGTGTGTACTGAATTCCGGAGGTGTAGTTAAATAATGTATAGGAGCTTGGAATGCCTCTGATGGGATGTATCGTCTTTCACCGCAGTTGTACTTTGGCCTTGGCTTGTACTAAACTTTGTATGGTGTGTATGACCACTGGTGTATATATAGCAGTTCCTATATTACCATGTCGTACGGATGAACATCTCTGCATTCTGTGTCATCCATTACATTCTGCACTTCTATGTCAAATTTTTGCCATCCTTGTCTAAACCGTTGTTTTGTTTCCTAGGATGGTCAACACTCGCAACACTCCTGCTGCTCAGGAGCAGGGTGAGCCTAGTGGGGCAAGAGATGGAAATCTGCCCCAGCCACCCTCTTTGGCGGAAGTTATGCTTGAAGCAGAACGGAACAAGAGAGAGACCAACCGTCTGCTGGAACGCATTGAGCAAAACACTGGCTTCCGTCAGAGGAATGACGTGGTGTCAATCCACGATTTTATCAAGATGTGTCCACCAAAGTTCCATCACTCCATTGAACCTCTGGATGCTGATGACTGGCTACGTAGTATTACCCACAAGCTACACTCTGCCCGTGTGGCCGAAGCTGACAAGGTTATCTACGCCGCCTACCATCTTGAGGGCCCTGCCAGTCTTTGGTGGGAAAACTTTGAAGCTATGCGTCTTGCTGGCCAAGTCACTACCCGGGTTGAGTTCAGTGAGGCATTCCGTGAACACCACATTCCGGAAGGTCTCATGGATCGTAAGCGGGAGGAATTCTGCAATTTCACCCAGGGCCGTTTAACTGTGGATGGCTATAGTCGTGAGTTTGGTAATCTGGCACGCTATGCACCTGAGGAAGTATCCACCGATGCCAAGAAACAGGCGAGGTTCCGCAAGGGACTCAGCCCTGAACTTCGTCGAGATTTACGTCTGCACGAGTGCACTTCCTTCCAGAAGTTGGTAAACAAGGCTATCAGTGCTGAGACAGGCCAGACCGACTTCGAGGCCACCCGCAAGCATACTCGAGACCTTGGTTCCTCATCCGGCTCTGGCTCTCAGAAGCGCCGTGTGTGGGTTCCTAACACTACTCTGCCACCCAAGTATACACCGAGGCCATCCTATGAGGCGCCTCGCCGAACTCAACAGTTTGCACCTGCTAAGACCTATGGAGGTCCACCCTCCAACTTTGCTCCACGCACCACCACTGTGACATGTTTCAAGTGTGGAGAACCGGGACACTACATGCGTGATTGTACCCAGAATCAGCCAGGAAAACCCGTTGGCCGTGGTAAGCCAACCGGCAAGGTGAACTATGTCAAGCCAATCCCCACTGGACGTGGTCATGTCAACTATGTTTCTGCCGAAGAAGCTTATGAGGATCCTAACGTCGTCCTTGGTACGCTTCTCGTAAACTGCCATCCGGCATCTGTTCTTTTCGATACTGGAGCATCCCATTCGTTCATATCTGAGAGCTATGCTCGATTGCACAACATGAATTTTTGTGACATGCCTACTTCCATGGTTATTCAAACTCCTGGTTCAAAGTGGCAAACCTCTAGGGTAAGCCATGGAAATGAAATCCTTGTCGATAGACTTGTTTTCCTTGCATCTTTAATCGCTCTCAAGTCCTCGGACATAAATATCATCGTGGGTATGGATTGGATGACAACCCATTACGCCAAAATTGATTGCTTTACTAGGACCGTTCAACTTACACATCCATCCGGCAAGATAGTCAATGTCTTGACTCGAATGGCTGAACGTCAGCTCTACTCTCTTAATGCCAGCCCTCTACCAGAACTCGAAGATATCTCGGTAGTCCGTGACTTTCCGGATGTTTTTCCAGAAGAACTGCCAGGAGTTCCACCTGACAGAGATGTCGAGTTTGTGATAGATCTTATCCCTGGAACCGTCCCAATCTCTAGGAGACCTTATAAGATGGCACCACTAGAGTTAGCTGAGCTAAAGAAACAACTCGATGAGTCCTTGCAAAAGGGTTTCATCCGTCCTAGTTCTTCCCCTTGGGCTTGCCCCGTCCTCTTCGTCAAGAAGAAGGATGGAACGGAGAGGATGGTTGTAGATTACCGACCTGTCAATCTGGTCACCATAAAGAATAAGTATCCGCTTCCCCTTGGCATTTTTATTAAATGAACAAAGTTGCAAAAGAAATGAAACAGAAAAGAAAATAGAAAAAAGGGAGAGAGAGAACTTACCTGGCGCCCCACCCGGCCCACCTGCCGGCCCAGCCCAGCTGCCGCTCCAGCGAGCTGCTTGGCTCGGCCAGGCAGGCAGGCAGGTGCTCGACGGCGACCGCGCCGCGCGCCACGCAGCTGCCCGCCGCCTTGCTTCACCCCCTCGCCGTCCTGGAGGGATGGATCAATCGTCCACGTCCTCCTCGACCCCGCAGACACCTCCACCTCCCCCCAGTTCCTCTCCTCCGCTCTCCCCGCGCCATGGCCGACGCCGCCATGATCGCACCGTCGTAGAAGCCGCGTCCACCGTCGTCCCTGAGCTCCGCCTTGGTGTCCTTCGACTCCGCCGTCCTCGACTGCTTCGAACAGGCTGAGCCCCGAGCGCTCGCCCGCCCTGGAGACGCCCCCAACCTCTTCTTCCCCAACTCCGGCCGCGGAGATCCCCCTCGCCGTTCTGCTCAGCTCCGACCACCCCCGAGCTTGCTCCGGTGCTTGCCGCAACCCCTGTGAGCCTAGCTACCTCCTCCCCCTCTCCGTTGGCTCCCTTTTGCCCTGTAACACACTGCATGAAGCTCAACCGCACGCACCGCCGCCGCGCTCGCCGCCGGTGATGCTCCGGTGACCTTTTGGTCACCGGCACCCGTCCAACGTACTCACCACAGCACGTAGATGCGAACGATGCTACGCACGCATCGCCTAGGCCCCTGCAGCCGTTTCTCCACACACGTCCGACGCCGGTCGCCGCCGTCGAGCTCGTTGCCGTCGTCTCCGGCCACCCCAGGTCCGGCGACCACCTCCATCCGATGTGCAAGAGCAAGAGCTCTCCAACGCACCCAGCCGCAGCTCGAGCCGTGCACCATAGGCGTTTTCCGAAGCACGCCGCCGCGATTGGCCTCGCCGGCGGCTAAACGCCGGCGAGTTGGACCTGTTTTGACCACGGGTTTGACCCCCTGGGTCAATGACATGTGGGCCCTGCCCGCAAGTCAAACCTAGTTTAGGTGTTAATTTAATTTAATTAGTTAATTAGTTTAGTCACTGACACGTGGGCCCTGGCCCCACTGACAGCTAATTAGTTTTAGTTTAACTCTAATTAACTCAGTTAATTAGCTGTGACACTGACATGAGGGACCCACTGATCAGGTTTGACCTGGACTGGCCCTGTTGACTGGCTGACGTCAGCATGATGTCATGCTGACGCAGTAAAGGTTTTTCTGGGATTTTTAGATTTAATAATAATTCAGGAAATTCCAGAAAATACCCAAAACTTCTAAAAATCATATAAAATCAACCATAGCTCAGATGGAAAAGATTTATATATGAAAAATGATCAGAAAAATCCAATCTTTCTAATGGGACTGGTTTCATGCATGTTTGAACAAGTTAACTTGCTTTATATATCAAAAACATGATAATGCACTTATTTAAATAATAGTTTGAACTTCAATTTGAATCCTTGATTCAATTAGGTTCAAACCCTTCTGGTTTTAGTTGCATTAGCCAACACACTTGCATCTTGCCATGTCATAAACATGCATCATATTGTTGCATTTGTTTGTTAATGATTGTATCGTCGGTATTCCCTGTGTTAGGTCCTGCTCCCGAGGATACTGCCGCGTATCCAGTTGAAGAGCAGTACCCGACAACTACCTTGTCAGGCAAGCAATCATTGATCATTCCGATACAAACCCAATCTTCTCGCTCCTGCTCTCTTTTACTGCATTAAGGCAACAGCGCGTGAACTGCTACTTGCTGCGGTAGTTGAACCCTATTCCCTTGCATGACCTGTCATTGCCACAGTAAATAGTTGAAACCCACTAGCATGTGTAGGAGTTGATTGAGCCATGTGATGTGTGATCCACCATGCTATTTACTTATGTTGCCTGCTATGCTTAGAGTTGGTCTGGTCCGGTTCATCTGGGTGATGGATCAGAGTGAAATGATCTTACCGATAAAGAGAGGGAAGTGTGGAATACGCTTGGTAAAGGTATCGATGAAAGGCCATGTAGGAGTACATGGTGGGTTGTTTCATTGGAATCGTCCATAGGACCCGAGATCTGTGTGTGTGATTCAAGTTACAGTTACTACCACACATTGGGCCCTGAAATATGACCCCGCTCGACTTATTGACTGCCCTTGTACTCTGTCCAGGAGTTGCAACTAGTTTCTGGTGTTTATAGTTTACTGGAGGTCGTGCGCAGCGCTGACCCTCGGGGTGGGCTGTGATGCGACAGGTACGTGGCACGGTGTACCGGTTGCCCGTTTGGTGACTCGGGAACCCTGTACAGATCGTTTGGGGCCGTGAGCGACACCCCGGCCGGATCTCCCCACGGATGGAACCCAAATAGGCGATAAACCTGGACGAGAGACTTGAGTGGTTGGTTAGGTCGTGGTCTACACCCACGTCGGCTTTCGCTTGAAGTCTGCCGAGCACATGATGTGTGCAGACGCTAAGTGGTGAAAACATGTGTGAAGAAGTACACCCCTGCAGGGTTATCAAACTATTCGAATAGCCGTTGTTCGCGGTACGAACTACTTGGTTACTCTTACAGTTCATAGACAAGTTGATGGTTACTACTAAAAACCTCAAGATAAGCGTGAGTGCCGTGGATGGCCCTTCCGTAGGATGACGGAAGAGGATCCTCGGTAGTGTATTGATGTGGTGAGTAGAGGACTCGTGTTCGTAACAATATCTTGCAATCCGTTGAGAGTTATAGTATAGGTTAGCCAAGGTCAAAGCTGGCATTCTGCTATAAACTCCACTATCCCCCTTGATAATGTTGCATGTATAATAGGTTCTGTGGTAAGACTTGCTGAGTACCTTTGTACTCATGTTTGCTTAATAACTGTTGCAGAGGAGAACCCTGCCCCTGCTGATGGGTTCTACATAGACGTTGACGTCGACGAGTAGCTTGACACCCAGACGGTGATCTGGAGCTTGTGGAGGGCCTTGTAGATAGTCAGGCTACACCAAGCCTGTTTTATTTTCTAAGTTGTCTGTACTCAGACATGTAGCTTCCGCTTGTGCTTGTATGACTGTATGACCTGAGTGTTGGGTCATGTGACCCCTACCTGTATGGATATGTTGTGTATGGCTCTTGGAGCCTTTTAAATAAAGTACTTTGAGTCATAGAGTTCTGTTGTGATGCAATGTTGTATTTGCACATATTGAGCATATTGCGTGTATGATTGAAATGCTTGGTATGTGTGGGATCCGACACCTAGTTGTTTTCCTTTGGTAGCCTATCTTACAGTGAAATGCCTCCTAGTGATTCCAATGAGCCTTGGTAGCTTGCTACTGCTCGGAACACGTAGGCTGGCCGGCATGTGTCCTTCTTCGTTCCTGTGTCTGTCCCTTAGGGGAAATGTCACGCGTTGTTCCTTTAAGTCCATGTAGCTTGCTACGACTTGGGTTCATACGTTGATGACCGACACGTTCGTTGCTGGGTCATGGATGCCTGTCTCTGTAATTTAGTGCCACTTTTGGTTTATAACTAGCCATGTCGGCCCGGGTTCTCTGTCATATGGATGCTAGCGACACTGTCATATACGTGTGCCAAAATGCGCAAACGGTCCCGGGCCAGGTAAGGTGGCACCCGTGGGGTTACCGTGCGTGAGGCCGCAAAGTGATATGACGTGTTACAGCTAGATCGGTGTGACTTAGGATCGGGGTCCTGACATTATTCTTACTATTTAATTCATTGAGCAAATCAGTCTGAGCCTTAAGTACTTGTTCTACTTGGGTGGTTACCATGGAAGCATGTTTACTAATAAGTTTCAGTTCACCTTTAGCTCTAGGCAGATAATCACTCAAGCATTCAATCATATAAGCATTGTGTTGTAACTGTCTACCAACATAAGCATTGAAGTTTTCTTGTTTCACAATAAAATTGTCAAACTCATCTAAGCATTGGCTAGCAGACTTATAACGAGGAATATCACCTTCATCAAATATATAAAGAGAATTTACCTTTACTACCTGTGTCGGGTTATCAAGACCATATATTTCTTCAATAGGTGGTAAATTCTTAACATCGTCAGCTTTAATACCTTTTTATCTTATAGATTTCTTTGCCTCTTGCATATGTTCAGGACTGAGAAATAGAACACCTCTCTTCTTCGGAGTTAGCTTAGGGGCGGGTTCAGGAAGTGTCCAATTATTCTCATTGGCCAGCATATTATTCAATAGTAATTCAACTTGTTCAATTGTTCTTTCCCTGAAAACACAACCAGCACAACTATCCAGGTGGTCTCTGGAAGCATCGGTTAGTCCATTATAAAAGACATCAAGTATATCATGCATCTCAAGAGGATGATCAGGAAAAGCATTAAGTAACTAGAGAAGCCCCCCCCCAAGCTTGTGGGAGACTCTCTTCTTCAGTTTGAGCAAAGTTATATATTTCCCGTAAGGTAGCTTGTTTCTTATGAGCGGGAAAATATTTAGCAGAGTAGTAATACATCATATCCTGGGGACTACGCACACAACCAGGATCAAGAGAATTAAACCAAGTCTTAGCATCACCCTTTAACGAAAACGGAAACAACTTAAGGATATAGTAGTAACGAATCTTTTCATCGTTGGTAAACAGGGTGACTATATCATTCAACTCAGTAAGATGTGCCACAACAGTTTCAGACTCATAGCCATGGAAAGGATCAGATTCAACCAAAGTAATTAACTCAGGATCAACAGAGAATTCATAATCCTTATCAGTAACACAGATAGGTGAAGTAGCAAAAGCAGGGTCATGTTTCATTCTAGAATTCAAAGACTTTTCTTTCATCTCAGCTAATAATTTCTTAAGATCATATCTATCATTGCAAGAAAGAAATTCTCTAGTAGTTTCTTCATCCATAACATAACCCTCAGGAACAACAGGCAATTCACATCTATTGGGAGTAGCATCATCATCACTTTCATAAATATCATCAGTTTCTATATTGGCACTCTCCCTAACCTTAGCAATTTGTTCATCTAGAAATTCACCTAGTGGCACATTATCAGGCATAGAGGTAGTTTCATCATACATAGCAGAAGTAGCATCATCAAGAACATACGACATATCAGATTCAATAGTAGGAGTAGGTGTCGCAAGTTTACTCTTAACAGAAGGAGAATCAAGTGCAGAGCTAGATGGCAGTTCCTTACCTCCCCTCGTAGTTGAGGGTAAGATATTGGTTTTTTAGTCCTTCAAATTCTTCATAGTGATCAACAGATATAAATCCCAAGTGACTTAAAGAATAGAGCTATGCTCCCCGACAACGGCGCCAGAAATTCTTCTTGCTACTTCTCGAGCTTGCATTGTATTCCTTCGCAGAGGAAAGGGAGATGCAGAACAGTAGCGTAAGTATTTCCCTCAATTTTTGAGAACCAATGTATCAATCCAGTAGGAGACCACGCGCGAATCCCTTGCACCTGCACAAACAAATAAGAACTTCGCAGCCACCACGATAACGGATTGTCAATCCCTTTACGATCACTTACGAAAGTGAGATCTGATAGAGATGATAGTTTATATTTTTGGTATATAAGAACAGCAAATAAAAGCGATAAAAGTAAAGTAGATGTAGATTGATATGTTGAGAATAGACCATAGTGTTCTCTAGTGGCTTCTCTCATGATAGCGATATTCTACAGCAGGTAAACAAATTACTGTCGAGCAATTGATAGAAAAGCGAATACTTATGAGACTATCTAGGCATGATCATTGTATATAGGCATCACGTCCGAGACAACTATACCGACTCCTGCCTGCATCTACTAATATTACTCCACACATCGACCGCTATCCAGCATGCATCTAGTGTATTGAGTTCATAAAAACACAGTAACGCCTTAAGCAAGATGACATGATGTAGAGGGATAAACTCAAGCAATATGATATAAACCCCATCTTTTTATCCTCGATGGCAACAATACAATACGTGCCTTGCTGCCCCTACTGTCACTGGGAAAGGACACCGCAAGATTGAACCCAAAGCCAAACACTTCTCCCATTGCAAGAACTATAGATCTAGTAGGCCAAACCAAACCAATAATTCGAAGAGAGTTGCAAGGATATTATGAGCACACATAAAAAGTTCAGAGAAGAACTGTCGTGGAATTAACACGGCAGATGTCCGGTTTAACGGACTTAGTGATGGAACCATTGCACGGGTTAGCTTGAAGGGGTTAAAAGCACGCAAAGGACACAAAGGATTTATACTAGTTCGGCCCCTTCGATGAAGGTAAAAGCCTACGTCTAGTTTGGTTTGGTATTGCTTGGGCGTCGATGAACAGGGAGCGAATCGCTTGCCTGTGTCTCGATGGGTTGTTTCTTGTCCTTGAACCGTCGCTGGGTCGTCCCTTTATATAGAGGTGACGCCCAGTCCGGTTTACAGAGTCCCGAGGCCGGCCCATACTTGTGTCCGCCTCGGTCTCTGTTCTTTCTTCCTTATCTCTCAAATTACATGACCAGGCGGTTTACAAACCGTAACCCTACACATGGGCCCTAAGCCTACATGGGCCGCAACCTCTACTAGATATTTACAAGTATACAACTAAATTACCATAATTCGGTTTACAATAGCAGGTTTATACCTGCTAGTAATATCCCTGACATTAGGCCCTAGAATGATTTGAACTTGTTCATATCAGTCTTCTCAATCTTGCATAATCTTCTTTCTTGTATCTTCTCAGTTTTGTAAACCGGTGATGACGTCATCCTTGGAAATCTCTTAACTCAATCGTGACATCACTTCCGCATTTATCGCGCGCAGCTGTCTGTTGTGTTTGTTTAAAGGCTATCCCGAGAATCGAGGCGACAGGGAATCTTTATCCAATCTCCTGCTTCCTCAAATCTCGCGCCTGCCGTTTTGTTCTCTGCCCCTTTATAAATACTGCTGCCTCTCTTCCTCATTCTCCTTCCGCTCGACTTCTTCCTCTGCCGCCCGAGCTCAAGCCTCCGCCGTCGTCCATCAAGCTCGCCGTCACCAGCAAGTCCGGCCGTCGCATCAACCGGAACGTGACCAGATAACTCCGCCGCCGTCTCCTGCTGCCTCGGGTAACCTTTCTCCTTTGCTGTAGATCTGTAGTTTTAGGGTTCTTCTCATGCTTCCGCCATTGAACCTAGAGGAAGCTTCATCTGTTCGTCCTAGACGTCAGGCTCGTAGGGATTTCAATCGTTTAGATCTGTCTTCGAAATCTGCTTCTGCTCCACTGCCTTATGCTTAGATTTCTGGCATTTAGATTCGATCTTTAGATTTGTCCGCTCTACATAAGATCCTTGTAGTTCTTTCCTGTAATAGACCTGTATAATTTTTCTTTTTTCTTGCTGTTTAGATCTGTTTTACTTTACCTTTCTATAGAAACTTGTTTCTTCATCTCTGTAGATCTGTGCTATATTCACCGGTTTAGTCAGTCATATATTACTTCTGTAACGCATTGATACTGAACACGACGGTTTAGCTCCTCTCTCTTGTTATCATGAACCGGTAGTAGTGTGTTTACTGCTTACTACCGGGTTAGTAATATCATTAGTCCCTTGTCTAAACCGTCGGTGTGACTTTGTCTATATGATCCGGTTTATACATATGTACCCGAATAATCCGGATTTTATACTTCATCTTTTCAGCACTTTCATTCTGCTGCTATGGCTGCCAAACAGTTTGTTGCTTGCGACTGGGTCCCTTCCATTATCACGGAAGAAGATTTAATTAACGCTGCTTCAGTTGGTACTCTGGGTCCTTAGTCCGTTTTAAAATGGCGGGCCCCAGGAAATGAATGTCCCCCTACCCCCAGGAAAGGGGAGGTCATTGTCTTCTTCGTCCACATGGCTCGAGGTTTCACTCCTCCCGGTTCAAAATTCTTCCGGGATATGCTTGCCGCTTTTCAAATTCACCCTCAGGACATAAATCCAAACTCTATTTCAAACATCTGCAACTTTCAAGTTTTCTCAGAGGTGTATCTGCAAGAGGAGCCATCGGTCGACTTGTTCCGGGATTTTTTCCATTTGAACCGGCGAACCGAGTTTATTGGCGGTCCTCATCAAGAGTTGGGAGGGGTCAGTATCCCAAAGGGAAGGGACGCAGTATTTCCTCATGCCGCTCTGCACACACACCCTAAAGATTGGAACAAGTGTTGGTTCTATTGCCTTGACACTTCACCTGAAGGGGAAAACCCACTGCCGGCTTACCGTGAGCATCGTCTTCCTGAAGATCACCCTCTGCCACAGCGTCTCAGCTCCTCCGAACGGCCCCGGTTTGCTTCTCAACTTGCCAAGCTCAAGGCCTTTATGGCCAACGGATTAACGGGGGTTGACTTCATGCGTTGCTGGCTTTCTTGGAGTATCCTCCCTCTGAGTTCGCGCTCCAGTCTGATGTGTAAATATTCTGGTAAACCGGATGATCCTCAACGGTTTTCCAAATACAAACTTTCTGAATCGGAAGTCATTGAGTCTGCCAAGAAGATGCTCAATATCTCCTTAGAAGAATGTAGCCAAACCGGATTGGCTCCGTATTATAAGAAGAACAAGCTGCATGCAGTAAGTCTTACTCTCTTTCGTATGTTTGTAATCCGTTCCTTTAAATCGTTTTTCCAATTATCTTTCACATTTTGAACAGGCTGATGATCCTTTTTGGAAGAGGAAGCCTCAGGAGAAGGCTGGAAAACAGCCATGCCGGAAAACTTACGCTATCAAGAAGAAAAAGGCGGCTGCTGGCTCCGGTTCACATGCTGAAGATGATGATCCGGACTCTGAGGTATGAGTTAATCCGGCTATAATTTGCTCACTTTTATCCAGATTTGTGTTAACGGTATCTTTTCACAGGATTTGGCTGAAGGAGATAAACCGGCAGAAATTGAGGTAACTATTCTTTCTTTAGATTCAGAACCACCTCCATCAAAAATTCGTCGGATAGTCCAGAAATATCAGTTTTCTCATCCTTATGCTCAACTGGACCCCAATTTTCTTTTGAAGAAACAGCAACATGAAGCCCTTCGCCGGACTACCCGCCATAGCGGCCTTGCAGTTGAATCGTCCGAAATATCTCTTACTCCGGCTCGGAGGCGCCGCTCTGAGGTTATACTTTCTCCAACTCTTCTTCATCCCAAGGCCGGGATTATACGCAAACCACTTAAACCGTCTGACCCTAATTATCAGGAGACTCCCTTATCTTCCTCTGGCGAATCTACCGCCACACAAGTTCCTCCTCTGAAGACTATCCCTGGGTAAGTCCTTTATCTTATCCGGTTTATCTTTGCATTTGCCTTACAGTTCTATCTTCTTTTTCCAATTTCTTTCAGCAAGCCTAAACCCAGCAAAAGGGTTAAAGCCAACAAAACGGCCGCTGAAACTGCCACTGATGATCCGGCGGCTGATCCGGACACTGCCATCCCTCCGGAGAATGAACCTACAGTTCCGCTTGAGGATCCTGCTCCCATGGATCACACATATACCATCGCTCCTGAAAATCCCAATATTGAAAATATCCATGAACCGGCGAGTCCTGCCCGGGCCAACCCTCCTCAGACCAACCCGGCACCTGCTAGTCCGGTTCACACTACTAATCCACCGCCGGCATCTGCCCCTTCTCCGGACGTTCAAGTAATCGGTACATCTTACACCACTCCTGCTGAGCCCACTTTTTGGCCAAGCATACCGCTAAAGCGGAGAAGATCCATAAAGAGAAGGGCAAATGGAGCACGGAGTTGTCTGATTTCGCCGAGCTGAGTGCCCAGGAGCTCTATTCCGGTTATTTGAACCGGCTTCATACTAGCAGAGATTATGAAGCGGGCTTAGTCAACATGATGAAGGAGAAATATGAGGTATCCCCCTTGCCTTTGATTTGTGCTTTTGATGTGCTTCTGTCTATATCATAATAGCCCCCAAGTTCCGGTTTAGCTATGCTTAGAAGGTGAACCGGTACTTCCGATTTAAGCAAATGATCTTACATTAGCCCCCAAGTGCCAGGGGCATAATTCGGTTTATGTGCCTAGGACTTGTCTGAATTTTTCCTTTGATACTTCAACTATCCATTAGCCCCCAAGTGTCAAGTAGACAACTTGTTTGTGTGATTGAGACTTGTCTTGAATTGCTACTGTTTGACGCTTCAACTGCCCATTAGCCCCCAAGTGTCAAGTGGATAACTTGGTTATGTGCTTGAGACTTGTCAGATTTTTACCCTTATTTCACTTGATTTTCCTTGCAGGCTGATTTGAACCGGAGGGCTGAAGAAATCACTGAACTCCGGAACAGACTTGCCGAAACTAAATCTGCTGCTGCTAAGGCCAAGAAAGACTTGGCGGTGAGCTTAACTACTACTGAACAGCTGATTTTTTTTTTGAAGAGGAGCGGACAGCCTTTGAAGTGCAGAAGAACGCGCTGGAGAAAAGAGCCAAAGATGCTGAAGAGGCTCTTAATCCGGTAACAGAAGAATTATCAGGTTTAAAACGGCAAATTGAACTGATGACTTCTGTCGTCTTTGGTAAGTACTTATTCTGTACGCATACTTTTCATTCTTGCAAACTGTATTCCGGCCCGGTTTAACTGTACAGATCTCATGTAGGACGCCGTTTTACCCATCTTGGGGATGATTTATGGAAGAAACTCAAGGCGTCTTATACTCTGGTCGAGCAGCTGTATTCCAGCGCTCAAAGGATTATAAGCGCAATGTCCTTCAATAAACCGGCCCCCACTACTATCCAAGGCACATTAGAAAAGCTTTCTGTCTTGCCAGCATGTTTAGAAGAAACGAAGAAGTCTTGAGCCAAAGCGTGGGTTCCAGATTTTGATCCGGAAGAAGCCTTGAACGGGTATCCCGGTACTAAAGAAGACGGATCAGCTTTCACTGCCAAAGATCTTCACGCTTTGACTAAGGAGATGCGTCCTCTCGCTAGCAAGCTTGCTGCCGAAACAGATTTGTCCAGGTATCATCCGGGGTATGATTTACAAAATGAACGGGTGGATCGGCCGGTTTATGATACCGTGAATCTAATCCCACCAGTATGCCCTCATACTTTCGCCCCAGATATTGATCCGTCTGAACTTATCACGGAAGAGATGTACTTCCGTGCTTTAACGAAAATTGATTGGTGCGTCCCTGACTTCCAGCCGCTTCAAGAAGAGGAAAAGACTCCAGAACAAGTTGATCCCCAGCCGTCACAGCAGGAGGAAGCGTAGGCCATAGTGTATCTTTGTAGTTGCAGTCTCATTTTGCTGGACAGTCTTTAATCCATTCAGGCTTGCTATGCCTTGTAATAGGATAGCATAAAACATTATTCGTCTTGATCCGGATGTTCCAACTTCTTGTTTTGACGTTTGACAATTTAAATCTGGCCTGATGTGATTGATCTTGCATATTATCTGCTTTTGCATGGATAACATTTAAAAGATGTCCTGTGATCAAGTATGCTTGATATTCTTCATCCGGCGAAGTTCGCAATTGATGGAGCCTTTGTGATAGACCCAATAATAATTCCGGGCTTTATAGAAGCTACCGGTTTAGATCATGCTGGAGTACTATCCAGACTTTTGAAGATATGTGGTCAACTCTGGAGTTGTTCCACTCCGGATCAAAGAACCATAAAACACAAAAACCAAAAATGCTAGTTTGCAAATAAAACCATGTAGTCGAGGCTTTTTGTGAGCTGCCAGGCTCCAAAGCAAGGTTCAGCCAAGCAATGGATTCGGATATGATCCATTGAGCTTTATGGTTCGGATACGACCATACAAAAAATTTGGGTATGTTCTCTTTGGTTCGGATATGACCTATGTTTGAACAGTAGGCCCGTCAATAAGTTTGGGTATGTTCTCTTTGGTTCGGATACGACCCATGTTTGAACAGTAGGCCCGTCAATAAGTTTGGGTATGTTCTCTTTGGTTCTGATACGACCCATGTTTGAACAGTAGACCCGTCAATAAGTTTGGGTATGTTCTATTTGGTTCGGATACGACCCATGTTTGAATAGTAGGCCCGTCAATAAGTTTGGGTATGTTCTCTTTGGTTCGGATACGACCGATGTTTGAAAAGTAGGCCCGTCAATAAGTTTGGGTATGTTCTCTTTGGTTCGGATACGACCCATGTTTGAACAGGAATCCCTATGCCCTCTTTGGTTCGAATACGACCTATGTTTGAGCGGGTCGGCTGTGCTCTCTTTAGTTCAGATACGACCTATGTTTGAGCAGGAAGCCTATTAGTGATCACAGCTCCAAAGTATATCTACAACAATTGTCCTGCACAGCCTGATAGACTGATCAAAGCATTGTAAGATATGACACATAATAAGAAACATAAGTTGTAGATGGCTATCACCATAAGATAATTATATTGGAAAAAAGGATGAGCCCCCGGTTTACTGAGGGTGCCGGTTTATTCATTAATCATAATATATACATAGGATACAGCAGAGCTCCTGGCTCAGGTATAATAGGGCCACAAGAGGGCGATGTTCCATGGCCTCTTTGTCTCTTCCTCCGATGTTCGTGAGTCCTTGTGTTCTCGAACGTCCACCAGGTAATATGAACCGTTGTGTAGATTCTTGCTGACCACAAAGGGCCCTTCCCAAGGCGGGGATAACTTGTGCATATCTGTTTGATCTTGGATGAGCCGGAGCACCAAATCTCCCTCGTGGAACGTCCAGGTCTTGATCCGGCGGCTGTGATATCTGCGCAAGTCTTGTTGATAAATTGCAGACCGTGCTGCTGCTATATCACGCTCTTCATCCAGCCGGTCCAAACTGTCCTGTCTCGCCTACTCATTGGCTGCTTCAACTTCAAAGGTTATCATCTCTGACCTGGAATCCTGCTCATCTCCAAAGGTAACTTCTAAGTCAATTTTCGCAACTTGGTAAGCTGATTTACCTGGCACCACTCCATGAAACACCGTGTTTGACTGTCTTAGATTTTTATCCGTCAATCCCATACGACGGAAAGTCTCATAATACAAGATATTGATGCTGCTGCCGCCGTCCATGAGCACTTTGGTAAACTTGTAGCCACCCACCTGTGGCGCTACCACCAAGGCCAAGTGGCCCAGATTATCAACCCGTAACGGGTGATCCTCCCTGCTCCACACAATAGGCTGCTCTGACCAGCGCAGGAATTGCGGTGTCGCCGGTTCAATCACGTGGACCGCCCGCTTTAAAACTTTTTGATCCCGTTTGCACAAACTTGTAGTGAACACATGATACTGCCCACTACTCAACTCCTTCGGATTACTCTGATAGCCGGATTGCTGCTGCTGCTGCTGACGCTGCTGATTGTTTTGGTTATTGTGATTACCTTGGCCCTGCTATTGGTTGTTTTGGTTACTGTAACCGCCTTGACCACGTTGTTGATTGCCTTGGTTATTATAACCGCCTTGACCATATAGGTTATTGCCTCGATTATTATAACCACTGTTGTTGCCACGGTATCCTGATCCAGAGCCGTTCCCCTGGTAACCCGGACCGTAAAACCCGGGGCCTGAACCGCCGCCTGGTGGCCCGTTGTTAGAGCTGAACCGGCTCATGGCTTCCACCATGGCCTTGCATTCTCCTATCGTGTGTTTAGCTGGACGTCCTCCTGATCCGTGTTTCGGGCAAGGCTCATTCAATTCTTGCTCCCAGGTAACAGGCCCTCTGCTGGTTTGTGGAAGTGGTTTACCCTTATTGCGCTGAAAGCCCCCTTGAACTTGGGTATTGGCCACGAAATCGGAGCCACCTTCCGCATTTCGCTTGCCTAAGAAGCTTGTACCGACCGGACTAGCCTGCGCCGGTTTACCCAATTTATTTGCCTTTCCAGATTTATCTCCATCCGCTTCAGGATACTTAGTGCTGTCGGAGTCCCCGTACTTTACTAGAGCACTCATGAGAGTTCCCATGTCATTACAATCCCGTTTGAGCCGTCCCAGTTTTAACTTCAGAGACTCAAACCGGCAATTGTTTTCCAGTGTTACGATCGCCGTACTGGGGCTGATACCATTCGAAGAGTGTAAGATTTCTGATACTCGTCGTACCCATGCCCCTATAGGCTCCTGCTCCCCCTGTATACATGCGGCTAAGTCCACCACTGACATTGGCTGCTTGCACGTGTCCTTGAAATTTTTGATAAATTGGCGGCGTAGCTCCCCCCATGATCCGATGGAATTAGGTGGCAAACCCTTTAGCCAGGTCCGAGCTGTTCCCTCAAGCATCATGGTAAAGTACTTCGCGCAAGCCGCTTCATCCACATCCAGCATCTCCATGGCCATCTCATAACTCTCAATCCAAGCCTCCGGAGCCAGATCGGCCGTGTAATTAGGCACCTTACGCGGACTCTTAAAATTCTTGGGCAGCTTCACGCTTCGTAAAGCAGGAATAAGACACTGTACCCCGGAGGAACTCGTCGTGACTCCTGTTTCTGCTGTGGTTGTGTGAACCGGCGTCATTTGGCGGACCTCCTCGCGGGCTATAGATCTAACCCGGTTCACCTCTTGGGCTGGTGCCTCTGCGCCCGCCGGATTATCTTGTCTGTGACGGTGCCGCCTCCGTTCACTACTGGACACCTCCGGTTCTTCCCAATGCCTAGTATAACTCCGGCTGTGGCGTGGTGTTGAATGAAGGCTCTCCCGGCTATAAGAATATGCTTGCTGTTGTGTTAATGTCGTGTTAAGTAGATCCTTAACCCTGCGTGTTTCCACTGCTACGGGGGATGTCCCCTCAATGGGTAAAGCGGCCAGGCGCGAAGCGGCAGCAACAATATTATCCAAAGGGTTTGAATAATGACCCGGAGGGGTAGGGACGTGAGGCGCAGACATAACCCGCCGATCTTGTCGTCCCTCACCGGGGCCGCCCTTCGGTTTGCCGCCGGATCATTGCTGGTCCCCGCTCCTGGTGTCCTGAAAAGATTCGTCGCCTCGTAAACCGGCGGTAGACGAGATTGGTACTTCCGACTCCTTACTCCCTGTGCAGAGGCCTGCTCCATCCTTAGCTGAAAAGCCTGATCATCCAACTCTGCTTGTCTCATTTCTATCATAGCCTTCTCCGCCTTTAGATTTTCTTTTGCTTGATCGATCCGGCCCTTCAGCTGAAGGAGCTCTGCATCGTGTTGCGCCTTGTCTGCTGGAGCCACCTCTGCCATGGCTTGGGTTGTGAACTCCTCGACTAAGGTGGATAGAGCGTCAGAGGGCGAGAGGGCCTGGCCGCTCCCCCCTACACCAGCTTCCGCTGTTATCGCCCCGTTCACCGTGGACGGTTGCGTAGGTTGTGAACCGGCCATAAAGACAGCCACCCGGTTTGGCGGATCAAAGGGGTCCGGAATACTGTCTCCATCGGACATACCCTCAGACCGACCGTCCCGCAACTGATACAAGGACTCAGTCTCTCCGGAGGAAGATTCGTCGTCGGAATAGATAACTGTCTCGCCACCGGACTCCGATCCGTCCTCGGCTTGAACTCTGTGAACTGCTCCAACGAAAACGCGCTTCATGGCAGGCTGAATCCGGGCCGATCTCGCATGCTGAGCTGGCTTGATGATGTTGGGGAAGACGTCCGGCTCAGGTCCCGGTTCACCAATCGTGCCGATGAAGATGTGGATGCCACCGAAGGGAACCCGGTACCCGTATTCGATTGAATCGGCCTCCGGTCCCCAGCCTGCGTCGTCGATGTAGATCCGGCCGCGACGACTCTTGGTCATCCGGCCGACCGCGTAACCCTTGAGCCCCTCAAAGCTGCCCTTCAAGAACTCGAAACCATCGTGCGGAGGCCCCACGGTGGGCGCCAATTGTCGTGGAATTAACACGGCAGATGTCCGGTTTAACGGACTTAGTGATGGAACCATCGCACGGGTTAGCTTGAAGGGGTTAAAAGCACACAAAGGACACAAAGGATTTATACTAGTTCGGCCCCTTCGATGAAGGTAAAAGCCTACGTCTAGTTTGGTTTGGTATTGCTTGGGCGTCGATGAACAGGGAGCGGATCACTTGCCTGTGTCTCGATGGGTTGTTTCTTGTCCTTGAACCGTCGCCGGGTCGTCCCTTTATATAGAGGCGACACCCAGTCCGGTTTACATAGTCCCGAGGCCGGCCCATACTTGTGTCCGCCTCGGTCTCTGCTCTTTCTTCCTTATCTCTCAAATTACATGACCAGGCGGTTTACAAACCGTAACTCTACACATGGGCCCTAAGCCTACATGGGCCGCAACCTCTACTGGATATTTACAACTATACAACTAAATTACCATAATTCGGTTTACAATAGCCGGTTTATACCTGCTAGTAATATCCCTGACAAGAACCAAATATCTTTCATAGATAACCTTGATCATAAACTCACAATTCATCGGATTTCGACAAACACACCGCAAAAAGAGATTACATCGAATAGATCTCCTCGAAGACCGAGGAGAACTTTGTATTGAGATCCAGAGAGAGAGAAGTAGCCATCTAGATACTAACTATGGACCCAAAGGTCTGTGGTAAACTACTCACAACTCATGGTGACGGCGATGATGATGATGATGAAGAAGAACTCCATGATGGATCCCCCTCCGGTGGAGCTCCAGAACAGGCTCGAATATGGGATCTCCACGGGAACAGAAGCTACGGCGGTGGAATTTGGGTTTTCTCCCTGTTCTTTTTCTGCAAAACCCTAAGACAGGCAAAAAATAGCAATCTGGACTGGGCCTTTGGGTTAGTAGGTTAGTCCCAAAAATGATATAAAAGTGAATGATAAAGCCCATTAAACATCCAAGACTTCATAAATAATAGCATGGAACAATAAAAAAATATAGATACGTTGGAGACGTATCAAGCATCCCCAAGCTTAATTCCTGCTCGTCCTCGAGTAGGTAAATGATAAAGAAAGAATTTTTGATGTGGAATGCTAACCAATATAGTTTTTCAATGTAACTCTCTTAATTGTGGCATGAATGTTTAGATCTGAAAGATTCAAGATAAAAGTCTATATTGACATAAGACATAAAATACTTCAAGCATACTAACAAAGCAATCATGTGTTCTCAAAATACTATGGCTAAAGAAAGTTATCCCAACAAAATCATATAGTGTTGGCTATGCTCCCTTGTTATCACACTAAATATTCATATCATGCACAACCCCGATTTCAGCCAAGCACTTGTTTTCATACTCTATCTTTTCAAACCTTTCAACTTTCACGCAATACATGAGCGTGAGCCATGGACATAGCACTATGGGTGGAATAGAGGTGGTTGTGGAGAAGACAAAAAGGAGGGAGATAGTCTCACATCAACTAGGCGTATCAACTAGATATCAATGTGAGTGAGTAGGGATTGCCATGCAACGGATGCACCAGAGCTAAATATGAATGAAAGCTCAACAAAAGAAACTAGTGGGTGTGCATCCAACTTGCTTTCTCACGAAGACCTAGGGCATTTGAGGAAGCCCATCGTTGGAATATACAAGCCAAGTTCTATAATGAAAATTCCCACTAGTAAATGAAAGTGACTAAACATGAGACTCTCTACAATGAAGAACATGGTGCTACTTTGAAGCACAACTGTGGAAAAAGATAGTAGCAATTGTCCCCTTTTTTTCTTTTTTTGGGCCTTTCTTTTTTTTGGCCTTTCTCTTTTTTTCTTTTTCTTTTTGCGGAGGGGCTTTATAGATTTAGTCTTTCCTCCCATGGGACAATGCTCTAATAATGATGATCATCACACTTTCATTACAACTCGATATTACAACTCGATACTACAACAAAAAAGTATGACTCTATATGAATGCCTCCAGCGGTGTACCGGTATGTGCAATGAAGCAAGAGTGACATGAATAAAAAATATGCATGGTGGCCTTGCCACAAATACGATGTCAACTACATGATCATGCAATGGCAACATGACAGTATGATGCGTGTCATATGAATGGAACAGCGGAAAGTTGCATGGCAATATATCTCGGAATGGCTATGGAAATGCCATGATAGGTAGGTATGGTGGCTGTTTTGAGGAATAATATGGTGGCTGTTTTGAGGAAGGATATATAGTGGGTTTATGGGACCGACGAAAGTTGCGCGGTACAAGAGAGGCTAGCAATGGTGGAAGGGTGAGAGTGCGTATAATCCATGGACTCAACATTAGTCATTAGAACTCATATACTTATTGCAAAAATCTACAAGTCATCAAAACAAAGCAATCAACGCATGCTCCTAGGGGGGAGGTTGGTAGGAGTTAACCATCGCGCACCCCCGACCTCCACACAAAGGTTGGCACTCTACAAATACCTCATGCTCTTACTTAGTCACATAGCGGTTCACCATACGTGCATGCTACGGGAATCACTAACCTTAACACAAGTATTTCTCAATTTCATAATAACTCCACTAGCATGATTCTAATATCACTATCCTCATATCTCAAAACAATTATCAAGCATCCAACATCTCATTCTATTCAATGCACTTGGTGTGAATTTTTTTACTACATTGACATTGGATGTCTATCATGTGAAGACTAGTTTCTTTAGCCTAAAAACATTACCATGATGTTTTAATAGACTCTCAAAAGGATATAAGTGAAGCATGAGAGTTCAACAATTTCTAGAAAATATTACCACCACTTTGTTCTAAAAGATATAAGTGAAGCACTAGAGCAAAAAGTATTCAACTCAAAAGATATAAGTGAAGCACATAGAGTGTTCTAACAATTTCTAGGCCATATTTAACTCTCTCCAATAGGTGTGTCCAGCAAGGATGATTGCGACAAACAAACAAGCAAAGACTCAAATTATACAAGACGCTCCAAGCAAAACACATATCATGTTGCAAATAAAAATATAGCTCCAAGTATAGTTACCGATGGATGAAGACGAAAGAGGGGATGCCTTCCCGGGGCATCCCCAAGCTTAGGCTTTTGATTATCTTGAATTTACTTGGGGTTCCATGGGCATCCGCAAGATTATGCCTTTGCTACTCTTTGTTCCATAGTCCATCAAAGCAATACTCAAAACTTGAAAACTTCACAACACAATACTTAGACAAAAATTCTCGTGAGCTCCGTTAGTATAAGAAAGCAAACCACTATTCAAAGGTGGAGCAATGAATTCATTATTTGTTTATATTGGTGTTAAACCTACTATATTACAACTTCTCTATGGTTCATATTGTGACACCCCGAGACCGGTGCGCCAGGTGTCAGCCAGTTATACGTCGTCGTTGCCATGTCATCTGCTTGCGTGTTGCATCTTGCCTTGTCATCATGTGCTTGCATCAGCATGTTTTCAAAACTTGCATCCGCCCGAGTCCCCTCGTCCTTTCTGTTGTCCGAATTTGAGCCCAGACACACTTGCACGTGCCCGCGGCACCTCCGAATATTTATTTTATAAGTGGCCGAAAAATGTTCTCGGAATGGGATGAAACTTGGCGTGTGGTCTTATTGTAGTGTAGACAGGCCGCCTGCCAAATTTCATCGCATTCAGAGCTCGTTTGATAGCCCAACAGATATATATAGCGGCACTAGTCGCCGGTTAAAACGTCGGACGTTTTCGGTCTCCGAAAACCCCCGCGGGCCTCTCTCCCTCTCCTCTCATCTCAGCCCAACTAATCTACACAGCCCCCTAGGCCCATCCTACTCCCCTTCCGCTCCGGTGCCGTTGGATCGTGATCCGATGGCTCCAAAACGGCCTAAAAACAACCCCTAACCCTAATCCTAGACCCCCCTGCCTATTTAAGCACCTCCCCCATGCCATTTTTGGCCTTTTTCCTCCTCCTCCTCAAATTCCGTGCGCAGCCAACCCCTCCACCTCCAATTTCGGCGCTGGCCACCTCCCCAACGCCACTTGGCGCGCCCCCATTGGGCCACGTCGGCCGCAGCGAGCCTCTCCTCCAATGGGCGGCCGCCACCTGGCCACTCCACGTCCCCCGCCGCCCAGGCCCGGGCCAGGCCCGCCCCCGCGCCCGACCGGGGCGCGCCGGGCCCGAGCCACCCCGCGTGCGCCACGCGCTCCAGGCGCTCGCCCGAGCCCCCGCTCCGGAGGCCCGCGCCTCGCCTCCCGCCAGAATCCCGCCGCCGGCCGGGATCGCCGGCGCTCGCCGCCCTCCAGCTCCGCCCGAGCTCTGCCGCTCGCCGCCCTCCAGCTCCGCCGCTCGCCGCCCAGCCTCCTCTCGCCGGATCCGGTCGGGGACCACCGGATCCACGCCGCCGCGGCCCATTCCCGGCTTCCTCCGCCGCCCTCAGCTCGCCGGCGAGGAGCCGCCGCCGCTCTCCAGTTCGATCGGGAGGAGCCTGATCCGTTCTCCTCAGCTTCGCCGGCTCAGAGCCGCTGTCTGGTGGGTCCGCCACGCCTGCCGGGCCGGACAAGTCCACCGGACCGCCGGACACGTCCGATTCCCCTGGGCCCGCTTGTCAGCCTCACCGCCCGGACATGTCGGACCTGACACCGGACATGTCCGCCCCTCCGAGGTCCATTTTTGTCTAAGTCGCTAAGTTTTGTAATCTTCTGATGCATATTTTGTGAGGCTGTAACTTTTTGTGTGTATGTCCAAATTGAGTGTATGATATGTCAAAATGATCGTGGTGATATGCTCTACACTTTGTTCCATTGTGCCATGCTCATTTGAGTTCATCTAGATGCTCTAATCTCTGTTGCAAGAGTGCTACTAGTTATAAACTGCTGCTACTTGTTATTTTGTTGCCATGTTTGAGATATGATCACTTGGTGCATGTTTATCCAAATGATGCATATGATATGTCAAAATGTTCATTATGAAGTGTACTACATGATTGTTGCTGTAGCATGCTTGTTTGAGTTCATATTGCCATGTTAATCTCTGTTGCAAAAGTGCATTTGGCTGTTATGTGCTGAAACTTGTTATGAGATGCTGATTTCTATTGCTCTTTGCTATTGATGTGTTTGTCCTCATGGCACATGTTTAGATGTTTTAGGAGCACAATAATATGGTCTTTGCTGTGGTGCATTTAACTTTCCATGATATGCTTTGAGGTGACTTAAACATGCTTGTAAACATGCCATGTTGTTGTTACTGTTTTATACTTAGTGAAATTTCTACTAAGTCTGGAATCTGTTATAACCTGATGCTATGTTTGCTCGATGCCCTAGTCAAATCCATGCTTGTTTTGGAGTGGCCAATGATCATGTCTTGTTGTCCGTGTTATTGTCTTTCCATTCATGCCCTTACTTTCTCATATGACCTGCTATAGCTTATTTATTTCTTGCTCTCAAGTTGCTATAAATTATTACTGTCAGGTTTTTAACGGCATGATCAAAATGTTGTAGCTTGGTGCTATTGATCCATGCCTCCTATGGAGTTGCTCCAATGGAGTTGTTTGCTGTAGGATATGTCTACTACATGTCCATGCTCTTTATGTTCTTATTAGAGTTGATATGCTTGTTGTTTTGTGCCTCTGAAGGCAGCATCGTGATGATGTTTTTGCCTTCCCAGATTTTGGCCATGCTTGGTTAACTATGTTCCAGCAAGCTTTTGGGTGTGTTCTAAGTTCCTACTTGTTAAGTATCATATCTACTTCACATCCATGCTTCTTTTTATCATGTTTGGGTGCTGTAGCTTATATCTATCATGCTCCAAAGTTGCTATGTCGCTGTTAACTTCAGCTTGTTGTTATATCATGTTTCATGTGTATCTTTTAGCCCGTTGCTCCATGTTGGGTGTGCCTTATATGAAACTTGTGTGATTTTGCATGTAGAATCATAAGATCATATTGTTTTCATGTTTGGAGTGAGTTTGCTTGATGTTTGGGTGCATCTTGCATCGTTGACTTGTTTGTCTTGTTTTGCTCATATATTCTAGGCCGTAGCTCCGAATTAAACAAACTTTATATGAAACTTGACTAGAATTTCGTGTAGATCATCTTGGTGCATGTTAAATTGCTGTTTAACAATTTTAACTTAAGTTTGTTCAGATCTGGACTAATTTCAAACTATGCATATGAGGACTTACTGGATTTGTTATATGTAGTTTCCGGCCTCATTTAAACTTGTTCTTGTGTTGTTTTTCTATTCTTCCTACCTTGCCATGTATTGCATCATATATAGACTTGTCTTGCATCATACTTGCTTGAGCATATTGTCATGTTCTTGTGTTGTTTTTCTGTGCTTCCTACCTTGCCTTGTAGTGCATCATATATAGACTTGTCTTGCATCATACTTGGTTGAGCATATTGTCATGTTCTTCTGTTGTGTGTTTACCGTATTGCCTGCTTCTCCTGGTTAGTGCTTGTTCCGTTGCGATTGTGAGGATTCGTTCGTCTACGCGTGGTTTTTCTTCAAGGCTTCTTCTTCGTCTTCTTCATGGATCCGTTCTTCTTCCTTGCGGGATCTCAGGCAAGATGATCATACCCTTGGATACCTTTACTATCATTGCCACGCTTAGTTGTCTCGATGCTATCGTTATATGTCGCGCTACCCATCATTATTGTCAGCCCCTCTCCTTGTTGCCATGAAACCTCTAACCTTTTGACACCTTCCTAGCAAAACCATTGTTTGGCTATGTTACCCGCTTGCTCAGCCCCTCTTATAGCATTGTTAGTTGCAGGTGAAGATGAAGACTGATCCATGTCGGATCTTGATGCTTTCGGAATATCACAATATGTCTTATATATATTACCACACATATATACTGGGCATGGGTGGAAGACTTGGCCTTTTGCTCGGTGTTTTGTTCCACTCATGCCACCTTAGGCGCCAATAAACCGGCATTATGTTCCTTGATTTTGCGTTCCTTGCACGGTTGGGTATATGGGGACCCCTTGACACTTCGTCTTTGAATAAAACTCCTCCAGCAAGGCCCAACATTGGTTTTAATTTGCCTCATGATAACAACTTAATTAATTAATTAAAATTGCATAGGGGGACGCTCCCTCGAGATTCTTTTCTACATAGTAGGGGGGCCAGTGCTGATGGTGTTGGTCCCAAACTAGAGCCACTTGCGGTGCCACCCAGTTATCTGGGGTCTTCGGTTGCTGTACGTAGTGCTCATCCGGGCGTGGCCTGAGACGAGATGCGCGCGGCTAACATCAGGGTGTCGGCACGCCGGGAGGTCTTGCTGGAATTGTTTTACCATTGTCGAAATGTCTTGTGCACCGGGATGCCGAGCCTGATCGGATTTCCCTAAGATAAGGGGTAATAATTATTATTACTTCAGCTGATCGTGAGAGCTTGTGATGGGCTAAGTTGGGACACCCCTGCAGGGTTATGATCTTTCGAAAGCCGTGCCCGCGGTTATGTGGCAGATTGGAATTTGTTAATGTCCGGTTGTAGAAAACTTGACAGATGATCCGAAGTAAAACACACAACTGTGTGAGTAACCGTGACTGTCTCTTTTCACTTTGAGAAGAGAATACCGTGGGGTTATGTTTGACTCGTAGGTAGTTCAGGATCTTTAGCGATCACTACTAGTTGCGACCGTTTGCGTAGATGTTCATCTTATTCTTGTACTCGTAAGTTAGCCACCATACATATTGCTTAGCCGCTGCTGCAACCTCCCAACTTTACCTCTTCCTACCCATTAAGCTTTGATAGTCTTGTTACCCATGGTTAGGGGATTGCTGAGTCCTCATGGCTCACAGATACTACAACAACAGTTGCAGGTACAGGTTTCCGATGTCTTGACGTGAGAGCGATGATCGTTGTTTGGAGTTCTTTCTTCTTCTTCTTCTTCATTCTTGGATTAGGTTTCGGGTCAGCAGCCTGGGATAGTAGATGGATGTCGTTGTTCTTTTCATGTTTGCATCCGTAGTCGGATGTCTTGTATTAATGATGTTGTATTCATGTGACTTGTATGTATTGTTGTATCCCCCATGTATGTATGTAAATGTACGATGTAATGATATCCATCTTGCTAAGCGCCCGAAATGCGGTTGTGCCCCAATCACGTTAGCGTCACATGATCAGGATAGAATCGCATCTTGGGCCTGACAAGTTGGTATCAGAGCCTCGACCGACCATAGGAGCCCCCTTGATTGATCGTAGCTTGGCCGTGTTGAGTCTAGCAGAAAACTTTTTCGGAGTCTAGTTATATCAAAGAGTAGGAATTCTTTTTACTCCTCAGTCCCTTCGTCGCTCTGGTGAGGAATCTTGACGTAGGTGTTTTGAATTACTCCTCTTCCCCTTCAATTTTTTTAGGATCTCGCGGTTAGTTTTCGTTCGTGGCGTTGTCAGTTCTTTCATCTGGTGCATCTCTCGTCAAGTGTTTTGAGCCTCTTCTTCTTGCAAGTTCAATCCTCAGTTCTTTCAACCGATGTTGTTTCCCCTTCCGAAGTTGTCTTTGTTTTTCCCACCCACCCACCCTTTTGCTTCTCGGAGCCGGAGTCCGTAGTCGAGTATCCATCCTACTCGTGTGAATCCTTTGCATTCTTTCCTCAATTATTTCAACCGGTGAATTCTCGTCTCGTCGTCATTATTCAAATCTTTTCTTTCCGGTGGTTCCAATACTATTAGTATCCGGTGTTCTTCATATTCTTTTTCCTCTGCTCAACTGTTTTTCCCCTTGCTCGTTTACCTCTCGCCATTTAATCATCCCGGAGTTCCGAAGACATCTCAGGATATTCGTCTGTCTTCCGATTAATTCGAGGTTGTCACCTCATTTGAGTCTTTTAATCGTTCCGGTGCATCATCTTCTTTCGATTCCTTCCAACGGTGTTTTCTCTTCGGTGGGCTCATAACCCACAGGTTTATTCCTAGGATCTCACCTGACTCTTCTAATTTCCCGGAGTGTTCTCAAAATTTTTCAAGTATGATGTAAGTATGGATTCCATCAGTCATATGCCTTCTCCAAGACCGCTTTCAAATTCTTTTCACCATTGGTTCAACCTTTCTTATTTTCATTATTCCGGAGTATTTCACGAATTCTTTCTTTCTGTTCCTCCGAAGGCCATCATTTCAGAAGATTTCTTCGTTCGCAGTTTTCAACTTCGTCCTCCAAATATTCTTCGTTGATGCCTCTTCGCTCGTCTCACATTCGTCCGGTGCTTCGTTCAAGTATTCTTTAATCAGTTCACAATCTCTTCGTTCTCGTCATTCAAATTGTCCTCAAGTGCTTTATTCTTCCCGGAGATTCATTCTCTTGTGTTCACTCAATCTCAATTCTTCACGGTGACTTGTCCTCTTGCATCGTTCAATTTCATTCCTTATGGTGGTCATTCTCGTTCTTCACTCGTTTTAAATTCTTCACGGTGGTTCGTTCATTTTCTTCACTTGGCTTCAATTCTTATGGCGATTCGTTCAACAATTCTTTTCCGGTGCTATCATATCAATTCATTCATTTTTATTCCAATCCTACCGGTGTTTCATGAAGACTTTCTCAAGTTTTGTGCTATATCCCTCCTTTATCAATTTCATCGAGAATAAGTGATATGCAAATCCATTGTTTCTCCTCAATTTAATTGGTGGAGGATAAGCATATCATAATTCTTATTCTTTTCATCAAGTTACTTGTTCCTTTCCTTCGGAGTTTATTCTTGATGAATAAATTCTAGTCCCAAGTGCTTTGATCTTTTCTTTCCCGGAGTTCTTAGTTTATAGGCTATCTCGTCGGAACATCGACTAATCATCTCAAGGCCTTAATCTTATTCTTGTGGTCATTCAACTTTATCTCATCATCCTTTTGTGACCGGAGTTCTATGTTGGTTCTTCATCATTAAATTCATCTGATTCTTTTGGAGCAGCTCAGTCAGTATTCTTTTGCCTCCCGAGTGAAATTAATTCTCCGTATTCTTTTGAAGTGGAGTTTTGCATTTATTCATTCTCAGCTAATCCATCTTTTCGTTGCGGCGGTAATTCACCTCAAGTTTTGAGATGTTTTCATAAGTGCACAACAAGCTCATTCTTTTGTTGTTGATTTTCTCAACAACTCCGTTCAAGCTTTTCTTTTCAAGATGCTCTTTCTATTCATTCGTGATGGAAGTTGTCATTTTCTATACCGTTTGTTTCATCCAACTCTTTCAATTCTTTCGGAGGCATTGTGTTGTTGCTCTCGTCGAGTGTCGTTTCATCTTTTCAAGTTCTCATTCTATTCCTTTCATATTTAGCCGAAGTGTTGCGCAAATTCCTTCGTTTGAATTCCTTTTACATCTCTTTTAACCGGAGTGGTTTCAAATTCATTCTTATTCCTTCAGCTCTTGTTTCGTGCCTTTCAACCCCCTTGGTTCCGTGTGTTCCTTGTTCCTTTTTGTAACAGAGCTTCCGAATCTCGTTCTTCTCGATGTATTCCTTGCTCATCTTGTTTAACGAAGTCCTTGCAACTTCGTTCTTCTCCATTGCATTCTTATTTTCGAGTGGCTCAACCTCTCGATATTCTTTGGTTTCACTCTTTTGTCCTCGAAGAACTTTGTTCTTCCTTTTTCCCTTCCGTCTCGTTCCTAAGATCTCGGGATGAGATCTCTTGCTAGTAGGGGAGTGTTGTGACACCCCGAGACCGGTGCGCCAGGTGCCAGCCAGTTATTCGCCGTCGTTGCCATGTCATCTGCTTGCGTGTTGCATCTTGCCTTGTCATCATGTGCTTGCATCAGCATGTTTTCAAAACTTGCATCCGCCCGAGTCCCCCCGTCCTTTCTGTTGTCCGTTTTGAGCCCAGACACACTTGCACGTGCCCGCGGCACCTCCGAATATTTATTTTATAAGTGGCCGAAAAATGTTCTCAGAATGAGATGAAACTTGGCGTGTGGTCTTATTGTACTGTAGATAGGCTGCCTGCCAAATTTCATTGCATTCGGAGCTCGTTTGATAGCCCAACGGATATATATAGCGGCACTAGTCGCTGGTTAAAACGTCAGACGTTTTCGGGCTCCGAAAACCCCCGCGGGCCTCTCTCCCTCTCCTCTCATCTCAGCCCAACTAATCTACACAGCCCACTAGGCCCATCCTACTCCCCCCTCCGCTCCGGTGCCGTTGGATCGTGATCCGATGGCTCCGAAACGGCCTAAAAACAACCCCTAACCCTAATCCTAGACCCCCTGCCTATTTAAGCACCTCCCCCATGCCATTTTTGGCCTTCTTCCTCCTCCTCCTCAAATTCTGTGCGCAGCCAACCCCTCCTCCTCCAATTTCGGCGCTGGCCACCTCCCCAACGCCACTTGGCGCACCTCCATTGGGCCACGTCAGCCGCAGCACGCCTCTCCTCCAATGCGCGGCCGCCACCTGGCCACTCCACGTTCCCCGCCGCCCAGGCCCGGGCCAGGCCCGCCCCCACGCCCGACCGGGCCGCGCCGGGCCCGAGCCACCCCGCGTGCGCCGCTCGCTCCAGGCGCTCGCCCGGGCCCCCGTTCCGGATGTAACACCCCAAATTTTTTTGGGTTTGGTTTTTCTTCCAAAACTTTTGGTCTTTTGGAAGGGGTTGTTTGATCTTCTCTTGAAACCCCTTTTAAAATCTCTTCTGGCCAAAGTTTGTGTGTTTCTCTCAAGCTTGGTTTTTGGTCTTGAAAGATTCTTCGTGTGTTAGCTCAACACAAGTTGTCTTCTTAAGGATTTGCTTAATTCTTTTCCTTCTTGATTTAGACTTCTTAGGTTTAACCATGGGCTTATCTTCCTCTCCAACCTTCATCTTGCCATGACCCCAACATTAATATTTCTCCCCAGGACCCCCTCCACACCTTAAGACAAGTCTCTCACCAATTCCAGTAAGTTTTGACCTTATTGGAATTTTCCTCTATTTATTTTACTCCAAAAACTATTTCTATCTTTTATAGTGGACCTTGGTGATCTACAAAGGAACCACCATATACATCTTGTTGTTTGTTTCCAAACTAACTTCCCTAGTTAGTCCTTAGTACCCACAACCTAGATCCATCTTGTTTCACTGGTCCACAGTTCAAAATTTTCAAATTTCACTTGCTGCAAGTTTGGACCAGATTTGCAAAATTTTGTGAAATTCATATTTATCTGCTTCCAAAAATTCTGTGAAAATTCAGGCAGCCTCTAGATGCATCAAGAGGCCACTCCACCAAATATCAACCCCAAAAACATTTCCCACATGCCAGAATCATTTCATCGAACACCTGGCATGCCCTGTGCTATCAGGTTCAGAAACTGCTAACTGAAGATTCACTGTCGACGGTGCAGTTCGTCAATTCGTCAGAGCCGCAGCGACAATCTCGCCAGTGCCTGCCTTGGATCGACACACACTCCACGTCCTACTTATCCAACGCGCCGCACGCTTGCTTGGCCGCTTCTGGGCGTCGGTGGCGCCCTGGCCCGACCACGCCGGCGACTTCCACGGCAACTGAACCGCCCGTGGCGGCTGGCAGAGAGCATCCTGCAGCTCGACGCCGTTTGGCGCCGCCCAAGTCACCCCAGCGCTCCGCGTGGCCTTCTCCACTGCTAGTGCACGCCTGCAGCACCGTCGCCGTGGCCGGGCGCGCGCAGAGCGTGTTCTCTGCCGCCGACGTGCCGCACGGCCGTTCCGTCGAGAGCAGCATGTAATCATCCCTCCCCTGCTGAGTTAGGCACGGGAATGGAACCAATACACCTCCTAGTCGATGCTCAAGCCCCTAAACCCGTCGTCCAGCCACTGCATCACCGTAATCGCTCGCCAGACTTATCCCGTTCACGGCAACCGCCTCGGGCCGGCTATATAAAGCACCCCCGAGCTCGTTCTCGAGCCCGCACACCTCCACCATCTCCCTAGACCGCGCCCAGCCTCTGGAAGAGCCTCGAGGGGCCCTTCTTCTCCAACTCCGGCCAACTCCTTCCGCTTCGGGCTCCAGCAGTGTTCTCTCCGGTGAGGACTCCTCCGCCGCCCTGGACTCGAGCATAGCACCCTGGCACCTACCTAAACCTAACCCCACTCCAATTTGACCCCAGAGATCCTCTCTGACGAGGCCCACGACCACCCGAGCCGCCATCCGCCGGAGACAGGGTCGCCGTCGACGTGGGGCTCGCCGACGCTCAACTCCACCACCAATCGTCGCGGAAGATCTGCAAGAAGCTGTACGTACCACTCCCCTCCCCTAACTCGCCGTGGATCGGCGCCGGCGACCACCGCAGCATCTGGCGCCGGCGCGACTCTGTCCCAGAGTTCAAACCCGACAAGTGGGACCCCCCGTCGGCCTCTCATCTCTCTCCGAACCGTTTTTCTGGAAAGCGCCTTTGGGCGAAGTACGTTTCCTTCTTTGGTTGGCGTACTACGTACCGGTTCGCTTTTTTGTTTTCTATTCTAGCCCCTGGAATTTTTCTGTTTCATTACAGATGAGTCCCTGGACAGAAACTATAATATCTTTTTAACTAAAGATGATTTTGAGTTGATTCTTTTTCTGTCCTCTTTAGTTTTCTGTCTAGATTTTTTTCATATTTATGTGAATTTTTTTGGAGCAACTTTATTTGCACACGCGGTATTTATTTTAGTATCCATTTGTTTGAATACGTAGATACCGAAGGACGTGACGGAGCCGCGAACCTCACCGAGTTAGACTAAGACTACTCCGAACCAGGCAAACTTGTTTGAACCTTTTATATGATGGATGTGTTGCATGTTTGCTCGAGTAGTTCTTCTCATAATCATGGTCATATAAGCATTTGTGTATGGTTATACTGCATGCAAGCAAGCTTCGGTGAGCCCCGAATGATAGTGTTTGAACCACCTCGATCATGTGGTGACATGATGGGTGGTATGCTGGTATTGTTGGAGCATGCTAGCAGTTGGTTAACTTAGTATCAACGGGGATCAGGTCGTGAAACCGTTCGTCTCCTTTTGGTACTATCATAGGCCGTCTGTTAAGATTACGATCTAGTCAATTGCAAACCACTGTCGGAGTACACACCATGTAGAGGGGCCGGGATGAGGGTTCCATGGCCCTTGATTAAAGCCCGTCATCCGGTCAGGGGGCATGGGTGTTTCTGGTTGGGACCGAGAGGGGGGCACCCCTTAGAGCGCGCATATATAAATTTGATCCCATGCTATTCGAGGTTGTAGCCTCCCCGTCTTAAACTTTTTCGTGAACGTTGTCACGGGTGATTCCGGACAGCAGGATGTGAAATGGGTGTGTACTGGTCAGTTGGGTTTCTACTAAAACAATGTAGATAGAACTAGTCCCTGTGGCTAGTAGAATCCGTTGGCTATGAATTAATAGTACAAGCTCTGCAGAGTTAAATCCTTCAAGTAGCTATGTTTAGGGCCTAGGGTCAATCTTTGTGTCCACCCGGTGACCGTCCCTGGTAAATTCTTGATAGTAACAAGAGTAGTGATTTATGTCAAGTTCATTTGGTAGATGAACTCACCCATTACCTCTGTACTGATTTATTTCCTGAAGTATTTCACCATTCAATTATTGTTATTTATAAGCCCTTTATGTGATGTCGCTCAGACGTCCGAATGTGGCCTTATTATTATTTATAAGCCCTTTATGTGATGTCGCTTAGACGTCCGACTGTGGCATTATTTATAAGCCCTTTATGTGATGTCGCTCAGACGTCCGACTGTGGCATTCTTGTTATTTTATTTCCATTATAAGCCCTTTATGTGATGTCGCTCAGACGTCCGACTGTGGCATTCTTGTCATTTAATTCCGTTATAAGCCCTTTATGTGATATCACTCAGACGTCCGACTGTGGCATTCTTGTTATTTATTTCCGTTATAAGCCCTTTATGTGATGTCGCTCAGACGTCCGACTCTGGCATTCTTGTCATTTAATTCCGTTATAAGCCCTTTATGTGGTGTCCTTCAGACGCCCGACTGTGGCATGTTTTCATTTTATTTATTACTCACGAGGCTTCACTCACACACTCGTTTGGGTCCTTCAATTTATTTACTTACAGCACAGGAATATATTTATCCGGTTGCATTTTGCTAGAATACTCGCATGCATCACGTTGGCATTTATTATATCTTAAGTCCGAACTGTCTTGCGAGTACATTCAAAGTACTCACCTGGCTTGTTGATTTGGCCAGATGTGGACGAAGGCGATCTCATGGATGAAGAATTCGATAGCGAGTCCGACGTATAGTGGAGTCCCAGTCAGTCTCTTGCGATCCTGGAGTTGATCACTGTTATATAACCGCTTCCGCCTACCACCAAATAAATTCATCGGGTCACACTCCGACCCTCGATGAACTGTATTATATGGGAGTCACGTCACCCACTTCGCTGTGATATACCCACCCCCTTTTTATTACGAGTTAGTACTATGCCACCCTGCAATCGTGTCATATCCGCCGTTATGTACTATATTGGCATACTTGTAATAAATTGTTGAGCCACCTCAGCTCAACCTTGTATAATTATTTAGTATCCTGGAATTTTGTATCAAGGAATTGTCCATCAGCAAGAAGTATTCTTCCTTGCTGATTTAAATAAAAGGTCGGTCTTTCGGTAATTATTTTACTGAAAGGTCGGTCCTGACAACCTTGGTATCAAAGCCAGGCTGACTGTAGGAAGCCACTAGGTGCGCTCGCTAATCGGTTATTAGCGAATAATTGCTATTCAACATTTTTACATCTGTAGCAATTTTCTGTTGGTCATCATAAATTTATGACTTGACTATTCGGAATTTTTGTCTACTTTTGTAGATGGCCAGCAACGACTGTGATGCACATGTGTTCGCCAACATTCCTGAGGGGTTTGTCAAGCTCCTCTTCGCCATCACCAAAGTCGCAATTGGGCCATCAACCCATCCAGAGTTTACACTCTACCGTCACAAGCTTAATGACAGCGTGTCAATGCACCAGGCCGTGGTGCACTTCAAGGGAGGGCGTTCTGAAGCGCGCCGCCTCCGATTTGTGGGCAGAGCCATGCCTACGGAGAGGCATGCCATGCAAATGGCTGCCCATGAGGCGATAGCTAGTCTCCGTGACATCCTTCCTTCAATGAAGACTCGTCGCTACGATTACCTCCCATGCCACGTGCCCTACACTTGCCACTATGCATTTTCTTGCGCAAATGGGGAGCGTGATGAAGCCATTGAATCAATGGTTGAATACCTCAAGGCACTTGAGGCAGCCTTTGATAATCTTGTGGACGACTTGGTGGCTACTCGTATGGAATTGGTCCAGAGTGGCTCCGCCAACAGGAGGGAGCTACTCCATACTGCGCCACCAATGACATTTGTCTCGTCCGTCGCATCCTATGCACCTTCCATCTTAGCCACCACTCACCGTCTGCCTACCACTGAGGAGTTTGACCAGGTCATTGCTCCTACCCCAGTCAGAGGTGCACCGCCTGCCGCACCTGCAATAACACCTCGTACCCATACTCCGCGTCTGGAGCCTATTAGTGAGGAGGAAGTTGACTCTCCAACACCACTGGGCCTTACCCTCGGCAGGCCGAGGGAAATCTTCAACATATCCGACTAGTGCGCTATTCCGCGACGCACTGTGCTCACTTGTATTATGTGTGTGTTATGTAAAATAGGTTGATGGGAGTAGTCTGTTTGCGCATCATGTAGGATCTTGGAGAAGTGCACTAGCTTGAATAACATGTCAGGAATGTGTACGCACACCCTGAGTGACGTATGTATAATTAGAACCCGCGTGTAAGATATGTACTAGCGGTCCTTCTCCGTGTGCAATCCATCAGTTTATTTCTAAAAATCTCTTTGGAGCTCGTGTTTTGTTGCTTTTGCAAATCTTAGTTGTTTTTTTGCTGCTCGGTTCTTCTCATAATTTCTGCAATAATACCCCAGAGTAAGAAATGACTCGTCCCTGGACGCGTTCCATGCCAAGTCCGCCAGAGAAAAATTATGGCACGCAGACAGACAATAATTTCACACAGGGGCAGTCAAGTCAGCAGGGCAGCGAAACAACATTTTCTCAAGTGTGCCGTCTTTACGAGCAAAGTCAGCAACGGCACCAAGAAATGATGAACCATGTCATTAACATGGGAAATCACCATGAGCCATACCAGCAGCACTCAAAATTATCTGAATTCCAGAAGACACGTCCAACAATGTTTTCGCACACAGACAAACCTCTTGAGGCCGATGATTGGCTTCGAGATATTGGAAGGAAATTAATTGTGTCATAATGCTCAGATCGTGAAAAGGTACTTTACGCACCACATTATCTTGCTGGAGCAGCCGCGTCGTCGTGGGAAAATTTTCTGCTTATGCACCCCAACATAAATGATATCACCTGGGAAGATTTCAAGGAAGGCTTTCGTGGGGCACACATCCCTAAGAGCATTATGAAGATCAAGAAAAGAGAATTTGATGACCTCAAACAAAGGGGCATGACAGTACCTGAGTACAACAGTCAGTTTACGCAATTATCCTGTTATGCCAACGAAGAGCGTATGACCAAAAATAAGAAGATGGAAAAATTCCTAGACGGACTGGCACCAGCACTAAAATGCCAGTTAGTCGTACACACTTTTACAGATTTCAAGACACTGGTGGACAAAGCTATTACGTTGGAGAATGAAAGTCGCAGTCTGGAAGACATTCGCAAGAGAAAAAGGGATCAGACCAACCACCCTCGCAACAACAGGAATAAGGTAAACTTCCAGAAAAATGGGGCGAACAAACCCATGACAAATGACACACGCCCAAGCAAGAATTTTCATGCAAGGGACACGGATTTCACCTATCGCCCAGGTGTTACCTGCTATGCATGTGGAGAAGAGGGACACTATGCTAAACAGTGCCCAAAGCCAAGAAACTCAGCACCGAAGCCTAACAGCAATGGAAACAATTCCGCGCCCAAGCGTAACAACTTCAACCCCAATAACAACCACAAGAAAGGCCACCTGAACCATGTGACCAAGGAGCAAGCACAGGATGCCCCAAATATCGTACTCGGTACGTTCCCTGTCAACACAATACCTGCCACGGTTTTGTTTGATTCTGGAGCTTCTCATTCGTTCATTTCGAAGAGTTTTGCTTTGCAACCGGGTTTTCCAATATTTCCCTTGGGAAAGTCAATGACCATCAAGTCCCCCGAAAGTAAGTAGATCACTCAGAATTACTGCCAAGATTTGACAATTGAAATTGAAGGGTTACAGTTTCACGCAAACCTCATCGTGTTGGAAAACAAGGGACTGGATGTTATCCTGGGTATGGACTGGCTAACAACCAATAAAGGATTTATCGACTGCTTCAACCGGACTGTGATTCTTACTCATCATCACGGAAAGACAATAAGAGTCGCAGCTCAAGAAAGACCAGTATCGCGGCAACCAAAATTAAACAAGGTAGACACTTCTGAGTTAAGCAAAGTTCCAGTTGTATGTGAATTTCTGGACGTTTTTCCCGAAGAACTACCGGGCATGCCACCAGACAGAGAGATAGAATTCATCATTGAGCTAGCGCCGGGAACCACCCCCATATACAAAAAACCATACAGAATGGCACCATCCGAGTTGGTTGAACTAAAGAAACAAATCAAGGAATTGCTGGACAAAGGATTTATACGGGCCAGCTCCTCACCTTGGGGATCACTGGTATTATTTGCCAAAAAGAAGGATGGGACTATGAGGTTGTGTATAGACTACCGAGCGCTCAACATGGTCACAATCAAGAACAAATATCCGATGCCACGGATAAATGATTTATTTGACCAGCTCGCGCAAGCCAAGGTTTTCTCAAAAGTTGACTTAAGGTCAGGTTATCATCAATTGAAAGTACGAACAGAAGATATCCCGAAAACAGCATTCACCTCCAGATACGGACTTTATAAATTTACATTAATGCCGTTTGGACTGACCAACGCCCCCGCATATTTCGTCCACCTCATGAACAAAGTATTTATGAAATTCATGGACAAATTTGTGGTGGTATTTATTCATGATATCTCTGTATATTCAAAGACACTAGAAGAACATGCTGAACACGTCTGCATTGTACTGGGAGAATTAAGGAAACACCAACTCTACGCCAAATTCAGCAAATGTGAATTTTGGTTGAGGCAAGTGGGTTTCCTAGGACACGTATTGACGCAAGAGGGAGTTGCTGTGGACCCAGATAAAGTCAAGGCTGTACTTGGTTGGAAGTCACCAGCCAGTGTAACGGATATACGAAGTTTCCTCGGTATGGCTGGCTATTACAGAAGGTTTATTGAAGAATTTTCTACCATAGCCAAACCAATGACACAATTACTCAAGAAGGATAAGACATTCGTATGGACCGAAGCATGTGAGAAAAGCTTCCAAGAACTCAAAAAGAAGTTAACAACAGCCCCAATATTGATTGTACCAGACATACACAAGAGTTTTGAAGTATATTGCGGCGCATGCCGTAAAGGCCTCGGATGCGTACTAATGCAAGAAGGCAAAGTAGTCGCCTACGCTACCCGGCAACTACGAAAACATGAAGAAAATTATCCTACTCCCGATTTGGAGTTGGCAGCAGTCATTCATGCACTCAAGGAGTGGAGGCACTTTTTGCTTGGGAATCACTGTGAAATATATACGGACCATAAGAGCCTCAGATATATTTTCACGCTGCCAGAACTCAATTTCCGACAATGACGCTGGCTGGAACTGGTAAAAGATTATGACGTTGGTATCCACTATCACCCAAGAAAAGCAAACGTGGTAGCAGATTCTCTCAGCCGTAACCCCAGCCCGAACAGCGGCAGCTTACAGAACGTGAGATCCGAATTTCAGCGAGAATTCGCCAAACTCAACCTAATGATGGTCACTGAAGGCGAAGTGTCAAATCTGGAAATACAGCCTACGCTAATAGAACAAATAAAGAAGGCTCAGCATGGACACCCCAACATCAAAGGGATAAAAAGAAAAGTAAGTCAGGGCAAGGCCTCAGAATTCACCATAGACAGTGAAGGAATATTATGGTTCGGAAACAGACTTTGCGTACCAAATAGCAATGACCTTAAACAACAAATTCTAGCAGAAAGCCACACTGCTCCATACTCAATCCACCCTGGAGGTACAAAAATGTACAAGGACATTCAGGAGAGATTTTGGTGGCACGGCATGAAAAGGGATATAGCCACATTTATTGCCTGCTGCGATTCATGTCAACGCATTAAAGCCGAGCACCAAAAACCCGCAGGACTCCTACAATCAAACAAGATACCAGAATGGAAATGGGATGATATTGGAATGGATTTTATTGTTGGACTTCCACGGTCACAACACGGTAATGATGCCATATGGGTCATCACAGATAGACTGACCAAGGTAGCACACTTCATACCAGTCAAGACAACCCACACCACCCAAAAGCTTGCCAAGCTTTACCTCGCCCGTATAGTATGCCTACATGGGGTTCCAAAGACTATAATATCCGACAGAGGCACTCAGTTCGTCTCGAAACTTTGGGACCAATTGCAACAAGCCCTCGGAACGCAACTAACGTTCAGTACAGCTTATCACCCCCAGACTGGAGGACAAACGGAACGAGTAAATCAAATACTTGAAGACATGCTAAGGGCATGTGTCTTCACATACGGGACCAGTTGGGAGGCAAGCTTACCATATGCCGAGTTTGCATACAACAATAGTTACCAAGCTAGCCTGCAGATGGCACCATTCGAAGCCTTGTATGGACGAAGATGCCGTACTCCATTAAACTGGTCGGAAACAGGGGACAGTCGTATATTCGGCCCAGATATGTTGAAAGAAGCTGAGGAAAGAGTAAAAATGATACGGGATGGACTCAAAACAGCCCAAAGCCGACAGAAGAGCTATTACGATCAAAAGCATCGGGAAATAAGTTTTGAGCCCGGTGAAGACGTATACTTACGTGTATCACCTATGAGAGGACTGCAACGATTCAAGGTCAAAGGGAAACTAGCACCCCGATTCATCGGACCCTTTCGTATAATTGCACGGAGAGGCACAGTGGCTTACCAACTAGACCTTCCCAAGGAACTGTCAGACGTCCATGACGTGTTCCATGTCCCGCAACTACGGAAGTGTGTAAGCAACCCAGAGAAGCATGTGTCACATGAAAACCTTGACGTGCAACCAGATCTCACCTACCGGGAACACCCAGTAAATTTTTTGGAGGAGTCTGAAAGGAGAACCCGTCAAAAGACTATTAAATTTCTCAAGGTTCAGTGGTGTAATCACACAGAGGATGAGGCAACATGGGAAAGGGAAGATTTCCTTCGGACTGAACACCCAGCCTATTTGAGGATCAGCTGAAATCTCGGGGACGAGATTTTTCCTAAGGGGGTAGGTGTTGTAACACCCCAAATTTTTTTGGGTTTGGTTTTTCTTCCAAAACTTTTGGTCTTTTGGAAGGGGTTGTTTGATCTTCTCTTGAAACCCCTTTTAAAATCTCTTCTGGCCAAAGTTTGTGTGTTTCTCTCAAGCTTGGTTTTTGGTCTTGAAAGATTCTTCTTGTGTTAGCTCAACACAAGTTGTCTACTTAAGGATTTGCTTAATTCTTTTCCTTCTTGATTTAGACTTCTCAGGTTTAACCTTGGGCTTATCTTCCTCTCCAACCTTCATCTTGCCATGACCCCAACATAAATATTTCTCCCCAGGACCCCCTCCACACCTTAAGACAAGTCTCTCACCAATTCCAGTAAGTTTTGACCTTATTGGAATTTTCCTCTATTTATTTTACTCCAAAAACTATTTCTGTCTTTTATAGTGGACCTTGGTGATTTACAAAGGAACCACCATATCCATCTTGTTGTTTGTTTCCAAACTAACTTCCCTAGTTAGTCCTTAGTACCCACAACCTAGATCCATCTTGTTTCACTGGTCCACAGTTCAAAATTTTCAAATTTGACATGCTGCAAGTTTGGACCAGATTTGCAAAATGTGGTGAAATTCATATTTAACTGCTTCCAAAAATTCTGTGAAAATTCAGGCAGCCTCTAGATGCATCAAGAGGCCACTCCACCAAATATCAACCCCAAAAACATTTCCCACATGCCAGAATCATTTCATCGAACACCTGGCATGCACTGTGCTGTCAGGTTCAGAAACTGCTAACTGAAGATTCACTGTCGACAGTGCAGTTCGTCAGTTCGTGAGAGCCGCAGCGACAATCTCGCCAGTGCCTGCCTTGGATCGACAAACACTGCACCTCCTACTTATCCAATGCGCCGCATGCTTGCTTGGCCGCTTCTGGGCGTCGGTGGCGCCCTGGCCCGACCACGTCGGCGACTTCCACGGCAACAGAACCGCCCGTGGCGGCTGGCAGAGAGCATCCTGCAGCTCGACGCCGTTTGGCACCGCCCAAGTCACCCCAGCGCTCCGCGTGGCCTTCTCCATTGCCAGCGCACGCCTGCAGCACCGTCGCCGTGGCCTGGCGCGCGCAGAGCGCGTTCTCTGCCGCCGACGTGCCGCACGGCCGTTCCGTCGAGGGCAGCACGTAATCATCCCTCCCCTGCTGAGTTAGGCACGGGAATGGAACCAGTACACCTCCTAGTCGATGCTCAAGCCCCTAAACCCGCCGTCCAGCCACTGCATCGCCGTAATCGCTCGCCGGACTTATCCCGTTCACGGCAACGGCCTCAGACCGGCTATATAAAGAACCCCCGAGCTCGTTCTCGAGCCCGCACACCTCCACCATCTCCCTAGACCGCACCCAGCCTCTGGAAGAGCCTCGAGGGGCCCTTCTTCTCCAACTCCGGCCAACTCCTTCCGCCTCGGGCTCCAGCAGCGTTCTCTCCGGTGAGGACTCCTCCGCCGCCCTGGACTCGAGCATAGCACCCTGGCACCTACCTAAACCTAATGCCCACTCCAATTTGACCCCAGAGATCCTCTCCGACGAGGCCCACGACCACCCGAGCCGCCGTCCGCCGGAGACAGGGTCGCCGTACGTGGGGCTCACTGACGCTCAACTCCACCACCAATCGTCGCGGAAGATCACCAAGAAGCTGTACGTACCACTCCCCTCCCCTAACTCGCCGTGGATCGGCGCCGGCGACCACCGCAGCATCTGGCGCCGGTGCGACTCTGTCCCAGAGTTCAAACCTGACAAGTGGGACCCCCCATCAGCCTCTCATCTCTCTCCGAACCGTTTTTCTGGAAAGCGCCTTCGGGCGAAGTACGTTTCCTTCTTTGGTTGGCGTACTGCGTACCGGTTTGCTTTTCTGTTTTCTATTCTAGCCCCTGGAATTTTTCTGTTTCATTACAGACGAGTCCCTGGACAGAAACTCTAATATCTTTTTAACTAAAGATGAATTTGAGTTGATTCTTTTTCTGTCCTCTTTAGTTTTCTGTCATATTTATGTGAATTATTTTGGAGCAACTTTATTTGCACACGCGGTATTTATGTTAGTATTCGTTTGTTTGAATACGTAGATACCGAAGGACGTGACGGAGCCGCGAACCTCACCGAGTTAGACTCCGACTACTCCGAACCAGGCAAGCATGTTTCATCCTTTGATATGATGGATGTGTTGCATGTTTGCTCGAGTAGTTCTTCTCATAAGCATGGTCATAAAAGCATTTGTGTATGGTTATACTGCATGCAAGCAAGCTTCGGTGAGCCCCGAATGATAGTTTTTGAACCACCTCGATCATGTGGTGACATGATGGGTGGTATGCTGGTATTGTTGGAGTATGCCAGCAGTTGGTTAACTTAGTATCAACGGGGATCAAGTCGTGAACCCGTTCGTCTCCTTTTTGTACTATCATAGGCCGTCTGTTAAGATTACGGTCTAGTCAGTTGCAAACCACTTTCCGAGTACACACCAAGTAGAGGGGCCAGGATGAGGGTTCCATGGCCCTGGATTAAAGCTCGTCATCCGGTCAGGGGGCATGGGTGTTTCTGGTTGGGACCGAGAGGGGGGCACCCCTTAGAGTGCGCATATATAAATTTGATCCCATGCTATTCGAGGTTGTAGCCTCCCCGTCTTAAAGTTTTTCGTGAACGTTGTCACGGGTGATTCAGAACAGCAGGATGTGAAATGGGTGTGTACTGGTCAGTTGGGTTTATACTAAAACGCCGTAGACGGAACTAGTCCCTGTGGCTAGTAGAATCCGTTGGCTATGATTTAATTGTACAAGCTCTGCAGAGTTAAATCCTTCAAGTAGCTATGTTTAGGGCCTAGGGTCAATCTTTGTGTCCACCCGGTGACCGTCCCTAGTAAATTCTTGATAGTAACAAGAGTAGTGATTTATGTCAAGTTCATTTGGTAGATGAACTCACCCATTACCTTTGTACTGATTTATTGCCTGAAGTATTTCACCGTTCAATTATTGTTATTTATAAGCCCTTTATGTGATGTCGCTCAGACGTCCGACTGTGGCCTTATTATTATTTATAAGCCCTTTATGTGATGTCGCTCAGACGTCCGACTGTGGCATTATTTATAAGCCCTTTATGTGATGTCGCTCAGACGTCCGACTGTGGCATTCTTGTTATTTTATTTCCATTATAAGCCCTTTATGTGATGTCGCTCAGACGTCCGACTGTGGCAATCTTGTCATTTAATTCTGTTATAAGCCCTTTATGTGATGTCACTCAGACGTCCGACTGTGGCATTCTTGTTATTTATTTCCGTTATAAGCCCTTTATGTGATGTCGCTCAGACATCCGACTGTGGCATTCTTGTCATTTAATTCCGTTATAAGCCCTTTATGTGGTGTCGTTCAGACGCCCGACTGTGGCATGTTTTCATTTTATTTATTACTCACGAGGCGTCACTCACACACTCGTTTCGGTCCTTCAGTTTATTTACTTACAACACAGGAATATATTTATCCGGTTGCATTTTGCTAGAATACTCGCATGCATCATGTTGGCATTTATTATATCATAAGTCCGAACTGTCTTGCGAGTACATTCAAAGTACTCACCTGGCTTGTTGATTTGGCCAGATGTGGACGAAGGCGATCTCATGGATGAAGAATTCGATAGCGAGTCCGACGTCTAGTGGAGTCCTAGTCAGTCTCTTACAATCCTGGAGTTGATCACTTTTATATATCCGCTTCCGCCTACCACCAAATAAATTCATCAGGTCACACTCGGACCCTCGATGAACTGTATTATATGGGAGTCACGTCACCCACTTCGCTGTGATATACCCACCCCCCCTTTTTATTACGAGTTAGTAGTATGCCACCCTACCATTGTGTCATATCCGCCGTTATGTACTATATTGGCGTACTTGTAATAAATTGTTGAGCCACCTCAGCTCAACCTTGTAAAATTATTTAGTATCCTGGAATTTTGTATCAAGGAATTGTCCATCAGCAAGAAGTATTCTTCCTTGCTGGTTTAAATAAAAGGTCGGTATTTTGGTAATTATTTTACTGAAAGGTCGGTCCTGACACCGGAGGCCCGCGCCTCGCCTCCCGCCGGAACCCCGCCGCCGGCCAGGATCGCCGCCGCTCGCCGCCCTCCAGCTCCGCCCACCAGCTCCGTCCGAGCTCCGTCGCTCGCCTTCCTCCAGCTCCTCCCTCCAGCTCCACCTGACCTGCGCTGCTCGCCGCTCGCCGCCCGACCTCCTCTCGCCGGATCCGGTCGGGGGCCACCGGATCCAGGCCGCCACGGCCCGTTCTCGGCTTCCTTTGCCGCCCTCAGCTCGCCGGTGACGAGCCGCCGGCGCTCTCCAGTTCGATCGGGAGGAGCCCGATCCGTTCTCCTCTGCTTCGCCGGCTCAGAGCCGCTGACCGGTGGGTCCGCCGCGCCTGTCGGGCCGGACAAGTCCACCGGACCGCCGGACACGTCCGATTCCCCTGGGCCCGCTCGTCAGCCTCACCGCCCGGACATGTCCGACCTGACACCGGACATGTCCGCCCCTCCGAGGTCCATTTTTGTGTTAGTCCCTAAGTTTTGTAGTCTTTTGATGCATACTTTGTTAGGCTGTAACTTTTTGTGTGTATGTCCAATTTGAATGTATGATTTGTCAAAATGATCGTGGTGATATGCTCTACACTTTGTTCCATTGTGCCGTGCTCATTTGAGTTCATCTAGATGCTCTAATCTCTGTTGCAAGAGTGCTACTTGTTATAAACTGCTGCTACTTGTTATTTTGTTGCCATGTTTGAGATATGATAACTTGGTGCATGTTTATCCAAATGATGCATATGATATGTCAAAATGTTCATTATGAAGTGTACTACATGATGGTTGCTGTAGCATGCTTGTTTGAGTTCATATTGCCTTGTTAATCTCTGTTGCAAAAGTGCATTTGGCTGTTATGTGCTGAAACTTGTTATGAGATGCTGATTTCTATTGCTCTTTGCTATTGATGTGTTTGTCCTCATGCCACATGTTTAGATGTTTTAGAAGCACAATAATATGGTCTTTGCTATGGTGCATTTAAGTTTCCATTATAAGCCTTGAGGTGACTTAAACATGCTTGTAAACATGCCATGTTGTTGTTACTGTTTTATACTTAGTGAAATTTCTACCAAGTCTGGAATCTGTTATAACCTGATACTATGTTTGCTTGATGCCCTAGTCAAATCCATGCTTGTTTTGGAGTGGCCAATGATCATATCTTGTTGTCCATATTATTGTCTATCCATTCATGCCCTTAATTGATCATATGACCTGCTGTAGCTTATTTATTTCTTGCTCTCAAGTTGCTATAAATTATTACTGTCAGGTTTTTAACGTCATGATCAAAATGTTGTAGCTTGGTGCTATTGATCCATGCCTCCTATGGAGTTGCTCCAATGGAGTAGTTTGCTGTAGGATATGTCTACTACATGTCCATGCTATTTATGTTATTATTAGAGTTGATATGCTTGTTGTTTTGTGCCTCCGAAGGCAGCATCGTGATGATGTTTTTGCCTTCCCAGATTTTGGCTAAGTCTGGATAATTTTATTGCAACTTGCCATGCTTGGTTAACTATGTTCCAGCAAGCTTTTGGGTGTGTTCTAAGTTCCTACTTGTTAAGTATCATGTCTACTTCACATCCATGCTTCTTTTTATCATGTTTGGGTGCTGTAGCTTATATTTATCATGCTCCAAAGTTACTATGTGGCTGTTAACTCCAGCTTGTTGTTATATCTTGTTTCATGTGTATCTTTTAGCCCGTTGCTCCGTTTTGGGTGTGCCTTATATGAAACTTGTGTGATTTTGCATGTAGAATCATAATATCATATTGTTTCCATGTTTGGAGTGAGTTTGCTTTATATTTGGGTGCATCTTGCATCGTTGACTTGTTTGTGTTGTTTTGCTCATATCTTCTAGGCCGTAGCTCCGAATTAAACAAACTTTATATGAAACTTGAATAGAATTTCGTGTAGATAATCTTGGTGCATGTTAAATTGATGTTTAACAACTTTAACTTAAGTTTGTTCAGATCTGGACTAATTTCGAACTATGCATATGAGGACTTACCGGATTTGTTATATGTAGTTTCCGGCCTCATTTAAACTTGTTCTTGTGTTGTTTTTCTGTGCTTCCTACCTTGCCATGTATTGCATCATATATAGACTTGTCTTGCATCATACTTGCTTGAGCATATTGTCATGTTCTTGTGTTGTTTTTCTGTGCTTCCTACCTTGCCTTGTAGTGCATCATATATAGACTTGTCTTGCATCATACTTGGTTGAGCATATTGTCATGTTCTTGTGTTGTGTGTTTACCGTATTGCTAGCTTCTTCTCGTTAGTGCTTGTTCCGTTGCGATCGTGAGGATTCGTTCGTCTACGCGTGGTTCATCTTCAAGGCTTCTTCTTCGTCTTCTTCTTGGATCCGTTCTTCTTCATTGCGGGATCTCAGGCAAGATGATCATACCCTTGGATACCTTTACTATCATTGCCATGCTTAGTTGTCTCGATGCTATCGTTATATGTCGCGCTACCCATCATTATTGTCAGCGCCTCTCCTTGTTGCCATGAAACCTCTAACCTTTTGACACCTTCCTAGCAAAACCATTGTTTGGCTATGTTACCCGCTTGCTCAGCCCCTCTTATAGTGTTGTTAGTTGCAGGTGAAGATGAAGAATGATCCATGTCGGATCTTGATGCTTTGGGAATATCACAATATGTCTTATATATATATATAT
>LR738713.1:589009910-589108882 GCA_902687465.1 Secale cereale
ATATTAACACACATATATACTGGGCATGGGTGGAAGGCTTGGCCTTTTGCTCGGTGTTTTTTTCCACTCATGCCACCTTAGGCGCCGATAAACCGGCATTATGTTCCTTGATTTTGCGTTCCTTACACGGTTGGGTATATGGGGACCCCTTGACACTTCGTCTTCGAATAAAACTCCTCCAGCAAGGCCCAACATTGGTTTTAATTTTCCTCATAATTACAACTTAATTAATTAATTAAAATTGCATAGGGGGGACGCTCCCTCGAGATTCTTTTCTACATAGCAGGGGGGCCAGTGCTGATGGTGTTGGTCCCAAACAAGAGCCACTTGCGGTGCCACTCAGTTATCTGGGGTCTTTAGTTGCTGTACGTAGTGCTCATCCGGACGTGGCCTGAGACGCGATGTGCGCGGCTACCATCAGGGTGTCGGCACGCCGGGAGGTCTTGCTGGACTTGTTTTACCATTGTCGAAATGTCTTGTGCACCGGGATGCCGAGCCTGATCGGATTTCCCTAAGATAAGGGGTAATAATTATTATTACTTCAGCTGATTGTGAGATCTTGTGATGGTCTAAGTTGGGACACCCCTGCAGGGTTATGATCTTTCGAAAGCCGTGCCCGCGGTTATGTGGCAGATTGGAATTTGTTAATGTCCACTTGTAGAAAACTTGACAGAGGATCCGAAGTAAAACACACAACTGTGTGAGTAACCGTGACTGTCTCTTTTCACTTTGAGAAGAGAATACGGTGGGGTTATGTTTGACTCGTAGGTAGTTCAGGATCTTTAGCGATCACTACTAGTTGCGACCGTTTGCGTAGATGCTCATCTTATTCTTGTACTCGTAAGTTAGCCACCATACATATTGCTTAGCCGCCGCTGCAACCTCACCACTTTACCTCTTCCTACCCATTAAGCTTTGATAGTCTTGTTACCCATGGTTAGGGGATTGCTGAGTCCTCATGGCTCACAGATACTACAACAACAGTTGCAGGTGCAGGTTTCCGATGTCTTGACGTGAGAGCGATGATCGTTGTTTGGAGTTATTTCTTCTTCTTCTTCTTCAGTCTTGGGTTAGGTTCCGGGTCGGCAGCCTGGGATAGCAGATGGATGTCGTTGCTCTTTTCATGTTTGCATCCATAGTCGGATGTCTTCTATGGATGCTGTTGTATTCATGTGACTTGTATGTATTGTTGTATCCCCCATGTATGTATGTAAAGGTACGATGTAATGATATCCATCTTGCTAAGCGCCCGAAATGCGGTTGTGCCCCAATCACGTAAGCGCCACGTGATCTGGGTAGAATCGCATCTTGGGCCTGACACATATCCTCTAATACTACTCATAGATGCATTGAAATAAGCAAACAACACATGAAAAACAGAATCTGTCAAAAAGAGAACAGTCTGTAGTAATCTGCACGTTTCGCCTACTTCTGGAACTCCGAAATATTCAAACTAAATTGGTAAATTTGCGGAATTTTTTACCAATCATCTGCAAAAAGAATCAACTAAAAAGCGCGCTCAGTAAAATATGAAGACCACTTTAGCAAGCGCTAACGATTCTGTTTTTCACAGCAGGATCACATAAACTTCACACAAGTCTTACCAAAGGTTCTAGTTGGCACAAACACTAAACAAAACATGAAACCACATCTAATCAGAGGCTAGATGCAATATTTATTCCCTAACAGCAAGAAAAAAATATAAAATTGGGTTGCCTCCCAACAAGCGCTACCGTTTTACGCCCCTAGCTAGGCACGATACAAGATAAATCTAGGTATTGCCATTTTGATCTTCACCCATTTAATGGTGTCAAGCTCGAATCCGGGAGGTTCCTTACGTTTCCCTTCATATTCGGAAATCTTTAGATTTGGAGCATCCAACCGCTTATGACAAAGAGTAATCAACATATTCATGCGGTGGAGATTCCCACTAACACTTTTAAGAGGTTCAAGAGACTTTTGTAATATTTTTGTTACTTCGCAAATTTTCTCAAAAACTTGCGTCCCCTCCGGGGTTGAATTTGACCCTTTTTGGGGAGGTAGCGTTCCCACTATTCCCTCTATAATTTCATGTGCGATACTAGGATCAACTTCGATAAAATTCCCTTTGGCAATGCAATCCAAGAGTTGTCTGTGAGACATATTCAACCCAACATAAAAATTGCAAAGCACGATTATAAAATTCACCTCTAAGGTGCACTTACGATAAGATTCCATCATCCTGAATCAAGCATCTTTGAAATTTCCTCCTTGCTTTTGCTTGAAGTGAAGCACTTCAAACTCGGGAGACAAAGGAGCGGATAAGGGGCTAGCCATAATGACAAGCAAGCAATACACCACACACAAGCAAACAAGAAGAAAGCGAACAATAAACACACGGCGGAAGAAGGGCAAATAAAACGGCAAGGGTGAAGTGGGGGAGAGGAAAACGAGAGGCAAAAAATGTAATGCGAAGGATAAGGGTTTGTGATAGGTACTTGGTATATGACTTTTGCGTAAGCCTCCCCGGCAACGGCGCCAGAAAATAGTCTTGATAACCCACAAGTGTAGGGGATCGCAACAGTTTTCGAGGGTAAAGTATTCAACCCTAATTTATTGATTCGACACAAGGGGAGCCAAAGAATACTCTTAAGTATTAGCAGCTGAGTTGTCAATTCAACCACACCTGGAAACTTAGTATCTGCAGCAAGATAGTTTAGTAGCAAAGTAATATGATAGTGGTGGTAGCAGCAATAAAAGTAACGATAGTGTTTTTTGTAATAATGGCAACGGGAAAGTTAATAAGCGACAAAAAATATAGGTAAAGCTCGTAGGAATTGGATCGGTGATGAGAAATTACGTAGGATGCAATTTATCAGGCAGAAGTTATAACCTAGGGTGACACAGAACTAGCTCCAGTTCATCAATGCAATGTAGGCATGTATTCCGAATATAGTTTTACGTGCTTATCGAAAAGAACTTGCATGACATCTTTTGTCCTACCCACCCGTGGCAGCGGGGTCCTATTGGAAACTAAGGGATATTAAGGCCTCCTTTTAATAGAGTACCGGACCAAAGCATTAACACATAGTGAATACATAAACTTCTGAAACTGTGGTCATCACCGGGAGTGGTCCCGATTATTGTCACTTCGGGGTTGCCGGATCATAACACATAGTAGGTGACTATAGACTTGCAAGATAGGATCAAGAACACACATATATTCATGAAAACATAATAGGTTCAGATCTGAAATAATGGCACTCGGGCCCTAGTGACAAGCATTAAGCATAGCAAAGTCATAGCAACATCAATCTGAGAACATAGTGGATACTAGGGATCAAACCCTAACAAAACTAACTCGATTACATGATAGATCCCATCCAACTCATCACCTTCCAGCAAGCCTACGATGGAATTACTCACACACGGCGGTGAGCATCATGGAATTGGTGATGGAGGAAGGTTGATGATGACGATGGCGACGATCTCCACTCTCTGGAGCCTCGAACGGACTCCAGATCAGCCTCCCGAGAGAGATTAGGGCTTGGCGGCGGCTCCGTCTTGTGAAACGCGATAATTCCTTCTCTCCTATTTTTTTTCTCCCCGAAACAGAAGATATAGGATCTAGGGGTACGTCGGTGGAGCACCAGGGGGCCCACGAGGTAGGGGGCGCGCCCTGGGAAGGGGGGCGCGCCCCCACCCTCATGGACTGGCCCAAGGCCCCCTGGTGTGGATCTTCGTGCAGGTATTTTTTATATTTTCTGAAAACAACACCATGGAAGTTCTGCTGAAAACAGCGTCAGTCCGGGTTAGTTCCATTCAAATTATGCAAGTTAGAGTCCAAAACAAGGGCAAAAGGGTTTGGAAAAGTAAATACGTTGGAGAAGTATCAGCCACCACCAATGCTACTTGACCCAATCCGGGGCGGATGATCCTCTCGACTCCACACAATGGGTTGTTCCGACCAGCGTAAGTAACGAGGCACCGGTGTCGGCGTCCTGGGAACCAGGGTACCCAAACTATCCAGTCTGCGGGCCATGACGCGTTACTACTACGGCCTGGTAAGGCCCAGCTGATCGACCAGCTATGCAAGACCCTCGCGAGGGGGCTAGACCTCGCGAGGAGAACGACACCGAACCCCCTCAGGAGCGGCCTCGGCTAGGTTGCTCCGGAGGGGCGGAGAATCCAAGGCCAAGCCTGCCTCAGGAGGAGGCAGTGATGCGAGCAGTGACGCACCGCGCTAGCGGGTGCCAGTGCGTGTCAGTGGTGTAGTTGCCATTTTGGTGCAAAAGAGACGGCGCAGGCGCAGGTTCCCGAGGGGCGGGACAAAGGTTTCCCCTTTGGTGCAACAAGACCAATGACCGCAAGGACGACATGGAGGATGTCACCACCGAGCCCACCACCGCGTCACCGCTTGATCCGTTTGCAGGCGAAGACCGCTTTTGTCAGGACAGGAATGTCCTTGTGTTCCCGCTCAAAATGGCCGTTGTGGGATCCCTTCCCGCCTAAACATTTCGGGGGAAGAGGACCCTGGCCGCCTATATAAGTAGCACACCATGGAGGCATTCTGACCTGATCCAGAGACTTCGCCGTCACACAAAGGAGCAAGAACCCTTGCCTCCTAATCCTCCTAAGCTCTCCTCCTGAGCTCAGGAACCGCTGTACTCGTTCATACTTTTGGCACCCCGGCTCAGAGAAAACCGGAACACCCCGTATTCCAGCCCAGAGATCGAGATGAAGTCTTCTAGAATATGGCACTACTCAGTATAGAACAAACCAGCTCTTTATTACAACGCGAATATGAATACAAGGGTTCCGATATTACAATGAATAACATCGGCACGACGACACTGCGCCAATCACGGTTGCTTTATACAAGCAGCAGAACAACTCGAAGCAATGGAACAACTATTGGCAGCGGAACAACGAACGACGCTGATGAACTCCAATCCGCAGGGACTCTGGCTGGAACGTTTATCCTAGCTCGCGAACACGGGAACAACACCAAACATGCAAATAATCCAGGCACGACCTGCAAGCTGGCATGACACGCCAGGTAAGTACATTGAATGTACTTGCAAGCTCACAATAAACCAGAAGCATTCAAGACAAACAACAGCATGGTAATTACAGGTTAATCAGAAATTATCATAAGATCATCAAGATAACATAGCATGAACAACATTAACATGATACTGCTAGACAATATGAGCATGGCATGAACATATAAATCTGATGAAACTAGCATGCAACATGATGACACTACATGCACCATTTATTCTGTGAGGGTTACCTCGTAACCAACATATGCATCACATACCAACCTCGGACATTATACGATCACAACCATGACCAACACTTGGTCTCAAACGGTGATCTTTCTGGCGATCATAGCCAAATTATCTCATCATCGAACCGGGGTTGTTATTTATCAAATTTTTATTATTACTATTGACTCATAGTGTGAACAACTATGAACTGGGCCCTTATCCGTGGGTGCGGCTATCGATAGATTTAATATACACTTTGCAGAGGTAGCGCACTGTACCCACACTATGGAACCCATGGCCTTGTTCTCCCATTCGGGTGGACCAACGACGTTCCGAAAAAATCGATCTACTGTCTTGACACTCTCACGGCCACTCCGACCAACTGCCCTTTGGGCTAAGCCCTGGGTGGCCCCGTGTCTACCAAAGACACAATGACCACCGTCGTGGATAAACATAAATGGTCCCAAACAGGGACCCGGATCCATAACAACAACAACGGGCACACAAGGTTATGTCTGTTTACCGGGCCAAGGTACTGCATGCCCATAAACTTCCCTCGTTGGAGGAACCGGCGAGAGGCATGACAATAGACCCAGTTAGGACCTTCCCATAAAGGTAAACGTGGTTGCACTGGTCAGTTCGATATGGTGGCACCATGATTCAGACAACAGTTGTTCAAGTCCAATTTAATCTAGTTAAACTTGAATGCAAATATGCTGAGTCATGATAAAAATACATGATGCAATTACAATGCATGAGCATGAATATCAACATAATCATGAGGAAAAAAATAACTATCCACCATATCAACAATAAATAATAAGCATGGCATACTGACTAGCATGAATGTCACAAGTACATACTTCTCCGAAACATAGCATGACTACTAACATCAATACTAAATACCATGAAAGAACATATCAACAATACTAACATGTTGGCATTTAACTAACTGGATGCAAAGGAATATGCATAGCAACGGTACTCGGGACAGATGGTAGTCATGCACCAAAGACCATCACCAACAACAACATGCACTACTAACAAGCATAAACATATGCAAAGAATACTAGCAACTAGCAGGGCATGATAAACAAGTGCATAACAACATAGCAAGAAAATAAACAATAACTCCGAAGTATTACCGAAACAACGATAATCATATTTTAAACAAGCAAACATTTAATAAATATTCAAGTTGAAAACCATGGCTACTGCATGACTATCATGCAAGTGGGTATTGTGGCTTGCTTGTGGTGACGGAGACTCCAGGAAAAAGTGCAGTAGAGCCGCGGAAAGATTCGCCGGAAATAGTTCTCTCTCGGAGGGGGCTGTTTACGGCAAGGGCAAAATGGTCATTTCCAGTATATCAAACCATAGTGAAAATGATACCAACATAAAGGTCTCGTCAAGACGAAGAGGTGGGCTTTGGATTCATCGGATACGGAGTTACGGTTGAAAAGTTATGAAGGGTAGAACACCAGGGACCAATCTGTGAAAATTTCTGCTACAAACAAGTCCCTGAGTTGATAAGACGGAAGTGCATAATAAGAAATACGCCTTCTGGATTAGAAAGTGCACCTTGGGCTGAAGAAGAAAGAAAATACGCCTTCAGTTTCTGAAAACGTAATTCAAGAAACCGTCTCCACTTAAAACAGATGGGCTCGGGGGTTGTGCCACTTACAAGAGGGGCCAACGGGTAGGGGGAGGGCCGATCGGTCGTCTTCTTCCTCCCGCCGCTACGCCTCACGTGAAGTAGAGCAGTGACAGAGGGGAGAAGCGGCCAAGGGGCCGGCCAGCTCCGGCCACTCCCGGCCAAGGCAAAGCCACCGGCGGGTGCAGCGTGTCGTGGCGCACCCGTGCCCGGGCAGCAGGAGCGCCGGGGCGGCCTGGAAGGGTGGTGACGGGAGGAGGACGGGGGAGGCAGAGACAAGCCGCGGCGATGGGGCCGGCCGGCTCCGGCCGTCTCCGGAAGAATGGAGGGCACCGGCGGACTCAGGGCAGTGCACTGGCTCCGTTCAGAGGCTCAGCTAACGCCGGGATGGAGTGGATTGGAGGGGAGGGATGGCGCCATTAAGGTACAGAGAGTTACGGCCGGCGAGGCTTCTCGGCGAAGCAGTGGCTCCGACAAGGGGGCAAGGAGTTGGGGCGACACGGGGGAGTGTGGGGAGCACTATGGACATGCTGGGAGGGGGAGGGGAGCGCTGTATTGGCCGGAACTAGGCCGAGGCCGTGGCGGCCATGGCGGACGGAGGAGAAAGAAGATGAACCCGAAGGTTCTAGTGGTCGAGGAGGATCGGGGAGGGGCTGTTGAGGTGCGGGGGAGGTCGGGCACTCTTTATATAGACGAGGGGAGAGCTCTGGACGCTCACAAGAGAGCTCCAACAGTGCACTAATGGAGGTCAGGGGCAGAGCACGGCAGTGGCACTATTGTGACGGCGCGCTGCCGGCGAGCGACGACGAGGCAGTGATGCAGGGAGGTGCAAACGAGCACGGGGGCGCTCCTGGACAAGGTTGGAGGCCGAGATGAGGAGGGAGGCGACGTGCACACCGGCCCGACCGTTCCAGAGTACGCGCTGTGCATGACGCAGGTGCAGTCACCACGCGCACTCGTGCAAGCGGCGAGCTTTGGCTTGGCTAGCCATGTCCAGTAGATGGACCTCAGTGCCCTTAGTAGAAATGCAGAAAGAAAATGATCCAGGGGCAAAGAAGAGATTTGCAGATGGCTCCATGGTAAAACAACAGCCAGGTGTTTGTAAATTCCCGTGGTTAAACTATCTTGGTAACTTGGTCGAAAGTTTGTCTGGCGATGATCTTACACCAAGGTGATTTAGAACACCAAAAACCAGACTGAGAAGAGGAGTTTAGATGACACTTGCTGTAGAAAGTGCCAAATTGGCCAGATTAGTGAACCATGATGTTGCACTCACATACTTAAGTTTCATGAGCTGAATTTTGGTGGAGTTGAATCAATTGACCATATGGAGCTGCTGTAAAAACCTCATGCCATTTGGAGTTACCAAAGTGGCACTTCCTTCACAATGCTCCAATCTGTACAGAATCTTATAGAATTTACTAAGGGTAGCTGGTAACTGGATTGAGCCAAGACTGGGTGTAGAAGGTATATGTAGGTGTAAGAAGGGCCTGGTAAATTGGCAGCTCAAATGAAGCAAGGTAAAATAGTGTTGCTTCACAAAGTGAAAAATTTACCAGAAATCAAGATTTGGAGATGAGCTCACATAGATGATCTCCATGAGCTGTAATTTTGTGGAGACTCATGATTTGATCAAATGAAGTATTTAACCAAGTTTCATCTCATTTGGACATGCCTAGAATATACTTCCTTCACAAAGTTCCTTTCTGGACAGAAACTTTGAAAAATCACTGGAAAATAATTACTAGGAAAATTAGTTTGAAATTTGGTACAGAGAAATGATATGGACATGAAAAGATGTCCACCAAGTTTGAGAGCAATTGGACAAAGATAAATAGCACTTGCTTCACAAAGTGCCATTTAGGGCAGAACATGAAAATGATTTTTGAACATGGCAATGAAATGTTTTGCCATATTTGAGCAAGAGATTACCCAAGCAATTTATGAGATTTACTTGGGAATTTTCAGAGTGACAGAGATATAGGTTGCTTCACAACCTAGGGCAAAAAGAATTATTCCTTTAATAGAAAAGGAATATTCTTTGGAAAAAGAATATTGGGTTAGGTCAAGGGTGGAAATGACAGGGTCTTGGAATGATGAGAAGGATGGAAAGCCACTATAAAACTAGGAAAACTTGATCTTCCCAAGTTTCAGAACCACATAGCCACTGAAAAAGAAAACTCAGGCAAAAGTCTCGAAAAATCCAAAGAAAAAGAAAGGTCCAAAAATCAGGCTGTGACAACTCTTCCCCCCTTAAAGAAATCTCGTCCTCGAGATTTGGTTGTTCCGGGTTAAATAATTCTTCTGACTTGAAGAAACCATTTCCAACTCAGGTTTCTTTTATAACAATATTTCCATGGAATTGGATCTGAGTGACTGTCTTGATATGGGCTGGTTTGCTTTACCGTACCTGAAATTTTGACCGGGCTTGCCTGACATGCTCCTGTTCATACTGTCTCAAATTTTCTTTCATATATGCTAGCATCCGAAATATTATTTTGACTGACATACTTGTCCTTCTTGATATTGATCCTTGCTGGAAATGTTATCCTCGTATCGAGTACCGAGAATATTCCACGGAGTTGGGGACCATATCTTCTCGTGGAACAAAGAATCTCTTCTATACAGTCATCGGATTTCACAAATATAGGCATGCCTTCTGGTTCCAACACAGTGATGTGGATCATATCTGTTTTTGCTAACGGATGCTGTCATCTAGCTAGAGTTTCTGACGTATCCTAACTGTCTTCACAGTCTAGAGTATCCAAGTTGTACCAAAGGTTTGACTGTCGCTTGTCGTGACTGATAGAAAAATGCACCATCCTCTGATGATAAAATTTGCAGTCTTGACTGATGGTGACCTTGGGCAAAATTCCCATCCACACAGGCTATTCTTTTAATTGCTTCTCCTATGCGAGAGATAACAGTCCTCAAAGTATAGGTTTTTACACTGTTGCTTCATTGTGCATGTATCTCTGTGGGAATAACAGTCGATGCGATGCTCCATCATGGGTGTCGTGGTCAATATATGGAGTTGTCTATGAGTCTGACCGGACAGACTCGGGTATGTAATGCTAACAGTTCTGAGCATGCTGTTTACTGAGCTGATTGCCTCGCTATGAGGTCCTTACCATGATGGAGTATACCTCTTGGGTGGATCTTTTCTTGGGTTCGCCGTGGAATCATACGGTCTTGGGGATCCACAATTTTCACATAATAACCGACATACTTGTATTGTCGATCTTGCTTTTTCATTATTACTTTCTTCATCTGGATCCTCAACTGAAAGAGCGGGGCCTTACATAAATCCTTGATTATTTTCGCGGCCCTGAATGCGGTTACGTACAATATCTGGCAATCATAGCTTGGTCTAGTTCATGTTTTGAGCCTCAGTATATTTATCCGGCTCATGTGTGGTTATACAGATCTTCATACTGTTGGGGATTATGCCGGACAGTGACATCATATTGTTGGATGTACGTGACTTATCTTGACAAGCACTGCCAAGATTATTGTCTCAGTGTTGTCTTTCCTTCAAGAGTTTTTGAACACGACCTCACCCACTGGTTTTGTTTCTTGAATAACCGGTGAGGTTGTCGGATGTGTACCGTGATTTCTTCCTTGTGCGAGAGAATTGCCTGGACTTGGCAGCATGCTGAATGAATTAATATCTGATTCTCTAGGCATACCTCTGACCGATTTTTATTACAGACCAACTGTTGCAGACCTGCTACTTGGAATACGCTGCCATATGTTGACAATTCCAAATTTAATGTCTCGTATTAGTGCCATATAGAAGAATGTTGGGCAGCTTGTGTTCGGAAACCACCGAGGTGTCATGTTAAGGAAGACTGAGTGGCTTATGCTCGAAGCCTTTGGTGGTTATCTTCTTGAGGAAAAACGGGGTACCGTACCTCATAAGCTTCCCCCTTAAAGACCGTGCTAGGGAAGACTCGGTACCTTATGCCAGAAACTTTTGTAGTATGAGAATTCATTCATTCCTTACCGATGCAGACTGACTGGGAACCTTATCTTTGTACACTTCGTCAAATTTTTGAGATGGATGTAACTGATTTTCTTGGTGATTGGACTGACATATATATATATATATATATATATATATATATATATATATATATATATATATATATATATATATATATATATATATATATATATATATATATATATATATATATATATATATATATATATATATATATATATATATATATATCTTTGTCAGTCTGGCAACTGATTATTTGTATGGCAAGAATTTTCTGACTGTCCTTACTGAATTCACCATGCATTTTGACTGACTTCTGGGTGTCTCAATGCTTTAAAATTGGTTTATAGCAGATTCAACCATCGCGTACGGACCATACCTTTGACAGGAAATGCACTGCTGATCCATTTTTGTTCTCTTGCTGATTTAATCATTGTTGTAATAATGTGTATCTCTGACAAGTACTTGTTGTTGAAAGTCTGAGCATAATATACTTGTATTCAGACCGGATGTTATACCATGTTGTTGGCTGAAAATCTGAATTCCTGGGTATATATCTGTACTGCTCATGGCTTCTTCTGATCCGGTGTCGGTCGAGGAATAATTTCCATAAGGGGGTAACACCGAGGATTTAAAACAAAGAAGCACGAGAAAACGATTGCAACAAATCATACAGCAAACAAGCTACACATATACTTCACACAGGCAATACAAGCATACACAAGCATAAACAAGCAATGATACTACAGCAGATGCACATGCACTACACGAAAGATTACATCCTACGCTTGAGCAAACGCTCGCAAACTGAGGAGGAAGCTAAGGGAGTAGCGAGTGGAACCGCTGACTCTGAAACTCCGGATGGACGAGGCGGAGGAGTTGGGGAAACTGGCGGAGACTAAGGTAAAGCGACACCAAGCAATCTCCTGGCCCGAATGGCGTCTCGGACTAACTCAGATATAAGAAGACACTCGGCCGTCATGTAACGAGGCATGGCGAGGATAGTCGGGTCATCTTGAGGGTTGACGGAGGGAAATTGGATTCTCCTAGGATTCTCGACGATGATGGGATAATATTGATAAGCACAGTTCTCTTGCACTGTGCACTCTTGATGACGAAGACCGGTGACGCCTGCCATTGCGGCAAGCTGAACGACAAGCTCAGGAGTAGCGCCGTAACCACCGTGGAAACTATAGGTGCGCTTACCGATAAGAATCGGCGCTGACAGATGAACATGAGCAACATATTCCCGAATTCTTCCTCCGGCAGAAAACTGGAATACTTGATAATGAGGTGGATCTCCGAGGGGATAAATACTACGCCACATGTCGCCAAGGAGGGCGGCAAAGCTGAGAGGTGCAGGAGTGGGACTGAACTCAATGGGAACAACACCTGGAGCTAACGGAAGGACACTGGAATCATGGAAGTTGACCGCCATCTACGCATGAAAACATGGGTTAATGGTAACCGAAATAAGACTACATGCAGCAAACAAATGCAACAACCAAATGCAGCAAACAAGGGCAACAAACAGACCCTATACTACCGTTTTCTAACATTCCAGTGGACTAGGACGCTCTACAGCCAGACCTGCTTTGATACCAAGCCTGTGGCACCCCGACTCAGAGAAAATCGGAACGCCCCATATTCCAGCCCAGAGATCGAGATGAAGTCTTCTGGAATACGACACTGCTCAGTATAGAACAAACCAGCTCTTTATTACAACGCGAATATGATTACAAGGGTTCTGATATTACGATTAATAACATCGGCACGGCGACACTACGCCAATCACGGTTGCTCTATACAAGCAACAGAACAACTCGAAGCAGCAGAACAACTATTTCAGCGGAACAGCGAACGGTGCTGATGAACTCCAATCCGCAGGGACTCTGGCTGGAACGTTTATCCTAGATCGCGAACACGAGAACAACACCAAACATGCAAACAATCCAGGCACGACCTGCAAGCTGGCATGACACGCCAGGTCAGTACATTGAATGTACTTGCAAGCTCACAATAAACCAGAAGCATTCAAGACAAACAACGGCATGGTAATTACAGTTTAATCAGAAATTATCATAAGATCATCAAGATAACATAGCATGAACAACATTAACATGATACTGCTAGACAATATGAGCATGGCATGAACATATTAATCTGATGAAACTAGCATGCAACATGATGACACTACATGCACCATTTATTCTGTGAGGGTTACCTCGTAACCAACATATGCATCACTTACCAACCTCGGACATTATACGATCACTACCATGACCAACACTTGGTCTCAAACGGCGATCTTTCCGGCGATCATAACCAAATTATCTCAACGTCGAACCGGGGTTGTTATTAATCAAATTATTATTATTACTATTGACTCATAGTGTGACCAACTACGAACTGGGCCCTTATCCGCGGGCGCGGCTATCGATAGATTTAATATACACTCTGCAAAGGTAGTGCACTGTACCCACATTACGGTACCCATGGCCTCGTTCTCCCATTCGGGTGGACCAACGACGTTCTGACAAAACCGATCTACTGTCATGAGACTCTCCTGGCCACTCCGACCAACTGCCATTTGGGCTAAGTCCTGGGTGGCCCCGTGTCTACCAAAGACACAACGACCACCGTCGTGGCCAAACATAAATGGTCCCAAACGGGGACCCGGATCCATAACAAAAACAACGGGCACGCAAGGCTATGTCTACTTACCGAGCCAAGGTACTCCTTGCCCATAACCTTCCCTCGTTGGAGGAACCAGCGAGAGGCATGACAATAGACCTAGTTAGGACCTTCCCTTAAAGGTAAATGTGGTTGCACTGGTCAGTTCGATATGGTGGCACCATGATTCAAACAATAGTTGTTCAAGTTCAATTTAATCCGGTTAAACTTGAATGCAAATATGTTGAGTCATGATAAAAATACATGATACAATTACAATGCATGAGCATGAATATCAACATAATGAGGAACAAAATAACTATCCACCATATCAACAATGAATAATAAGCATGGCATACTGACTAGCATGAACATCACAAGTACATAATTCTCCGAAACATAACATGACTACTAACATCAACACTAAATATCATGCAAGAACATATCAACAATACTAACATGCAAGCATTTAACTAACTGGATGCAAAGGAATATGCATAGCAACGGTACTCGGGACAGACGGCAGTCATGCACTGAAGACCATCACCAACAACAACATGCACTACTAGCAAGCATAAACATATGCAAAGAATACTAGCCACTAGCAGGACATGATAAACAAGTGCATAACAACATAGCAAGAAAATAAACAATAACTCCGAAGTATTACCGAAACAACAATAATGATATTTTAAACAAGCAAACATTTAATAAATATTCAAGTTGAAAACCATGGCTACTGCATGACTATCATGCAAGTGGGTATTGTGGCTTGCCTGGGGTGACGGAGACTCTAGGAAAAAGTGCGGTGAAGCCGCAGAAAGATTCGCCGGAAACAGTTCTCTCTCGGAGGGGGCTATTTAAGGCAAGGGCAAAATGGTCATTTCCAGTATGTCAAACCATTGTGAAAAGGATACCAACAGAAAGGTCTCATCGAGACGAAGATGTGGGCTTTGGATTCACCTGATTCGGAGTTACGGTTGAAAAGTTATGAAGGGTAGAATACCAGGGACCAATCTGTGAAAATTTCTGCTAGAAACAAGTCCCTGAGTTGATAAAACAGAAGCGCAGAATAAGAAATACGCCTTCTGGATTAGAAAGTGCACCTTGTGTTGAAGAAGAAAGAAAATACGCCTTCAGTTTCTGAAAACGTAATTCAAGAAACTGTCTCCACTTAAAACAGATGGGCCCGGGGGTTGTGCCACTTACAAGAGGGGCCCACGGGCAGGGGAGGGCCGATCGATCGTCTTCTTCCTCCCGCCGCTGCACCTTATGTGAAGCAGAGCAGCGACAAAGGGGGGAAGCGGCCAAGGGGCCGGCCAGCTCCGGCCACTCCCGCCCAAGGCGAAGCCACCGGCTGGTGGAGTGGGTCCTGGCGCACCCGTGCCCGGGTAGCAGGAGCGCCGGGGCGGCCTGGAAGGGTGGTGACGGGAGGAGGACGGGGGAGGCAGAGACGAGCCACGGCGATGGGGCTGGCCGGCTCCGGCCGTCTCCGGACGAACGGACGGCACCGGCGAACTCAGGGGCGGTGCACTGGCTCTGTTCAGAGGCTCAGCCGACGTCGGCATGGAGTGGAGAGGAGGGGAGGGATGGCGCCATTGAGGTACAGAGAGTTTCGGCCGGCGAGGCTTCTCGGAGAAGTAGAGGCTCCGACGAGGGGGCAAGGAGTTGGGGCAACTCGGGGGAGTGTGGGGAACACTATGGACATGCTAGGATGGGGAGGGGAGCGCTGGGTTGGCCGGAACTAGTCTGAGGCCGAGGCGGCTATGGAGGACGGAGGAGAAATAGGATGAACCCGAAGGTTCTGGTGGCCGAGGAGAATCAGGGAGGGGCTGGTGAGGTGCGGGGGAGGTCGGGCACTCTTTATATAGACAAGGGGAGAGCTCTGGACGCTCACAAGAGAGCTCCAAGAGTGCACTAATGGAGGTCAGGGGCAGACCACAACAGTGGCACTATTGTGACGGCGCGCTGCCGGCGAGCGACGACGACGCAGTGATGCAGGGAGGTGTAGACAATCACGTGGGCGCTCCTGGACAAGGTTGGAGGCCGAGACAAGGAGGGAGGCGACGAGCACATCGACCCAACAGTTCCAGAGCGCGTGCTGTGCATGACGCAGGTGCAGTCACCACGCGTACTAGTGCAAGCGGCGAGCTTTGGTTTGGCCAGCCATGTCCAGTAGATGGACCTCAGTGCCCTTAGTAGAAATGCAGAAAGAAAATGATCCAGGGGCAACGAAGGATTTGCAGATGGCTCCATGGTAAAATAACAACAAGGTGTTTGTAAATTCCTATGGTTAAACCATCTGGGTAACTTGGCAGAAAGCTTGTCTGGCGATGATCTTACACCAAGGTGATTTAGAACACCAAAAACAGACTAAGAAGAGGAGTTTAGATGACACTTGCTATAGAAAGTGATGAACTGGCCAGATTAGTGAACCATGATGTTGCACTCACATACTTAAGTGTCATGAGCTGAATTTTGGTGGAGTTGAATAATTTGACCATATGGAGCTGTTGTAAAAACCTCATGCCATTTGGTGTTACCAAAGTGGCACTTCCTTCACAAATCTCCAATCTGGACAAAATCTTGTATAATTTACTGAGGGTAACTTGATAACTAGATTGAGCCAAGACTTGGTGTAGAAGGTAGATGTAGGTGTAAGAACGGCTTGGTAAATTGGCAGCTCAAATGAAGCAAGGTAAAATAGTGTTGCTTCACAAAGTGAGAAATTTACCAGAAACCAAGATTTGGAGCTGAGCTCACATAGATTTGATCAAATTTGGAGGAGACTCATGATTTGATCAAATGAAGTATTTGACCAAGTTTCATCTCATTTGGACATGCGTAGAATATACTTCCTTCACAAAGTTCCTTTCTGGACAAAAACTTTGAAACATCACTAGAAAATAATTACTAGGGAAATGAGTTTGAAATTTGGCACAGAGAAATGATATGGACATGAACAGATGTCTACCAAGCTTGAGAGCAATTGGACAAAGATAAATAGCACTTGCTTCACCAAGTGCCATTTAGGGCAGAACAGGAAAATGAGTTTTGGAGGATTATTTTTGAACATGGCAATGAAATGTTTTGCCCTATTTGAGCAAGATATGACCCAAGCAATTTATGAGATTTACTTGGGAATTTTTAGAGTGACAGACATATAGGTTGCTTCACAACCTACGGCAAAAAGAATTATTCCTTTAATAGAAAAGGAATATTCTTTGGAAAAAGAATATTGGGTTAGGTCAAGGGTGGAAATGACAGGGTTTTGGAATGATGAGAAGGATGGCAAGCCACTATAAACCTAGGAAGACTTGATCTTCCCAAGTTTTAGAACAACATAGCCAATGAAAAAGAAAACTCACGCAAAAGTCTCAGAAAATCCAAAGAAAAAGAAAGGGCCAAAAATCAGGCTGTGACAATACTCAAGCCCTCCCGAATCTAATCCACGAAAGCAGGAAGTAGGGTTTTACACCGCAAGGTGGCCTGAACTTAGGTAAATTTGTGTGTGCTTTACTTGTTGTTTGCTTGAATCTCTTCATCGGACGAGGGCGAGACGCTAGGTAGACGTGAGTGGGAGAGATCTTCGTTCACGCCCCTGTGTTCGAACTTCTTGGGTTTGCGGAGCCCGCAATCCAACATTTGGCGCGCCAGGTAGGAGGCCTGTCGAAATCTCGCCTCTCCGACGATCTCGTCCCGCTCTCATTCGTCGACCTCGCTACCATGGTGGACACACGCCGGGCGCGCGCCGCCCGTTGCGCCGCCAACGTCGCTCAGACGGCGCCCGCGGGCAACATTGCACCGCTCCGCCCCAACTCGCCGGTCGCCAATGCCGCCACCGATCCGGCAGCCCACGAGCAGCAGGACTCGTCACTGCCGTTGTCCGTGCGGTGCGATGGCCGCACGACGACGCCGTCACCCTCGCTGGCCGCGGCATCGTCCTCGCTGATCCCCCGCGGGCCAGTCTACCAGTAGCCCGCGCTATTGATGGCGCGGGAGCTCCTGCACTACCACCCGGCGGACGACCTCTAAGACGAATGGCTCCACCTCATCACCGAGCTCGTCAACGCCGCCGGGGAGGTACCTGCACCAACTCACTCCTCCCGTCCTCTGTCGCTCATGGCGGGGAATGAGGGCCACGGTGTCCCGGCTCCACCTCCACTGTACGGCGCCGGCCAGGGGCTCAGACGCGAGGTTCTGCGGCGCGAGCAGCCCCGCAAGGCCCCTCCGTGCGACGAGGAGAGCTCTTAGGTGATTCCGCATCCCCAGGCAGAAGCTCGTGGGCCCCCCGTTTCGCAGCACCAGAACCGCGCACCACAGGAGGTGGTGGCGCCTGCGCCCCAGGAACCAGCACCGCAGGCGCAGGGGGCGCTTGCAATCATGAGCGTGGCTGGATGTCGCGCCCTAACTCCAGAGCTGCGGCACCTCGTCTGGCCCGGCAAGTTCAAGCCGGATCTGCCTCCGCGCTACGATGGCATCGCTGACCCCGCAGAGTTCCTCCAGCTCTACGGGTTGAGCATCGAGGCGTCCAACGGCACCGAGCAGGTCATGGCGAACTGGTTCCCCATGGCCCTCAAGGATGGCGCGTGCTCCTGGCTCTTGAACCTCCCCGTGGGATCCATCTCCTCCTGGGGGGAGCTCCGTGAGCGTTTAGTCGCCAACTTCCAGGGTACCCATGATCGAGCCTCGGCGGCCGTGGATCTGCGCCGCGTGAAGCAGCAACCTGGGGAGACCCTACAAAAGTACATCCAGTGTTTCAACACCGTGCGCCTCAAGATCCGCAGGGTCTCAGACGAGGCCATCATCTCGGCGTTCTCCGACAGTGTCCGCGACGTCAGGATGAATGAGGAGCTCGCCATCCACGAGGACCTATGCACAGCCCTCGAGATGTTCAAGCTTGCAGTGATGTGCGCTAGGGCAGAGGAAGGACGCCCCTCTCTCCTGGAGCTGCCTGAAGCGGAGGCTGACGACAAAAAAGCCAATGCCAAAGAAGCAAAGTGCAAGGGACCCGCCGTGCTGGCTGCGGAGCCAGAAGTAAAGCGTGGTTGTGGCTACAACGACCCCCCCCAGAGACAATCGCCCGTACTGCATCTTCCACGATGTCCACAGCCACAACACCAACGACTGCCAAGAGCTCAGGGCGATGCGCGGCAGGCGTGTCGGGCAGCTCCCTGAGCGCGACAACCGCGGGTACGGCCACGGAGGGGGCCGTGGTGGAGGCCGCTGGGACGACAGGAACTCGCGCCAAGGATGGCGTGACCAACCTCGTGAACACCACTAGCAGGAGCAGCCTCGTGACGCCCCCTGGTGCGACCAGCCTCCTGAGGGTCGCCCTCAGGGCAACGCAGGCCTGCCTCCGCTGCCACCACCGCCAAGAAGGAACGACGACGACCGCCAGGGGGATGAAGCAGGGAGCTTTCAGGAGCCCCGCGCGGTTGCATGCATCTTGGGAGGAGCCCATGCTCCGGCTTCCCACCACATCTTCAAGCAGTTCGCTCGCGAGGTGAACTCGGCACTTCCCAGGCCTGACGTCGCGCGCAGCCTCATGTGGACCAAGCATGTCATCGCCTTCGACCCCAAGGATCAGTTCAAGTGTACCGCAACCCCAGGCGCTCTCTCGATGCTCTGCACTCCGACCATCAACAACGTCCTCGTGACGAAGACCCTCATCGATGGCGGAGCGGGGCTCAATGTCCTCGCTGTTCAGACCTACGAGACGCTCCAGGTCCCCTATGATCAGCTCCATCCAACCAAGCCATTCTACGGAGTCACAAATGGCTCCACACCGCCGATGGGGCAGGTCCGCCTCCCTGTCACCTTCGGTGATCGCGACAGCTATCACACCGAGCTCATCGACTTCGACGTCGCCAACATCCACCTCCCGTACAACGCCATCCTTGGGTATCCGGCCCTCGCCAGGTTCATGGCGGCGACCCATCACGGCTACAACATCCTCAAGATGCCCGGGAGTGGTGGATTCATCACAATCGCCTCCGACGAGAAGGAAGTACTGCGTTCCCTGGAGCGCGCCTACCAGACCGCGGCGGTCGAGAGCCCCGACGAAGGTGGAGCCGTCTTCGCCCTGCAGACCGCCCCCAAGAAGAAGAAGAACCTGCCCGCCGACAGACCTCAGGACACGGAGGCTCCTGACGGTCCCGTCTTAGGACCCGCGCCTGCCGACGAGGCGCCCTCCACTCTCGCATAGGGAGGCGTGCCCGACGCCCCTTTCAGGACGTGCTCGGGGGCTCTCCTCTGGAGCGCCTCTGGTCTGACCAGCATCTAGAGGGAGGTGTTTGGGCACCACCAGCAGGCGTGTCTCGACGCGTGTTTTCGTGAGCCCACCGTGTGCCGTACAGCGCTGGGGGCTCAAGACTTCATGGACCAGGTTACCGAGGAACATGAGTACGCAAGGCTCATACGCGGTGGGCGCAACCGCACGATACCAAGCTCACCTACATGCAACCCAAGCAACCACTTCCGCGTCTGCATCGACATCACGGGCCTCAACCGAGCCGCTTCTTTGGAGCCCTTCTGGCCGATGGCAGTCGGCTGGAGGAGGGCTCTTCCCTGCAGCTACATCTGCAAGCTCTTCGGCTTCCACAACGCAGCCACCACGTTCCAGTACCTCGCACGACAGGCTTTGGGGGCTCGAGAGGTGTCGGGGGAAACTGTCCACCACGAACACCTATGGGACCGGAGCCCCTTGTACGTTGCGTTAAGGGAGCGGAGGGAGCACAAAGAGCGGATCGAAGAGCACAAGCGGGCAGTTTACCCAGGTTCGGGCCGCGCGGACGCGTAAAACCCTACTCCTGCTTGATTTGTATTGAGTTTGTGGACTCGGGAGCTTGGAGAGCTAGCTACGCCGAGCAAGAGAGCTATCTAGGTTCCGAACCCTTTCTACGTTGTGCATGGGCCTCCTTTTATAGCTCAAGGGGTCACCGACAGGTGTCAACGTAGAAGAAGGGCAAAAATGTAACTTTGGTGGTAGTTGTAACAGTGCGGGAACAGTGCATGAACAGTGGTCTTCACCTAACTTGACAGTGGGGGACAAGGGCATTAAATGCCCGTCACCGTCGACCCCAAAAGCACCCGTCCATGCGTCTCCGTTCGCCACGGCGGTAGCCTCGTCACCGTGGAGTGCCACCGTGTCCCCCAGGCTGCACAGCCATCCGCCACGCGTCCCTGGAAGGGCCCCAGGGCGACGCGTGGGCCGATGAGCTGGAGCGCGGGCACACAGCGCAAGCTTCCCCGGCAAGCACCTTGCCGGGGTCTTGATCTTGTCGGGCCGGGAAGCTTGTCGCTCCCCTGGGCCCTGCCGGGACGCAGGGTGCGCCGAGGCATGTCTTCTGATAGGTAATCTTCTGGTCTTCCTGGCAAGCTCCTCTTGCCAGGGTCTTGGGTAAAAGTGATAAACTTGAGCCTGGCACGGCCTTCCCGGCAAGCTCCACTTGCCGGGGTCTCGATCTTCTGTCTTGTATACTTTGTTTTTGAATGGCCTCATATGGATCAGAAAGGTCTCCGGCGAGCACGTGGTAAACCCTACCGCGGGAAGCTGCTACTGCCCGTGCACAAGTTGGAGTACTAAGGTACCCCTATCTTAGTACACCGACAGGAGCCCCCGGGCCTGGGCCACACACGGTGCCGAGCGCTGTTGGGCCAGGCCCAAGACAGTGCACGGGCACGCGCGGCCCACGGCACGCCGAATCCCCTTCCGTATCCGCCGCATCCTCCCCCAACGGCACGCGTCGATTGCGACGTCGTGGGGGAGATCGTGGCCTCGTTCTTTAATGGAAAATGCGAAACGTCCCCCACTCCCCCCCTTAAAAGCAGAGGAAGCAGGGGCAGTTTCCCTCCTTCGTCTTCATTGCATCTTCAACCTCCAGAACACCTCCGCCGCTCTCTGCTTCCACCCCTCCTCTGCCGCCTTCCGCATCCGCGGCGCCGTCGAGCTCCTCGCCTCTTCCCTCGCCACCTCCGCCATGGCTCCGAAGAGCGAGAAGGCGAAAGCGGAGAAGACCAAGAAGGAGAAGTCCGAGCAGGCGGCAAAGCATGTTGCCTTGCGGAAGAGGAACGTGGTCTTCGCGCCGAGGCTCAGCGCGCGGGAGTTATGGAACAAGTACTACCTCTTCTGGTCCGGGGAGACCAAGGCTCATCCCCGCACCAGAGTCTTCCCCGCCATCGCCAAAGATCTGGTCCCCGACGGGTATTTCTTCTTCGCCGCCTTCTTTCACTGTGGGTTGTGCCCTCCATTTTTGGAGTTTTTCTGTGATATTATGAACACGTACAACCTCCACCTCTTAGACTTCACCCCCAATGCCATCCTTACGATGGCCGTTTTCGCACATCTGTGCGAAAACTTCATAGGGATCCATCCAAACGTAGCACTCTTCCGCCATTTCTTTATGCCTAGAGTAGAGGCTGGCGCTCCCCTCTCCAGCGGAATCTCCTGGATCTTCCGGTTAAACAAAAAGGACTCATATCTGAAAGGAGAACTCCGCGGCAAGTGGGAAGAATGGCGTGCAGACTGGTGCTGGGTAGTAGAGGATCAGCCGGAGCCCTTCACCGCACCGCGCACAACTGCCATAGTGCGCGGCAGAGACTGGAGCGAACTGGCCCCGGAAGACAACAAGCTTAGTATTGCCCTTGTTAGAATCATCCGTCTCCGGGTAGCCAATCTGACCATCGGAGAGGTGGGCGCAGATTTCCTCCGCCGCCGCATTGCCCCTTTACAAGAGAGGAAAAGGCCCGCCTGGGAATTTGGCAATGCAGCGGATATCATGAGGTTGCGCTGCGGATTGAACTTCAATTTCACCGCTTTGGAGCTGAAAGGAATGCTGCGAGAGCTGTTCAAGCATGACCCGGCGCATCTAGAGTGGTTCAGGCCCGCCAAGGGAGTGGTGCCACTGTGCAACAGCACCGCCCGTGATTCCTTGCGAGCAATGATGCCGGAGTGTGACTCCCACGGCATCGTCCCCACCTGGATCCAGCCTCCGGGAGATGCCATTCTGACCTTCTTTGATAACTTGGTTGAGGTGCCGACGAACACCGAGGAGATCAAGGGTCTCACCCGGGCCACCACAGAGCGGGACATAGCCTATATTGCTTCCCGGATGGAAGAGGCCGCCGCAGCTGCAGCGGCAGGAGACTTCGGATTCACCGTTGATGAAGCAGAGGCTGCGGATGCGTCGAGCAAAGCCGAGGAGGCAGAGATCCGCAGGTTGCTTAAGCTTCCACCCGACGAGCTTGCCGGGGTTCCTTCCCTGAGGCATGCCGGGATCCCCGGGGTTGTGAGCGAGGCCGCCTCGGGGGGCGAGGTTGCCGGAGCGAACAGAGGTGCCGGAGGGAGCGGAGCCACCGGAGGGAGCGGAGCCACCGGAGGGAGCGGGGCCGCAGGACAAGATGCTGGACCCAGCGGGCCCGCCGAGGAGGAGGAGGAGAACGCCGAGGCCGATGAGGACACCGGTGGGTCTCTGGGGCTTGATGACGACGCCTCATCGTCCTCGGAGAACTCCCCGCCTCGGGCGAGTCCCAAGCGAACACCGTTGAAGCACCTCCGCAAGGCGGCTACAGCGACAAGGACGCAGGCGCCCCGACAGCAGCCCACTCGCCGGGCGACGCGCGTCACCAGAGCGAGCCAAGCCGCGACGGAGGCGCCCCGCGCAGCAGCGCCAAGCGGAGGGGGATCCTCCCGGAGCGAAGCGGCCGCTCCGCCTGCTCCTCGGGCTCCGGCGCCAACGGAGGCTGGGTCTTCGCAGCCCCCAGCCCCGGAGACCGCCAAGCGCCCGAGGGAGCCTTCTCCTCCTGCTCCTCGCGCGGGAGCAACTCAGGTGGAGTTTGACTTCTCCGCCCTCAGCTCCGACGACGACGAGGAAGAGGAGTAAGCATTTGTAATTTGTAACTTCTTTTATTCTGTCTCGATTCTTTCCTTGATGATTCTGATCTAGTTCTTGCTTTGCTTGCAGGACCCTGATCCAGCGGATGGCAAAAAGGGCCAAGATCCCTGTGGTTGAAGTCGAGGACGACTCGCCCGCCGCGGCGACCGGAGACGCGCCAGCGACAGGTTCGTCGGACCAACCTGCTGCTCCGAGGAGCAGCCCCCAGCGCAGCCCCCAGCGCAGCCCCCAGCGTAAGTCTGGGTTTTAGATATTTTTTTTGTTCTTCGGGCGCGCTTGGGGTTTCAGCTTGTACTGACATGTTGCTGTTTCATTTGTCTTGTTTGTCTTGCGCAGAAGTGGAGCCGCAGCCGCAGGAGCACCCGGAGGTCACCCCCGAGGAGCCGCAGGTCCCGCCATCCCCGCCAAGGGTGAACTCCCCGGCGAGGGAGAGCGCTCCGCCAAGGACGGGTACTCCGCCAAGGGCGAGTACCCCGCCAAGGGCGAGCAGCCCGGCGAGGGTGGCCACCCCGCCAAGGGAGGACTCCCCGGCGAGGGAGCCTGTCGTCGAGGAGGTCTGCGAAGGTGAGTCTTGTAACTTCATCTTCTCGGACTTGTCTTTTTGGATATTTGCTTGAACTTCTTCTTTTCTTTTTCTTCTGCTAGATCCTCATCCCCCGGAGAGGATGGAGACGGAGGTCACCGTCGAGGAGGAGGGCGCGCAAGGCGACGGCGGCAACGCCACAGCCACTGAGGGCATGGCCGGAGCCGACGAGCCTGCCGCTGAGGAGACCGCGCCGACCGCAGATGCCGTGGGCGAGGAGGGGACCGGCGACCGTACTACCGGCCCGGAGGCAGCAGGAGCGTCAAGCGCTGCGCCGGCCGCCGACCCCTCCGCGTCTACGGAGCGATCGGGCTTCTATCTTGAAGCGCCCAACGGAGTCTTCATACAGGTCCCGTGGGCGTCTTCGTCGCGAGCCCCCGCGGAGGGAGAGACCTTTGATGGAGAGGTCCTCGCCTCCGCAGGGTTGAAGATTGTTGAGGCGCCTGGCGGGAGCGATGAGCCCGAAGAGGAGAAACTTCTCCGCCAGCTCCTGGCCCTTTACTGGGCCAGGCAGGCGAAACTGGAGTCGCGAGAAGCCCTCACCGCCAAGGCCAGAGCAGACTTGGAGAAACGCGCCGCAGAGCTCCGCGCCGCCAACCAGGCGGCTCTCCGCGACTTGGCGGAGGAGCGCGAGAGGCTTGCCGGAGAGCAGCAAGAGTTCCTCATGGAGAAGGCTGAGGCCGAGGAGCAACAACGACTGGTCGGTGAAGTGCTGTCCCAGCAAGAAGGAGCGCTCAACCAGCGGAAGGTCGACCTCGACGCTCACGAGGACGACCTTACCGCCCGGGAGCAGGCCCTTGGCGGAGAGTTGAAGGAAGCGAAAGCCGCCGCAGCCACCGCGGAGACTGCCAAGAAGGACCTTGAAGCTAAGGTGGCGCAGCTGGAGGAGTACCTAAAGGCGAGCACGGAAAGGGTCACCGCACTTAATGTGGAGCGGGAAAAGGACGCCCACACCAACTCTGATCTTCAGGTACGCCTCTCCAAGCAGGGCGACGAGCTCAAAGCCGCCAAGGACTCAATTGCTGATCTGGAGTTGAAGGTCTCCACGTTGACTGACTCGCTGGACGCCGCCCGGGATCGCGAAACGAAGCTGAAGGACGAGCTCCGCAAGGAACGAGGCCTGGTGGAGAGCGCCGCCACTTCAGCTAACAACTTCCGCCGGACCGTTGAACTATGGACTGAAGATCTGGTGGCTTCTGCTGCCAACATCGACAAGGAGCTGATGGCGCTGAGGGTGGAGCACCTCATGTACTCTCCGGACCAGAATCTCCCCCACAGCGCCAAACTAAGTCTTTTCTTCAGGGGAATCGCGCCGGCGCTTGCACGGCTGCAGGAGAAGCTTCCTGCGCAGCTGGCCGAGGAGTCGCGCCAGCTCTGCGCGGGCACCTTGGAGCGCGTCTTGACGAAGATAGTCTACCGCAATCCTGGCATCAATCTCGTCAACGTCCTCCGCAGCTTGCCGGCCGATGCAGATCTGGAGGCGCTGAAGGCGCAGGTTGCCCACATCATCGCCAAGGTGAACAAGATCTCCAGGCGTGAAGGCGACCGCGTAGACTAGGCCTCTTTCTTTTTATTTCCTTTGCTGCTGCAAAGTGTGCCATGAACATGAATCTATCAGTTATTGCGACAAGTTATCTCTGTAATATATTATCTTATTTCGGTGCAATTGATGCAGTGTTATCTCCCTTGTTTTTGGTCCTTTACTTTGTATGCTTTTTACCCTACGCTTTTAGGGAACTTGCCGGCAAGGGACCCTTGCCGCGAGCGCTGAGTGCTGGACTCTGAGCAGCCTGCTGGCAAAGGCCTTATCGGCAAGCAACCTTGCCGCAGCTAGTCGCAACGCACTTAGCTTGCTGAGCGAACTCGAAAACGAGGTAAGGGCGCGAAACTTGTTGCAGCTCACTTAAGCCATTGAGCGTACTCGAAAACATGACAAGGGTGCGGCTAGCCACGGGTAGGTTCCTCCGCGCACAGGTTTTCCATACAAAGTGTGGTTGTTCAAGGAAGATAACTAAAATTTAAAAATTTTGAACTGCTCAAATTCTGGTAACTTAGCTTTCATAATCTGTTCGTTCTCCGGTAAGCTTCTCTTTCTTGAACAGCACTTGGTTCGTCCTCCACCTCCTTCCCCCCCGGCAAATTTGTGCGCGAGGAATGTCCCTTCTGCTTAAGAGGGAAAGAAAAAGGAGAAGAGAAAACAAGTGTAGGGCCTCCCGGCGTGGTAATGCTTACCGGATATGTGTGTTGCACAAGATGCCAAATAATGCATGCAGATAACACAGAAAAGCATGAAAAATGGCAAATAGTGCGAAACTCAAAAGCTTTACTGATGCACGGGATCTGCGCCCGGCTTTGTACAAAGGATTACATGCAACAGCGGCAAGACTCGTACAAAAGGTGGTTGCCGGAACGGATCACGGCAACCGCGCCTTATGGGTGAAACTTTCGAAGATGCTCTATGTTCCAGGAGTTGCTCACCGGTAAGCCTTCTTCGGTCTAAAGGCAGACAACCCCGGGCCTTGTGACTTGTCTCACCCGATAAGGGCCTTCCCACTTCGGCGTCAACTTGTTGGAATTCTTGGCGGACTGAACACGCCGAAGAACAAGGTCGCCTTCCTCGAGACTCCTGGCCTTAACCTTGCGGCTATGATAGCGGCGCAAGGCTTGCTGGTATCGAGCAGCTCGTACAGCAGCCTGGAGACGTTCCTCCTCGAGGAGCAATGCATCATCTTGTCGCAGTTGCTCTTGCTCGAGCTCATCATAAGCGAGCACTCGAGGAGATCCGTATACGAGTTCCGTGGGGAGAACTGCCTCTGCCCCATAGACAAGGGCAAAGGGTGTCTGCCCGGTGGCTCGACTTGGTGTCGTTCTGATTGACCAAAGAGCCGCCGGTAACTCCTCTATCCAATTTCTTCCGCACCTGCGCAGCCTGTCGAAGGTTCTTGTCTTGAGCCCGCGCAGCACTTCAGCATTGGCCCTCTCCGCTTGACCATTGCTCCTCGGGTGAGCAACAGAAGCGAAGCAGACCTTGGCGCCAAGGTCTTGGACGTACTGCATGAAGGTGCGACTAGTGAACTGTGTGCCGTCGTCGGTGATGATCCTGTTAGGGATTCCGAAACGGCAAACAATCGCTCTGAAGAACCTGACCGCTGACTGTGCTGTCACCTTTCTCACCGGTTCCACTTATGGCCACTTTGTGAACTTGTCGATCGCAACGTACAAGTACTCAAAGCCCCCGACAGCACGGGGGAAGGGGCCGAGGATATCGAGCCCCCAGACCGAGAAGGGCCAGGACAAAGGGATCGTCTGGAGAGCTTGAGCTGGCTGGTGAATTTGCTTGGCATGGAACTGGCACGCTTCACACTTGGTTACTTGTGCAGTTGCATCTTGGAGGGCTTCTTGGCAAAAGAACCCTTGCCGGAATGCCTTCCCGGCAAGTGCCCTTGCGCCAATGTGGTGGCCACATATGCCTCCATGTATTTCTGCCAACAGCTTCTGTCCATCTTCTCTGGAAATGCACTTCAACCTGACACCATTGAGCCTTCTTCTGTACAGTTCATTGTCAACGAATTGGTACATACTTGACTGCCTGGTTATTTTCTCTATCTCTGCTGGGTCGTCGGGAAGTTCTCCAGTTTGCAGAAAATGGACGATCTGCTGTGCCCATGCCGGAGCCTGAGGCTCAACGGCAAGGACTAAAGGCATGAGGGCCGCTGCGGGGACCCCAGCTTCTACGGCAAGAACCTCTGGTTCTGCCGGAGCTGACGGTCCCCCGGCAAGCCTGCCGGGGCAAGGCTTGTCGGGAACGTTTGCTTCAACTGTACATACCGTTAGATCTGCAGGAGCAAACTGTTCCTCAGCGTTCTGATCATTGATCTTGGGGACCTTGGCGGCGGCTTCGAGGAGATCCGCCGGCAAGTAGTCGCCGGAGACCAACTTTCTCTTCTTGGGCTGCCCAATTGATGGTGTAACGGATGGCTGAGTCAGCTTGAGCAGGAAGGTCCCTGGTTCCACAGGTAACTTCATTGCAGCACACTTTGAAAGGCCATCTGCAATATCATTCTGAGCTCTCGGAACGTGCTCCATTTGCAGACCTTCAAAGTGCTCTTCAAGCTTCCTCACTTCATCTACATAAGCTTCCATCAAAGGGCTCTGATAACTTTTGTTTACTTGTCGGACCACCAACTGAGAATCTCCCCGCACAATCAATTTCTTGATCCCAAGTTCAGCTGCAATTCTGAGGCCGGCAAGCAGACCTTCATACTCTGCAGTATTGTTTGTCGCTTGTTCCCTGGGAAAGTGCATCTGGATAACATACTTGAGGTGCTCTCCGGTGGGCGCTATGAGTACCACGCCAGCACCGGCGCCTTGCAGCGAGAAAGCACCATCAAAGTACATTACCCATTCGCTTGTTGCTTCTTGCACGGGGATGCTAGTCTCTGGAACTTCTTCATCCGGTGTTGGGGTCCATTCAGCTATGAATTCTGCCAAAGCTCTGCTCTGTATGGTCAAAGTACTTTCAAACTTGAGGCCAAAGCTCGACAGTTCTAGTGCCCACTCGACGATCCTGCCTGTTGCTTCTGGATTTTGCAATATCCTCTTCAACGGAAAGCGAGTGACCACTGTTATCTCGTGTGCTTGGAAGTAATGGCGCAGCTTTCTCGAGGCCATGAGGAGACCGAAAAGCAACTTCTGCACCCCAGAGTATCTCGATCTAGCCCCCTGCAAGAGGGAACTTACGAAATACACTGGGCGCTGCACCATCTTCTTTCGCACTTCTCCTTGCTCCTGCGCAGAGTTGTCCTTGTCGGGGCCAGAGCTTGCCGGTGGAGCCCCCTGCTTGTCGCTGGACTCGCTCGCCGGAGGTGTGGGCTCTTCCTCTGCCTCCCTTTCCGCTACCAACGCAGCACTAATCACTTGATTGGTTGCCGCTAAGTATAGCAGCAACTTTTCTTGTGGTTTAGGTGCGACAAGTATTGGAGTGGAGGATAGGTATCCTTTCAAATCCTGCAGCGCTGCCTTCGCTTCCGGAGTCCACTTCGTAGGACCTGCCTTTTTCAAGATTTTGAAGAAAGGCAGGGTGCGTTCTGCAGATTTTGAAATGAACCTGCTGAGGGCAGTCACACAACCAGCAAGTCTCCTTACGTCCTTGACGCGCTTCGGGGCTTCGATCTGCTCGATGGCTTTTATTTTGTCGGGATTGGCTTCAATCCCCCTCTGGGACACAACGAACCCGAGAAGCTTGCCGGAGGGGACTCCGAAGACGCACTTCTCGGGGTTCAACTTGAGCTGGATCTTGCGCAGATTTGCAAATGTTTCTTCTAAGTCTTGGATCAGGGTATCTTTGCTCTTGCTCTTGACCACTATGTCATCCATGTAAGCTTCTACATTTCTGTGGATCTGTGGCTCAAAAGCAGTGTGCACCACCCTTGCAAATGTTGAGCCTGCATTCTTCAATCCGAAAGGCATGCGAATGAAGCAATATGTGCCACATGGAGTAATGAATGCAGTCTTCTCTTCATCTTCCTTGGCCATAAAAATCTGGTGGTAGCCTGAGTATGCATCAAGGAAGGAGAGCAGCTCACATCCAGCAGTGGAGTCAACAATCTGGTCAATGCGCGGCAAGGGAAATGGATCCTTGGGACATGCTTTATTCACATCAGTGAAGTCTATACACAACCTCCATTTCCCGTTAGCCTTACACACGACAACTGGATTTGCTAACCACGTCGGATGGATCACGCCTCTAACCAGGCCCGCTGCTTCTAGCTTCTTAATTTCTTCGGCAATAAATTCTTGGCGCTCCACGGCTTGCTTCCTGACCTTCTGCTTGACGGGCCGCGCATGAGGACAAACAGCAAGCTTGTGCTCAATTACCTTCCTGGGAACGCCGGGGATGTCAGATGGTTGCCACGCAAACACATCGACATTCGCCCGCAGGAAGGCAACGAGCGCGCTTTCCTATTTGTTATCAAGTGTAGCACTGATGGTAAAGGTACCACCAGTGCCGTCCTCCTTGGCGGACACCTTCTTGGTTGCCAGTGGAGCGGCCATCCCTTTCTTGTACTTGCCGGTGGAGCTCGATGGAACGTCCTCGACGGCAGCGCAGCACTCCGAAGAGGTGCGTTTGCCGGAGTCGGCCCCAGAGCACTTGCCGGACTTGGTCTTGGTCTTCTTCCCCCCGGGAGCTTCAGCGGCAAGTGTGTTGTTCTCCGCTGCGGCTGCTGCATCCCGGTATATCTTGTCGGCGCAGATAAGTGCGTCCTTCTTGTCGCCAGGGACAGAGATGACGCTTATCGGCCCCGGCATCTTGAGTACGTTGTAAGCAAAGTGGGAAGCTGCCATGAACTTGGCGAGGGCAGGACGTCCAAGTATCCCATTGTATGGCAATGGGATATCGGCTACGTCAAAGGTTATCCTCTCCGTCCTGAAATTAAGCTCCCCGCCAAAGTTCACAGGCAGAGTGATCTTCCCCTTCGGCTTGCTCCTCCCCGGGTTTATTCCTTGGAACGAACCGGTTTCTTCGAGCTCGCCGTCTAGGATTTGGAGTTTCTTGATCACAGCCGAGGAGATCAAGTTCAGGCCGGCCCTGCCGTCAACCAACATTTTGGTGACCTTGAGGTTGCGGATGGTTGGTGAGACCAACATCGGCAAGCACCCGACCGCCGTGGTGCGGTCAGGGTGATCCTCAAGATCAAAAATGATGGGCGTGCTGGACCACTTCAGGAGTCTGCGTGACTCGACGGGCGGCAAAGATGTCGGGGGAAACTGTCCACCACGAACACCTATGGGACCGGAGCCCCTTGTACGTTGCGGTAAGGGAGCGGAGGGAGCACAAAGAGCGGACCGAAGAGCACACGCGGGCAGTTTACCCAGGTTCGGGCCGCGTGGACGCGTAAAACCCTACTCCTGCTTGATTTGTATTGAGTTTGTGGACTCGGGAGCTTGGAGAGCTAGCTACACCGAGCAAGAGAGCTATCTAGGTTCCGAACCCTTTCTACGTTGTGCATGGGCCTCCTTTTATAGCTCAAGGGGTCACCGACAGGTGTCAACGTAGAAGAAGGGCAAAAATGTAACTTTGGTGGTAGTTGTAACAGTGCGGGAACAGTGCATGAACAGTGGTCTTCACCTAACTTGACTGTGGGGGACAAGGGCATTAAATGCCCGTCACCGTCGACCCCAAAAGCACCCGTCCATGCGTCTCCGTTCGCCACGGCGGTAGCCTCGTCACCGTGGAGTGCCACCGTGTCCCCCAGGCTGCACAGCCATCCGCCACGCGTCCCTGGAAGGGCCCCAGGGCGACGCGTGGGCCGATGAGCTGGAGCGCGGGCACACAGCGCAGGCTTCCCCGGCAAGCACCTTGCCGGGGTCTTGATCTTGTCGGGCCAGGAAGCTTGTCGCTCCCCTGGGCCCTGTCGGGACGCAGGGTGCGCCGAGGCATGTCTTCTGAGAGGTAATCTTCTGGTCTTCCTGGCAAGCTCCTCTTGCCAGGGTCTTGGGTAAAAGTGATAAACTTGAGCCTGGCACGGCCTTCCCGGCAAGCTCCACTTGCCGGGTCTCGATCTTCTGTCTTGTATACTTTGTTTTTGAATGGCCTCATATGGATCAGAAAGGTCTCCGGCGAGCACGTGGTAAACCCTGCCGCGGGAAGCTGCTACTGCCCGTGCACAAGTTGGAGTACTAAGGTACCCCTATCTTAGTACACCGACAAGAGGCTCAGTGGCGGGCGGCCCAGACGGAGCGGGAGCCGGACCCCCGTGACCACTAAGGGCCTCTGGAGCCCCTGGGCCTCGATAGCCCGACGATCCTCGGGAGCGACCCGCACGACTCGCGTCTTCAGCTACCCCAACTCTTCTTCGACAAGTGTCTGGTGATGTCTCAGGTATTCAACCGAGGGCGCCCCTCGGGCTGCATCATCCTCGAGCTGCAGGGGGCTCACCCCCCGCACCTGTCTCTTTTACGCTTGAATCAAGGCTAGTTGTTTCTTCCTATTTGCATTACCTATATGCTTGGCGTTCTCACCGCCGCTAAGGTCATGAGCCCTTGTGATCCCACTCGCGACCGCCCAATGATTAAGGACTGGCACAACGACTGTGCTCGGGTCCATCCCTGCAGCGTCGCTAAATCCAAGGGGTGAGCTCTGTCTCGCGAGCCATTCCCGTGACGTCACCTCCCGTGGTCCTTGGTACCTTGTTCTCGCATGGGCTAATCGTGGATGAGTAAGTGGGGGTCCGTGGCAGGTGCCTCGCTCACTCGGGAACCGCGTGCCGATTGTTTTTCTTTTGGACCGTTGCATGAGAAGACTGGGCATAGTGTCTGTGCTCGGGTCCGTCCCTGCAGCATCGATAAATCCAGCGGCTGAGCTCTGTCTTACGGGCCGGTCCCGCTAACGTCTCACCTCCTGGGGTCGTTGGTGTTGCGGCCTTCTCATGAATGCCCTCTAGAGATGCACTTGGCGCAAGTCGACACAACGCATCTCCTTTCACATTTTGCAGAAGAAGACTCAGGTGCAACCCGCCTCAGGGTAGGGTCTCGTGAGTGATGCGTAAGCTCACGAGAATTTCCTCTGAGTCGTTTAGCCCGTCCTGAGGAGGGCCCATATACACCTTGGCTTTCCTGCCGTGCAAGCCACATGTCAGGACGGGGCTGTACACGCCCCAGAGTCTCTCCCGATGGGAGGCTCTCTCCCACGGTCTAGTGGAAGTACCATGCTCCGTGCTGGTAGAACCAACCGAGGAGCGGTTTTTCCCACGAACTAATGGAAGCACCAAGCTCCACGCTGGCCGCTACGACTGAGGCGCGGTTATGCCCACACTCCGCGCAAGTGTGGTAGCTCTATGCTCCGCGCTAGTTATAAACAACTGAGGGCGGCCCCCATCGGTCACACCAACCTCAGGGAGCTTTTCAGCTCACGACGCTCACAGCTTCTCCTTGGTTGGGTGTCGTGAGGGGGGCTAGGCATGGGGGTTATGCTCAGGTCACGCCTGGCAGACGCCACCCTACCAGGTGCCCAGACACCTAGCTTTCTCGCGCCCCCATCCTAGGCGAAGGCTCGTGATCAAGGTATGGTGCTCGTTCTCCTTCATGAGAGCCGTTTGTACGTCAAGGGGGACCCCAGGGCATCGCGACCTAGGGGTCTCACTAGTCATGTAGCCCCTCACTCCTTGAGCCCGGCGCTCAACGGCGGTCGAGGTATGCGCAGGGCTGGGCCCTGCCGACGCAGAACACAAACGGGATTGCTTGAACATCAAGGGGGACCCCTGGGCATCGCGACCCAGGGGCCTCACTAGCCACGTAGCCCCTCATTCCTTGAGTCTAGTTATTACGATAACCTCGGTCACCCGGAGGGCTCAATGGCGATCGAGGTATGCGCGGGGTTGGGCCCTGCCGATGCAGAGCACCTAAGCAAACATGAAAGGAAGCAAGCACGGAAATCACCAAGTTCAAGTCTAGTTATTACAATAATACCAAGTTCCCCAAATTCAAGCGAGTCATTACGCCCCCCAAGGCACTTCCACTTCTCTCATCAGGACAAGAACAGGTCAGATATCGTCAAGTGCGCCATCACCAGCCTCCGCCTCCTCGGCTGCGGCAGCAGCGACCCGGAGGAACGCCTCCACCAGCTCCTTGACCTTCGCCTCCAGGGCCGCAGCAGCCGCGCCCTCTATGCTCGCGGTCACAGGGTCGGACAGCGAGGCCAGGTCAAGAGTGGGATCGTGGAGACAGAGGTGGCCGCACACCTGCTTCAGGGCGAAGGTAAGGAGCATGCGACTTTCGACGTCTGCTAACTGGTCGATCGCGGCCGTAACCTCGTGCAGGGACTTCACGAGCCCGACGAGGAGCCCGGCGGAACCATCCTCCCGGGTGGCCAGCGGCTTCTCAAACCCTTCCCCGTAAGCAATCTGCAGCGCCGTATGGGCCTCGAGCTCGAAGGCGGCGAGGGCCTCGCAACTCACCGCTGCCGAGGCCGCGAGGGCATCTTCCTTGTCGCGCGCAGCTTGGGTCGCCTTGGCCTGCTCGGCCTCGGCCTTCAGCTTCTTCAGGCTCGCGCGATCAGCGAGCTGCTCCTGCTGCAGCCGGGACGTCTTAGCCTTCTATGCCTTGAGCTCCTTCTCCAACCTTGTGAGCTCCAGGGCGCGCCTGGTGCCTTCCTCGCGAAGGGCCTCCAGCTCGCTCTCCACCTTGTGGCAGCGCTTCTCGGAGGACGCCGCGTTGGCTGGCGCGACATCGCCCGCCCACGTGGCTGCCGCGGCCTCCTCCTGATCCTTGGCAGCGGCCGCTGAGGCCTAGCTCCAGGAGGCCCGCGCAGACTCGTCTACTAGGAGCCACCCAGAGATCAGGGCCAGGTGTCCCTCCATCACACAGCCATCACCACGCAAAAGTTCGGCACAGAGCCGACCCAGCGCAGCGGAAGTGGCTTCCAAGGTCTCAGGGCCAGACTGCACCAGCTGGCGGATGGATGCCATCAAGATTGCCTACTAGACCAGGGGCTCGGGGGCTCCTGCTCCCCTCGCTGGAGCAGCGGGAGCAGGAGCCACCACGGCCTCGCAAACAGCAACGACGCCCTTAGGGGATGCCACCACCGCGCGCTCGGTGGCCTGGCCGGCCGAGGTGCGCGAAGCTGTGGCACCCTTCCCCGCAGCGACAACAGCGGCAGGTGGAGCAGGGTACCGCGACCTGACCTCCCCATTTGCTTTCTTCATCATGCCACCCAGGCTGCTGCGCCAGGAGAAGTACGTCAGGAACATAGCGACCAAGCAATAACAGGAGATTGCACACTTACTCATCGGAGTCATGGCGTGCCCTCCTCTTCATCAGCAGGACGGCCGCGGCCGCGGTGCTGCGGGCCTGCCAGCAGTCCGAATGCTGGCAAGGCGTGAGGCCATGGACTTGGGTGCGGTTGCGGTCACCGGTTTCATTGGCACGGCGCCCCTCGGCGGGTGGCCGCATTGCTCCCTCCAGACGCAGCGCTCCCGGATCGACGCGGGGTGGTTACCTGGGGCCAGCCAGCAGCACCTGCGCCTGACGCCCCTTCCTCAGCGGACACCTCTGAGGTGTCCTCCTTGTCAACCCGGTCCTCGTCGCCCAGGGCCTCCTCCGAGTCCTCCTCCCCGTCTCTCCCCTCCTCGACACCGGAGGACACGTCGACCGTGGGCGGAATGGCCACGGGCATCCCGAAACCTGACACGGCCTTCAGCAGCTCGGCCTTGTCAGGACGGCTGTACAGCGGTAGGTGGGCCCTGATGACACACAAGTGTAGCGGATCTATCGTAGTCCTTTCGATAAGTAAGAGTGTCAAACCCAATGAGGAGTAGAAGGAAATGATAAGCAGTTTTCGGTAAGGTCTTTTCTCCAAGCACTGAAATTATAGGTAACATATAGTTTTGTGATAAGGTAATTGGTAGCAAGTGACAGAAGGTAAAAGTAAATAAGGTGCAGCAAGGTGGCCCAATCCTTTTTGTAGCAAAGGACAAGCGTGGAAAAACTCTAATATAAAGGAAAGCGCTCCCGAGGACACATGGGAATTATCGTCAAGCTAGTTTTCATCACGATCATCTGATTCGCGTTCGGTACTTTGATAATTTGGTATGTGGGTGGACCGATGCTTGGGTGCTGCCCTTACTTGGACAAGCGTCCCACTTATGATTAACCTCTAATGCAAGCATCCGCAACTACAGAAGAAGTATTAAGGGAAACTTAACCATAGCCTGAAACATATGGATCCAAATCAGCCCCTTACGAAGCAACGCATAAACTAGGGTTTAAGCTTCTGTCACTCTAGCAACCGATCATCTACTTATTACTTCCCAATGCCTTCCTCTATGCCCAAATAATGGTGAAGTGTCATGTAGTCGACGTTCACACGACACCACTAGAGGAGAGACAACATACATCTCATCAAAATATCAAACGAAGACCAAATTCACATGACTACTAATAGCAAGACTTCTCCCATGTCCTCAGGAACAAAAGTAACTACTCACAAGACATAATATTGTTCATGATCAGAGGGGTATTAATATGCATAATGGATATGAACATATGATCTTCCACCAAATAAACCAACTAGCACAACTACAAGGAGTAATCAACACTACTAGCAACCCACAGGTACCAATTTGAGGTTTGGGTACAAAGATTGGATAAAAGAGATGAACTAGGGTTTGAGAGGATATAGTGCTGGTGAAGATGTTGATGAAGATAGCCCTCCCCAAGATGGGAAAGTTGTTGGTGATGACGGTGGTGATAATTTCCCCCTCCCGGAGGGAAGTATCCCCGGTAGAACAGCTCTGCCTGAGCCCTAGATTGGTTTCCGCCTCGGTTCCGCCTCGAGAGGGCGGCTTCTGGTCCCGAAAGCCTCCTTATGATTTTTTCCAGGTCAAAACACCTCATATAGGAGAAGATGGGCACCGAGGGCCTTCCGGCTGGCCAACGAGGCAGGGGGCGCGCCCCCCACCCTCGTGGGCAGCTGGTGGCCCCCCTCGTGGACTTCTTTCGCCAGATATTTTTTATATTTTCTAAAATGACGTTCTATTGAGTTTCAGGGCTTTTGGAGTTGCGCATAATAGGTTTCCAGAGTTTGCTCCTTTTCCAGCCCAGATTTCCAACTGCCGGCATTCTCCCTGTTCATGTAAACCTTGTAAAATAAGAGAGAAAGGGCATAAGTATTGTGACAAAACATGTAAGAACAGCCCATAATGCAATAAATATCAACATATAAGCATGATGCAAAATAGACATATCAACTCACCCAAGCTTAGACCTCGCTTGTCCTCAAGCGAAAGCCGAAATTGATAAATATGTCCACATGTTCAGAGATAGAGGTGTCGATAAAACAAAATACGGACATGAGGGCATCATGATCATTCTCATAACAGCAACTTATATAAATATAGTCATATGATTCTTATGCTAAAGTAACAATTCATCCACAATATCAAGTATGGATGATAAACTTCATTGCAAACTAACAAACTTTGATCTCGGTCATTGAAGCAATTGCAATTTATTGTAATATCGGAAAGAGTCAATATAAGAGCTTTTCAGCAAGCCTACATACTCAACTATCATATAATCTTTCTCAATTGCTCACACTCATGCAATACCTATGTTTATGGAGTTTTAATCAGACATAGAGAAAGATAGGGGCTTATGGTGTTGCCTCCCAACCTTTTACCCCAAGGGTAATGTCAACAGTAATAGATCATGAGAACTTACATCCAAGTGGGTATATGTGTCAGGTTCTTTCCAGCACAATGTGCTTGCCAAAGGATAACATGTAAAAAGGAAAGGTGGGTTTCACCTTGACACTTATAGGACAGGAATAATAGATAGGCCCTTCGCAGAGGGAAGCAGAGGTTGTCATGTGTTTTTATGGTTGGATGCACAAAGTCTGAGCATAGAAGAACTTCACTTTATATTGCCGCTTGTGATAAGGACCTTTATTATGCAGTCCGTCGCTTTTATTACTTCCATATCACAAGATCTTATAAAGCTAATTTCACCCACACTAATAAATCATACATATTTTAGTGAGTTTGCCACATGACTACTTACTTGGAAGGATCTTTCTCAATCCATAGGTAGGTATGGTGGACTATTATGGCAAAACTGGGTTTAAGGATATATGGACGCACAAGTAGTATCTCTCCTTAGTGCGAGGAGTTTTGGCTAGCATGAGGGGAAAAGGCAAGCTCAACATGTCGGATGATCCATGACAATATACTTTATTTCGGATATAAGAAGACATAACCCATTATGTTGTCTTCCTTGTCCAACATCAACTCCTTAGCATGTTATACTTTAATGAGTGCCCACAATCATAAAAGATGTCCAAGATAGTATATTTGTATGTGAAGCCTCTCTTCTCTTATTACTTCATATTAATTGCAACGATGACCAGAACTATGTTTGTCACCTCCCAACGATTTTTATTTATCATACTCTTGTATGTGAAGTCATTACTTCCCATAAGATTGATATGATCTCTTTGATACTCTTTATGTTTTCTTTCTTTTTATCATGACCCAAGTGAGGAAATCTAGCCCTTGAATCAACACTAATCTTTATTATATAGCTCACCGACTCAATTACAAAGGGTAAAGCTCACAAGGTAAAATCTCACAACTAGATCATGCTAACTTTATTCTAATAGATCAAGATACTACCAAAAGGATCAAATTAAGTAAAACGGTAAAGATAGGAGTGATGGTGATACGATACCGGGGTCACTCCCCCAAGCTTGGCAGTTGCCAAGGGGAGTGCCCATACCCATATGATTATGTCTCCTTCTTCGGGGGTGGTGATGATGGAGTTGTTGATGATGTAGGCTTGTTGTCCACCTTCCAAGACATGGGTTCACCATCGTAGAAGGATGATCGAGTCTCCGTGATAGTCAAATCTGCAGCCAAACTCATCTTCTTGAATCTATATTCGTACTCACAGTTTTGGTTTTGCAGGTCATAGATCTAGGCCTGGAGGTGATCGATCTTCTCTTGAAGATTGGAGATGGCTTCCCCAAAGATCCTTGAGTCCAGCTTGAGGTTGTTGGTAAGCTCCGAGATCATCATGTGGTTGGCGTTGAGTCCTCGTTCCACCATACCTTGGCACTTGAAAACTTGCTGCTCCATTGCTTCGAGCCTTGTCTCCACGCTTCCGGTCCTCCTTGGCCCCTCAACATCACGGATGTGCAGCACCCCCTCATGCAACTCCATTGTTTTAGAGTGGTGCAGCACCTCCGCAAGGTAGGGGTTGATGACCTTCTCGAAGAACTTGTCCTTGGGGGTATTGGAGGACGCCATGATGATCTGGATCTGTCAAAAATAGCAGCTCGAAACGAAAACAGAGGATTTTTGCGTGATACCGAGGTCAAAACCTTCAGGAGTATATATAATGAATTTTTACCAATGAAAAGGAGTAACCCACAAGAAAACGGAGTCCGGGGGACACACGGGGTGCCCACGAGGCAGGGGGGCGCGCCCTGGGAAGGGGGCGCTCCCTCCACCCTCGTGGACGCCTCGTGTCTCTTCCGGACTGTGGTTTATTTTTCTATTTTTCTAAATATTCCAAAACGGAGAAAAAATGCCTTTAGAGTTGTTTTGGAGTCGGTTTACTTACCGTATCACGTACCTCTTCCTTTTCGAAGGCTGAATCGTTCTGGAAAGTGTCCCTTATGTATTCCTCTAGGGTTACTGTTTGAATAACATTAGTTTCAACATTTATAGGATTACCTGAGATATAATGTTTGATTCTTTGACCGTTCACCACCTTCGGATTTGTGCCTTCGAAGTTGTTGATTTTTATGGCACCGAAACGATAGACCTCCTCGATAATGTAAGGTCCTTCCCACTTGGAGAGAAGTTTTCCTGCAAAAAATCTTAAACGAGAGTTGTATAGCAAGACATAATCCCCTACGTTAAACTCACGCTTTTTTATCCTTTTGTCATGCCATCTTTTAACATTTTCTATAAACAGTTTGGCATTCTCATAGGCCCGAGTTCTCCATTCATCGAGACAGCTAATGTCAAATAACCTCTTCTCACCGGCAAGTTTGAAATCATTGTTGAGCTCCTTAATAGCCCAATATGCCTTATGTTCTAGCTCAAGGGGTAAGTGACATGCTTTTCCATATACCATCTTATATGGAGACATACCCATAGGATTTTTGTATGCAGTTCTATAGGCCCATAATGCATCATCTAGTTTCTTGGACCAATTCTTCCTAGACCTATTAACTGTCTTTTGCAAGATTAATTTCAACTCCCTCTTACTTAGTTCAACTTGACCACTAGTCTATGGGTGATAAGGGGATGCAATTCTATGGTTGACATCATATTTAGCACGCATTTTACGGAAAGCATCATGAATAAAGTGTGAACCACCATCAGTCATTAGATATCTAGGGACTCCAAACCTCGGAAATATAACTTCTTTGAGCATCTTAATAGAGGTTTTATGATCAACACTACTAGTTGGAATAGCTTCTACCCACTTAGTAACGTAATCAACAGCAACTAAAATATGTGTGTACCCATTAGAGGAAGGAGAAGGTCCCATATAATCAAAGCCCCAAACATCAAATGGTTCAATAACAAGTGAATAGTTCATAGGCATTTCTTGACGTCTACTAATATTACCAATTCTTTGACATACATCACAAGATAATACAAACTTACGGGCATCCTTGAAGAGAGTAGGCCAATAAAAACCGGAATGCAATACCTTGTGTGCAGTCCTATCTCCCGCATGGTGTCCTCCATAAGCTTCGGAGTGGCACTTGCGTAGGATTTGTTCCTGTTCATGCTCAGGTACACAACGTCTAATAATACCATCTACTCCTTCTTTATAAAGATGTGGGTCATCCCAGAAGTAATGTATCAAATCATAGAAGAACTTTTTCTTTTGCTGGTATGTGAAGCTAGGAGGTATAAACTTAGCACCAATATAATTAGCATAATCAGCATACCATGGAGCAGTACGAGAAGTATTTATGACAGCTAGTTGTTCATCAGGAAAGCTATCATTAATTGGTTGTGGGTCATCAAGTATATTCTCTAACCTAGACAGGTTATCTGCTACGGGGTTCTCAGCTCCCTTTTTATCGATAATATGAAAATCAAATTCTTGTAGCAAGAGAACCCATCTAATAAGTCTAGGCTTAGCATATTTCTTTTCCATGAGGTATTTGATAGCTGCATGATCAGTGTGAATAGTTACTTTAGAATCAACGATATAGGGTCTAAACTAATCACAAGCAAATACAACTGCTAAAAATTCTTTCTCAGTAGTGGCATAATTTCTTTGGGCACTTTCTAGAGTTTTACTAGCATACTGGATAACATTCAATATCTTATCAACTCTTTGCCGTAAAACAGATCCTACAGCATAATCACTAGCATCGCACATAATCTCAAAGGGTAAATTCCAGTTAGGAGGCTGGACAATAGGTGCAGAGATCAATGCTTTCTTAAGTATTTCAAATGCTTCTAGACAATCATCATCAAAGACAAAAGTAATATCTTTTTGTAGAAGATTAGTCAGAGGCCTGGAGATTTTGGAGAAGTCCTTAATGAACCTCCTATAAAACCCGGCATGACCAAGGAAACTTCGTATACCTTTGATGTCCTTAGGGCATGGCATCTTTTCAATAACATCAACTTTAGCTTTGTCAACTTCAATACCTCTTTCAGAAATTTTATGTCCCAAGACAATGCCTTCACTAAACATAAAGTGACACTTCTCCCAATTCAAGACAAGGTTAGTGTCTTTGCATCTCTGCAAAACTCGATCAAGGTTGCTTAAGCAATCATCAAAAGTTGTTCCGTAAACGGAGAAATCATCCATGAACACCTCAACAATCTTTTCACAAAAATTAGAGAATATAGCCATCATGCATCTTTGAAAGGTAGCAGGTGCATTACATAAACCAGGTATACGTCTATAAGAAAAGGTACCAAAAGGACAAGTAAAAGGGGTCTTCTCTCGATCCCCTTTTGATACAAGTATTTGAGAGAAACCAGAATAACCATCTAGGAAGCAGAAATGAGTATGTTTGGATAATCTTTCTAGCATTTGATCAATAAATGGCAAGGGGTAATGATCTTTCTTAGTGGCTTTATTTAACTTACTGAAATCAATTACCATCCTATAACCTGTAACTATTATTTGCGGGATCAATTCATCTTTATCATTAGGAACGACAGTCATACCTCCTTTCTTAGGGACACAATGGACATGACTTACCCACTGGCTATCAGCAACTGGATAGATAATACTTGCCTCTAGAAGCTTTAGTATTTCCTTCCTTACCACTTCTTTCATCATAGGATTTAACCGTCACTGATGATCAATAACTGGTTTAGCATTTTCTTCCAATTTTATCTTGTGTTGGCATATAGTGGGACTAATGCCTTGAAGATCATCCAGAGTATATCCGATAGCAACTCGGTGCTTCTTCAGAGTTTTCAATATTTTTTCTTCTTCCTGCTCTGAAAGTTTAGCACTAATAATAACAGGATATATCTTCTTTTCATCAAGATAAACATACTTAAGATTATCAGGCAAAGGTTTAAGTTCAAACACAGGATCACCCTTGGGTCACATAAAAACTGATTTTAAAAATAAATGTATATCGATATAAAATCCAACAAATTGTCCACACATAAAAATCAATGCAATTCAAAATGTCGAAATGAAAAAAAAAAGAAATTTGGAACTAATTGCCGTTTGATGTGTTTTAAAAATGTACAATCCATTTCTTAATACTGATAGGCAATTTTCTTGGCCAGCCGAATGAAGCTCTCCTCGTCTTGAAAGATTTGCAGCCCAATAGGCTTGACAAAGCGACTTACTTGGCAAATCACAAAAAAACTGGGTTGTGGCCTTGGACCCAGCTGCGGCCGTGGACCCAGGTGTCAACCTCTCCACGTACGGTACTCTTCCGATGGAAGTCGGTCGTTGACCACATTGACCACGCCGCGCCGAGAGGACCAAGGCGGTGGACGACGGCGAGGCCTAGGAAGGGGACGACGCGGAGCTAGGGAAGACACGGAAGTGGATGCCCACGTGAAGAGGAGTATGAGGGTTCACTGGTTCGGCTGCGGTGTGAGGCTGTTGTCGCCGCAGAATAACATGGGGTGTGGGTGAGAAGAGGGATGCCCTGGCCAGCTGTGGGAGTAGTTGGGAGCGGTGAGGCCTCCGCCGCATCACAGGCGGCCACGGGAGGCAGGAGCATGCGGCATGACCGGCGCTGGTTTGGGCGGCTGGAGCAAGAAGATCGGAGGTTGAAGAAGCACTACTACCGTTGGATGAACATCGTACGGTAACTGGAGCTAGAATCATTCATATTGACTAAGTTGACAAAGCCCTCCGTCCCCGTCAACTTGGTAGGCCCACAAGTCAGCCTCCCACGATGCTGGGTTCCAGCTGGCAGGGGGAGTATTCATTTTTTTGTGCGTAATAAGGGGGCACTTCCTTGCGTGTGAAGATAGCTGGTGGGTCCGACCGGTCAGCGGGGGGCACGTTTTGTTGCGGAATACAGAGTCCCTTCCGGTGGGTCCCAGTTGTCAGGTGGAGAAATCAAAGACTTGATAAGGCGTACAGAACAAGCTACTATACTAGTAAAGAGACGTTGCTGAGTTTTAAAAAAAGAGAGACGTGCTCTTGTAGTTGGTTCGAATCCAAACCTAGACTGTGGTGATATGCTACTCTACAAGTAATGAAACTGACATATCCAATGTTCGCTTCTCCTCTTCTCTACTTACTCTGCCTAGCATCAGAAGCTCTGGCCGCAGCAACCATGTCTGCTGGTTGCTCGTCCACCTGCTGAAGAGTAGGCAACAACCAAATATGCGCCAAGTCGCCACCCGTACCATCGCCTGTGGGTCTCATCACACCCCCCGCCCCGGCACGCGCACCGCAGCGGCTTGCTCGTCGCAACCCGCTACCATTGGTGTGGTTCCACTGCTGCAAATCATGCAGAGTCATACGTCACGCCTCAACCACAATCCTCAATCCTTGCCGAGTCTTCTACAAATGCCTGAATCATGGGGTAATAAGATGTTTAAGTGTTGTTTTGCTGCTTTTAGTTGCTGATGTTTTTAATAGTTTGGTTGATGATCTTCCAATTTGATTCATGCAGAAAAGGGAAGATTCGTGTGAGTTGTATTTTTGGGAAGTTGCTGATGTGGGGAGTGCAACTACGCTGATTAATTTGTTAGCCAAGGAATCCCAATACCAGCATGTTGGGGTATTGGACAAGTAACTGAAGGAACAACAGAAGAGGAAGATGCAGAGCAGAAGGTTAAATATACAGTTCCTCTGATCATGGCCAAGCAACAGCTGTTGAACGGCCTTGACAGCAATGAGGAGATGAAAGAGCTTGTGAAGATAATGGGCAAAATCAATGTGCTCTGTAGGATTATTGTCTCTTTATTAGTAGTGTATGTAGCACTCGTGATGTATTCAGTGGCTATGACATGAGCACTTTGCTGAAACTAGTAATGAATGAAACCTGTCTAGCACGCTGGGCGTAGTGTTGTGAACATGTAATGATTTCTATTAACGGAAATCAGGGGGTATCCCCTTTTGCTCATAAATAAATAAATAGCAGAGGCCCTTTTGGTAATAAATAAATAAATAAATTAGCAGAGGCCCTGTCGGGTCAGCTTTGTTCTCATTCGAAGACGTCGAGCAAATTGCAGTCCAACATCAAACTATGTCATCAAAATCAAGTTTCACAGGCAAATATGAGTACAACTAAACAACAATGTCATCATGTTTTAGTCGTCATACAATCACCAAACACAAATCAGCATACATAACGATGTTCTCACAAGAAAATACTAAACAACATGTTCATGAGCTTTCACTTGTCATAGCAAACACAATTTAACATATTAGATAAAAAACGTCTTCTGACAGGCAAATACGACAAAAGCAATGTAATCATCATCCGTAGCACCAGCATCAACATCTTCGCCATGTGTATCAGTCTGACTCGTAATTCCCCACGATGTCATCTTCTTCTTCGTCCTCAACGTCCTCGAACGTTGGCTTCTTCTTGATCAACTCTTGTATGTCCACAGCACGACAGGCAATCTTTTCGTCGGCGTCATTGAAATGATGGTTCTCAAAGATATTAGGAACATCTGTGTTATCTTGTACATCAGGAGTAGTGTAAGCATCTTGTGCAACTTCATTAAACGAATTCCTCTGCTCAAACCTTTGCAATACTCTCTAGTCATCGCTACGTGCAAATGTGTCTTCCAAGAAAAATATCTGTGTTGCTTGATTTGCCAAAATAAAAGGCTCTTTGGTCTGGTACGCCGCCTTGAAATTGATGGATTTGAAATAATCATCAACTCTGGGTTTTGCGATCCTGGAAAACAGGTTATACCAACGACAGTACAACAGAACCACACACCAATGATCCTCGAAACTGGAGATATACTACAACTGAACAATATTTGTTATTTTAGCATACATTTCAGTTATCTATTTGTCATATGTATCCGTGCTCATGATGGCACTGTTTTGTGTCTTCCTGCCTTCTTCTTGTGCGAGGGTGTTGTAGCGCACATCTCCAACAACGCAAGATTCATAATGTCTTACCCGAGTATCAGGACCCATTTCTAGTGAGTAAAGGGCATCATCAACTGCCAACCCATCCTCCCACATCTTCTTACCCTATGGTTAGAAAATAGACAAGATGATCATCTTATGTACTCAATATATTAAAAAAACTAACAGTGCAATTCAAAAGCTTACATGGCTCTTGAACCATTTCGCAAATCCTTCCATAACCAGTTTGTCAATGTTTCTTGGATTTTGCGGCCGTAACTCTTTTTTGTAGATGCTGCACAACATAGTGATCGCATCAAACATCTAAATATATAAGAATGTGCTGCAAGTTTAGTAGATTACGATGTATAAGTTGCAGTACTTAGCACTTACTTGATATAAGGTAGTATCTCAGGATAGTTATTCAACACATACCAAACCATTTTGTCCAAATCTTTAGGTTTGTCCTCTTGTTGACTCTTCCTTGTAACTCGAATAGAATAATCGAAAACATTGAGCCCGGGATTGTCATCATCCACCTCTTTGCTAAGCTGATCAGCCGTTTCAATGTATTTTGAGCAGAATGTCAATGCTTCTATAGCAATGTAGGCCTCTGCAATGGAACCCTCGGGTGTAGCTCTATTCCTAACATAGCCCTTGAAAGTGCATAGCCGCCTTTCAATAGGGTACATCCAGCCATACTGTACTGGACCTCTAAGTAGTGCCTCATCAGGTAGATGAACAGCCAAATGCACCATCACATCAAAGAAGGCTGGAGGATATATCTTCTTAAGGTCGCATAGGATAGTTGGTATCTTGTCTCTAAGATGCTCCAAAGCATCTATCCTAATATTTCTACTGCAAAGTTCCCTGAAGAATTTCCCCAACTCTGCAATTGCTCTATATAAGTCAGGGCGGCCCAATCATCTAAGGATAACAGGTAAAACCCTTTGAAGTAGGACGTGGCAGTCATGAGCTTGTACCTTGTTTCCATCTGCACTGACTCTCCTTTCAGGGATGGAAGCAAATCCATGTGGGAATCTCACACATGACAGGACCTCGCATAATTCTTTTCTTTTTGCCTTGTCCAAGATGTACACAGCTGGTGCCATATCCCGTGGTTTACCTTCATGTTGCACCTGCAAATCATGTCTGATAACCAGGTGTGTCAAATCAATCCTTGATTTTAAGGTATCTTTCGTCTTGCCTACAATATTAAGAAGTGTGCCGATAATGTTGTCACATATATTTTTCTCGATGTGCATCACATCAAGATTATGCCGCAGATCCAAATCTTTCCAATACTCCAAGTCCCACAAAGTGGACCTACGGGTAAACAATAATCTCTCTTATGCCCTGCAACGCTTCCTTTTCCCTCTACCATTATCAAGATGGTTTCCTGGTGTAATATGCCTGACCTTCTCTAATTCCACTTGCAACTCATCGGTCGTGAGCCTCTTTGGCGCATCACGGTTTTCATGTTTTGCACTGAACACATGTCTTCGATATTTTCTAGGACGCGGCTTGTCCTTGTCAAGGAAACGGCGGTGTCCAATGAAACATATCTTGCTAAGTATTGCGTATGACAGCGGATTCCTGTCACAGCGAACACATGCATTGTGACCATGTGCCATTCGCCCTGACATAGTGCCCAAAGCCGAATAACCATGGATGCACCAAATTATAACAGCACGCATAAAGAAATTCGCTGGTGGGCTGCTATATATGTCTCGAGTGAGAACACCCCTCCATAGCTGTTGAAGTTCCTCCACAAGAGGCTCCATGAACAAATCAAAATCCTTTCCAGGACTTTTTGGACCTGGGATGAGCAAGTCCATCATGTAGTTTGATTCTTTGGTGCAGACATTCGGAGGCATGTTGTAAGGGATAACAAGCACTGGCCACATGCTATATGTGGCGCTCTGGTGGCCAAATGGGTTAAATCCATCTGAAGCTAAGCCAAGTCTAATGTTTCTCGGGTCAGCAGCAAACTTTTCGTGCTTCTGATTGAAGCTTTTCCACTCACTACCATGTGATGGATGGCTAATTACATTCTGATTTCTGTACTCCTGGTTCCTAGAATGCCACAGTACACCCTCTCTTGTTTTAGCATCATGAAGCAACCTCTGCAATCTTGGTGTAATTGAAAAATGTCTCAGAACATTATGACAAATCCTCTTCACAGCATGGCCATCTTTCCATCTTGATGATTTGCATTTCGGGCATTCACTTAAGTTGGCATAATCCTTCTGGAATAGAACACAATTATTCTTACAAACATGGATCATATCATATCCAATTCCAACTGCACGAAGGAAATTCTTCATTTTACTGTAGGTGTGTGGCAGCTCAGACGCATCTGGGAAAGCTTTGCGGAAAGCAGCCAACGTCGCATCAAATGATTTGTTGGTCATCCGCTCAGATGTCTTCACCTGAAGAAAGGTGACCACAGCTGAGAATACTGACAGCTTATTTCCTGGGGTGACAGCCACGTTGCATTGTTCCAACATGCGGGGCCACCGTTTTTCTTATGCAGGTGAAAGTTCACGGAATGCACGAGCATTTCGTAGCATTGTTTCAATGTTGGTCAAACTCACTGGCTCCGCCTCCACCTCCTCCTCCTCCTCTTCCACCTGAGCATCAGGCAGATCAAGATGGTGATCTGCTGCTTCCACGAAGTCAATAACATTGACGTTCACAGCTTCACCATGATGAACCCACCTAGTATATGTGACCGATATCCCATACAAGTGTAGATGATTTTGCACAGTTGATTGGGGTCTTGTAACTGAATTCATACAACTGCTACACGGGCATATCACATCTAATTTCGGACCACCGTACTCAGCTCTGATAAAGTTCATGAAGTTTTCCCTTAACATATGCAGCAGAGAATCTTCGAGCAGAAGTTATCCAAGTCATGTCCATCTGTTAGACATACAAATTAGTTCTTCTACTAGATATTACAGGAAAAACCTATATGATTTTTATGAAGTCCGGAAGAAAATACCTAGGTCGATGTCTAAAGCTATGGAAAGATATTTGGACGAGCAGATCTAAGTAACAAAATATATGTAAATCTAATTCAGCAAACAGATTTGAGTGCTAAATTATGGCAGGTTGTTTCAGCCGTCAATGAGGCGGAGCACACAACCATTAAACTATCCAAGGCCATCGCAGCAACAAAGATCGGGTATAAAACGGTGTAGAGCTATTTCACCTAACAGATTGGCAACTAGACCATGGCAATCTACGTCACAACAAATATATGGTAGGATATTTTGGCAACTAATCGGCCTTGGCGTGCGATCTCAGCTAAGCAGTTTGAGTGCAGAACAGGGCAAGGGAGCTTCTTAAGCAGAGCATATCGACTGTAAATTACTTCGGCAAACAATGAGATTAACAGTGTCTATCAGCTAACATTCCGCGCTACACCGACATGCACGGGGCCTCAGTCTAGAATGCGCATATAGTGGGAGAAGCTGACCGCCGTGCGTCTCCACATGATCGTCGCCAGCGGTGGCGGCGCTGACCGTCGTGCGCCCCACAAGAACGTCGTGAGCGGTGGCGGCACGGCTAGAGGATGGTAGTCTACGAGAGCGTACTGTGGGAGCGAGAGGATCGTCGTGCGTCCCCTCGACGAACCACGGTGCTGACGTATCGGCATGGTAGGGAGGGCGACTTTGGCGGAGCGAATGGAGTGGAGGGGGGCGGGGGGACTAGGGTTTGGGGAATATTGTTGGCTAGTTGGCCGAAGGGCGGCTGAATCTAGGATTTGGGGGGAATTTTTGGGTGGGGGAAGGATTTTCGCGCGGTGGGCGGGGGGAGTTTGGCGCATGGTCGGTTTCTCCATGTGTTAGTGAAGAGGCAAGCCGAAGCTCGATCCATTTGCGTGAGCCATGTGCAGGACCGAACGTGTGTAGGGTGCAATGCGACCGTGACAGGGGTGCTGTGAGTGTACCGATTTTTTTCCTTTTAAACTAGGTGCTTCACCCCCTAAAAAAAACGTGTTGCTTCGCGCGATCCATCGATACAACAACTAGTAATCCGGTAATCCCGACTAAAACGGCGCGGCCGGGTCTTTTCCTGCGTGATATGCTAGGAGGTTGGCTTAGTTGGGTTTTTTAGGACGAGTAATGCTACACCTACGTAGTCCCAGTTACGTAATTAACATAATGTGAAACGTGTGAGCTGTTGATTGTAGATTGGGGGAGGGAGGGGCCCACCACCATGAAAATCAGGGTAGGAGAGAGAGAGGCAATTTACGTTAACCATTTCGTAGGTTCCCGTAGATGTTAAATGCGTGAATGTGCATTTGCTGATAAGGCCTTTCCTCGTTCATCCTTTTCTCCCACAAGATCTTGATCCTCTGTGCAACCTTGGGCAACCTTGGGCACAAACCAAACATACTTTTGGTCGTGCCACAGCACTAACGCCACCCTCGGCACACAGAAACCGACCGTGTCTAGCGACGATGAGCGTGTCGCTCACCGCGGTCGCCGTGTCTAGAGGCGGTGGTGGAGCTGCGCCACGTTGTTGGCCCCCACGACCCACATGAACGGTTTTCGATGGCGAGGAGGTCGTGGGCCAGCTCCTCCATTGGACTAGTTTGCACTACGTCGTCCCGACATGTGTGCCCCACATGTCGGTTTCCCTATTTTCCCGGCCATATTCGAGTGTCAGTGCTCCGCGTTGCGCATTAGGTCTTTCACTATATAGGCTAAGCGAGACAACTTATTATTTATTTGAGTCGTTCAAGTATAATCATGTGGCGTTTTCTTATTTTTCATTCCTCTCTAACCCTCTTCTCCATCGATCATGTCGCCCTCCGGTCGAGTCCATCCTCCCGCATGCCTCATTTGAACATTCCGCCGAGTATCATTCGCATGTGGGCCTAGACCATGCTTGTATTTCCATTGTTTATTTGTAATTTGTCCGACATGCATACAAACAAACGGTTCGTTTGAAGTTTCACTTTGCCTCCACTATGTGTCGCTTCGCGTCTTAGTTTTGACATCCCATTCGGTTCATGCCCCGACACATGTTGAGATCGATTGATGTTCAGAGATCAATTGTGTGTCGTGCAAGGAGATAAAGGTTTGGTATGTTTCTATGATAGAAATGACCCGCGGGGGGGGGGGAGGGATCTATGGGGATCAGAGGGAGTATATTGTATGTTCATAAGCGAAACAAACGTATTGTACCCACCCTAGTCCTCTTTCAATAGATCTCCGGACCCCGAGATGAAATCGAGAAAGAATGAGTGGGGGCATGTGTGATACCTAACGCGGATTCAAATTTTGAACCGGTGATCATAGCATCCGCAAATCATATATAAAGGGTATTCAATGTTCTTTTCGTTTTTGAACGTACAATATACTCCCTCCTATCCTTTCTAGTTTACATATAAGTTTTATGTGTAGTCAAAGTATCTCCACTTTGATTAAAAAAGTATCAACATTCAACAACGCCCAATCAATATTGTTAGATTCGTACGCACTCCTAGATTTGTATTCGAGATGGTTTCCAATTTGTTTTCGACCACGTGAATGTGCTTGTTCTCGCGCATGCTCTTCCTACTAGGATTTCGCCACGTATAGCTAGTCCAATAGTAACTTCTTTTAAGCTCCCTGTCCAATAGTACTAGTGGAGTACTGACAACATCTATACTAGAGTATGTAGTGCTCATAGTTGTACTCCCTCCTTCCATTTATATAGGGCCTATGTGGAGGAGAGAGATGTGAAAAAGTAAGGGGAGTGAGCTCTCATGCAAGAGCCTAGCTATATACGCATTCCTAGTTAAATAAGTACAATAAATATGAAGAAAGAGATGGTGAGGAGTTGGAAAAAAGTACTAATACAATAGCCAACCTTATAATTTGTTTTTACGGAAAATAGCCAACCTTATAGCCCACACTACTATATGAGTGCATATAATAGATGATGGCTATAGATGACATGGCAGTTCCTTATAGCCATCGACTGGCTATATTATTAACCATGCTCTAATGCGTTTTTCAAAACCGCATTTGACTATTGACAAGATTAATAGTACATGAGATGTATAATGTGAAAATTATATCATTGGAAGCTCCTTTCACATATGTATCCCTGCCTTACCCTCCCTTTCGGCCACTTACTGGCGGACCCCATGCTTGCTAGGCCCCGCATGTCAGTTACTCAATGGATTCGGCCACGTCAGGGGATCCTCATCTGTAGTACACTCCCTCTGTTTTTATTTACTAACGCAGGCGGGGGAGGGGGAGGGACATCGGTTTGCTCTCAATTGCGGTCCCACAAGCGAGCGAAAACGCAAGACGAAGCACGTTCCACTCGGTGAGCGACGTGGAGGGTCCAGCGTGCCGGGCTGCAACGCGAACGCGACAAGAGAGATGTACAGTCAAAACTGATTGACCGGCCGTCACCGGAACCACTATTCACACCAGAATTGACTGGTCGGCCTACGCCAGCCACTGCCCTAAAACCACACCTGATCTCTAGCCCCTTCCCCCACCTTTCGATCCCCTAGCCCGCATCAAGCGTCCCCTAATTCGCAGGAAAGCAATGGTGCGCCACAAGATCACGTACTACAAGATGCTGATGCTGGAGCGCCGCGCAGAAATCGCGGCGGCGGTCGGCGCCAGAGACCTTCGTTCCCAAGCTCTCTTTGCGGCGGGCCAATCCCCGAATTCTCTGGAGCCAAGCTACCAGGAGGAGGAAGTCGATCCAATATTCACGGCACAGGTCGCGGCGCAGAAGGCTCTCGATGGGTATGACACGATAGACGTCGACTTCGTATCAGCGTCCGAGTCCCCCATGGTGCAGGCAGACCAGCGGTTCAACCTGGCAATACTAAAGGAGGACCGGGAGGCAGAGGCTCAACTTGATGCGTAGCGCGCGCATGCCGCTGCCATTGAGGCTCTCCTGTAGGCGGAACCGGATGTCGTGGATGTGAACCGGGCGGCGGAGGCTCAACTTGAGGCGGAGCGCGCAGATGCAGCTGCCATCGAGGCCCTACTGCAAGCGGAACCGGACGTCCTGGACTTGAACCGGGCGGCAGAGGCTCAACTCGACGCGAAGTGCGCGGATGCAGCTCTCATCGTGGCCCTCCTGCAGGCGGAACCAGACGTCCTGGACATGAACCGGGTGGCGGAGGCTTGACTCGACGCGGAGCGCGCGCATGCCGCTGCCATCGATGCCCTCCTACAGGCGGGACCGGACATCCTCGACATGAACCAGGCGGTGCTCTCGTCCGAGCAGAGCACCCGCACGCTCCGCGTGAATGAGTAGCTGGAGGCCGAAGACAACCACGGTGCGGAGACACACGTCGACAGCTACGGCTGGTTCGCGCTAGCAGCCAAAGACGACGAGGTTGTCTCATTCCGCGAGCAGTGATAGTTTTTCTTTATGTTGTTGTTTTTATGGATCTTTTGTTGTGTAAAAACATATATTGTTATGCAAGTCGCCTGACTTGGGTAAGTCTACCATTTCAGGCGGTTGGATGAATATCCTACGTCTCCTAACCCTTCTTCCTCACCTCTTCTTCTTCCCCAACAGACCACCGCACGGGCCGTACGGATACTCCCCAACATGCGGTTGGATAAACATACTCTATGAACGAAAATTATGTGCCAGCGGTAGGATGGCTGAGTTTGGTTTGTTCACATGCGACAGCAGGTGTCAGTAAGGGTGCGTTCCCTTGGTTGGTTTGCGGCGTGCAGGAGCCACTGTGCATGTGAGGGTGCGGTGCGACCGCGGCATGCAGGAGCGACCGTGTGAGGGTGCGGTGCGACCGCTACAGTCGTGCGCAAGTGTACCTCCTTTTCATTTTGAAAACTTTAGGCAAGCTTGGCAAACATGTGTGGCAAAATATGGTAATGCAAGGCCTAGACCCAAACAGGATAAGTACGTAGTACTACGTACTAGGAGTACTAGTGTTAAAAAAGAAAGGAGGGCTTTTCCTTCGCGGGATTAATCCATATTGTTGACACACGAACACGTCATGTGTACACTCGACACTGGTGGTGATGCACCATAGCTCACGTCGAAGGAGACCCGACCGACAGCGCGATACGCGGGACAATCGGCGGGCGCTTTTGAAGACCCGAAACCCCACACGCCCGGGAGGGACCCCGCCAGGGCGCGCGGCGGCTACGGGCTGCCCTAGGTCCATTTGCTCACCCCTAGAACCTCGTGGATCGCTGCCCCCCAACGCGAAGAACGAACGAAGAACGAGAAAGAAAGATACAAGGGTAGGTGATAAAGATAGATGAACACAAAAGTGTAATAGATTGATTGGTTCGATTGGTGTTGTTCAATCGGCCGTCACCCCCAACATATATAAGAGGCGGCTGGACTTCTCGTACAAGTAAAGGATTCATCTATGCTTTCCTTACAAGAAAATTACATCAATTCACGTCCTGGAGTCCTAGTTTTACTCCAACTCGGATTCAGCCCGAATCTGGTTCAAACTTCTATCCTGCTTCTTACGCGGGCCGTGGAATTTGCATATGACCTCCGGGCCGGAAGATCGAAATACCAAATTTGTGCGCCTCGATGTGACGAACAATTCTCATGTTGGTCATTTTTTTCAAATAAGGCCATCTTGAATACTCCACGGGGTCATCTTTAATTTCGAGTCGGACTCGGTCATGTAGCTGACTGGACCGTCCGACTCTTGTAGTTGTCTCTGCAGGTCGGATACTATGTCGGATGATAATGACTCGAAAAGCAAAGTTGACTGCTTCGATGTTACGAACAACTTTTATGTTGAACACTTTTTTATCCGAGGCCATCTAGATAATTATTTGAGCCCATCTTCAGCTTCTGGTCGGATTGGCCTTGGCAGTTTCCACCCCGGCAAGCTTTTCCCGGCAAGCCCCGGTAAGATTTCCCCCGGCAAGGTTTCCACCCCGGCAAGATCTTTGCCCGGCAAGCTTTTCACCCGGCAAGGTTTCCACCCCGGCAAGCTCTTTGGCCGGCAAACTTTCCAAAATCGTTCGGTTTAAACTGGCTGCATCTTGCGGCTCTTTTCTATAGCAGTAAATGACCTTGGATGAAAATGCGCCCAAAAGCAAACTTGACCGTTTCGACGAGGCGAAAAACTTTCATGTTGAACGTTTTTACATTAGAGGCCATTTTGAAGGGCTAATTGTGCACGCATTGCATCAGACACCCATGAGACATGTGTCTGATGGGGCGCGTCATATTTCACCTCTTGACAGGGCTGCATTTAGATATCTCTAACTTTTGCATACGAACTCTAATTGAGACGGTCTTTATACGAAAATGAATTGATTCGACGAGATGAAGACAATTCTTGTTGGAAAATTTTCCATCTGAGTCTTGAGGGCGTAATCAACCAAACAGTGATCTGAACACAAAATTTTAGAACTTTGAATACTGTTTCTGCTCCTAAGATGAGGTCGGATGGTGATGACCCGAACATCAAAGTTTTCTCATTTTGACGATATAGAACTTTCATATGTTGACAACTTTTTAATTTGATGCATCTTTATTGCGTACCGCATCTTGCCAAAATCAGGTGTCAACGGATACAAATCCTCGTTCACGTGTCAATTAATGCATATTTTTTTCTCCAAAGACCAAAGAGCGAACCATCTCACTCCTCATCGCATGATTAATGCAGCGCCATGCAAACCAACCTTCTCAGTTCCGCATGCATGCAGGCAATATTAATGTCCTTAGTTGCTAGTACGAGGTAAACCCATCAATTTTGCCTCGATTAGTGTTAGTGTCACAGCCTGAATTTTGGCCCTTTCTTTTTCTTTTGTTTTTCTGAGATTTGTGCTTGAGTTTTCTTTTTCCGTGGCTATGTGGTCTGGAAACTGAAGAAGATGACTTCTTATTTCTTTTCAGAGTGGCTTATCATTCTCATATCTATCCCTAGACCTTGCCATTTCCATCTTGGCCCAACCCCAATATTATTTGTCTAGGGAATATTCCTTTTCTATTAAAGGAATAACGCTGTCTGCCCTAGGTTATGAAGCAACCTATATTTCCATCACTCCTAAAATTCCCAAATAATTCTCATAAAATTGTTTGGGTCATATCTTCATCAAATATGGCAAAACTTGTCATTGCCATGTTCAAAAATAATCCTCCAATATTCCTTTTCCTATTCTGCCCTAAATGGAACTTTGTGAAGCAAGTGCTATTTTCCTTTTCCCAATTGAGCTCAAACTCCTTGGACACCTTTTCCTGTCCATATCATTGCCACATGCCAAAATGCCACCTCATTTGCCTAGTAATTATTTAATTATGATTTTCCAAAGTTTCTATCCAGAAAGAAGCTTTGTGAAGGAGGTGCAAGCTAGGAATATCCAAATGACATGCCTCCATGTGAGCTCATCTTCAATTCTATGATTCTGTCCAAAATTTCAGTTTGTGAAGCAAGTATATTTTATCTTGCTCCATTATGGCTGCCAATTTTCCAGGACCTTCTCCTACCCATATAAGTTACCACCACCCATTTTGGGTATGTTTAATCAAGCCATTTTCCCTCAGGAATTATTCTTATTTTCTGGACAAAAGGGATATTTGTGAAGGTAGTGCCATTTTGGCAAGTCCAAATGGCATGAACTTTCTACAACATCTCTATATGTCCAAATGACCAAGCCTTGCCAAATTTCAGCTCTAGTGGTTACTCCAAGTCAGTGCTACTTCATCATCTTGTTTCCGGACCAAATTATGCAGTTGTGGAGCAACTCTATTAAATATTGGTCCAAATCACCTCAAACTTACCAGGATGAAAGTTCTTCTTTACCTCAACCTCGAAGACAAGCTCTTTGGCTCCAAACCCTTTGCTGTTAATCAGCAGTGCTCTGCCAAGTTTGATACAGTAAACTTCAGAGCTTAGTTACCATTTAAACAGAGCCGTTTTCACCGATATACCACCGCAGTTAACATCTACCTTGGAAGGACTTACCACTAGACATCATTTTACAGCCTTGGCATCATCTCCTCGCCAGTCTGCGCGGTGACCACCGCTTTGGCATGCAATGGCCGCGCCCAGAATGGCGTCTTGCTCGGGCCCCTTCTCTGCTCGGTGCCTCAGCGAGCACGGGCATGTCTACCATGTTCCCCTCGTCGTCGCAACCTCCCTGGACCCCTCTCCCCCTCCAACAGCTTCGCCGTCGGTGCTCATCGCCGCGCGCCCACGGGTGCACTGTGGCCGACCGAACCTGAATGACGTTCGGCTCCTTCTCCCTACGCCCCTTGGCCTCCTCTGCCCCGTGAGAGATTCCCATGTGCCTCTTTCGTCGCCTGCCTCCGAGCTCGAGCACGCGCACACGCGTCCGCGGCGGCGCCAGCTCGGCTGTCACATCCCTAACTAGCACTTGCATTAGGACCTGACTAGAGTGTGCATCATGTTTACTTTCAAAGAAACTTGAAATGGGATTAACAGAAACCCCAGCACCCCTCCCCTAACAACTAGGGTTTACTAAAATATTTTCCAATGTACCCAAAATGCCCTTCAAAATGTTCATCATTTCTGCCTTGGTCTTAAACCTCTGCCAAAAAATGGTGCACAATTTTCTAGGACAATCTAGGGTTTTGGATTAAATCATATGGTATTTGTATTTGGGCATTTAAATACTATAAAATATTTTGAATGCTCAAATAATCATAAACTATAATGTTTCCTACTGTTCATATTATATACAGCAGGTATGACAAGTGTTACGATTTATAAAAATGTTTAGGCATTTTTATTAAATGAACAAAGTTGCAAAAGAAATGAAACAGAAAAGAAAATAGAAAAGGGAGAGAGAGAGAGAACACTTACCTGGCGCCCACCCGGCCCACCTGCCGGCCCAGCCCAGCTGCCGCTCCAGCGAGCTGCTTGGCTCGGCCAGGCAGGCAGGCAGGTGCTCGACGGCGACCGCGCCGCGCGCCACGCAGCTGCCTGCCGCCCTGCTTCGCCCCCTCGCCGTCCTGGAGGAGTGGATCGAGCGTCCACGTCTCCCTCGACCCCCCAGACACCTCCGTTTCTCCTCAGCTCTTCTCCTCCGCTCTCCCCGCGCCATGGCCGATGCCGCCGTGATCGCACCGTCGTAGAAACCACCTCCACCGTCGTCCCCGAGCTCCGCCGTGTTGTCCCTCGTCTCCGCCGTCCTCGACTGCTTCGACAGGCCGAGCCCCGAGCGCTCGCCCGCCCTGGAGACGCCCCCGAGCTCTTCTTCCCCAACTCCGGCCGCGGAGATCCCCCTCGCCGTGCTGCTCAGCTCCGACCACCTCCGTGCTCGCTTCGGTGCTCGCTGCAACCGCTGTGAGACTAGCTACCTCCTCCCCCTCTCCGTTGGCTCCCTCTTGCCCTGTAACCCACTGCACGTAGCTCCACCGCACGCACCGCCGCCGTGCTCGTCGCCGGTGATGCTCCGGTGACCTTTTGGTCACCGGCAGCCGTCCATCGCACTCACCGCAGCACGTAGATGCGAACGGTGCTACGCACGCATCGCCTAGGCACCTGCAGCCGCATCCCCACACACGCCCGACGCCGGTCGCCGCCGTCGAGCTTGTTGTCGTCGTCTCCGGCCACCCCAGGTCCGGCAACCACCTCCATCCGATGCGGAAGAGCAAGAGCTCTCCAACGCACCCAGCCGCAGCTTGAGCCGTGCCCCACAGCCGTTTTCCGAGGCACGCCGCCGCGTTTGGCCTCGCCGGCGGCTAAACGCCGGTGAGTTTGACCTGTTTTGACCATGGGTTTGACCCCCTGGGTCAATGACATGTGGGCCCTGCCCGCAAGTCAAACTCAGTTTAGGTGGTAATTTAATATTAATTAGTTAATTAGTTTAGTCACTGACATGTGGGCGCTGGCCCCACTGACAGCTAATTAGTTTTAGTTTAACTCTAATTAACTCAGTTAATTAGCTGTGACACTGACATGAGGGACCCACTCGTCAGGTTTGACCTGGACTGGCCCTGTTGACTGGCTGACGTCAGCATGATGTCATGCTGACGCAGTAAAGGTTTTTCTGGGATTTTTAGATTTAAAATAATTCAGGAAATTCCAGAAATTACCCAAAACTTCTAAAAATCATATAAAATCAACCACAGCTCAGATGGAAAAGATTTATATATGAAAAATGATCAGAAAAATCCAATCTATCTAATGGCACTGGTTTCATGCATGTTTGAACAAGTTAACTTGCTGTATATATCAAAAACATGATAATGCACTTATTTAAATACTAGTTTGAACTTCAATTTGAATCCTTGATTCAAATAGGTTCAAACCCCTCTGGTCTTAGTTGCATTAGCCAACACACATGCATATTTCCATGTCATAAACATGCATCATATTGTTGCATTTGTTTGTTAATGATTGTATCGTTGGTATTTCCTGTGTTAGGTCCTGCTCCCGAGGATACTGCTACGTATCCAGTTGAAGAGCAGTACCCGACAACTACCCTGTCAGGCAAGCAATCATTGATCATTCCGATACAACCCAATCTTCTCGCTCCTGCTCTCTTTTACTGCATTAAGGCAACAGCGCGTGAACTGCTACTTGCTGCGGTAGTTGAACCCTATTCCCTTGCATGACCTGTCATTGCCACAGTAAATAGTTGAAACCCACTAGCATGTGTAGGAGTTGATTGAGCCATGTGATGTGTGATCCACCATGCTATTTGTTTATGTTGCCTGCTATGCTTAGAGTTGTGTCTGGTCTGATTCATCTGGGTGATGAATCAGAGTGAAACAATCTTTCGATAAAGAGAAGGAAGTGTGGAATACGCTTGGTAAAGGTATCGCTGAAAGGCCATGTAGGAGTACGTGGTGGGTTGTTTCATTGGAACCGTACATAGGACCCGAGATCTGTATGTGTGGTTCAAGTTGCAGTTACTACCATGCATTGGGCCCGAAACCAATGGACCCTCTCGACTTATTAATTACCCTTGATCTCTGTCCAGGAGTTGCAACTAGTTTCTGGTGTTTATAGCTTACTGGAGGTCGTGCACAACGCTGACCCTCGGGGTGGGTTGTGATGCGACAGGTACGTGGCACGGTGTACCGGTTGCCCGTTTGGTGACTCGGGAACCCTGTACACATCGTTTGGGGCCGTGAGCGACACCCCGGCCGGATCTCCCCACGGATGGAACCCAAATAGGCGATAAACCTGGACGAGAGACTTGAGTAGTTAGTCAGGTCGTGGCCGACACCCTCGCTGGGCTTCCGCTTGAAGGTTGCCGAGTACACGCCGAGTAAACGGCGATAAGTGGTGGAAGCGTGTGTGAAGAGGTACACCCCTGCAGGGTTATCAAACTATTCGAATAGCCGTTGTTCGCGGTACGAACTACTTGGTTACTCTTACAGTTCATAGACAAGTTGATGGATACTACTAAAAGCCTCAAGATAAGCGTGAGTGCCGTGGATGGCCCTTCCGTAGGATGACGGAAGAGGATCCTCGGTAGTGTATTGATGTGGTGATTAGAGGAATCGTGTTCGTAATAACATCTTGCAATCTGTTGAGAGTTGTAGTATAGGTTAGCCAAGGTCAAAGCTGGCATTCTGCTATAAACTCCACTACCCCCTTTGATAATGTTGCATGTATGATAGGTTCTGTGGAAAGACTTGCTGAGTACCTTTGTACTCATGTTTGCTTAATAACTGTTGCAGAGGAGAACCCTGCCCCCGCTGATGGGTTCTACATAGACGTTGACGTCGACGAGTAGCTTGACACCCAGACGATGATCTGGAGCTTGTGAAGGGCCTTGTAGATAGTCAGGCTACACCAAGCCTGTTTTATTTTCTAAGTTGTCTGTACTCAGACATGTAACTTCCGCTTGTGCTTGTATGACTGTATGACTTGAGTGTTGGGTCATGTGACCCCTACCTGTATGACTATGTTATGTATGGCTCTTGGAGCCTTTTAAATAAAGTACTTTGAGTCATAGAGTTCTGTTGTGATGCAATGTTGTATTTGCACATATTGAGCATATTGCGTGTATGATTGAAATGCTTAGTATGTGTGGGATCCGACACCTAGTTGTTTTCCTTTGGTAGCCTATCTTACAGGGAAATGCCTCCTAGTGATTCCAATGAGCCTTGGTAGCTTGCTACTGCTCGGAACACGTAGGCTGGCCGGCATGTGTCCTTCTTCGTTCCTGTGTCTGTCCCTTAGGGGAAATGTCACGCGTTGTTCCTTTAAGTCCATGTAGCTTGCTACGACTTGGGTTCATACGTTGATGACCGACACGTTCGTTGCTGGGTCATGGATGCCTGTCTCTGTAATTTAGTGCCACTTTTGGATTATAACTAGCCATGTCGGCCCGGGTTCTCTGTCATATGGATGCTAGCGACACTGTCATATACGTGTGCCAAAATGCGCAAACGGTCCCGGGCCAGGTAAGGTGGCACCCGTGGGGTTACCGTGCGTGAGGCCGCAAAGTGATATGACGTGTTACAGCTAGATCGCTGTGACTTAGGATCGGGGTCCTGACAGCGTTGGCATCAGAGCTGGACTGCCTGTAGGTTTCTCAAGCCAAACTGGTCGATGTTGAGTCTAGAAAAATTCTTAGTTATATGTAGGGGAATTGATTGTGGAAGGGAACGTAAGGCTCTTTTTACTCCTTTACCTTATGCCCTTCTGATCTGAGTCTGTCTATTCTTTCTACGGGGATTTAGGACTAGGCCTCTTATCCTTACTAGGTTCACGTGTTACTAATCCGTAGACTCTTAGGATTTTTGGTTTCAAGCTTCAGTTCAGTTTTTATCCTTTTGAGTATGATGATTATTGAACCGGAACCTTGATATGGAATTGTTGAGTGGCTATGCTATCATTTGTATGATGTCTCAAATCTCTGTTTGAGCATTTACAGTTGTTATGCTGCCCGATTTCTTCCAGAAACACTAATGCCTTTGCATTATTTCGTGTTTCAGATGTCTGGCCGCATTCCTCACCAAGTGGTTCGTTTGACTCGGTGCATTAATGTGCCCGGTCACACGGCCATGCTAGTCTGTGTGATGACTGAGACCGGTTATCGCTGGTATCCTGAATACACTGTGGAGGAACAGTATCGGGATTTTAATCAAAGTCAGTATTTATGCACAGTCCGGATATACCCCTCATATCCCGGAGCAAATGATCCCATCCATTGGTCTTATGGACTCGGGATTACCATCGAGATGGCAGTGCAGGATGCCGCTTATTCGATGATGACCATTCTCCGTGCTAGGCATGCCCTGTTGCTGAACACTGAGTTCTGTTACATGCCAGCTTCACTCCCCGGAGAAGAAGGCTACTACACTGGTCTGTATACTGATGCTGCTCATGAAGAGCCACTGCTTCAGACTACTGTTCAGATGTTGGAGGATAGGGACCGTGAGGTCCGTGCCCTCCGAATGGAGCTGTATAACACCCGAGCCGCTCACTGGACTACTTTGACACGGCTTGCACCTGCTGTGCACGCCGGATATCTGGACATGCGGGATTTGTATCCTGTGCGGACTCGTCTGCCTGATCGCATGGATTGGCGTGACGTTGGGGGTATTACACCTCCACGTGGGCGTCGGTTACCACCAGCATCGGGACCGAGACCACACCCATGCTCTTATGGTCCACAACCTTCGAGTGGTCGCGAGTTCCAAGATCCGTCTGTACCACTTCCAGGCTACGGTGGAAATCTTTACGAGGATTGCTACGCGAATGTCTGAACTAGTCCGTGGTAGTAGTAGTATTGTAATAGTTGTATTTCCATAGTCCTACGCATCTTGTGGAATATGACTTAGTGTGTACTGAATTCCGGAGGTGTAGTTAAATAATGTATAGGAGCTTGGAATGCCTCTGATGGGATGTATCGTCTTTCACCGCAGTTGTACTTTAGCCTTGGCTTGTACTAAACTTTGTATGGTGTGTATGACCACTGGTGTATATATAGCAGTTCCTATATTACCATGTCGTACGGATGAACATCTCTGCATTCTGTGTCATCCATTACATTCTGCACTTCTATGTCAAATTTTGCCATCTTTGTCTAAACCGTTGTTTTGTTTTCCTAGGATGGTCAACACTCGCAACACTCCTGCTGCTCAGGAGCAGGGTGAGGCTAGTGGGGCTAGAGATGGAAATCTGCCCCAGCCACCCTCCTTGGCGGAAGTTATGCTTGAAGCAGAACGGAACAAGAGAGAGACCAACCGTCTGCTGGAACGCATAGAGCAAAACACTGGGTTCCGTCAGAGGAATGACGTGGTGTCAATCCACGATTTTATCAAGATGTGTCCACCGAAGTTCCATCACTCCACTGAACCTCTGGATGCTGATGACTGGCTACGTAGTATCACCCACAAGCTACACTCTGCCCGTGTGGCCGAAGCTGACAAGGTTATCTACGCCGCCTACCATCTTGAGGGCCCTGCCAGTCTTTGGTGGGAAAACTTTGAAGCTATGCGTCCTGCTGGCCAAGTCACTACCTGGGTTGAGTTCAGTGAGGCATTCCGTGAACACCACATTCCGGAAGGTCTCATGGATCGCAAGCGGGAGGAAATCTGCAATTTCACCCAGGGTCGTTTAACTGTGGATGGCTACAGTCGTGAGTTTGGTAATCTGGCACGCTATGCACCTGAAGAAGTATCCACCGATGCCAAGAAACAAGCGAGGTTCCGCAAGGGACTCAGCTCTGAACTTCGTCGTGATCTACATCTGCACGAGTGCGCCTCCTTCCAGAAGTTGGTTAACAAGGCTATCAGTGCTGAGACAGGCCAGACCGACTTTGAGGCCACCCGCAAGCATACTCGAGACCTTGGTTCCTCATCCAGCTCTGGTTCTCACAAGCGCCGTGTATGGGTTCCTAACACTGCTCTGCCACCCAAGTATACACCGAGGCCATCCTATGAGGCGCCTCGTCCAACTCAACAGTCTGCACCTGCTAAGACCTATGGAGGTCCACCCTCCAACTTTGCTCCACGCACCACCACTGTGACATGTTTCAAGTGTGGAGAACAAGGACACTACATGCGTGATTGTCCCCAGAACCAGCCAGGAAAACCCGTTGGCCGTGGTAAGCCAACCGGCAAGGTGAACTATGTCAAGCCAATCCCCACTGCACGTGGTCATGTCAACTATGTTTCTGCCGAAGAAGCTTATGAGGATCCTAACGTCGTCCTTGGTACGCTTCTCGTAAACTGCCATCCGGCATCTGTTCTTTTCGATACTGGAGCATCCCATTCGTTCATATCTGAAAGCTATGCTCGATTGCACAACATGACTTTTTGTGACATGCCTACTTCCATGGTTATTCAAACTCCTGGTTCAAAGTGGCAGACCTCTAGGGTAAGCCATGGAAATGAAATCCTTGTCGATAGACTTGTATTCCTTGCATCCTTAATCGCTCTCAAGTCCTCGGACATAAATATCATTTTGGGTATGGATTGGATGACAACCCATTATGCCAAAATTGACTGCTTTACTAGGACCGTTCAACTTACACATCCATCCGGCAAGATAGTCAATGTCTTGACTCGAATGGCTGAACGTCAGCTCTACTCTCTTAATGCCAGCCCTCTACCAGAACTCGAAGATATCCCGGTAGTCCGTGACTTTCCGGATGTTTTTCCAGAAGAACTGCCAGGAGTTCCACCTGACAGAGATGTCGAGTTCGTGATAGATCTTATTCCTGAAACTGTCCCAATCTCTAGGAGACCTTATAAGATGGCACCACTAGAATTAGCTGAGCTAAAGAAACAACTCGATGAGTCTTTGCAAAAAGGTTTCATCCGTCCTAGCTCTTCCCCTTGGGCTTGCCCCGTCCTCTTCGTCAAGAAGAAGGATGGAACGGAGCGGATGGTTGTAGATTACCGACCTGTCAATCTGGTCACCATAAAGAACAAGTATCCGCTTCCCAGGATCAACGACCTGTATGATCAGCTCGTTGGATCCTCAGTCTTCTCTAAGATGGATTTGAGGTTGGGCTACCATCAAATCAAAATCAAGAACGGGGACATTCCTAAAACGGCTTTCGTTACTCGTTATGGCCAATACGAGTACACCGTCATGTCCTTCGGATTAACCAATGCCCCAGCTACCTTTTCTCGGTTAATGAATTCTATATTCATGGAGTACCTGGATAAATTCGTCGTGGTATACCTCGATGATATACTCATTTTCTCCAAGAACAAGGAAGATCATGCCGAGCATTTAAGGCTGGTATTGACGAAACTTCGAGAGCACCGCCTTTATGCCAAATTCTCTAAATGTGAATTTTGGTTGCCAGAAGTAACCTATCTAGGTCATGTAATCTCTGGCAAGGGTATTGCTGTCAATCCCGAGCGAGTTCAAGCCGTCCTCGATTGGACTTCCCATGAATCGGTCAAGCAAGTTAGGAGTTTTCTTGTCTTAGCGAGCTATTGCCGACGTTTCGTCGAGAACTTCTCCAAGGTTGCTAAACCTCTAACCGAACTCCTCAAGAAAGATAAAAATTTGAGTGGACCCCACAGTGCGAGTCCAGTTTTCAGGAACTGAAAAGACGCCTGACATCTGCACCTGTACTGGTACCACCAGACTTTTCCAAGGATTTTATAATCTATTACGACGCCTCGCGACAAGGACTAGGTTGCATTCTTATGCAAGATCGTCAAGTGATTGCATACGCATCCCGACAGTTGCGTCCACATGAGGATAACTATCCTACTCATGATCTAGAGCTTGCAGCTGTAGTCCATGCACTCAAAACATGGCGGCATTACCTCCTTGGTAATCGCTGTGAAATTTTCACTGATCACCAAAGCTTGAAGTATATCTTCACCCAACCGGATTTGAATCTCAAGCAAAGACGTTGGGTTGAGTTGCTCACCGACTACGATTTAGGAATCACTTATACTCCTGGAAAGGCCAATGTCATGGCTGATGCACTAAGTCGTAAGTCTTATTGTAACAATTTAATGTTACAACAAAGTCAACCACTTCTCCACGAGGAATTTCGTAAGCTTAACCTTCACATTGTTCCTCGAGGATTCCTTTCCACCTTGGTGGCAAAACCTACCCTTTTAGATCAGGTCATCAAAGCACAGAAGGTTGATCCCGGAATTTCCCGTATTAAAAGGAACATCAAGAAAGGAGTTGCAAGATGTTTCTCAATTGATGATCAAGGAGTCGTATTCTTTAGCAACCGCTTAGTGGTTCCTAAGGTGCGAAACCTAAGACGTTTCATCCTCAAGGAGGCTCATGAATCTCCTCTCATGATTCATCCCGGTAGTACCAAAATGTATCAAGACCTACGTCAAAGATTCTGGTGGACTAGGATGAAGAGAGAAATCGCTCAGTTCATCGCTAACTGCGACGTTTGTCGTCGAGTTAAAGCAGAGCATCAACGGCCTGCTGGCACCCTTCAACCTCTAGCTATTCCTGAATGGAAATGGGATAAAGTCGGTATGGACTTCATTACCGGGTTTCCCAGGTCCAGGAAAGGGAATAATGCTATCTTCGTCGTTATCGACCGCCTCTCTAAAGTAGCTCATTTCCTGCCTGTTCGGGAGAGTATTACCGCTAGCCAGCTAGCAGAATTATATATCTCTCGAATAGTATCACTTTATGGTGTACCGTTAGATATTAACTCAGACCGTGGAAGTCTTTTCACTTCACGATTTTGGGAAAGTTTCCAGAATGCTATGGGAACTCATCTCTCTTTCAGTACTGCCTTCCATCCGCAATCAAGTGGTCAAGTGGAACGAGTCAATCAAATTCTGGAGGACATGCTTCGAGCCTCTGTCATTTCTTCGGTATGGAATGGGAAAAATGTCTTCCATTTGCCGAATTCGCTTATAACAATAGTTATCAAGCCAGCATGGGTAAAGCTCCCTTCGAAGTTCTATATGGACGAAGGTGTCGAACACCTCTTAACTGGTCAGAAACCGGCGAAAGACAATTCTTTGGCCCGGATATGATTCAGGAAGCAGAGGAACAAGTTCGCATCGTTCGTGAAAGATTGAAAACAGCCCAGTCTCGCCAAAAGAGCCAATATGATAGTCATCATAAGGCTGTGACTTTTGAAGTCGGCGATAAGGCTTACCTTCGGGTTACTCCTCTTAAGGGAACCCATCGATTCGGTATCAAAGGCAAATTGGCCCCTCGTTACATCGGTCCTTTTCCCATTCTTGCCAAACGAGGAGAAGTTGCCTACCAATTGGAACTACCTCTGCACCTCTCCAGAGTTCATGATGTTTTCCACGTTTCCCAACTCAGGCGTTGCTTCTCGGATCCTATCCGCGGAGTGGACCACGAAACGCTTGATCTCCAAGACAATCTCACATATTGAGAATACCCCGTTCGTATTCTTGATCAAACTGAGCGCACCACTCGACGCCACAATATCAAGTTTCTCAAGGTTCAATGGTCACATCATTCCGAGAGTGAAGCTACTTGGGAAAGGGAGGATCGTCTTCGACTTGAGTACCCCACCCTCTTTCCGGAGGAACCCGAATCTCGGGACGCGATTCTCTTAAGTGGGGGTGAGTTGTCACATCCCTAGCTAGCACTTGCATTAGGACCTGACTAGAGTGTGCATCATGTTTACTTTCAAAGAAACTTGAAATGGGATTAACAGAAACCCCAGCACCCCTCCCCTAACAACTAGGGTTTACTAAAATATTTTCCAATGTACCCAAAATGCCCTTCAAAATGTTCATCATTTCTGCCTTGGTCTTAAACCTCTGCCAAAAAATGGTGCACAATTTTCTAGGACAATCTAGGGTTTTGGATTAAATCATATGGTATTTGAATTTGGGCATTTAAATACTATAAAATATTTTGAATGCTCAAATAATCATAAACTATAATGTTTCCTACTGTTCATATTATATACAGCAGGTATGACAAGTGTTATGATTTATAAAAATGTTTAGGCATTTTTATTAAATGAACAAAGTTGCAAAAGAAATGAAACAGAAAAGAAAATAGAAAAGGGAGAGAGAGAGAACACTTACCTGGCGCCCACCCGGCCCACCTGCCGGCCCAGCCCAGCTGCCGCTCCAGCGAGCTGCTTGGCTCGGCCAGGCAGGCAGGCAGGTGCTCGACGGCGACCGCGCCGCGCGCCACGCAGCTGCCCGCCGCCCTGCTTCGCCCCCTCGCCGTCCTGGAGGAGTGGATCGAGCGTCCACGTCTCCCTCGACCCCCCAGACACCTCCGTTTCTCCCCAGCTCCTCTCCTCCGCTCTCCCCGCGCCATGGCCGACGCCGCCGTGATCGCACCGTCGTAGAAACCACGTCCACCGTCGTCCCCGAGCTCCGCCGTGTTGTCCCTCGTCTCCGCCGTCCTCGACTGCTTCGACAGGCCGAGCCCCGAGCGCTCGCCCGCCCTGGAGACGCCCCCGAGCTCTTCTTCCCCAACTCCGGCCGCGGAGATCCCCCACGCCGTGCTGCTCAGCTCCGACCACCTCCGAGCTCGCTTCGGTGCTCGCTGCAACCGCTGTGAGACTAGCTACCTCCTCCCCCTCTCCGTTGGCTCCCTCTTGCCCTGTAACCCACTGCACGTAGCTCCACCGCACGCACCGCCGCCGTGCTCATCGCCGGTGATGCTCCGGTGACCTTTTGGTCACCGGCACCCGTCCATCGCACTCACCGCAACACGTAGATGCGAACGGTGCTACGCACGCATCGCCTAGGCACCTGCAGCCGCATCCCCACACACGCCCGACGCCGGTCGCCGCCGTCGAGCTTGTTGCCGTCGTCTCCGGCCACCCCAGGTCCGGCGACCACCTCCATCCGATGCGGAAGAGCAAGAGCTCTCCAACGCACCCAGCCGCAGCTTGATCCGTGCCCCACAGCCGTTTTCCGAGGCACGCCGCCGCGTTTGGCCTCGCCGGCGAGTTTGACCTGTTTTGACCACGGGTTTGACCCCCTGGGTCAATGACATGTGGGCCCTGCCCGCAAGTCAAACTCAGTTTAGGTGTTAATTTAATATTAATTAGTTAATTAGTTTAGTCACTGACATGTGGGCCCTGTCCCCACTGACAACTAATTAGTTTTAGTTTAACTCTAATTAACTCAGTTAATTAGCTGTGACACTGACATGAGGGACCCACTCGTCAGGTTTGACCTGGACTGGCCCTGTTGACTGGCTGACGTCAGCATGATGTCATGCTGACGCAGTAAAGGTTTTTCTGGGATTTTTAGATTTAAAATAATTCAGGAAATTCCAGAAATTACACAAAACTTCTAAAAATCATATAAAATCAACCATAGCTCAGATGGAAAAGATTTATATATGAAAAATGATCAGAAAAATCCAATCTATCTAATGGCACTGGTCTCATGCATGTTTGAACAAGTTAACTTGCTGTATATATCAAAAACATGATAATGCACTTATTTAAATACTAGTTTGAACTTCAATTTGAATCCTTGATTCAAATAGGTTCAAACCCCTCTGGTCTTAGTTGCATTAGCCAACACACATGCATCTTGCCATGTCATAAACATGCATCATATTGTTGCATTTGTTTGTTAATGATTGTATCGTCGTTATTTCCTGTGTTAGGTCCTGCTCCCGAGGATACTGCTGCGTATCCAGTTGAAGAGCAGTACCCGACAACTACCCTGTCAGGCAAGCAATCATTGATCATTCCGATACAACCCAATCTTCTCGCTCCTGCTCTCTTTTACTGCATTAAGGCAACATCGCGTGAACTGCTACTTGTTGCGGTAGTTGAACCCTATTCCCTTGCATGACCTGTCATTGCCACAGTAAATAGTTGAAACCCACTAGCATGTGTAGGAGTTGATTGAGCCATGTGATGTGTGATCCACCATGCTATTTGTTTATGTTGCCTGCTATGCTTAGAGTTGTGTCTGGTCTGATTCATCTGGGTGATGAATCAGAGTGAAACAATCTTTCGATAAAGAGAAGGAAGTGTGGAATACGCTTGGTAAAGGTATCGATGAAAGGCCATGTAGGAGTACGTGGTGGGTTGTTTCATTGGAACCGTACATAGGACCCGAGATCTGTATGTGTGGTTCAAGTTGCAGTTACTACCATGCATTGGGCCCGAAACCAATGGACCCTCTCGACTTATTAATTACCCTTGATCTCTGTCCAGGAGTTGCAACTAGTTTCTGGTGTTTATAGCTTACTGGAGGTCGTGCACAACGCTGACCCTCGGGGTGGGTTGTGATGCGACAGGTACGTGGCACGGTGTACCGGTTGCCCGTTTGGTGACTCGGGAACCCTGTACACATCGTTTGGGGCCGTGAGCGACACCCCGGCCGGATCTCCCCACGGATGGAACCCAAATAGGCGATAAACCTGGACGAGAGACTTGAGTAGTTAGTCAGGTCGTGGCTGACACCCTCGCTGGGCTTCCGCTTGAAGGTTGCCGAGTACACGCCGAGTAAACGGCGATAAGTGGTGGAAGCGTGTGTGAAGAGGTACACCCCTGCAGGGTTATCAAACTATTCGAATAGCCGTTGTTCGCGGTACGAACTACTTGGTTACTCTTACAGTTCATAGACAAGTTGATGGATACTACTAAAAGCCTCAAGATAACCGTGAGTGTCGTGGATGGCCCTTCCGTAGGATGACGGAAGAGGATCGTCGGTAGTGTATTGATGTGGTGATTAGAGGACTCGTGTTCGTAATAACATCTTGCAATCTGTTGAGAGTTGTAGTATAGGTTAGCCAAGGTCAAAGCTGGCATTCTGCTATAAACTCCACTACCCCCTTTGATAATGTTGCATGTATGATAGGTTCTGTGGTAAGACTTGCTGAGTACCTTTGTACTCATGTTTGCTTAATAACTGTTGCAGAGGAGAACCCTGCCCCCGCTGATGGGTTCTACATAGACGTTGACGTCGACGAGTAGCTTGACACCCAGACGGTGATCTGGAGCTTGTGAAGGGCCTTGTAGATAGTCAGGCTACACCAAGCCTGTTTTATTTTCTAAGTTGTCTGTACTCAGACATGTAGCTTCCGCTTGTGCTTGTATGACTGTATGACTTGAGTGTTGGGTCATGTGACCCCTACCTGTATGACTATGTTATGTATGGCTCTTGGAGCCTTTTAAATAAAGTACTTTGAGTCATAGAGTTCTGTTGTGATGCAATGTTGTATTTGCACATATTGAGCATATTGCGTGTATGATTGAAATGCTTAGTATGTGTGGGATCCGACACCTAGTTGTTTTCCTTTGGTAGCCTATCTTACAGGGAAATGCCTCCTAGTGATTCCAATGAGCCTTGGTAGCTTGCTACTGCTCGGAACACGTAGGCTGGCCGGCATGTGTCCTTCTTCGTTCCTGTGTCTGTCCCTTAGGGGAAATGTCACGCTTGTTCCTTTAAGTCCATGTAGCTTGCTACGACTTGGGTTCATACGTTGATGACCGACACGTTCGTTGCTGGGTCATGGATGCCTGTCTCTGTAATTTAGTGCCACTTTTGGATTATAACTAGCCATGTCGGCCCGGGTTCTCTGTCATATGGATGCTAGCGACACTGTCATATACGTGTGCCAAAATGCGCAAACGGTCCCGGGCCAGGTAAGGTGGCACCCGTGGGGTTACCGTGCGTGAGGCCGCAAAGTGATATGACGTGTTACAGCTAGATCGGTGTGACCTAGGATCGGGGTCCTGACATCGGCTCCCTCTCGCCCCGGCTATAAGTAGTCCTCCCAGCGGCCTCCTGAGCTCATCAGCCTCCTCTCCTCCCTCCTTTAGACCCCCTCGACCTCCCCCTCGAGCTCCAGAGCTCTCCTCGCTCTTCCATTCCCCATGGCCGCCATCGTGCTCCGCTCAAATCCTAGCAGCCCCGGGCTCATCCCCTCCTTCTTCCACCTCCAGAGGACCCCATCCACACCCCGGAGCCGCCCTCTCCCTCCTCCTCCTCTGGTGGTCCATGGTCACGGGCCCTCCGATGCCCGGCGCCTCCGTCCGCCGTGGCCAAAGCCCCGAACAACCCGGTGATCCCCGGAGACCTTGCTACCCCGGGACGGAGTCGCCATGCTCCCCTGAGCACGCTGGTGGGCCGGGCACCACAAATGGTGCCCCGTGCCGCCGGCAATCGTCGTCGGTGCCGCACCCCCCTGGACCGCACGCGAGCACGGGCGACACAAAGACGACGACGACCCCGCCCCTGGGCCTCGCCTGTCGTTCTGTGCGCGTTGACCGGGCCGACCCACTAACGTGTTAAGTGGAGGCGTATTCCACAGAGTACGCTTTCCCTTAACCAAAATTCCGTTTCTTCTTCGGGCGTAATTACGTTTCCATCTCTACAAAGCGTATTTTATCAAAACCCGCTTCTGCCTTATCCACTCAGGGACTTGTTTGTGATGATATTTTTGCAGAAAAGTCCCTCATCTTCATCACCTCATAACTTTTTACTCGTAACTCCAAATGAGGTGAATCCAAAGCCCACTTCTTCGTTTCATCGAGCCCGTTCTATTGGTATAATTTTCACCATGTGTCAACATTCTGAAAATGACCATTTTGCTAACAGCCCCTCCGGGAGAGAACTATTTTCGTTAAATCTTTTCGCGGCTTCACCGCACTTCTTTCCGGAGTATTCTTCTTTCCCAGGCAAGCCACAATACCCACTTGTATGATTGCATGCAGTAGCTATGGTTTTCAACTTGAACATTTAATAAATGTCTGCTTGTTTTGGTACGATTATCATTGTATCTGTGATGCTTATGAATTTGTGTTCTCTTTCATGATATGTCTTTATGCACCTAGTTATCATGTACTAGTTGCTAGTATTTTTGTCGTATGTTATGCTTGGTAGTAATATATGTTGATGTTGGTGATGGTCTTATGTGCATGACTGTCGTCTATTCCGAGTATTCTTGCTATACATGTTCCTTTGCATCCAGTTGGTTAAATGCTTGCATGGTAGTATTGTTAATATGTTCTTGCATGATATATATTGTTGATGCTAGTGGTCATGATATATTGCTAAAGAGTTATTTTCGTAATATTCATGCTTGTCAGTATGCCATGCTCATTTGAATAAATGACTAAGTGTTGTTGTTATGCTAATTGATTATGGTTGCACACCCATGCTCATGTTAGTATCATGCTCATGCATTATAGTTGCGTCATGTTATTTTAATATGACTCAGCTTATTTCATTCAAGTTTAACCGGATAATAATGAACTTGAAAAATTGTTGGCTGAGTCATGGTGCCACCATATCGAGCTGACTAGTGCAACCACACTTACCCTTATGGGAAGGTCCTAACTGGGTCTATTGTCATGCCTCTCGCTGGTGCCTCCAACGAGGGAAGGTTATGGGCGTGCAGTACCTTGGTTCGGTAAGCAGGCATAACCTTGTGTGCCCGTTGTTGTTGTTTTGAGCTCGTGTGCCCGTTTGGGACAATTTATGTTTGGCCACGATGGTGGTCATTGTGTCTTTGGTAGACACTGGGCCACCAAGGACTAGCCTAGTGGGGAGTAAGTCGGAGTGGCCGGGAGAGTGTCATGGCAGTAGAACGGTTTTGTCGGAACGCCGTTGGTCCACCCGAATGGGAGTGCGAGGCCATGGGTTCCGTAGTGTGGGTTCAGTGTGCTTACCTCTGCAGAGTGTGTGTTTAATTTATCGATAGCCGTGCCTGCGGATAAGGGTCTAATTCGTGTCGGTCACACTATGAGTCAATAGTAATAATAATAATAATGTGCTAAATAACAACCCTGGTTCGATGATGAGATAAGTTGGTTGTGATCGCCGGAAAGATCACCATTTGAGACCAAGTGTTGGTCATGGTTGTGATCGCCGGAATGATCACCGTGGTATCGAGGATACCGAGTTGTTGGATATTCGTGATGTTGTGCGAGAATCACGGGTAAAGATCAAGCTCCTTGTGGTAATTTAATGATTACTACGGTATTATTTATACCAAGCTTGATTTAATCCTGAGATGATTGTTTGATGTTCGAGGTTGGTAAGTGATGCATGAGAGGGTTACGAGGTAACCCGAACAGAATAAATGGTGCAAGTAGTCTCATCATGTTGCATGCTAGTATAATCAGATTTATATGTTCATGCCATGCTCATATTGTCTAGCTGTATCATGTTCATGTTATTCATGCTATGTTATCCTGATGATCTTATGATAATTCCTGATTAACCTATAATTGCCATGTTGTTGTTTGTCTTGAATGCTTCTAGTTTATTGTGAGCTTGCAAGTACATTCAATGTACTGACCTGGCGTGTCATGCCAGTTTGCAGGTCGTGCCTGGATTACTTGCTTGTTTGGTGTTGTTCCTGTGTTCGCGAGCTAGGATAAGCATTCCAGCCAGAGTCCCTGCGGAGTGGAGTTCACCAGCGTCGTCATTGTTCCACTGCTAGATGTCATTCCGCTGCATCGTGTTGTTCTGCTGCTTGTATAGAGCAACCGTGGCAGGCGTAGTGTCGCCATGCCGATGTAATCCCCTTGTAATATCGGAGACCTTGTATTCATATTGGTGTAACAATAGAAGGCTGGTTTGTTCTATGCTAAGCAGTGCCGTATTCTAGAAGACTTCTCCTCCATCTCTGGGCTAGGATACGGGGCGTTCCGGTTTCTCTGAGCTGGGGTGCCACAGGCTTGGTATCAAAGCGGGTCTGGCTGTAGGACGTCCTAGACCGCGTGAACGTTAGAATGCGGTAGTATAGAGTTTGGTTGGTTTGTTGCATTTGATTGCTGCATTTGTTTGTCGCATAGCATGCATATAGACTATTATTTGGTCGTTAGCAGATTATCTTGTGAGTGTAGGTGGTGTCAGTTTCAATCCACTACCTGCACCATCCCTCTTTGCATACCTATTTTTTGGTGTTTGGCGTCACCTCTGTCCTAGCAGAGTGATGCCCTGGTACGAGTGTTCCAGACACCATTTGCAGGAGTTATGCTCAGGTATCCCTTCGATATTTTTCCGCCAACCACCCATATTATTTCTGTGATAGACTTGTTTCTATCGCGAACCATGTCTTTCATCTTGTCCCTTTGGCAACCCTTACTGATCTTGGTCTTCAGAAAAAGGGCAATGCCAGCAAACCTAGTTTTCCACCGCTATCTTACCTTGTCGTTCAATTCTTTGGACGTGTACGATCTCCTTCCGTACGCTTGATGATGATGCGGTCGTGACCTTGTGTCTCGCTACATGATCACCAAGTCCGTCCACACCTCCGTATTTATCCAGTTGCAACTGGTGTTCAGCCAGCACTTGGTATAACCTTGGTTACGCCAACTCATGTGGATTCACTTTCGTGCACACCGCCACAGCATATTAGACCGCAATACCGAAGTGTTCACGAGATTTGTGTGCTTAGGTATGCATGCATATTATTGTTGTAAGTAGCAGTAATCTGTGGTGTTGCTTGATTTTATATTATTAGTATGCTTGTGTGCATTTATTTTAGTTGTTTCTTTTGTTTCTTTCCTTGGGCCTTCGGTGTGACATTATTTTCCCCTTATTGAAGTTGCTCGTCAACCGACATCGGACCCAAAGAATCAGCAAGTAATTCAAATATGTGGAAGCTCAGATAAATAAAATGGATCTCTCAGCTGACTGCAGTGAAATGGGGAATATCCGATCTGGTTGTTGATAATCAAATTTGCATCAGTATGCACTCCTCACAATAGTATGGATGATCAAGTCTACCTCAATATGGACCTTTCATAGCGGTGATGATCGAAGCAGCAAAAGGATAAATTGTGTGCAAGATTGACAGTATATTATCAGTCAAAGGTTATCAATAGCACAAATATTAAGGAGATATATGTGTGGTAATCGGTCCGCATATCACAATGAGAAGCTTCCACTATAATCAATCCAGTCATCCCTCGCAAGCTACTAGAGAGGATTCCAATGCAAGACTCCTCCATCTTCCTCCATACGATACATGGATGACTTCCCGTGCAAGGTACTCTATCTTCTTCATTAAGCAACCACAAAAAGCTTCCAGCATAAGGTACTGAGTTTTCCCTCGCAATTCTTTAAGGGGGGGAAGCTTCTGAAGCACGGTACGCAGTCTTCCTCAACAAGATGCTCTCGATGGTCTCCAGTATAAGCCATCGAATCGTCCTCAGTACGGCATTTGTGCAAGATATTAAATTGTGAATTGACAGCATATGGCCGTGCATCTCGAGAATCAGATACACAACAGTTGGTCAGCGGCAAGAAGCAGTCAGAAAACAAGTCTGCCTCGGGAATTAGATTCTCATATACTCCCTCTGTTCCTTTATCTAAGGTGTATTATTTTTAGCACGGTGACCAAGGCACATAATTATAGATGTGTTAGGACAAAATTACCCTTGGAAAATTTATTCGTTAGTGCCAAGTAAATCAGTTAGTCCAGGAAATTAAGAGATACGTGCAACCGATATAGAGATAGTTTCCTTCTTTTGCTACAAGGAGAGATAGACACAATCAGTAGAGAGATATTTTCCTTTTTCTCGAGGGCTAACAAGGGAATTATGAGAAATTAGAAGAACTGCACCTTACATTCTGGAATTTTATCAAAAAACAAATACACCTTACATAAAGGAACGGAGGGAGTATATGTGAAGGAAGCCAAATATATACCTCAGTGTGACAAAGGACTATCAAGATTGACGGCAACCCTGAGCTCTGTACAAGTACCGGTAAACCTGGTATGTGATCCTGATGAGCCCTTATCTATTTTTCTTCAATAAAGGCACCACGCCTTTGTTCTTAGACTTTTTGGCAATTCAGGGTGGATGCCGACTTTATTTTTGTCTATTCAACAATTGTCACGAGTCCGAGCTGCTTTTCGGCCGTCTCGTACAACTGTTGAGTTTCATTTTGTGCGAGTGGCCCTATGCTTTGAGCCGCTTTTCGGCCATCTTAGGGAGCTGCCACTTTCTTCTTATCAACACGGTCTCGTGCTCTGAGCTGCTTTTCGGTTGTCTTGACCCGTGGTTGAGTTATTTCAGTAATGTCCCAGATCTGAGTTGTAAAGACCGCTCTAGTGGCTAATGATTTATTTGTCGAGTTCTTACAAGGGTTCAGATGATCATTTTCCGGTGATTAAAACTTGAGAGACGATAAACCTACCATTGGAGTAATGTTACCAGGTCATAAGATAATGATAAAGGCACGTCTGTCAAAATACTTCCCCTGACAGAACCCATGGTCACACGAAGAATTAAGAGCTATGGTTAAGCCTTCCACCGTGAGTCAACTATGTGGATACTATCACATAAGGCCGTACCTCTTTATGCTGGCCACGACAGGAGTCAGTAAAAATTTTGGTACAGATCTGACACTCAAGAGAGTGGAGCCAGTCAAGATGAAAACTCTTGCGAAAAGTCAGAATCCGTCAGGAGAACGGTTATGAGCTACCTCACTATGTTAAACCTGGAGGACCCACAGTTCGTTGAGAAACCCAATGCGAGGAGAAAAAGATTGGGTGTACACCAAGAAAAATTTGTTCACAATTTCATGAAAGGTTGACGGTGCTGGAGGAAACACCCCTCAAAGATCACTCTTGGACTTGTGAGACGGACATATATTTCAGTCATAATAATCGATCACCCTCAGCCGAGCCAGCCGGTATAAAAATAATTGGAGCCAGCATCAACATGAAGATGTGAGGTAAGATCCGTCAACATGTGGATACAGTAAAGCAAACCACCCCGAGCCAAACAGGCAGTCATATGAAATTTAATGGGAACAATCAATAAAGGAAAAAGGATACTCGAGTTGGAAACGGTTTCCTTAAGTCAGTATATTCATACTTGTTCCCTGAGCAACCAAATCTCGAGGACGAGATTTCTTTAAGGGGGGAAGAGTTGTCACAGCCTGATTTTTATCCCTTTCTTTTTCTTTTGTTTTTCTGAGATTTTTGCTTGAGTTTTCTTTTTCCGTGGCTATGTGGTCTGGAAACTGAAGAAGATGACCTCTTCTTTCTTTCCAGAGTGGCTTGTCATTTTCATTTCTATCCCTAGACCTTGCCATTTCCATCTTGGCCCAACCCCAATATTATTTTTCTAGGGAATATTCCTTTTCTATTTAAGGAAGAACCCTCCCTCAAAAAAAAAAAAGAGGAAGAACCCTGTCTACCCTAGGTTGTGAAGCAACCTATATTTCCATCACTCCTAAAATTCCCAAATAATTCTGACAAAATTGTTTGGGTCATATCTTCATCAAAGATGGCAAAACTTTTCATTGCCATGTTCAAAAATAATCCTCCAATATTCCTTTTCCTATTCTGTCCTAAATGTCACTTTGTGAAGCAAGTGCTATTTTCCTTTTCCAAATTGAGCTAAAACTCCTTGGACACCTCTTCTTGTCCATATCATTGCCACATGCCAAAATGCAACCTCATTTGCCTAGTAATTATTTAATTATGATTTTCCAAGGTTTCTATCCAGAAAGAAGCTTTGTGAAGGAGGTGCTCGCTAGGAATATCCAAATGAGTTGCCATTTTCTATGAACCCTCATATCATCATATCATAGCCCTCCACCAAAGTAGAACTCGTGAAATGCCTCCGTGAGAGCTCATCTTCAATTCTTACATTCTGTCCAAAATTTCAGTTAGTGAAGCAAGTATATTTTATCTTGCTCCACTATGGCTGCCAATTTTCCAGGACCTTCTCCTACCCATATAACTTACCTCCTCCCATTTTGGGCATGTTTCATCAAGCCATTCTCCCTCAGCAATTATTCTTATTTTCTGGACAGAAGAGATGTTTGTGCAGGAAGTACCATTTTGGCAAGTCCAAAGGGCATGAACTTTTTACAGCATCTCCATATGTGCAAATAACCAAGCCTTGCCAAATTTCACCTCTAGTGGTTACTCCAAGTAAGTGCTAGTTCATCATCTTGTTTCTGGACCAAATTATGTAGTTGTGAAGCAACTCTATTAAATATTGGTCCAAATCACATCAAACTTACCAGGATGAAAGTCCTTCTTTACCTCAACCTCGCAGACAAACTCTTTAGCTCCAAACCCTTTCCTGTTAATCAGCAGTGCTCTGCCAAGTTTGATACAGTAAACTTCAGAGCTTAGTTACCATTTAACCAGAGCCGTTTTCACCGAGATACCACCGCAGTTAACATCTACCTTGGAAGGACTTACCACTAGCCATCATTTTACTGCCTTGGCATCATCTCCTCGCCAGCCTGTGCGGTGATCACCGCTTTGGTGTGCAATGGCCGCACCCAGAATGGCTTCTTGCTCGGGCCCCTTCTATGCGTGGTGTGTCAGCGAGCACGGGCATGTCCGTGTTCCCCTCGTCGTCGCGACCTCCCCGGACCACTCTCCCCCTCCAGTAGCTTCGCCGTCGATGCTCGTCGCCGCGCGTCCACGGGTGCACTATGGCCGACCGAACCTGAATGGCGTTCGGCTCCTTCTCCCTGCGCCCCCTTGGCCTCCTCTGCCCCGTGAGAGATTCCCATGTGCCTCTCTCGTCGCCTGCCTCCGAGCTCGAGCACGCGCACATGCATCCGCGGCGCCGGACACGCGTCTGCGGTGGGGTCAACTCGGCTCCCTCTCGCCCCGGCTATAAGTAGCCCTCCCAGCGGCCTCCTGAGCTCATCAACCTCCTCTCCTCCCTCCTTTAGACCCCCTCGACCTCCCCCTCGAGCTCCAGAGCTCTCCTCGCTCCTCCGTTCCCCATGGCCGCCATCGGGCTCCGCTCGAATCCGAGCAGCCCCGGGCTCCTCCCCTCCTTCTTCCACCTCAAGAGGACCCCATACACACCCGGAGCCGCCCGAGCCCTTTCCCTCCTCCTCTGGTGGTCCGTGGCCACGCGCCCTCCGGTGCCCGGCGCCTCCGTCCGCCGTGGCCAAAGCCCCGAACAGCCCGGTGATCCCCGGAGACCTTGCTACCCCGGGACGGAGTCGCCATGCTCCCCTGAGAACGCTTGTGGTCCGGGAGCCACAAATGGTGGCCTGTGCCGCCGGCAATTGACGCTGGCGCCGCGCCCCACCCTCTAGACCGCGCGCGAGCACGGGCGACACGAAGACGACGACGACCCCACCCCTGGGCCCCGCCTATCGGTCTCTGCGAGTTGACCGGGCCGACCCGCTCACATGTTAAGTGGAGGCGTATTCCGCGGAGTACGCTTCCCTTAAACGAAATTCCATTTCTTCTTCGGGCGTAAGTACGTTTTCATCTCTGGAAAGCGTATTTTATCAAAACCGCTATTGTCTTATCCACTCAGGACTTGTTTGTGATGATATTTTTGCAGAAAAGTCCCTCATCTTCATCACCTCATAACTTTTTACTCGTAACTCCTAATGAGGTGAATCCAAAGCCCACTTCTTCGTTTCGTCGAGCCCGTTCTGTTGGTATCATTTTCACCAGGTGTCAACATTCTGAAAATGATCATTTTGACCTTGCTATTAAACAGCCCCTCCGGGAGAGAACTGTTTCCGGCAAATCTTTTCGCGGCTTCACCGCACTTCTTTCCGGAGTATTCTTCTTTGCCAGGCAAGCCACAATACCCACTTGCATGATTGCATGCAGTAACTATGGTTTTCAACTTGAACATTTAATAAATGTCTGCTTGTTTTGATACGATTATCGTTGTTTCGGTGATGCTTATGAATTTGTGTTCTCTTTCATGCTATGTCTTTATGCACCTAGTTATCATGTACTAGTTGCTAGTATTTTTGTCGTATGCTATGCTTGGTAGTAGTATATGTTGTTGTTCATGATGGTCTTCGGTGCATGACTGCCGTCTGTTCCGAGTATTGTTGCTATACATGTTCCTTTGCATCCAGTTGGTTAAATGCTTGCATGGTAGTATTGTTAATATGTTCTTGCATGATATTTGTTGTTGATGCTAGTGGTCATGATATATTGCTAAAGATTTATATTCGTAATATTCATGCTTGTCAGTATAGCATGCTCATCTGAATAAATGATTAAGTGTTGTTGTTATGCTCATTGATTATGGTTGCACACCCATGCTCATGTTAGTATCATGCTCATGCATTATAGTTGCATCATGTTATTTTAATATGACTCGGCTTATTTCATTCAATTTTAACCGGATAATAATGAACTTGAACAACTGTTGGCTGAGTCATGGTGCCACCATATCGAGCTGACCCGTGCAACCATACCTACATTTATGGGAAGGTCCTAACAGGGTCTATTGGCATGCCTCTCGCCGGTGCCTCCAACGAGGGAAGGTTATGGGCATGCGGTACCTTGGCCCGGTAAGCAGACATAACCTTATGTGCCCGTTGTTGTTGTTTTGAGCTCGTGTCCTCGTTTGGGACAATTTATGTTTGGCCACGATGGTGGTTGTTGTGTCTTTGGTAGACACGGGGCCACCCAGGACTAGCCCAGTGGGGAGTAATTCGGAGTGGCTGGGAGAGTGTCATGGCAGTAGGACGGTTTTGTCGGAACGCCGTTGGTCCACCCGAATGGGAGTACGAGGCCATGGGTTCCATAGTGTGGGTACAGTGTGTTACCTCTACAGAGTGTGTGTTTAATCTATCGATAGCCGTGCCCGCGGATAAGGGCCCAGTTCGTGTCGATCACACTATGTGTCAATAATAATAATAATAATAATAATAATAATAATAATAATAATAATAATAATAATAATAATAATAATAATGTGCTAAATAACAATCCTGGTTCGACATGGTAAAAAAACAATCCTGGTTCGATGATGAGATAAGTTGGTTGTGATCGCCGGAAAGATCACCATTTGAGACCAAGTGTTGGTCATGGTTGTGATCGCCGGAATGATCACCATGGTATCGAGGATACCGAGTTGTTGGATATTTGTGATGTTGTGCGAGAATCACGGGTAAAGATCAAGCTCCTTGTGGTCACTTAATGATTATTACGGTACTATTTATACCAAGCTTGATTTAATCCTGAGATGATCGTGTGATGACCGAGGTTGGTAAGTGATGCATGAGATGGTTACGAGGTAACCCGAACAGAATAAATGGTGCATGTAGTGTCAGCATGTTGCATGCTAGTATCATCAGATTTATATGTTCATGCCATGCTCATATTGTCTAGTTGTATCATGTTCATGTTATTCATGCTATGTTATCCTGATGATCTTATGATAATTCCTGATTAACCTGTAATTGCCATGTTGTTGTTTGTCTTGAATGCTTCTGGTTTATTGTGAGCTTGCAAGTACATTCAATGTACTGACCTGGCGTGTCATGCCAGTTTGCAGGTCATGCTTGGATTGCTTGATTGTTTCGTGTTGTTCTTGTGTTCGCGAGCTAGGATAAGCATTCCAGCTAGAGTCCCTGCGGAGCGGAGTTCACCATCGTCGTCATTGTTCCGCTGCTAGATGTCATTCCACTGCATCGTGCTGTTCTACTTCTTGTATAGAGCAAGCGTGGCAGGCGTAGTATCACCGTGCTGATGTAATCCCCTTGTAATATCTGAGACCTTGTATTCATATTCGTGTAACGATAGAAGGTTGGTTTGTTCTATGCTAAGGAGTGCCGTATTCCATAAGACTTCTCCTCGATCTCTGGGCTGGAATACGGGGCATTTCGATTTCTCTAAGCCGGGCTGCCACAGTTAGTGGCCTTTTCCAAATTGTAATTTTGATATATTGGCCTTGTGTACAAAAAAATTAAGTTAGTAACTATATTTGACTTCCTTCCCCATTGCGGTGCTGTCGACGATATCTCAAACGTTGTGGTTTGGCGAAGTGTGTTTGACGAAGAACACCATTGAGGGAGACCACGGTAAGTCGTTCGCAAGTGCCGCATGCAAGCCGAGACAACCGCCTTATTTGCATCCAGGAAGTCCGTTAAACCAAAGGAAGCGTAAATGTACTAGTACTACTCGTACACAATAGCATCGTCCGTCCAGCTTAGTGCGGTGAGATGGTTTCTCGAAGAATACGATGGAGAAGCGGAGTCAGCGAAGAGTGAAATGATGGTTGCTTCGTCCGTGCTTTGTGATTTGATACCTCACTGCTTTGTGATTTGTGATAGAAGGGACATAGGAGTAGACTATGTCCACTATACTATACATGCATCCAAGCACGGGAGAAAGAGGAGAGACATTGCATTTTTCTATTCCTTCAATCAATCAATCAGGGAGCTGCGGTCCCATCCTTTTGGCTTTGGCAACACCGTCCATAATGGTTCCCATGACGCCAAAAGCTATTTTCACATTTGGCTACACATTGTGGATGCCCTTAACCATACCACTTGGTTTTGCTCCTGTGTGCTTTCTATACAAATCTCAATTATATTGATCTAAAAAATTATAGAATCAAGATTAGTAAAAAGGAGGTGATTTTGCAGCGTGGATGGCGGGGGAGGTTTCTTATTTTTAGAGGACGTTGTCCTGGCGGTTTGCTAACATGCGGTCCCACGTGTCAGTGCTTCACCAAGCCGATCCGCTTCCCACATGAGGCAGAACAACGGCAAAAGCAACACGTGGTTAACTTGAAGAAGATGAGGGAGAAGCAGATTCAGCAACGAGTGAAATGATGGCTGCTTCCTTCTTCCAACTTCTTTTTCTAGCATTAGTACTTCGTCCTTTCAACTTAACTACGGGAAAGGTGCAGCTTTGTGATTTGACGCCTCATTGCTCATTACTATGCCGTTGCCATGACTGGGTGCTTCACCCCGGCTGCTCTGCACTCTATTCCGGTATGGCACGTGGACCAGGTAGCTTGATGCCCCACATGTCCTCGAAAGGGACTAGAAGATTTATGAAAGCGGGCGCTCCACTCTTACGACAGAGGAGTACACGACACGACGGCCCAGTGAACTGTCACTTATATTGTATATAGTACTATAGTTTTGTTGTTTCGCACGATCCATCGATACAAACCCGATTAAACAGGAAAGGGCGGGATTTTTCCCGCGCAGTATATGATACTGGACATACATTTCAAAGTCACTTTAATGTATGCAAACTGAATAATTAAGTAACAATATGATATCTAGTAAAACTAAAAACGCATATGATTTATTCTGTTAGAGTGTATTAGTAGTGTTGTATTGCATATTTGTTAGATGTAACATGCGAGAACGTGTAGAGATGTAGTTTTGGAGGGCCTACAGAGAGAAAAGCGGAATACGTTCACCGAACTTCAGAATAAGCTGATTACGGTCACTATATACGTTTTGCGGTGATTATGCGGTCACTTTCTCACGGCTCACCATGGGATTGCACTCTGTTGACCGGCCAAATAGTCTATGTGGCACCATGTTGACTAGTTAAATTGAGCATGTTCCTAGTGGGTCCAACCTGTCAGTTCGCCTAGGGAAAAGGTCAGATAAACACAAATTTATGCAGGCGCGACAAGACTCCACCCCGTGCGCGGGAATCACCTGGTTGTGTATGTGTCTGTCAGGGCATGATGTGTGCGCATGCATGTGTAGGTTGAGCACTTGAGCGTGAGAGTGTGTGTTGGTCGTGTGGTGTACTGGTGTGTGCATGCATGCATGCGTGTGTGTGAGAGTGTTGCGTGCGTGCGTGGCTGCGTTTGTACATGTGAGTGTTGTGTGCATGCGTGGGTGCATGTGTTTGTGTGAGTGTTGCGTGCATGCAATTTGTGTGCATGCGTGCGTGTGTGTATAATCACCACACCAGCTCATGTGTGTTAAAACAGACGGCTCGGCATACCAATACAAGGCCACCTTGTCTACTTTGCTCGCGGTCATGACTTCGAACCACCATCCAATACTTTTTTGTCGTTTGTTTTCATTCTTACTAGCAAGATGCCTGTTCGTTGCACGTAACATCAATATGCATTTGTATGACCAATTTATCTTGTGAGAGAAAAGGATGAATGAGGGAAGGCCTTATTTGCAAATGTGGAGAGGTGTGTGGGTACCTTTTTTATAAATTGTCATAGTTTCTTTCCTATCCGTCAGATATAAATCGGACGGCCTATATTGTAGGATGGCAGGCACACCATCATCACCAACTCTGTTTTTTTATAAGAGTGCATTTTATCCCTACTCTTATAAAAAGCATAGTCGGTGATGATCGTGTGCCTGCCATCCTACAATATAGACCGTCCGATGTATATCTGACGGATAGGAAGGAAACTATGACAATTTTGCAAAAAGATACCCACACCCCTCTCCACACTTGCAAATAAGGCCTTCCCTTGTTCATCCTTTTCTCCCACAAGATAAACTACTCATACAAATGCATCTTGATGTTCCGTGCAACACATGGGCATCTTGCTAGTATTTTATAAGAGTGTAGATGTAGAGTAGATACAAGCCGACAGGTGGGCCCGATGGTAGTGACATAATGTGATTCAACACTAGAGGTGCCACGTGGAGCGTTTAACTGGTCAACTAGTCATGTCTTGAGCAAATACGGCGTTATACGGTGAGCCCGTGACTGTATAATAACCACAAAACGTAAATGGTGACCGTAATGAGTGGATTCTAAAGTCCAATGTACGTATCGTGCTTTCGCTTCAAATACAATGATCTTCACTATATATATCGCGAGAGAAAGATGAAACATGTGTGAATGTGCTGGGGGCTTACTTTTAGAGGACCTGGAGATAGTTTGTGTGAGTACGTGAAAGGGGCGTAGAGGGGGGGGTATGCGATGGAGAGATAAATGCTCTTCGTTTCTCTTTATTATGACTAACTTTATATATAGTATAAAAATATACAAATTCAGAGTGCGGAATAAATATCATTGTGGGCACCATGCAATGCAAGCGTTCATACTCCTCCATATAACTTTGTAATGTTGTATATATGTAGAAATTCAAAAAAATATTTTCTGGCCACACTTTATTCAAAAGGAATGTTTTATGCGAAATAAACGTGAAGAGAGGGCTTTTTAGATCAACGGGGTACATGATGTAACATGTGTGAATGTGTAGTTGGTGCATTTGGAAGGGCCTAGAGAGGTATGTGTGTGTATTACGTATTCGAGAGAGGCATGGATAGAGGGGCCGGCAGAGGGGCGTGGGAGAGATAGCACGAGAAATGAGAGTGGTCTAGAGAGAGTGGCGAATATGACGTCACGGCGAGAGATTCCCTTGAGTGTGTATATGCAAGGGGGAAGTGGATAGAGGCACCAGAAGAATATACTTTTTGTGTGTGGTGTCTGTGTTGGTATGTGTGGGTGTGAGAAGATAATGAGACGTGGGGGCAGAGGGTGTGTCACCGCATGAGGTCCGGTGGGTCGAGGTGAGGCCCTTCATTCGGTTCCGTCCTGCGCCACATTGGTCGGCCCGTGACGCATTTAGGGAGACCCATGGATGACTAGTCGTACAAGACAAAGATAGCATAATTGTGAAGGACTCTATGTCCACTGACAAAGCCCGCTAGGATTAACCCTAGGTTCTCGGACTAAGGTAACCCCTTTATCTCTGATATTACTATTCATCCAACCTAAGTTTAAGGGGCATCCTACAGAATGCTCTGCTAGAATCATACGCGTCGATTAGGAAGAGAGTTGTGAGACAATGAGTGAGAGACATGCCTAAAGATAATGCGCGTACAGGAGACACGTAGGAAGGTCTATGTATATAGAAAGGGTCGATGGGGATTGTGCATGTGTATGCTTGCGAGAGGGCGAGCGCTTGAGATAAAGGTTAGTGAAAACAGTCGTAAATGGTTACAAAAGGGAGGGAGGTTATATCGAGAGCATGTGTGCAAGAAAGACACCTCGGTTGAGAGTGTGTGAGCATGTGTGAAAGACCACCGATGGAGAGTGAAACTACACATACAAGACTGTTGTACACACTGATTAAAGATATAAATTGTATCCAAATATTAGGATGGGATCATGATATTTGCAATTCACGTAAGGAACGGTAATTGATCCACAAACATCTAGATTCTGTTGAATTTGAGCATGTCTATGTTATTATTCGACACAATTGATCCACATAGTTAGTATTTTGAACTCCATACAATGCATCGCTTTAGCAATCGAATATAAACATGAGTATAGTTTACGTTGTGTGTGTAAAGCACATTATACATACGAAAGTTACACAATGAACATTATAAATAGCTAACTATGAACTAGCATACATTTGAATTCAACTTAAGGTGGTTTAAAAAATCGAATTCAACATGAAGTCCATTCAATTATTTGACTTTGATATCACGACATTTGTAAATCATACCAAAATTATGGGGGCACCAATCTTTGCTCTGATTTAGTACATAATAGCATATGTAGTCGTGTACAAAATAGATTATAATTTAGCTCCTCCATTCCAAAATAATCGTAGTTATAGGATTTTTCAAGTGTCAAAATTTCAAAAAGAAGCGGATAATTTAATGAGGTTTTCAAACATACAAGGTCAAATTTAACGTTGTCTATTTGGGTCAATCCTCAAAGTTCAAGAGTACTCTAAACGTGAATGCTTGTGTTTCAAAATTTCGAATGAAGCGCCAAAAGAGCCTCTACTCGCTCGAAACCTCGTGAGACGAATGTTTGGTAGTACAAGGAAATTACTTTTCTAATAAATCCGACCCATGAAACCTACCGGCCCGACGTCCAAAGGTCTAAACCGGGGTAGGTTTGTAGCTTCATCTAGACGCCACACAACCACCTCCGAAAAACATTCATACACAATGGCCGCCTAACCACACATGCGCGCGGCCAAAATCGCTCCCGCCCACCATTTGGGACACGTGGGATTACCATCCTACCCCCTACCCGCAGTAGGTCAGAAATTTAAGAGGGGGGCAAAGTTTGTACTTTCCCCAAATTTTAAACAAGCGCGTCCCATCTTCTATTCAAAAAATCCAAAAACAAGCGTGTCCCAGACCAAAACATGGTTCTCCCCCCTCCCCCCGCCCACCCGTCCGATTCCCCATTCGTACTCCGTGGGCGCGAAAACTACCTCTCCACCAGCCGTGAAACCCCGGCGTCCTCCGTCCGCCACCCCATTCCACCCATCAACCTCCCCCCTCCTCCATCACGCCGGAGCCGATACCCTGAGGTCGTCGTCCACCGCAACCTCAACCGCAACGCCCTCCACGGCTAGTAGTTGAAGCCGAGGCCGAGCCGTCCATACCCGAGCCAGTTCAACCACGCCGTCCTGCGCCTCACCGTTGCCGCTCCAACTTCGCCACCCTCTACCGCACCGGAGCTGTTCCTGCTACGCCGTCCTTCGCCGCCTCGGATCTGCTTCCCCTCCACCGACATACGGCCACGGCAACACAGTCAACAATTTGGCCACGGGTTCGTCCAAGCCTGCACCCTCCTCCAGAACATCGGTTTCCCCGGAAAAATGTAGAAGATCGACGCGATATGTGGAGGCGACCACACCGGCAACCGAAAATGGTACTCCTCTTCCCTTATTTGTGCAAATCTTACGTGTCAGCTTGCACGGTATTCATCCCACAAAAGACACTAGTTGACCGCTTCTTCTTGATACTAGATGTTCATAGTAACTCGCGATGCACAAGGTTTCTCCTCATATACTATTTCACCTTAGCTAGAGGTCCGTCACCCCCTGAATTTCAATTCCAGGTCAGTTGATTCCCATTTAACGGAGGCATTCCCCAGCGTAACAGGCGCTGGTCTGCCTATTATGTCGGGGAAGCAGCGCCTCGGTGTTTTTCTTAGGGGCGTGTGGGCCCTAGAGCTACTGGCGCCCGATCTGGAGGTCGGCCGGGATTAAAGGGATGGCCTGGAGGCTCTGCCAAGCATGGCGGTGGTGTGAGGTCCAGGGGAGGGCGGGGCGGCGGAGGCAGGGGTCTGGGCCGGTGGTCGCTGGCGGTTCGAGAAAGATCGTCAACAGTGACTGGCGGGAGGTAGACGAAGGCCATCTGCCCGTTCCTTATAGATTGGACGGTTTATTAAAAAACCGACTCACCTATTTATTTTCAGTCGACTGTTATCTTGATATGACCACATTTGGTGGTGTGCTGGAGGAGTGCCTGCATTTCCTGCGCTCATATATTACAAAATCCTATGGAGTAGAATCTAATTTTGTTTGCCATGCAATGTTGTAGAGCTATCATCTGTCTCCTGTCATTTATTTTTCAGCCACCTGCTATCTGCTACTTTTACAGTGCACTGGTTCTGCACACACTTCACCCATACTCTCACTATTGTGTTTTTATGCAACGGTATTTCAGACTCTACTGCTATGAGAGAAGCAAAAGGAAAAGAGAGAAGTCGCTCCAGCATCGTATGCGAATAGGCCAGACACGTTTCAGCCTTATAATAGGTGCAGTGTCAGCAGATGGAGATGGTAAATGTAGCTCTGAAGTTGATGACCTCGCTCGCAATGAACCACCATCCCAGGTGCTTGCTTTAACTTCGTGGTGTCATATGTGGTTGCATGTTCCATATGGTGTCTAGCTTGTATTCGAAAGGCCGAAGTCGGTGTTTATTAAGATAAGGAAAAATATTTTTTACATGAACCACCATCCCGTGAGCACCAGAAGACAAATAGCTAGTGAGGGCACTGGCCGAGCCAGTGACAAGCCCAACAAAGAGAGGCATCACCTGGAAGCCAACTAAAAAGCCACGATGGTGGCGAAGCAGCCCACCTCCCACCAGGCTCTCGGGTCCTAGATGATCATGCTCACCACTCCAGCCAGATGTGTAGCTTGTATTGCTTCCAATTTGGTTAAATTGCATCTGCTTAGCTTACACATTATACCTTTGAATATGACATGCCTTTATGTTTTTGGTACATACTAGTACATATGTGTATTAACCATGTTCTTACATCAAACTAATGTTCTTGTGTATCCCTCATCAATCACTTATGATAAGGCAGTCAGGCAAGTCGATTACTCCTCATTTAAAGAATGCAGCGTCAGCCTCTCGACATGATTCTCAAGAAATAACAAGGCTAGATGAAGATAGTGAACGTAGATCTTTAGTTGATTACCACATTTCCCCTACACTAGCATTGCAGGTGCTTGCTCTAACTTGGCTGCGTGATATGTGGTTGCATGTTGCATATGGTGTCTAGATTGTAATTTTTGCAATCTGGTTAAACTGCATGTGTTATTCTGCTTAGCTTATACATTATACCTGTTAATGTGACATGCCTTCTTGTATTTAGTACATAGTACATCTGTCTATTAAGCATGTCCTCACATAAGACAATTGTTTTTTTGTATCCCACATAAATCAATATGATGAGACACCTTCAGTATATGCAGTGTGATATTAGTTGCATCTTTGATATGATTTATAGCATGCGCTGCTTCTAATTGGTTGAAATGCCATTTATGATGGGACACTTTTAACTTGGCAGAGTCATATTGGTTGCATCTTTCATGTGGTGTCTAGCTTGCATTGCTTCTTATTTGGTGCAATAGTTTCTGCTTAGGTTACACAAACAGTTGTGAATATGCCATGTCGTCTAGTTTTTCGTATTATTCCATCCTAGAATCATGTGTTTGCCTTACATCAAAGTAGTGATTGTCAGTATCATGCACGAATGAGTTCTGAAGAGTGAATTTTATTGCTTTTTCTTGTCGGTTTTACTTGACAATTCAAAATCAATAAAGCGGAAGGAAGTTAGCAAGGCAGCGGATGAAGGTGCTTCTTCCAAATGCAGGGCCTCTACAGATTCTACTCCTCCATCCCCCCAAGATGATTTCCAAGACAACACAGGCATAGACACTCAATGTAGTTGTGTTGGTGATGAGCACGCCTCCCCTAGTGCACCATCACAAGTGATCCCTCTAACTTGGCACTGTTATATGTGGTTGCATGTTATGTATGATGTCTAGCTTGTATTGCTTCTAATTTTGTTGAATTTCATCTGCTTACTTTACACATTATACTTGTGACTAAGACACTTGTTCCTGTTTCTAGAACATTCAATATCTATCTATCACACCATGTTCTTGCATCAAAGTACATTTGTTCTGAAGAACTAAATTGATATTCGTTTTTCTTGTCGGCTTGACTTAACATGGCGCAGAGGAAGAGGAAGCAAGACAGAACGACAGGGAAAGGGAAGCGGAACAATCCTGCAGGGACAAGGAGGTGGCAGAGCAAGATGGTGCAATAGAAGGTCCAAGTCCAGTGGAAAATTGTACCGACAGGGTATCAAGTGCTACACGAGCTGCAGAACAAGCCAAACAGAAACAAATAGCTGCCACCAAACAAGCAGAGACAACCCTAGTTGTTGCAACACGTTCCACAGTACCACCAGCTACACGATTTACTCATTGGTCAACTCAGCTAGCAGCACATTCCCAAGCTCCCTTGCCACCTGACACTACTTCCGAAGCACTCTTGACACAAGATGTGTTGGCAAGATCAGATGAACTTTGTGAGATTCAACAATAAGAAGGTAGTTGCTGGAGTCAAGTTAGAGTTGCATTATTTTGTATATGTAGTCTCACAGTCTGATGTACACTAACACTTCCTATGTTTGTTGTTGGACTAGCACCTAGGCGCAAGAGGAAACAAACATCAGGGATAATTCTCAATAGGTTAACTAAATCTAGAGGAGGAAGAATGGAGATCCGTTTTGAGGCAGGTTTAAAAATGCCACGTGATGCTACAGAGTCGCCAAGTTACTATCAGAGGCAGCGATTGCTGTTAGGTGTCATGTACATATCCTCCCAACATGGATTCAGTACAGGAATGACAGACAAAACCCAGTTCAACACCTTCCTCGACCATTTATCTATCAGTATGGTTATGTATGGAAACTAGTAATATTGTCTTGCTCTGTCCAATACTTTCTAGGTTGCTGATAATGAGACTCCCATAATTTTCAACATATTAGGTTCAAGTTGGATAGACAAGATGATGCAGCCAGACAAGCTTGCACCCATGTTTTCAAGTCTCCTCTACGATAGTATCGGTATAACTTGAGGAAAACTCACTTTGAAGGCAAGGCGGATAGCAGTGAACTTGCCCAAACATCTCCAGTGGAAAATATATTTGATGAAGACTGGAAAGGCCTCGTTAAACACTGGTCCGATCCGAAGTATCAGGTACAATATATATATGTGATCAGATCACATGTTGAAGTCCTATTTATGCATGTGCCACACAAATCTATCTTCTTGTAGGTGAACTGTTCAAAGAACAAGGCCAACCATACGAAAGTGAAATTCCAACAGACGCCAGGATCTCGTAGCTATATTGCACACTGCGAGGCTCTTGTAATTAGCTGATGTTTCACTCTTTTTGCTGTACCATATTATCAGATCTATATTGACTTGTTCCAAATGTAGAGGAAAGCCCGCAAGGACCAAAAATTACATGAACCAGATGCTGCGGAAATCTTCAAGGACTGTCACACCAGCAAGAAGAAGGGCATGACTACACCAGTCAAAGCCGCTGTTGTAAGTCCTTAATCCTCATGCCTTTTAACTACTACTTACTCTGCCTTGTGCCTTGAACTGCATGGTTTGCAGCTAATGTATATTACTCTTTTCAATTTTATACACAATTGTCTTAGCGTATCAGTGCACCTTACAAGGTTTAAAAGAGAGGAGTGATGTTCCTTTGTTCTTTACCTGTAATCTAGTTCCATGTTGGACTTGCCCACACAACGTGACAATTGCATGTTTTTCTGTTTTCAGTTGTTTTGTGATATGAATGATGTCATACTATGCTTACTGTATTATAAACTTCGTCTCTTTATCCTTAGCCCTCAATACAATGTGAACAAATAGACAATACATTAGCGATGGTACATGGTCATATGTTTGGAACCTGGTTTTATTATGTACTTTGCAATAAAATGTACCTATTATTTTTCATGGGTTCACCAGAATAAGTTCTGTATATAGACTAAAGCTATTTTGTTTGGATTTGCTGCCTCCTTAATATCTTCTGTTCTGGTACTACTAATGTAAAACCTCAACTTTTCAGCGGGCTATGGAAAAAAATGGTGGAATCGCCACCTTCTGAAGGTGGCGAGGCAACTATAACCGCAATGTCAGCACTTGCTGCAGTGGGTCGGTACCTATCCACTAACAATGCCCAAAGCACGTTCCTGCGTAATACAGGCTTGGTTGTTAAGGAAATCTCGTCCAAACTACCTCATGATCAAGATATGCAAGCTCAAAACAATGTTGTATCTGCGCTCGAGACACAAGTCCATTCCCTAACAGAGACCCTTTATGAAACAAGGAGAGACATTGTTCGATGTTGTCAAGATATGCATGGTTTTGAAACCAGACTATCAGACATTTGCTATGTTGTTCAGGAGCCTAGGAGAACTGAAGGCGAAGGTTATGGTGCTCCATCGGACAATACATCATGAAAACATAACAGTCAGGTCAAATGAATTGAGCTTCTGAACTTCTGGTGCTGCATTTATCTGCTAGACTGTTAACTTTAATGCCAACCTTCCTTTCGTTTTATAGTTGTAATTTGTTTTGGTGCGATACAAAATTTGTTCTTAACGTGCAGCCACCGCCTGAAGAAAACAGGAAGCCATTTTTGTATAGTGTAGGGTGTTCCCTATATTTGCACTGGTGGTGAACTTTGATGCCCACCGGCTATAGTTAACATGGGCCTCCTACGGGCCGTACAAACAATGGGCCTTCTAAGGGTCGTAGAAACAATGGGCCTTCTTTCTTTCAAGAAAACAATGGGCCTTCTACGTGGCGTAGAAACAATGGGCCTTATACGGGCTGTAGACACAATGGGCCTTCTATGGGCCGTATCATCAATGGGCCTTCTACAGGCCGTATAATTGGTTGGCCAAACATGGGCCAATAACAGACCACATTATGGTCGTAAATGGGCTAGAGTAGAAAACGTCCGTTCATAGGCCGACCATAACGGGCCGTCGTCAATCGGCCGTATTTTTATGACGCTATGAAAACGGCCCAACGTACTAACGGGCCACAAACGGGCCGACTGTGACCACGGGCTGAATTTGACCCACAAGCAGAAAATGACATTAACGGGCCGTAAGTAAACAAATGTGGAAATGAGCCCAAGAATAAATGGGCCCCGAGAAGGCCGAAAGATAACATGGGCTGGAAACGGCCCAACGGAATAATGGGCCGTTGATGGGTATAAAGTGATACACTGTTCATTACGGGCCAGTTTTACCACAGGCCATTAATGGGCCGAGAGTAATAAGGGCCTCATATGGGATGAAAGACGTCATGGGCCATACAAGGGCCGGAAGTTAAAACGGGCTGGAATTATATTGGACGGCCCAGATGACGCTACTAGGCCTAATTCTGATAGGTCGTAAATGGGCCCTGGGTTAGCGGGCTGTAAATGGGCTATATGCGAACATGCCTTTAACAGGCTTGCTGTGGGCTGGCCCCCCACCTTTTGACCAAGTCAAATAGGCCAGCCTTTTCACATGAATGGGCCTCTGTTGGGCCGTGCCACGTGTTGATGTATCATAGGCGCTTTGGGTCCAATGAGTGGATGACATATGTCCCAACGGTGAGCCGACACGTGTTTCCTCCAGCCAATGATGATTTTACACATGGAAAATCCCCATTGGTCGGGCCTGTTAACGGGTTATCAGATCCAAAACCAGACCCGATAGCTTAACGGCGTTCCGTTACGGTGGATACCACGTGTCGGTCACCCTTGACAAAATCACTTCTATGATGATAATTTTGGTAATTTCATATAACACTTCTACGACAGCACAGGTATGACTATCTTGATTCTGTCATAAATTTATCATGGATGTACATGCATGACAGAAAACGTGACCTACTGTGACAACACGTATCATCATGGAAGTGTATTTTTTTGTAATGATATTAGGGCATACGTTCAGGTGATGCTCGATCACCTCCCTCGGGACTCCCGCCAGGTCCTTGGGTTCCCACGGGAACACATCCCTGTTTGCACGCAGGAATCCAACCAGCGCCTCTTCTTGAGCTGGGGGAAGACCAGCAACTATGGTGAAGGCGACACCTGGCGGCTTGTCTTCATACACCGGCACCTACTTTGTCTCGGCTCGGTCTTGGGAGAAAAGTTGCTTCTTCTTGGCCGGTGCAGCCTCCTTGGTTCCAGGGGCGGCTTCCCCGGTTGGATGCGCCGCCACAGCTGTCTGGAAGACACGCTTGAGGGCCGCCAGAGCTTCATTTGAGTCCCCCGCAACGGTAAGGACATCGCTGCACCCTGGCCTCTTCATGAGGTTATAGGCCGGATGGGTCGCGGCCATGAAGTGAGCTAGCGCAGGGTACCCGAGGATGGCATTGTACGGGAGGCCGATTCGGGCGATATCAAAGTCGATCAGCTTGGTGCGGTAGTTGTTTCGGGTGCCGAAGGTGACCGGGAGGCGGATCTGCCACAGAGGGCTGGTGAAACTGTTGCTAACTCCGGAGAAGGGTTTGGTGGGGCATAGCCGCTCGAGTGGCACTTAAAGCAAGCGGAAAGCCTTCACCGAGAGCATGTTGAGGCCAGACCCATCATCGATGAGGGGCTTTGTGACTGCCACGTTGCACATGGTGGGGGTGCAGAGCATCGGGAGAGCGCCTGAGCCCGTAGTGGAGACATGGTGGTCCCCCGAGTCGAAGGCGAGGTCGCTCTTGGGCACCACCCATCCAGGAGGAGCCCACTGGCGTATGGAGGTGACGCCCGCCTGGCGAAAGATCTGCTTGATGTGACAGTCGGAGGGCGGCGCTTGGGAGCAGCCGAGGAGGGCCGCGACGCCGTGGGGCAATGGCGCCTCGAAGCGTGCGACAATGAGGTCGCACAGCTCCTCCCAGGACGCCACAGAGGATTCTAGCAAGCTGAAGAACCAGGCGCGCGGTGCGCCGGTGAGCGCCATGGGGAACCAGCTGGCCATGACCTTGCCATCACCGTCGGCCGCCGAGATGGCTTCTTCATAAGCCTGGAGGAAGACGGCCGTGTTCGCTGCTCCGTTGTAATGGGGCAGCAGATTCGGCCTAAACTTGGGTGGCCATTGCACCCACCGTAAGGCGGGGGTGAAGGCCCGGTGGCCCGGAGCGCCGCCGCGTGTGGCCACCAAGCCGATCAGAGGAGGGACACCTGCCATGGGAACTTGGTGGGTGGAGAGCGGGATGGATGGTGAGGAAATGTCGGGACACCCCTACTTGGCGCGCCAAATGTCGGATCTTGGGTTCCAGTAAAACCCTTAAGGTTCGAACTCTGGCGTGCGCACGAAGATCTCTCCTTCCTCCCTAGCTCGTCTACTCGCTGATCCCTAGGCCTAACTCGTCAGATCCGAAGAACAAGTGACACAAGATTTATACTGGGTCGGGCCACCGTTGTGGTGTAACACCCTAATCCAGTGTGGTGTGGTGGATTTCCTCGTAGGCTGAGGAAGAACTAGTACACGGATGAACTTCCTCCTGAGGAGAGGTGTTATTGAGCTCGGGTGACCTTGTGGGTGTGTAGGTGGACTCAATGATCCGATCCCCTTCTAAGGTGGTGGCTAGTCCTATTTATAGTGGCTCGGGTGCTCTTCCCAAATATTGAGCGGGAAGGGATCCCACAACGGCCAAATTTGAAGGGGGGCAGCTAGTACAAGCTATCTTGACAAAATGTGGTCTTCGCCTGCCAAAGTCTCTGGTGGTGACGCCGCCGCGGGCTCCGCGATGACCTCCTTTCTGTTGTCCTGCTGGTCTTGGTCTTGTTGCACCGATATGGAAACCTTTGCCTGACGCCTCGGGACTCTTCGTCTGCACCTGCTTCTTTAGCACCAAAGAGGCAACTGGCACTCAGCGCCCGCTGGCGCCCACCTGGCCTTGGTCGTCACTGCTGGTACCCCTTGCCTCGATATCTCCGATCCTCATGAGCCGGCCTAATGAGGCCTCCCCAGGAGATTTATTGCATGGTCCGCCTCGCGAGGCTTGGCCCCTCGTGAGGGTCTTGAGTGGTTGCTGAAGATGTTGGGCCGCACCAGGCCGCTTGACGAGCCACGCCCTCGGCCGCAGGCAGGCAAGTCTGGGTACCCTTATTCCCAGAACACCAACACTGGGTCGGGAGCGGGAGCGGCCGGATTGAGGATTGCAGTCCCCAGGCCGGACTTGGCAGTCCCCGGGCTGGGTTCGGTGGTCCCCGGGTCGGGCTGAGCAGTCCCCGGGCCAGACTCACCAGTCCCCGAGTCGGGTTGAGGCATGGTCGGGTCGTCTGGGACGTAGATGGACTCGGAGTCCGGAGACATCTTGACGGACGGCTTGCGCAAGTGCTCGAGGGAGACGCCGGACGGAATGGATTGCCGGACGAGGCGATCTTGGCGAGTGCGTCGGCCGCCTCGTTGTCCGCACGCGGGACATGGAGGAACTTGCAGCCCACGAAGAATCCAGACAGCTTCTGCATGAGGAAGAGGTAGCTTGCCATGTTGGGGTCACGGGCGTCCTACTCGCCGGAGCACTGCGGCACCACCAATGCCGCGCTCTGAGACGAATAAACCGAGTAGCTTTCCGGCTGGGACGCCGAAAACGCATTTTTCTGGGTTGAGCTTGACCTTGTACTCGCGCATGTTGGCGAAGGTTTCCTTCAGGTCATCGAGGAGCGTGAGATGCTGCTTGGTCTTCACCACGATGTCGTCCACGTAGACGTGGATATTGCGGCCAAGTTGCGGCAACAAGCATTTCTGCATGCAGCGCTGGAAAGTGGCTTCGGCGTTCTTCAGGTCGAACGACATGGTGATGTAGCAATATGCCCAAAAGGACATGATGAAGGATGTCTTCAGGGCGTCGGCCAGGTTCAGCTTGATCTGGTGATAGCCGGAGTAAGCGTCCAGGAAGGATAGGAGCTCGCACCCGACGGTGGAGTCGATGACTTGGTCGATCTGCGGGAGGGCGAACGAATCCTTGGGGCAAGCCTTGTTCAGGCTGGTGTAGTCGATACATATGCGCCAAGTGTTGTTTTTCTTCAAGACGAGGACTGGGTTGGCCAGCCACTCGGGGTGAAATACTTTCAGGATGAAACCGGCCGCCAAAAGCTTGATGATCTCTTCACCGATGGTCCTCCTCTTCTCTTCGGAGAAACGTCGTAGGGGTTGGCAGACAGGCTTAGAGTCCTTGCGGACGTGGAGTTTGTGCTCGGCGTACTTCCTCAGGATACCCGGCTTGTCCTTCGTGGTCCATGCAAAGATACCCCGATTCTCACAGAGGAAGTCGACGAGCTCGCCTTCCTATTTGTCGTCGAGGCGAGTGCCTACGACAACGTACTTGCTGTAGCTGGGGTCTACTGGGTTCAGCTTCACCTTCTTGGTCTCGTTGGAAGGCTTGAACGAGGCTTCATTGGCCGGTTCATCACCCGGGATCGGCGCAGCTGATGCCTTGTTGGCCAGAGCGACGATCCGGTCAAGCTGGCGCCGCTCCTAGCCTATGACCAGCGACTCGGTCAGCTTGGAGCCGTCTCGGGCACACTCCAGGGACTTGCGGTAGTCGCCAGTGATGGTGATGAGGCCCTTTGGACCCGGCAGGTTCATCTTCAGGTAGGCATAGTGGGGGACCGCCGTGAACTTGGCGAGCACGGGCCGACCGAGCAGCGCGTGGTATGCACTGGACAGGTCCACCACCTCGAACCAGATCGGCTCGCGCTGGAAGTGGCTTCTGTCGCCAAATAGGACGTCGAGCTAGATTCAGTCAATCAGAGAGTAGGATTGGCCAGGTATGATGCCGTGGAAGACAGTCCGGGTCAGCTCCAGGTCCTTGGCCTCGAGGCCGAGCTTGGTCATTGTGTCCTGATAGAGGATGTTGATGCTGCGTCGCCATCGATGAGGACTCGGGAGAACTTGCATGTGCGCCGGGGTGCGACGATGGTGGGGTTGAGGATGAGTGTGGAACCACCCGAGTTTGGCATGATGGCCGGGTGATCCTCACGTGTCCAGGTCACCGGACGCCCTGTCTAGTGCATGTATTCCGGCTTGGCTGGGACGACGGTGTTTACTTCGTGTCGGAGGAGGCGCTCACCGGGCTTGTCGTCGCTGAGGCTGGTGACGACGACATAGGTCGCATTCTGGTCTGGGTAGGCGTCATTGCGCATAGCGCCGCCAACCGGAGGTGGTGGGGAGGCGGAGGCGGCCGCCCCTCTCCTGGAGCCGGGGCCAGAGGAGGCGAGACGTCGCCCCTCATGATGCGTTTGGTGATGGCGCACTGCCGGAGCGTGTGCGTGGATGGCCTCGCATCGCTATGATGCTTGGAGGGAGCGTCGAGCATCTCCTCGAAGCTCATGGCGGGCTGCCATGTCGTCTTGCCGGTCTGCCGGCGTTTGGCGGCCGGCTCGGTCACGGGCGCCTGCTTGGCGGCCGCGACGAGCCAGTTGTCGTACCGTTGGGCCTGCTGTTCGGCCTTGCGTTTGTGCTGCTGCTGGTTGTGCTAATGTTGTCAGCTTCCTTCGCAGTCCGGCTTCAGAGGGTGAACCGGCTTTGGGTTGCCGGTTTCATCCAGTGCCACCTGGATCTTCATGGTGGTGTCGGCGCTCGCGTACTTGTCTGCCGTCCCTATGAGCGCGGAGATGGTGATCGGCTCAGAGTGTAGCAGCTTGTGCTTGAGGAGGGTGTCGTCCCGGCACCCATTGACGAAGTATCGGATTGCCTGGACCTCGTGGATGCCCTCGCAGCTGTTTCGGAGCTCGGTCCAGCATGCCAGGTACTCCCGGCTGGTTTCCGCCGGCACCGGCACGCACATGGCGAGTTGGCTGGGACGGCCGGGTTTCCGGTATATTTTGGTGAAGTTGCGCACGAAGGCCTCCTCGAAATCAACACATGTGTTGATGCTGCCCACCGACAGACTGTTCAGCCACGTGCGGGATGACCCCTGGAGCATGAGCGCTGCGTAGCGGACGGCGAGACGATGATTGCTGCCGGTGATGCCGATGGCGGTGGTGTAGTCGGTGAGCCAGTCCCCCGGCTTCATGGTGCCGTTGTACTTGGGGGTGTAGCAAAGGGCTCGCTTCGGATGCGCGGGCCGAAGCACACCGGTCCGATCATGCTGGTCTCCCCCAGCTCATGGGAGAGGGCGAGCCGGTTGAGGCGGTGGCAAGCATTGGCGTTGTCGATGGCACGCGGATCCAGCCGGCCGGTGACCGCGCAGCGGGGGGGGGGGG
>LR738713.1:589109021-589166830 GCA_902687465.1 Secale cereale
CGAGTCGGATGATGAGCGGGGTTGAGTCGCCGTTGAGCTTCCGAGGGCGATTCATCGCCCAAGCCGCCAGTGGTCTCCGAGGCGGGGTTTCGCCGGACCTGGGGGCGGCCGGAGTGCGCCTCGTCGGGCGATGAAGACGCCGTGTGTTGTTTGTCGCCGGATCCAGCAACGCGGGCGGAGTCGGATCCGGCCGGCTTGGCGAGCTGGTTGAGGCGGTCCTGCTGCGCATTGGCCGCAGTAAGGAGGTCGTTCACTCTCTTGAAGCGATCCTGGAGCTCTTTGCCTGCGAGCTGCTCCAGGCCGACCGCGGCCGCCTGAGCAGCGCACATGTTCTTCATGGGAGTTTTGTAGATGGGAGGGAGGGCGCCGAGGGCGCGTCCGATTGCTCCGCCCCAGGCCCGCATGTCTGCGACATGGCTTGGCTCTGGCTCGCCAGGCGTAAAGCCGTAGGCGGCGTCACGCTCCAGCTGAGCAGATTCAAGGCAGCGTTGTGTGGTGGCGAGCGTTTGGGTGAGGTCCAGTAGGCGCTGACGGTCCCCGTCAAGGCGAGTCCGGGCCTCGGCGATGTTGGAGGCCTCGACGTCGGTGCCAATGGGAACATGGAGGCTCTGCATCGTGGCGCGCAGCAGGTTGGACGAGCCGGCCCGTTCCGCCGCGGCCTTAGCTTCGGCGGCCTTTCTCGCCACGCTCGTCGAGGAGGAGGCGTCGGTGTCAGTGATAAAAACCTCTACGTAGAGGTCCATCGCTCCGTCGGGAATGCTGCCGCCGGGAGAGATGGGGGAGTCGGAAAAGTCAAGTACCTCGCCGGGATACTCATCGGCCGCAGGCGCATCGGAGATGCATAGTGCAGCAAAGGAGGCAGAGAGGGCGTCGATGACATCGTCCGCCAGCGCGACGGGCTCATCAGAGTCGGAGGGGAGCCCCGTCTGAAGCATGCTCCCGGCCAGGACCTCGAGCTGCCCCACAGTGGGTGCCAACTATCGTGGTGGGTGCATGGCAGATGCCAAGGGATGGCTAAAGATAGGAGGAGACTTGAGGGCACTGGTGGGCTTCAGAGGCGGGGTTGGCATGAGCGAGCGCGGGACGCAAGACATACCCAGGTTCGGGGCTCTCCGGAGAGATAACACCCCTTATCCTGCCGAGTGTGGTTGATGTGTATCAGTATAGATTTGCTCACGGAGCTGTATGGAGGAAGGAGGAACACGGGCCAAGGCTTAGACTGCTTCTCCTTGTGATGTGTGTCTATCTCTCTGTGTTCTTCGTGTGTGCCTCATCCCGTATGCATGAGGGATCCTGGGGGTTTTATAGGTCAACCCCCCAGGGATACTGTGGTAATGTTACAAGGCCGTGGGGCCGGATGGTCATTGTCCGAGAAGCCTGCGCTGGGACCCGCCGGGCACAGGGCTCGCCGGGTTCTCCAGGTGTGGGGCACGCCAGGTACGGTGGCACTGTGTGTCGTCTTGTCGATCGTCAGGGGGTAGGCGAGTTGATTCGGGTACATCGGCGTTCCATCATGTCGTCGTCTTCTAGCATCATGGGTGATGATGATTGCACTGTTGCCATGCCTCGGCTGACCAGAGGCATGGGCGGGGCATTTTTGCCTCGGTCATCGGTAGGTGGTGTCGTGGTTTTGTCACGGCAGATGTTCTAGCAAAAGGACTTAGTCGTGGAGCCATCGCTACGGGTTAGCTAAAAGGGGTTAAAGCGGACAAGGACGCAAGGGTTTTTATACTAGTTCGGCCCCTTGGATGAAGGTAAAAGCCTATGTCTAGTTTGGTGAGGTATTGCCAGGGTTTCGATGACCAGGGAGCAAATCCGCTTTGCCTGTGTCTCGAGTTGTTGTTCTCTGTCCCTGAACCATTGTCGGTTCATCCATTTATATACACAGGATGACGCCTGGTCCGGTTTACAGAATCCCGAGGCCGTCTCATAAACGTGCCCGGCTCGGTCTCTATCTTTCTTGTCTTACAATACAAGTTACACGCCGTATGGCGGTTTACATTTACGGGCCCTAACACACTTTGGGCCCTGGATCTTTAATCTTCTATAGTAATGCGCCATACGCTGTCTCGTTGGGCTTCAGTATAAGCAATTCCTTATGGGCATAAACAGGCCCCTCCTGGGCGGTTTATACATAATAATTATATCCCTGACATTAGGTCCCAGATTGATTTGAACCTGTTCATGTCAATCTTCAACACCTTGGAAAAGTTTGGTCCTCCGTGGCTTCAAATATATTGTAAACCGCCATCACGTCATCTTCCTGAAGTATGTAAAACCGCCATCACGTCACATGTCTATTTAATGCATGCACCTATATTAATCTTTATTTATTGATCCTCCGAAAATCGAGGCGACAGTGCCGTCCCATATCCATTTTTCGGGCTCCTCGATTCCCGCGTCTACCGTTTATCCCTTTGGCTTATACATAGGGCGAGGGGTCATTTCTTCCCCCCCCCCTCGTCTCTTTGCTCCTTCTTCTTCCTCGCGCCCGTACGTGCCTAAGCACCGCTGCCGCCGTCGACCTTTCCCTCTTCTTCAACTCACGCCGCTGAATCAACCTGTTCGGACTAGAGCTTCGCCGGTGCGCCTCCGCACCCGACAACTCCGGTAAGTTATTTTCTTACTTTTTCTATAGATCTCATTAGGGTTTCTCCTGCGGGTTCGTCACGGCTAGGGCGCTGTTCTTCCCTATTCTTCGTCATAGCTCCGATGGCTAGTTGTAGATCTGATGCTTTTGCCTGCGACTGTAGTAATAACTCCGCTCACTTAACGTATTTATCTTTCACTAAAGTACTCCCCAATCTAGGTTCGTTTTGAACTACTGCAGTACCCGTTCAGTATTGATCCTGAATATTTCTGAACTTTTTGACATGCCATAGATCTGTAATTCTGCTGTAGATTTGTGAAACCTGTTTTTCCATAACTTTAGATCTGCATCTTTCATATTCTCACCGGCGGTTTAACTTTTAGAAAAATCATAATCCGGTAGATATCATTAGGCCCCGCTTAAACCGCCGTTGCAGTTGCCCTCGTAATGCTTCCGATAGTTAACTCCGGTTTATTATTGCATTTTTCTCGACATCTGCCAGTCATAGATCATAAAACGGACCTTCACTGTTATTTCAGCTTTTTACTTTGAAATGACAAAGCAAGCCAAGTAATTCACTTCCTGCAGCTGGGTTCCGTCTCGGGTTACTAAAGAAGATCTGAACGGTTGGATTGAGGTTGGATTGAGGTTGGCGCTTTAGGCAAGAAAGATGTCATCCATTGGAGAGTTCTTAGTCCGGAATGTCCTCCAGAACCCAAAGATGGAGAAGTAATTGTGTTTATGGACCACTTATCCCAAGGGTTTAGCCCTCCCGGATCAAAGTTTTTTCGTGACGTACTGACCAGCTTCCAACTCCACCCTCAAGATATTGGACCAAACTCCGTGTCCAATATTTGCAATTTTCAAGTATTCTGTGAAGCTTACTTGCAAGAGGAACCTTTAGTTGAACTATTTAGGGATTTCTTCCACCTAAACCGCCGCACAGAGTTTATGGACGGGCCCAACACTGAGCTCGGCGGAATGTCCATCCAAAAAAGGAAGGATGTTAGCTTTCCTCACGCCAAACACCACAGCCATCCTAAAGACTAGAACTAGACTTGGTTTTACTGTGTAGACACCTCTCCAGCCGATGAAAATCCTCTACCAGGCTATCGTCCTCATTAGCTTCCCGATAGTCATCCTTTCCCCCAACGGTTAAGTGCCCAGGAGCGATCCCAATACGCACCGCAGCTTTCAAAGCTCCGGGCCTTCACCGCCAACGGCTTAACAGGCATTGATTTTGTTCGCTGTTGGATTTCTTGGAGTATTCTACCACTAAGCCGGCGTTCCGGTTTGATGTGTGAATACACCGGAGATCCCAAAGATCCTCTTCGCCATACTGAAGCGGTGGACGCCTGCAGCAAAACTGGGCTAGCCCCTTTCTGTGAATCCAATAAACCGCCATCGGTAAGTCTTCTTATATTGCTTGCTTTATTTTAATCTATTTAAGTATCCTTTCTATATGACCCGTCAACCTTTATCAGGGTAATGATCCGTTTTGGAAGAGGAAACCCCAAGATAAATCGGTAAAGGCAGCTCGCCTTCAGACCAAGGCTGTTAAGAAAACTTCAAAGAGAAAAAACACTGAAACATTTGATTTAAACCTTGATGATGATGATGAAGCGCCCTCAGAGGTATCACTTGACTCCCTTGGCTCCCTTTTCTTACATCTTATTGACAATGATTATACTCAGGAAAACGCTGAAGGCAGCCAGGCTGATGATGTTGAGGTAATTACCCTTTCTTCCGGTTCGGACCCTCTGCCAACACCGAAAATTAGTTGAGCAAGCCGGAAAGTACAATTTTCTCACCCTTTCGCTTACTTGGAACCAAAATTTATTTTGAAGAAACAGCAACATGAAGCTCGCCGCACAACATGGCACAGTGGTCAAGTTATCGAATCCACCGGTTTACCACAGACACCGGCCCGGAGACGTCGATCAGAGGTCTTGTATATTCCAGATGTTCTTTATCCCAAAGCGGGTCATATTCGCCAGCCTCTTAATCCGTCTGATTCAAATTATCAGGACACTCCTCGTTCGTCATCTGGCGAGTCAACAGCCACACAGCCTCCTCCTCTCAAAACTGTTCCTGGGTGAGTTTTTATTTTCTTGTTAATCCTTTTCTTTTACTCCACTGACTATCTTTATCTTTAAATTTCGCAGTAAACCAAAGCCTAGTAAGAAGGCTAAATTGAGTAAACCGGCAGGAGATGATATATACCCTGAACCGGAAAAGAATCCAGATCAGCTGAAGAAAATGCTGATGTCTTGCATAATGATCCCCCTCCACCGGATCATGAAACTTTTACTGAACAAGAAACTGCACCAATGGACCTTGGCGATAATCAAACTAGCACAGTCCGGGCCAGCACTAATCCGGCAAGCCCTGCAAAAACTGCTGCTGCCTCGACAGAAGATGTCCAAATTACTGGTTTTGATTACACCACTCCTGGTGAACCCGTTGCTTTATCCAATAATACCACGAAAGAAGAAGTCTCTGGTAAGGACAAAGGCAAATGGAATGTCGATTTGTCAAGCTATGCTCAACTCAGTGCCCAGGATCTTCATTCTGCATATCTGAACCAGCTGCACACAAGCCGTGATTATGAGGCCAGTTTAGTAAATCCTATGAAGGAACGATATGAGGTAAACTTTTGCTTAATTTCTGCAATCTTATTCCTGCCTAAGCCCAATGACTTGTCTCAACACTGTAGCCCCCAAGGGCCGGTTTATCTCTTCAGGATGAACCGGGACTTCAGAATACCAAATATGTAATTTTTCACATGTGTAGTCCCCAAGGGTCGGTTTATCTCTTTAGGATGAACCAGGACTTTTATTTTGTAAGCTTCTTTTGAGCAATAACGCATTAGCCCCCAAGTGCCAAGTGTATAACTTGATATGTGCTTGTGATTGTGATAAAGATGCCTGATAACTGAAATTACGCATTAGCCCCCAAGTGCCAAGTGTATAACTTGTCATGTGCTTGGGACTTCCAATATGCTTTACCAATGTATGATGTGTGCATCTCTTTGAAGGCTGATCTAAACCAGAAAGAATCTCAAGTGGCTGATCTCCAAGACAACCTGGAATTTCAGCAAACCGTCGCTTCCAAGACCAAGGACGAGCTGACCCTCGCCTTAGAAAGCATGGAGAAATTGAAGAAAGACTTGCAGAAGGAATGGGTAGATTGGGAGGCAGAAAGAACCGCTTTAGAGAAAAGGGCAGTTGACGCAGAGGCCGCCGTTAATCTGGTGTCAGAGGAGCTATCTGGCCTAAATCGCCAAATAATCGCTATGACCACTACCGTCTTTGGTAAGCATCCTTGTCATAATTCCGAATATGATCGCTGCAATCTTCCGGTTTAACACTGGTTCCCTTGATGCAGGAAAATGTACTGCTCACCTTGGCGCTGATATGAAGAAGAGGTTGAAGGCTGCCTATACCCTTATAGAACAGCTTTATACCGGCGCTCAAAGGATTATTTGTGCCGCTTCTCATAACAAACCGGCCCCCACCTTGATCCAGGAGACGTTGGAAAAGTTATCAGTGCTACCCGCCCGGTTTGAGAACTCAAGAAATTGGCTGCCAGGGCGGGCGCTTTAACTACATTAACTCGCGCAAAGGCATGGGTGCCTGATCTTGATCCGGCCGATGTAATAAATGGCTGTCCAACCATGAAAGAGGACGGATCATAATTCACCAATGAAGATCTGCTAACATTGACAAGAGAAATGCGGCCCTTGGCTAGCAAATTAGCCGATGAGGTTGATGTGTCCCGCTATCAGGCGGGTTACGATGCTGACAACCGTCGGGTCAATGTGCCGATCCATGAAGTGAAGGATCTTATCCCGCCTGTCCGTAAGAATACCTACGCTCCTGATGTTGAACCGTCTGAGCTCATAACCGATGAAGCTATTTTTCAGGCTCTGACTAAGATCAATTGGGCAACTACTGACTTCCAGCGGCTAGATGGAAATGAGGAAGATATGGCGCAGGATGATCAACAACCGTCTGGCCGGGCTGATGAGGAGTTATGAACCGGTGCCGGTTTAACAGTTAAGATATTGCAATACTTGACGAGGAACTGATATTCTTTTGGGCTGTAAAACGCCTTGTAAAAGGCTAGCTGAAACATTTGGGCATGTCTTCATGCATATTTCCTCTGCATAACATTGCTTAATCCGGAAATTTCATAGTATTTCTGCTTACTACGCTGAACAGCTTTACTCAACTTGTTTCTGCATAAGACAAAAATTGAAAGGGTCCGGGTGTTTTATCGCCGTGCGGGTCATAATACCCAAATACATGATCTAGGTTTATAACCTGAACTGTATAAAAATACGAAACATATATCATACCTGTGATATCCACTCGTATCGTTGGCTTGACCAATTTTGCAGCAAGGGTGATGTTCCCAAATTGTGAGTATTAATGACTCGTGCAATATTTTGTCGGTTCATGATTAGACCATACCGGGTTGTGATAAGCACCAGTTTAGCTGTAGATAACACTGGCGATTTGTAATCAAACCAAACCGGGTTCTGTGAACACCGGTTTATTAACGGTGGTGACTTATAGTCAACCACTAGGCCGAATCAATAGATATCGGATGAATATCAACAATCTCATTGAGAAGTAAAAACTTAGCAAACAAAGCAAATAAAAACTTGTAGTCGAGGCTTTTTACGAGCTGCCAGGCTCCTAATTCGAGGCTTTTCATGGGCTGCCAGGCCACTGAGTTAAACCATTTCACAAAGCCTGTTAAGATGGACCTCAATCTTTAACCAATCGTCGTTTTAACGTTCACAAGTTCAGGGTATGTTATAAGATTGACTTGTCAATCGTTCGACGGGTCATACCGGGTTTACCTGGATGGAGTGACTTACTTGATGCAGGCAGGTTAACCCGGGGTTTTAGGTGTATACAGCAGGCTTCCAAGCCGTGGCTTGATAGCCTATTACAAGGGCCTTAAAAGCTCTTTGCCGCTGTGCGACAAGAGCCCCCAAGTAACATTGTGAGTTGTGCTCATCGGGTGCATATGTTTGAGTTTTGCTATGTATCAAACTCTCTTTTGCCCCTTACCATCATGTTGGCTTGATAGCCGTATTACTGAAGTAACCAGAGATGTGCTCTTATGATGATATTAGCTTGATAGCCGATCTAAGAGGGCCATAGGAACTCCGTTTCACACACAGAAGCCCACATGTGACAAACTCTTATGAAAAAAGCAGCAGATACCCCGCTTAACAGGGATGTCGGTTTATTATATTGATCATAATATATACATTGCGAATATATATACATAAAGCGGAGCCTATGGCTCAGGTGTAGTAAGGCCGAAGATGAGTGATGGTCCACGGCCGTCGGGTCTCCTCCTCCGCGGTGCGTGAGTCCTTGTGTTCTCGAACGTCGATGAGGTAGTATGACCCACTGTGTAGATTCTTGCTAACCACAAAGGGTCCTTCCTAAGGCGGGGATAGCTTGTGCGTATCTGTCTGGTCTTGGATGAGCCGGAGCACTAGATCGCCTTCTTGAAATGTTCTGGTTTTAACTCGACAACTATGGTATCGACGCAGATCCTGCTGGTAAATCGCCGATCGAGCCGCTGCAATGTCACGCTCCTCATCCAGCCGGTCCAATGCTTCTTGCCGCGCCCTCTCGTTATCAGCTTCAACGTAGGCCGCCACCTGAGGCGAATCATAACGGATGTCACTAGGGAGAACCGCTTCAGCTCCGTATACCATGAAAAAAGGCATGTAACCCGTGGACCTATTGGGTGTGGTGTTGATGCTCCATAACACAGAGGGTAATTCCTCCACCCAACAACCCGGCGTCCTCTGCAAAGGAACCATGAGCCGGGGCTTGATACCTATCAAGATCTCTTGATTGGCTCTCTCAGCTTGACCATTGGATTGGGGGTGAGCTACTGAAGATACGTCAAGCCCGATGTGCTCCCGTTGACAAAATTCTTCCATAGCCCCCTTGGACAAATTGGTGACATTATCAGTTATAATACTGTGTGGAAAGCCAAACCGGAAAATCACTTTTTTGATGAATTGAACTGTCATTGCTGCATCACACTTGCTGACCGGCTTTTCCTCGACCCTCTTGGTAAATTTGTCAACCGCCACCAGAAGGTGGGTCTTCTTATCTGGAGATCTCTTAAAGGGCCCAACCATATCTAGCCCCCAAGTTGCGAATGGCCAAGTAATTGGAATCATCCTCAATTCTTGAGCCGGTATATGAGCACGTCGTGAGAATTTCTGGCAAGCATCACACCTTTTGACTAAGTCCTCCGCATCAGCATGAGCTGTCAGCCAATAGAACCCATGAAGAAAAGCTTTAGCCACCAAAGACTTTGAACCGGCGAGGTGACCACAATCTCCTTCGTGTATCTCTCGAAGGATCTCGCAGCCTTCCTCTGGCGCAACGTTGAAACGCCCCATATACACTGCAATGATGCAGTTCCCCATTGATAATAGTCATCGACTTGGACCACCGGATTATCTGCCTGGCCAAGACTTCATCCTCTGGTAATTCGTCTCGGTTCATTTACGCCAGGAACGGGATTGTCCAATCCAGAATAGCATGAAGCGCCGCCAACAATTGAGCCTCCGGATCAGGAACAGCCAGGTCTTCCTCTGAAGGTAATTTCACTGATGGATTAAGCAATATGTCCAGGAAGACATTAGGTGGAACCGGTTTACGCTGGGAACCCAGATGACTTAATGTGTCGGCCACTTCATTCTTTCGCCGGTACACATGGTCCACCTGATAACCCTTAAAATGCCCAGCGATAGTGTCCACCTCTCGACGATATGCCGCCATAAGCGGGTCCTTGGAATCCCAAGTACCAGACACTTGTTGCGCCACCAAGTCCGAGTCACCAAAGCATTTAACCCGGCTTAAATTCATCTCCTTAGCCATTCGTAGACCATGGAGGAGAGCCTCATATTCAACTGCATTGTTAGTACAAGGGAACATTAAACGGAGGACAAAACAAAACTTATCACCTCGTAGGGAAGTTAATACGACTCCAGCCCCCGAGCCCTCCAATTGCCTGGATCCATCGAAGTGAATAGTCCAGTACGTGTGATCCGGTTTGTCCTCCGGTGCTTGTAGCTCCATCCAATCGTTGATGAAGTCCACCAGCGCTTGAGATTTAATTGTAGTACGAGGCACATATTTTAGCCCGTGAAGACTAAGTTCAATGGCCCACTTGGCAACCCGGAGAGTTGCTTCTCTGTTTTGGATTATATCTCCCAAAGGGGCAGAACTGACAACAGTGATTGGATGGCCTTCAAAATATTGCTTGAGCTTCTGGTTTGCCATGAAGACTCCATATACCAATTTCTGCCAATGCGGGTATCTTTGCTTCGATTCAATGAGCACCTCGCAGATATAGTAAACAGTCCTTTGAACTGGATATTCTTTCCCCGCCTCCTTGTGTTCTACTACAATGGCAACACTTAGGCTCGGGCTTTAGCAGCGACGTATAACAGCAGTGACTCATTATCAACTGGCGCGGCAAGGATAGGCGGCTCTGCCAACTGCTTCTTTAAATCCTCGAATGCAGCATCAGCAGCATCATTCCAGACAAAGCGATCTGTCTTTTTCATCATCTAGTAAAGTGGGATGGCCTTCTCTCCCAAGCGGCTGATAAATTGGCTTAGTGCCTCAATGCGGCCTACCATGCGTTGAACATCATTAATGCACGCCGGTTTAGCCAAGGATGTAATAGCACTGATCTTCTCCGGATTAGCCTCAATTCCCCTGTTTGACACCAGGAACCGTAGGAGCTTACTTGCCGATACACCAAAAACGCACTTGGCCGTATTAAGCATCATCTCATAAGTCTGAAGGTTGTCAAAAGTTTCCTTCAAGTCAGCTATCAATGTCTCTTCCTTCCTAGATTTCACCATGATATCGTCCATATAGGCGTGAACGTTTCGCCCAATTTGCTTATGAAGACAATTCTGTACGCAACGCTGATAGGTCGCCTGGGCACTCTTGAACCCAAAAGGCATAGATACATAGCAGTAGGCTCCAAATGGAGTTATAAAATATGTTTTCTCCTGGTCCTTAACTGCCATCTTGATCTGATGATAACCGGAATATGCATGCAAAAAGCTTAAGTGTTCACAACCCGCCGTAGCATCAATGATTTGATCAATACGGGGGAGGGCAAAGGGATCAGCTGGGCAAGCCTTGTTTAGATCTGTCTAATCAACACACATTCACCAGGTGCCATTCTTTTTTAGGATTAGCACCGGATTGGCCAACCACTCAGGATGAAACACTTCAACTATAAAACCTGTCGCCAAGAGTCGGGCTACCTATTCACCAATAGCCTTGCGCCTTTCTTCATTGAAGCGGCGGAGAAACTGATTAACCGGTTTAAACTTGGGATCAATATTAAGAGTGTGCTCAGCGAGTTCACTCGGTACACCTGGCATGTCAGAAGGTTTCCATGCAAAGATGTCCTGATTCTCACGAATGAACTCGATGAGCGCGCTTTCCTATTTCGGATCCAGGTTAGCGCTGATGGTGAACTATTTGGATTACTCACCAGGAACAAAGTCGACCTACTTGGTCTCATTGGCTGATTTAAACTTCAAGGCGGGATCATGCTCTGTAGTCGGCTTCTTCAACGGAGACATATCCGCCAGATCAACATTGTCCTTGTAGAATTTCAACTCCTCGGTTGCACAAACCGCCTCAGCATAGGCTGCATCACCTTCCTCGCATTCCAAAGTGATCTTACGGCTCCCATGGACCATAATAGTTCCTTTATGACCTGGCATCTTGAGCTGCAGATAAACATAACAGGGTCTCACCATGAACTTACCATAAACCGGCCGCCCGAACAAGGCATGATACGGGCTCTTAATTTTTACCACCTCAAAGGTCAAAGTTTCCGACCTCGAGTCATGCTCATCTCCAAAAGTAACTTCCAAGTCTATCTTACCGACCGGATACGCCGACTTACCAGGTACCATGCCATGGAAAATAGTGTTGGATGGCCTAAGCTTCCTATCTATCAGTCCCATGCGACGGAAAGTCTCATAATACAAGATGTTGATGCAGCTGTGAAACGTCCAAAACGTATCTATAATTTCTGCTTGCTCCATGCCTCTTTTGGGTGATATTGCTATGATATTTATACACTTCCATACACTTTTGATCATATTTGGACTAACCTATTAACTCAGTGCACCCCAGTGCCAGTTTCTGTTTCCGGCTGTTTTTGTATTTCAGGTTTTCACATTACGTGAACTGCCAGGAAAAATCCAGAAAAATTATATAAAAAATTAGCGTTCCAGAAACTACCGTGCGCCCGAAGGACAGCCGGGGGGGGGGCACCAGGGCTCCAGGCGCCCTGGCGGCGCCCCCCCTGGGCCGCGCCGGGGGGGCGCCTGGGCCCCCCGAGGCTCCTCCGATGCCCCGCTTTGGCATATATTTAAAGCGTCTCCCGAAAACCTCGAAACAGGAACTCTTTTTCGCGATCTCATCTCTGTTCCGCCGCCGCCGCCGCTTCCAAGATCGGGAGCACCAGGAGAACCCTTCCCGGCACCCTGCCGGAGGGGAGGATCACCGCCGGGAGCTTCTCCACCACCATGGACGCCTCCTGGATGAGTTGTGAGTAGTCTCCCTTGGACCATGGGTCCATGACCAGTAGCTATGTGATGTTCTCCTCCCGTTCTTGTGCTTCACTAATTAGTCCTCGTGAGCTGCCCTACATGATCGAGGCACATATGTAATCCTTATGCTGTTGCTATGATGAGTTTGCTGGGATCCGATGGATTATGAGATTATGTTCAGATTGTGTTTGAGTAATATATTTGATTCACCTCTTTTATGTTTATGTTCGTAAGTAATTCTTGCATGTTCTCCGTTGTTATTTATTGCTTTGGCCAAGTAGTAGGTAGTGACTCCAAGAGGGAACGTTATGCTTGATTGTGGGTTCATGCCCCTCGATGACTAGTTTGAGTGACAGAAACATGAGTCTAGGGGATGTGCTGTTGCCACAAGGGGGAAAACAACGGTGCTTGTGCCTGCGGGTGCAAGGATTTTTTACTTTACGCAAAGTTCTTTTAATGCAGTTGTCTGTTGCTTTGAGTTTACACTATGGGTGGGGCTCGCAACTTAATACCAGCGAGATGTTCTGGATAGATATCTCAAGGTGGATGATTAGTAGTAGATATTGATGGATTTCGGTCTACTTACTTTGGCGTACCGCCCATGCTTTGAACCTCAACCTTTCTTGCAATGTAGTCATCATTGGTTTGCGCACATGGTCCTGTCAATTGCCCAGCTGTAATTCGTTTACCTCACATAGCTGTTTTATCGTCTTTTGGGAGAGAGACATCGCTAGTGAACATCATGAGACTCCGGTCCATATTACCATCATTGATCACATCCGCTATTTACTTTTCTGCTATTTACTTACTATTGCAATTATACCTATCACTATTATCACTTGCGTTTGATCCTTTGTAAACTACAAGGCCAGAGGGATTGACAACCTCTCTGTACTCGTTGGGAGCAAAGTTATTTGTATCTGTGTGCAGGTCCACGTTGATTGCTAATATCCGGCGCCGTTAGCAGTTGACACCTTCTTGTTGAAACTGGGAGTCTCTGGGAAATCGATCCTTGGTATTACCAAGGGAAAACTTCTGCTACACTGCATCTCAAACCTTCCACTTGGGGTAACCAACGAGGGGTGAGAAGCCACCTAGCAAAGCAATTTCTGGTGCCGTTGCCGGGGACTCCACTCTTCAGGATAGGGGAGTTGCACGCTATCTTCTACCTTTGCTTTTAGTCTTGTTAGTTTACCTTTCAGTTTTGCTTTAGTATCTTTTATCGAAAATCACAAAAATAGTTATCTTGCTTGCTTGCTACAATGGGTTCCACCGAGAACACCAAGTTGTGTGACTTCACTAGTCACAACAACGATGACTTTATCAGCACACCTATCACTACACCTGCCACTTCAGCACCTTCATATGAAATTAAACCTGCTTTACTGAATCTAGTTATGAAAGATCAATTCTCCGGTGCTGGAGATGATGCTGCTTTACACTTGAACAACTTTGTTGAACTTTGTGATATGCAAAAGTACCAAGAAATAGATGGTAATATTGTTAAGCTTAAGCTTTTTCCTTTCTCCTTGAGAGGAGGAGCTAAAATTTGGTTTCAGTCTTTGCCTAGAAATAGCATAGATTCATGGGACAAGTGCAAAGATGCTTTTATTGGAAAATACTATCCACCTGCTAAAATTAACCAACTAAGAAGTAACATAATGAATTTTAAACAATTGGATAATGAACACGTTGCCCAAGCTTGGGAACGTATGAAATCTCTTATCAAGAACTGCCCTACTCACGGTTTGACTACTTGGATGGTTATCCAAACTTTTTATGTAGGCTTGAACTTTACCTCGCGGAACTTGTTAGATTCGGCCGCGGGAGGAACTTTTATGTCAACTACACTTGGTACTGCCACGAAGCTTCTCGATGAGATGATGACCAACTATTCCCAATGGCACACCGAACGCGCTCCAACAGGTAGGAAGGTAAACTCTGTCGAGGAGATTTCCTCCTTAAATGAAAAAGTTGACTTAATCATGTCTCTACTTTCGAAGCAATCCTCTGTTGATCCTCGTGATGTTCCTTTAAATTCTTTGATTGCTCAAGAACAAGTAGATGTGAACTTTATCTCTAGAAACAATTTCAATAACAATGCTTATAGGAGTAACTTTGGTAGCAATCCTAGACCGTTCCCCTCTAATTCTTATGGGAACAACAATGCTTATCCTAGCACCAGGAACTCCACTACTGAACTAGAGATTATGCTTAAAGATTTCATCACTACCCAAAAAGCTTTTAATAATAGTGTAGAAGAAAAACTAAACAAACTGGGTGATCTCTCTTCAAAGGTAGACAATTTAGCCAATGAGGTAGAATTGCTTAAAATTAGAACTTCTCCTCTTGACGAGAGGAAGGTCACTCCTATGAATGCTATTCAAGTGTAAATTAATGAAAATATTAGGATGATGGCTAAACTTAAAGAGAGATGAGCTAGAGAAAGGGAGGAAGAGGATAGAATTAAGAGCCTTCCTACCCACCACACTGTTGCTACTATCCAAGTTGTTGAGGATATCCAAACTCTTAGCACCCAATGTACTCCTGGTCCCGATGGACCTATTAATGGTGATGCTATGACTATAGAAACTACCAAACAAGTGAACCTAAAGGACACCACTACCACTTTACTTGATGCTAGTGACCTTGATTTTGATAATTGCACTCTTACCGAAGTTATTGATTTCCTTCACAAGATGTCTAGAGACCCCCGCACTAGCACAATTAACCTTGCCTTCACAGAGCATATCACTAATGCTCTCATCAAAGCTAGGGAGGAGAAACTTAGAGTAGAAGCCTCCATACCTAGAAAGCTAGAAGATGGTTGGGATCCTATGATAAAAATTAAATTGAATGACTTCTCTTGCTATGCATTATGTGATGTTGGAGCTAGTACCTCTGTTATGCCCAAAAGAATATATGATATGCTTAAATTGAAACCTTATGATTCTTGTTCTTTTGGTGTTCGTCTCGTCGATTCTTCCATAAAGAAACCTTTGGGGAGGATCGACGATGTTCTTATCGTTGTCAATGATAATTATGTTCCCGTTGATTTTACTATTATGGATATTGAATGTGATCCTTCTTATCCAATTATTTTGGGACGTCCCTTTTTGCGCACCGTTGGTGCTATCATTGACATGAAAGAGGGTAATATAAAATTTCAGTTTCCTCTCAAGAAAGGGATGGAACACTTCCCTCGAAAGAAGATCAAGTTACCTTTTGAGTTCGTTGTACGGGCTAGCTATTCTTTTACTCTTGATAAAACTTGATCTCTTTGCATTATGCCTAGCTTAAAGGCATAAAAGAAAGCGCTTTTGGGAGGCAGCCCAATGAATAAATTTATTTTGCTTTTGTTGTGTCTTGATGTTGTTACTACTGTAGCATCATCATTGTATCTTTGCTTTTCATATTTGTGCCAAGTATAGCCTCTGATTGCTAGAAAGTTCAAAAGTTGTGAGGTGCTGTCCAGGAAACAGATTCTGTCCTTGGATAGAAAATTTGTATAAAATCACCAGATCATATTTTTGGTCTGAATTTTTTTGACAGCATTCTCTATATAATTGTCTTTCGTGCATCTGTTCTGAGTTTTTTTATTAGAGTTGCAGAAGGGCCCCGAACAAATCATTTACTACCTGCTGTTCTGTTTTTCACAGATTCTGTCCTGTTTTGCCTTTCCTTCATTTTGCAAACCTAGAGCTTGCTTTTTCTTTGCAAAAACCTTTAGGAAATCTTGAGAAACAGTAGACCTTCAAGAATATCTTTATTTCCAGCAAGGTATAATTATTTTATTATGGGTACTAACCTCGCTAATCAGATTATGATGAGTTATGTATGAAGGGAGTTTTCAAGTGTGCGAGGGAAGATGATAAAAAGATTCAGGAGTGTCAAGCGCTCAAGCTTGGGGATGCCCCCATGCACCCCCAAGAAATATTCAAGGAGACTCAAGCGTCTAAGCTTGGGGATGCCCCCGTGCATCCCCTTCTCCATCAACATTATCAGTTCGTCTTTCGTTCCACTATATTTTAATCACTTCATGTGTTATGTGCTATGCTTGGAGCGTCTTGCTTTTAGTTTCCTTTTTAGTTTTTCATAATGAGTCGGAACTCAGCGTTCTTTATGTGGGAGAGAAACACGCTCCACTTCTACCTAGAACATAACATAGAATTTTCATGTCTATCTTTGTTGTGTGTGTTCTTTGTCTTTTAATAGCTACTATCATGCTCTGCTCTTAGTATTCATGCTTATCTTTTTCAAGAGCTTTTGTTTAGTTGGTTGCTTGAACTCTTTTTAATTACCATGCTCACCTTATTAAGAGAGTTTGCTTCCGTTGCATTGGTTAATATGTCTATGATAAAGATGCTACGTGCATAATGGTGCTTAGTAGTTCAGGTTTTCTTATGGTTAGTCTCAAATAGCTGGGGGATTCCCAATGTGTTATTGGAGTACCAACATGATTTGTTTGCCAATGATGTGGTATGGTTTAGTAATATCTTCCCTCAAGAATTTATTTTGATTGACTTGGCGTATGCTCACGCATATTTAAGACTGTAAAGAAAGTCTGTCAAGCCTTGATGATCTTTTGTTTCTGAGTAGCGATATAACTTCCATGCCTGATTCAATGTTGCTTTGTTGCTCTGCATGATTATGACCGTCATTGCTCTCTTAGTTGGTCGCTCCCGGTCTTTTGCTAACCTCCACCTGTACTAAGCGGACTGACTGCTTGTGCATCCACATCCTTTTAAACCAGTTGTGCCATATGAGTCCACCATACCTACCTATATGTGGTATTTCACCGCCACTCCAAGTAAATTTACATGTGCTACCTTTAAAACCTTCATATTTTGCAATACATAGCTCATGGGAAAGTATCTTAAAAACTATTGTGGTAAAGAATATGTTGCTTATGTATCTTATTTTCTTATAAGTTGCTTGCTGAGCGGTAACCATGTTTCTGGGGACGCCATCAACTGTTACACTTTTGTTGAATATCATGTGAGTTGCTATGCATGTTCGTCTTGTATGAAGTAAGGGTGATTTACCGTGGGTTGAATTAATATGCATATTGTTAGAGAAGAACATTGGGCCGCCAACCAAAGCCATGCCTCATGGTGGAAGTTTTAGCTTGGACCTTAATCCTCAATCTCTTATGAGAATATGCTTAAGCATTAAAGAGGAGTCCATTATCTATTTTCTATGTTGTCCCGGTATGGATGTCCCCAAGTTGAGATCTATCAAAAACGAGAAATCAAATGCGATCTATCTCCTTGGACGTTTGTACAGGTGACATAGAGGTACCCCTTTGTGACACTTGGTTGAAACATATGTAATGCCATGACAATCCATGGAAATCCGAGCTAATTAGGACAAGGTGCGAGCGCTATTGGTATTCGATGCATGAGGCTGGCAACTTATAGGATGTCTTATGCATAACACATATGAAGTACTACTACCGTTGACAAAATTGTTTCTATGTTTTCAAAATAAAAAGCTCTAGCACATGAGTAATCCCTGCTTCCCTCTGCGAAGGGCCATTCTTTTACTTTTATGTTGAGTCTCCACCTTCTTTTAAAGGCACCAACTACTGAGAGCATGATTGTCATTCTGAGTGTAATGTGCATTGTCCCAAAGTAGCATTGTCTTTTGCATGATTGTGATATCGTTTATTTTGAAATCATTGTATCTAGTCATCACTTAAACCTTGAAGGTGCCCCTGCATTTATGTTTTGCTTCACTAAAGGGGGCAAGCTAGATATCACTTTATCATATTTGCACATCATATTCATTGCAAATCTATTTGATGTTTTAGTATCATATTGTAAAACTTTCAGTTCTTTGTGATTTTCTCATGAGGCAACTTAATTACTACAGATTCATTGTCTCAATAAGCTTTTGTCATATGACTATGAGTAAGCCCTATATGGTTATTAGCATGTCACCACAGAAATTATTCTTGTTATCATTTACCTACTCGAGGACGAGCAGGAATTAAGCTTGGGGATGTGATACGTCCAAAACGTATCTATAATTTCTGCTTGCTCCATGCCTCTTTTGGGTGATATTGCTATGATATTTATACACTTCCATACACTTTTGATCATATTGGGACTAACCTATTAACTCAGTGCACCCCAGTGCCAGTTTCTGTTTCCGGCTGTTTTTGTATTTCAGTTTTTCACATTACGAGAACTGCCAGGAAAAATCCAGAAAAATTATATAAAAAATCATCGTTCCAGAAACAACAATCAGGCCACCAGGGCTCCAGGCGCCCTGGCGGCGCCCCCCCCCCCTGGGCCGTGCCGGGGGGGCGCCTGGGCCCCCCGAGGCTCCTCCGATGCCCCCCTTTGGCATATATTTAAAGCGTCTCCCGAAACCCTCGAAACAGGAACACTTTTTCGCGATCTCATCTCTGTTCCGTCGATGCCGCCGCTTCCAAGATCGGGAGCACCAGGAGAACCCTTCCCGGCACCCTGCCGGAGGGGAGGATCACTGCCGGGAGCTTCTCCACCACCATGGACGCCTCCCGGATGAGTTGTGAGTAGTCTCCCTTGGACCATGGGTCCATGACCAGTAGCTATGTGATGTTCTCCTCCCCTTCTTGTGCTTCACTAATTAGTCCTCGTGAGCTGCCCTACATGATCGAGGCACATATGTAATCCTTATGATGTTGCTATGATGAGTTTGCTGGGATCCGATGGATTATGAGATTATGTTCAGATTGTGTTTGAGTAATATATTTGATTCACCTCTTTTATGTTTATGTTCGTAAGTAATTCTTGCATGTTCTCCGTTGTTATTTATTGCTTTAGCCAAGTAGTAGGTAGTGACTCCAAGAGGGAACGTTATGCTTGATTGTGGGTTCATGCCCCTCGATGACTAGTTTGAGTGACAGAAACATGAGTCTAGGGGATGTGCTGTTGCCACAAGGGGGAAAACAACGGTGCTTGTGCCCGCGGGTGCAAGGATTGTTTACTTTACGCAAAGTTCTTTTAATGCAGTTGTCTTTTGATTTGAGTTTACACTATGGGTGGGGCTCGCAACTTAATACCAGCGAGATGTTCTGGATAGATATCTCAAGGTGGATGATTAGTAGTAGATATTGATGGATTTCGGTCTACTTACTTTGGCGTACCGCCCATGCTTTGAACCTCAACCTTTCTTGCAATGTAGTCAGCATTGGTTTGCGCACATGGTCCTGTCAATTGCCCAGCTGTAATTCGTTTACCTCACATAGCTGTTTTATCGTCTTTTGGGAGAGAGACATCCCTAGTGAACATCATAAGACTCCGGTCCATATTACCATCATTGATCACATCCGCTATTTACTTTTCCGCTATTTACTTACTATTGCAATTATACCTATCACTATTATCACTTGCGTTTGATCCTTTGTAAACTACAAGGCCGGAGGGATTGACAACCTCTCTGTACTCGTTGGGAGCAAAGTTATTTGTATCTATGTGCAGGTCCACGTTGATTGCTAATATCCGGCTCCGTTAGCAGTTGACACCTTCTTGTTGAAACTGGGAGTCTCTGGGAAATCGATCCTTGGTATTACCAAGGGAAAACTTCTGCTACACTTCATCTCAAACCTTCCACTTGGGGTAACCAACGAGGGGTGAGAAGCCACCTAGCAAGCTGCCCCCGTCCATGAGCACCTTAGTGAACTTATAGCCCCCAACCTGAGGCGCCACCACTAATGCCAGCTGACCCGTATTATCAATCTTGGGTGGGTGATCTTCATGACTCCACACTATAGGTTGTTCCGACCAGCGTAGGTAACGAGGAACTGCCAGTTCAACCGACTGCACCGCCCTCTTATAGACCTTCTGATCCCGCTTGCACAAGCTAGTGGTGAAGACGTGGTATTGCCCGCTACTCAGTTGTTTCTGGTTGCCCTGATAGCCTGATTGTTGTTGCTGGTGATTGCCCTGATGATTATAACCACCCTGGCCGTTCTGCTGGTTATGCCCGTTCTGATTGCCGTGGCCACCCTGATTGCCTTGGAATACTGGACCGGAACCACCACCTTGATAACCCGGCCGTGGAAGCCAGGGCCTGAACCGCTGGACGATCCATGATCGTATTGGAAACGAATTTTGAACTCCCTCATAATAAAGCAGTCCTTCCAGAGGTGTGTGGCTGGTTTTTCCTTTGTGTCGTGCCTAGGGCAAGGCAAATTCATCTGGCGCTCCAGATTAACGTTTGATCCTCCGCCCCGTGGGGGCGGTCTACCTTTGCGACGCTGGCCATCATCCTGCGTACTGGTGTTAGCCACAAAATCTGAATTGACATCTGCTTCATGCTTACCTGTATCCCTGATTCGCCGGATTAGACTGCGGTGCTTTACCATTCTTCCATCCTTTCCCTGAGTTATCATTATCAGACTCTGGATATTTGGCACTATCCGAATCGGCATACTTCACTAAGGCCCCCATAAGTGTTCCCATGTCATTACAATGACGCTTGAGCCGTACCAACTTCAGCTTCAGAGGTTCAAACCGGCAATTGCCTTCCAATGTCACCACTGCTGTGTCCGGATTGATGCGGTCTGAGGAATGCAGGATCTCTGACACCGGCGCACCCAATGACTTGTTGGTTCGTTCTCCCCTTGAACACAAGCCGCCATGTCTAAAATGGACATGGGCTGCTTGTATGTATCCTTGAAATTATTGATAAACCGGCGTCGTAACTCGGCCCATGATCTGATGGAATTTTGCGGTAACTCTTTAACCAAGTATGAGCAGTGCCCTCCAACATCATGGTGAAGTATTTGGCACACGCCATCGTCCACATCCAGAATCTCCATTGCCACCTCGTAGCTTTCAACCCACGCTTCGGGGGACAAATCAGTAGTATAATTGGGTTCCTTGCGCGGTCCTTTGAAGTCCTTAGGAAGCCGCACATTGCGTAAAGCGGGGGTGAGACATGGTACTCCCAATGAGCTGGAAGAAACTCCTGGCTCGTCCGTGGTAGATGGGCGAACTGGGGTAAGCTGACAGGCCTCATATTGTGCTGCTAACTCGTTTTCTTGGCGCTGTCTGCCCTGATCCACTACCTCTTGAGAGTTTGCCCCTCCACCCGTCGAGTTATCTCTCCACGGCGGGTTACGATTCCGCGCACTACTTGACACGGCTGGTTCCTCCATATGCCTGCTGTAACTCCGGCTTGGGCGGGGGGTGGAATGAATCCTCTCGCGACTGTGGGAATAATCCTGCTGCTGAGTTAAAGCCGTCTCCAGGAACTCCCTAGCTCACCGCGCCTCCACTGCTATAGGGGATCCCCCTTCAATGGGAAGGGCCGCTAATCGTGAAGCGGCTGCAACTATGTTATCCAAGGGGTTGGAGTAGTGGCCAGGAGGTGTTGGTGTATGCTGTGATGGAACAATCTGATGGGTTGGATCCGCGGCCTATGGCTGGACCGACGGCCCCATGGCAGGCACCTCTCCCCGGTTTATCGCTGGCTGATTGCTGCTTCCCTCTCCTGGCGTACTGAAGAGGTTCCTTGCTTCGTAAACTGGCGGCAGATGAGACTGGCGCCTTCTCCTCATTACGTCGTTCGATGAGGTCTGATCCAACTGGAGCCGATAAGCCTGAGCATCTAACTCGGCTTGCCTCACGGCCATCCTGGTGTTTTCAGCGGCCAGATCCAATTTGGCTTGATCTATTTGGCCCCTTACTTTAGCAACTTCCGCGTCATGCTGTACCCTCTCGGCCTGGCTGACCGCGCATAGACTGTGATCCGGCCATGAAGATCGCAACCCGGCTCGGTGGATGAAGGGTGTCCGAAATACTGTCTCCATCAGAACAACCCCCAGACCGGCCATCCTGCAGCAGATATAAAGATTCGGTCTCTCCGGTGGATGACTCGTCACCGGAATAAATGACGGTCTCTCCACCAGATTCTGATCCATCCTCAGCTTGCACTCCGTGAATCGGTCCCACGAAGACACACTTCATGGCGGGCCGAATCTGGGCAGGTCTCGCAAGCTGAGCCGACTCGACGATGTTGGAGCAGATGTCCGGCTTAGGGCCCGGTTAGTCGATCTTGCCAATGAAGACGTCGATGCCACCAAAGGAGACCCGCTACCCATACTCGATTGAATCGGCCTTGGGTTCCCAGCCTGCATCGTCGATGTAGATCTTGTCGTGATGACTCTTAGTCATCCGGCCCACTGCATAGCCCTTGAGCCCTTCAAAGCTGCCCTTTAAGAACTCGAAACCATCGTGCGATAGCCCCACGGTGGGCGCCAACTATCGTGGTTTTGTCACGGCAGATGTCCTAGCAAAAGGACCTAGTCGTGGAGTCATCACTACGGGTTAGCTTAAAGGGGTTAAAGCGGACAAGGACGCAAGGGTTTTTATACTAGTTTGGCCCCTTCAATGAAGGTAAAAGCCTACGTCTAGTTTGGTGTGGTATTGCTAGGGTTTCGATGACCAGGGAGCGAATCCGCTTTGCCTGTGTCTCGAGTTGTTGTTCTCTGTCCCTGAACCGTCGCTGGGTCGTCCCTTTCTATACACAGGATGACGCCCGGTCCGGTTTACAGAATCCTGAGGCCGGCTCATAAACGTGCCCAGCTCGGTCTCTATCTTTCCTATCTTACAATACAAGTTACACGTCGTATGGCGGTTTACATTTACGGGCCCTAACACCCTTTGGGCCCTGGATCTTTAATCTGTTGTAGTAATGTGCCATACCCTGTCTCGTTGGGCTTCAGTATAAGCAATTCCTTATGGGCATAAACCGGCCCCTCCTGGGCGGTTTATACCTAATAATTATATCCCTGACATGTGGAGACTCGTCCCATCGTATGGCTGGGATGGGACGGGAGCTGACCCATGGCCGGATTGGGGAACACACCACGGGCCGGGCTGGCTTGTTGGGGAAGTCTTGACGCGCCGAGTCCAGATCCCTTGAGCGGGCCGTTGGGACCTAATCATGGGATCCGCCAAGTTGGGGGGTTTGGCCGGGTCGTGGGTCTTGGACGGGTCAAGCGACCCGGCCAAGTGAGAGCCGGATTGCGGGGCGATGCTGGCCCCGTAGTTTTTGAAAACGATCCGGCTTCCGTTGCCTGCCTGGGGTCCATCCCCCCGAAAACGTTGCTGGTATCCGTAGAGACTTGATCTTCGATGGATTCGATCCCACGGTGACCTCTCCCTGCCACCACGATGAACATGACCTAACTATGTCATCGCACCAGGATATCGCACCTGTAACCGTTCTGGCCTTAGATCCGGAACACATCGCGTCGCCCGAAGGCAGGAAGCTCAACCCCGCTGTGGAAGCCGCAGACTCTACGGCGTTGGAGCCGCACACGGACCCAACTCTGAGCGGGATCTATGTTACCGGAACCCCGGACTCGTCTCCGGTCGCAAATTCCGAACTATGCACATTTGCGCCCTTCAAGCTCGATCAGGAGTCTATCGCTGAATTCAGTGTTGCAGATATCTTTTGACACTCTGGCTTGGGCGATGTGATGGAATCGCTAAAATCTATCTCCTTAGTTGGGAACACACAGCCGAATTATATTCGGTTCAAACTGGAGGCTGATGATGGAGAATTTTGCTCCCCACCCACCACCCACTTGGTAGCCACGGTCGAAGATCTAACTGATCTACTGAAAGTGCAACTAATCCCCGGGTGGTTTTGGTAATTAATAACAACATATATATCATTGAACTAATATTCTCTTGAGAATCATTTCAGAAAAGTTCGATGATGTGGGTATGGAAATGTCTGAAAAAGTGGACCCCTCAAAGTGCTAAGACAAGCATTGGCAAAAGCTCAAGACTATATTTGTGGTTTAGTGATCAAAGATCACATTGAGTCCATAGGAAAAGCCAATACTATTAAAAGGGGATGAGGTTGTGTTAATGTTCTTGTTGCTCAAGTGCTTGGTGATCTAACTCCCTCAACTATCAGCACTATTCACTACTTAACACACACCCATAAGTAATCTCGGTCAATCCAACTCAGTCCCACCGAGATGAAGTTATTTCTACAAACCCTAACATCTCGGTCACACCGATTTCTCCAACTCAGTCCCACCGAGATGAACCACTTCAGTTGTTTCTCCAAACCCTAGCTTCTCGGTCAAACCGATTCTGAGTTTCGGTCCCACCGAAAAAGGGCTGCCAACCTTCTGTGGTCAGTTGACATAAATTCGGAATATCCGAGTTTATATTTTCGGTCTCACCGAGATGGCAAACCCTAACCTTTGACTCACTTCGGTCTCACCGAGATGGTATTTTCGGTCCCACCGAAAATCCCAACGTTCACTATATTTGAACTTTCGGTCTAACCGAGTTTCACTTCGGTCTGACCGAGATTGGTCAAATGTGTGTGTAACGGTTGGATTTTGTGTGGAGGCTATATATACCCCTCCACCCCCTCCTCATTCGTGAGGAGAGCCATCAGAAAGTACCACCACTTCTACCATACACTTTCTGAGAAGTGAACCACCTACCCTTGTGTTGAGATCAAGTCATTCCATTCCTACCATATGAAACTTGATCTCTATCCTTCCCAAGTTGCTTTCCACTCAAATCTTTCTTCCACCACAGCCATATCAGTGAGGAGAGTTGAGTGTTGGGGAGTTTATCATCTGAAGCACAAGAGCAAGAAGTTCATCATCATCAACACCGTCTATTACCTTTTGGGGGGTGGTGCCTCCTAGATTGGTTAGGTGTCGCTTGGGAGCCTCCGTCTTGATGATGTGGAGTTGAACCAAGAAGTTTGTAAGGGCAAGGAGATCGCCTACTTCATGAAGATCTACCCCGAGTAAGGCTAGTCCTCCGTGGGCGTAGGCCGTGATGGAATAGACAAGGTTGCTTCTTCGTGGACCCTTCATGGGTGGAGCCCTCCGTGGACTCGCGCAGCCGTTACCCTCCGTGGGTTGAAGTCTCCATCAACGTGGATGTACGATAGCACCACCTATCGGAACCACGACAAAAATCTTCGTGTCACCAAACTGCGTTTGATCTTCTCCACCTCTCTTTTACATGTGCAATTTACTTTCTGCTGCATATACTCTAGAATTGCATGTGTAGGGTGTTACTTGAATTGATCTTAATTGTGAAACTGCCAAAAACATTGCATGATCTAAAGGCAGATTTTTTATTTTGTCAAGTAGTCTAATCACCCCCCCTCTAGACTTACTTTCGATCCTACAAGTGGTATCAGAGCTTTGGTCTCCATTGCCTTGGTTTCCATTGCATTGGACTCCATAAGCTTGGTTTCACAACCTAGGAGAGTATGGCGTCTAGTGAGGGTAATTATCGTAGAGGTCCTTACTTTGATGGTACAAATTTTGCTAGTTGGAAGCATAAAATGAAAATGCATATTCTTGGTCATAACCCAGCCGCATGGGGCATTATTTGTGTTGGTATGCAAGGTGACTTCTTTGAAGATGGAAAAGTTCCGGATCGCGAAGCTACACCCGAAGAATTGAAGATGTTGCAAAACAATGCTCAAGCTTGTGACATTCTCTTCAATGCCTTGTGTCCCGAAGAGTTCAACAAAATCAGCCGTCTTGAGAATGCTAAAGAGATTTGGGATACTTTGGTTGAAATGCACGAAGGTACTGAATCTGTGAAGGAATCAAAGCTAGATATTCTTCAAGGTCAACTTGACAAGTTCAAGATGAAGGATGGTGAAGGAGTCGCTGAAATGTACTCTAGGCTTGCTCTCATCACAAATGAGATTGCAGGCTTAGGAAGCGAAGAAATGACCGACCGATTCATCATTAAGAAGATTCTCAGAGCTTTGGATGGAAAGTATGACACTGTGTGCACTTTGATCCAAATGATGCCAAACTACAAGACTCTCAAGCCAACTGAAGTCATTGGAAGAATTGTTGCTCATGAGATGACACTTAAGGATAAGGAAGAGCTTCACAACAAGTCAAGTGGTGCTTACAAAGCTACAAGTGATGCTCCTACTACCTCAAGTGACAAGCTAATTTCCAATGAAGAGATAAGCCTAATGGTCAAGAACTTCAACAAGTTCTACAAGAATAGAGGCAAAGAAAGAAGCTCAAAGTCTAGATCATATGATGAAAAGAGATCTTCTAGTCGTGATCGAAACTGCTACAATTGTGGAAGACCCGGACACTTATCAAATGAGTGTACGGCTCCCCACAAGAGAAGAGAAGAATCTCCAAGAAGAAGAGCAAGAGATGAGTCACCTCGGAGAGAGAGAAGGAGCAGAGATGATCGTTATGAACGAAGACCCTCTCGGAGAAGCAAGGATTCGGAGAGGAAAGACAAGTCATCAAGGAGCTACACAAGAAGAAGACATCAAGCTCATGTTGGTGAATGGGTCTCCGGCTCCGACTCTGACAATCAATCCGATGGAAGCTATCACTCCGACTCCGACTATAGTCAAGATGAAGGTGTTGCCGGACTTGCACTAGTATCCTCCAACTCCAACTCCTACGACTTATTTGATTCACCAAATGAGGGAATTGGAAGATGCTTCATGGCTAAAGGCCCCAAGGTAACACACCCTGAATTCATTGACTTTGATAGTGATGAGGATGACTTGCTTGGTGAAGATGAGCTCTTGCATGATAAATCTAGTGAGCTTAGTAATGATGAAAATGCTAGTAGTCTTTATAGTCGAGAAGAGTCGAATGACGATCTTCGAAAGAAGAGTTCTTCATATCTTGCCAAACGACTTCTCTTGTCTAATTTCTTGCCACCTATTAAGACTAAGCATGACAAGCATAAGAAAAATTCTTCCTCTAGTAGTAACAATAACAATGTTAAATCCAATATTGTTGCTTCTAGTAGTTCTCTTGATTCCACTAACAATGTTTCAAGCCAAGTTACACTTGAGCAAGAAAATAGCTTATTGAAGGAAATCATAGAGAAAGGTGTCTACAAGAGTCTTTCCGGAAGCAAGAACTTTGAGGAGATTGTTCGCAAACAAGGAAGACACCGGAAGAATCAAGGGATTGGTTTTGAGCGAAAGTTCAACGCCGAAGGTGTTGAGTGGGAAGAAGGTCAATACCCTACTCCACAGTTTGTTTCACAAAAGGAGAAGTATGATCCTACTTCTTCCAATGTGGAACAAGCTCAAGATGACCTTTCACCACAAGACCACAAGCTAAAGGCCAAGGACAAGCTTCAAGAGGAGATTGATGCATTCATTGAAGCACCTCAAGCCATGGTCAAGTGGGTTCCCAAGGACACATCAAGTTCTACTTCGTCAAGCTCAACTACAACACCAAGGATTCCCATCAAGATGATGTGGATCCCAAAGAAGAAGAACTAGTAGGTTCTTGAGGGTGACTCCGCCAACAAACTTCACTCATATTCATTTTGGCAAGAACTTGTGCAATCAACTTCCACATCATGCACTTGTTCATGGAGTCACAAACCCTCTTGTTGGTAAGTCAAGGGACAAGGTAATCATTGCTTTCATGGACATCATCTTTTGTGTACTTCACTCTATGTCTATGGATATTCTTGTTTGTTCCTTGTGGGACCAACCCATGTAGGTATTGAAAGTGCCCTAATTCAAAGGATTGCTCCTAACTCATGATGATCTACATCAACATTGAGCATCCACGTCTTCAACATCTACATGAAGTCTTCTACGACAACCCAAGGTTAGTTTGACCCTTTAAAAGGGGTTCTCACATCTAGGGGGAGCTTTGCTCTAAAAAATGAGCTAAAGCATCTTCTAATGATGTGAACACATAAATGCTTTATGTAAAAGTGGTAACCCCACTTGTGCTTAAACGATGAGTATGACCTATGATCAAATGTTCTCATTTGACTCCTAAGTCAACATACTCATATATAGATGACCTAGTCATCGACAAATTGTGTGCTAGTAGCTAGAGTGATTGGTTGTGCATGTTTGACACATATTTCATTTGCTATCTTATTGTGTGAGCATGTTGAATGCATGATTTTATTCATTCAAGGACATCCATTTGTTGTTTTGATTGTTTTGGTTTCTTCTTCTGGCCAAATGGATGGACAAGAATGCCTAAGCACCTTCCCTAGCTATCTATGCTTTCTTGTCTCAAAAATTCTTTTCATGCTCATATCACAACTTTGAACAAGTCTTTTTCGGACAGTCCGAGTGAGGAGCACTCGGAACCACCGATTCGTCTAAGGCTGACTTCCAAAACCTTCTAAGTCTATTTCGGTCTGACCGGCTTCCCAATCTCGGTCCAACCGAAACACTTAGATTGATCTAGGTTTCATCTCGGTGAAACCGAGTTCAAAATCTCGGTCTGACCGATATGTGTAACTGCACAGCAGAAATACATCTCGGTGACACCGAGTTTTTCAACTCGGTCCCACCGACAGCACGGGGTTATATATACTGAGGGCTGCGCGCGATCTATTCCTTTCAAACCGTTCGCCCTCCAAGACCCCTGCTGCCGTCGCCCTGATCTAAGGATCGTCGCCTTCGTCGCCTGTGCGCCCTCGCCGCAGGTCTCCGCCGCCATCAACGGTAATCTTCTCCGCCGTTGCCGCCGTAGAGGGACACCACCAAGTTAGGGTGTGTCCCGATCCCTTTCATGCTCCACTTCTGATTCTTGCATGATAGGACTGCCCTGATTCAATCCACGTTTGATATGATCCCAATACATTGTTCAGATCGTTTAGTTTCGAGGAAAATTCTTAGGTTTAGGTTTCCACGGAATGCATCTCGGTGAAGCCGATTCCTGAAACTCGGACTAACCGATTTGGTCTCTGACCATTGCACTACATAGTTCGGTCTGACCGAGTTGTGAAAATCGGAATGTCCGAATTAAAGTTTCTGTGAAACCCTAAGTTTTCGGTAGGACCGAAACCCATTTCGGTCTGACCGAAAGTGGTGTGTAGGTTCTGTTGAACACTTCGGTTACACCGAAACTTGAAATCGGTTTGACCGAAATACATTCTGTGAAAACTCAAAACTAAGTTTTTGAACTCATTTTTTTTGCAAAAACTTCTGCAGTTGTGATAACTCTTCTACTCTGCCTACACCTTATCTATTCACAGGTCTTTCAGCCATGTCAGATGTCAGTGACAGCCAGAACAGGTCCGAATCACCGTTTGCTGAGATTCCAGAGGCAGGTACAAGTCCTGAGGCTAGCAGCTCTAGTGATGATGGTGAGAGGAGTACCCCTAGTGGTCTGCCTCCTGCTGCTACGAGAACCAGGAAGAAGAGAACGTCTAATGATGAGGATTCCGACTTTGTTGCTGAGGAAGTTACCTCCAAGCCAAAGAGGCAAGTGGTTGCCAAAGAGCTCCAAGGGCAGCAGCCAAAGAAAGGCACAAGCAAAGTGAAGCAGTCTGCAGTTGCTAAGAAGCTCAACTTGGAAGAGCCAGCTCCAAGCAAGGTGAAGAAGACTTCCAAAAGGAAGAGAGTTGTATATGCTGAACCTCAAGAGGTTGCTGAAGAAGAAGAAGAAGAAGATGCACCCCAGCCTCCTCCTCAGAAAGCTAAGTTCATGGGTGATGCTATTCGGGCTCAAGCCTCCTCCAAGCCCAAGAAGCCTGCTCAAGCTAAGACAGCTCCAGCCAAGCCCAAGAGAACAACCAGAAGCATTCCAGCTTCTGAGAAGAACAAAGGTGAGATGCCACCTTCTGAGTCAGATGAAGAGCATGTGTTGCTCAAGCTCCGTCCCAAGTTGCCACTCCACAATGATGCTCATCCTCAAGCTGAGGATATGAAGGCAAGAAAGGACAAAGGTCTCAGGCTATGGAGACAATCTGATCCATATGCCGTAAGAAGAAGGACTGCTGTGGACCCCAGATTCCACACCAGAGAGCAGCAGGATTTCTATGAGACCGTGCTAATGGATAAGAAGCCCATTGTTGCTGACACCAGGTATGTCGACTGGAAGTATATTGACAGCAGAGAGCATCGGGACTTCTTCCCCATGTGCATGAGAGCTTTACTGCATGTGGAGTTGCTGACTTTGTGGGTCAAGAACTGACAGCCTGGAATGACGAGATGATCATGCAGTTCTATGCCACAACCCATTTCTATCCTGATGGCAAGATCACCTGGATGACTGAAGGTCAAAGGTTTTCTTCAACTGTTGCAGAATGGGCAGAACTTCTGAACGCTCCAGTGCAGAGAGAGGACGACATTGATGTCTATGGGATTCCTAAGAAGAGTCATGATTCCATGAAGAATATGTACAAGGAGATCCCAGCTGCTGATTTGGAGGGATGGAAACTCGGCTCAGTGTATTATCTCCAGGCAGGTCTGACCACCACTAACACTATCCTGAGGCATACTTTGATGCCTAAGTCAGGTGACCACCGGATGATACGAGGCTATTCTATCAACATGCTGCACATTCTCGATGAGAAGGCACCTTTTAAGGTGATGGACTTGATGGTAGAGACCATCAAGAGGACTGCAGCTGACCAGAAGAGGTCGTGTGGGTTTGCACCGCAGATACAGATGCTTATCAACGCCAAGTTTGGCACGGGCAAATTCATGTTGGATAGGAAGCACTTGCCACTGCAGCCAGAGCATGAGGACAACGTGGTTGTGATGGATGAAGAGGATCCTACCTCTGTTGAAGGGCAAGCCAAAATTGAAGCTGCGAAGAAAGCCAAAGCTGACAAAGAGGCAGCAGCAGTAGCAGCTAAGCCAAAGAGCTTCGGAGATCAAATTCTTGAAGCTACCCAGAGAATTGAACAACGCCTGGCCAGCATTGAGCAATCTCAGGAGAGCCTTGAGAGGATTGTCGAGGACAAGATCCACGCTCTGGACGTGAAGCTGACTGAGATTCAGGTGTCTGTCAACAAGCTTGAGGCAGACATGGAGGAGACTAGGCAGGAGAGCGCAGAGCTTATGCAGGATGATCTAGTCCAGGACTCTCATCGCCAGACTGCTCCGGTTCCCAGAGGATCCAGGTCTGCAGCTATCCCAGTGACAGACTCCAGGGCTACCACTTCAGCACCAGCTACAGCTCCAGCAGTTCCTTCAGCTCCAGCATCCACTCCTCCAGCGCAGACTTCAGCAGAAGTCTTCGCCGATGCAGCCATCTCTACACCGACATCGACCCAGACGGGAGCCGCCAGCCGAGCCCGCAGTGACGTTTAGCTCTATACCTTTTCGAACTTTTTGGTAACTTGTTGCCAAAGGGGGAGAAATTGTTATAGATCATAGGGCTTCGAGAGAGAGAGTGCTCTTTCGTCTTTTCGTTCTTTTGCCGGTTTTCCTTGAGATACTTTGGTTTCTTTTGGTTCCAGATACTTTAAGTGTGCTTGCTAATACGTTTGATGCTACCTTAATGAGTGCTTAGTCATACTATGCTTTAATGTGTGCTTATTGCTTATCATGTGCTATTCCTTATTGTATGGCTATTTACTTTTGTCTTGGTGATTAAGTGCATGTTATTCATTCTTATCATTTTGTGCGCTCCACCAAGATGTATGTGACATGGAAGAGTGACCCATAATCCTAATCGATTGTGCATTTGCATTCAAACGCAAATTTTAAATAATGCACAAATTTAGGGGGAGCTCTTGTTTATCACATACTTCTCAAAGCGACGATATTATTCATTGATTATATCTTTTGTCGAAGCTTTGATCTATATGTTGTCATCAATTACCAAAAAGGGGGAGATTGAAAGTGCAACTAATCCCCGGGTGGTTTTGGTAATTAATAACAACATATATATCATTGAACTAATATTCTCTTGAGAATCATTTCAGAAAAGTTCGATGATGTGGGTATGGAAATGTCTGAAGAAGTGGACCCCTCAAAATGCTAAGACAAGCATTGGCAAAAGCTCAAGACTATATTTGTGGTTTAGTGATCAAAGATCACATTGAGTCCATAGGAAAAGCCAATACTATTAAAAGGGGATGAGGTTGTGTTAATGTTCTTGTTGCTCAAGTGCTTGGTGATCTAACTCCCTCAACTATCAGCACTATTCACTACTTAACACACACCCATAAGTATTCTCGGTCAATCCAACTCAGTCCCACCGAGATGAAGTTATTTCTACAAACCCTAACATCTCGGTCACACCGATTTCTCCAACTCAGTCCCACCGAGATGAACCACTTCAGTTGTTTCTCCAAACCCTAGCTTCTCGGTCAAACCGATTCTGAGTTTCGGTCCCACCGAAAAAGGGCTGCCAACCTTCTGTGGTCAGTTGACATAAATTCAGAATATCCGAGTTTATATTTTCGGTCTCACCGAGATGGCAAACCCTAACCTTTGACTCACTTCGGTCTCACCGAGATGGTATTTTCGGTCCCACCGAAAATCCCAACGTTCACTATATTTGAACTTTCGGTCTAACCGAGTTTTCACTTCGGTCTGACCGAGATTGGTCAAATGTGTGTGTAACGGTTGGATTTTGTGTGGAGGCTATATATACCCCTCCACCCCCTCCTCATTCGTGAGGAGAGCCATCAGAAAGTACCACCACTTCTACCATACACTTTCTGAGAAGTGAACCACCTACCCTTGTGTTGAGATCAAGTCATTCCATTCCTACCATATGAAACTTGATCTCTAGCCTTCCCAAGTTGCTTTCCACTCAAATCTTTCTTCCACCACAGCCATATCAGTGAGGAGAGTTGAGTGTTGGGGAGTTTATCACTTGAAGCACAAGAGCAAGGAGTTCATCACCATCAACACCGTCTATTACCTTTTGGGGGGTGATGCCTCCTAGATTGGTTAGGTGTCGCTTGGGAGCCTCCGTCTTGATGATGTGGAGTTGAACCAAGAAGTTTGTAAGGGCAAGGAGATCGCCTACTTCGTGAAGATCTACCCCGAGTAAGGCTAGTCCTCCGTGGGCGTAGGCCGTGATGGAATAGACAAGGTTGCTTCTTCGTGGACCCTTCGTGGGTGGAGCCCTCCGTGGACTCGCGCAGCCGTTACCCTCCGTGGGTTGAAGTCTCCATCAACGTGGATGTACGATAGCACCACCTATCGGAACCACGACAAAAATCTCCGTGTCACCAAACTGCGTTTGATCTTCTCCACCTCTCTTTTACATGTGCAATTTACTTTCCGCTGCATATACTCTAGAATTGCATGTGTAGGGTGTTACTTGAATTGATCTTAATTGTGAAACTGCCAAAAACATTGCATGATCTAAAGGCAGATTTTTTATTTTGTCAAGTAGTCTAATCACCCCCCCCTCTAGACTTACTTTCGATCCTACATCTACTTGACTACACTTCCAAAGACCTCGAAGGGACGGACCTCGAAGCCGAAGCAGATCTAGACCAAAAGCGGCCCGTAACCGGGCGATGACAGCTACATCTGCATACGATGTCTCTAAGGTGGATACACCTAAAGAGAAGGAGGGCGACAGCAAAAACGATCCAGTAGATGACAAGCCTGTCGAAGAACCTCCCAAACGTCGGCGCCCGAAGCGCCGAACTAAATCCCGCAAATAAAAAAATAGCAAAACTGTCACTAACGACGGTGACAGTCCGGAATAAGCCGAAGACCCCACAGACCCAGCGATGGAGCAGGACAAGCGAGAGGACGGTGAACATAGTCCGAAGCCGCTGTCCGATGACAGCGATGCCTAAGGCAGTAATTTCGAACCTATCTCCAAAGAGGATGTTAGCCTGAGCGATGATGAATATATCGTCCCAGAGGAACCCTTAGAACAAAAACACTTCCATCAGAGGCTTATTGCCACCGCGAGGAGCCTGAAAAAGTAGCAGAGACGGCTTTGAGCTGCACAGGATACGCTCAACGATAGATGGAACGCGGTGCTAGACACTGAATAAAAATATGGCTATAATCTCCAAAACAAAGGCTATCCCTAGCGTAAACTGCTGCCCGAATTCGACGACGTGGCCACTGCGCCTATACCGCCGAATAATAACACTGCTGATAAACTGGACCGATCACCTCATGGACGGGACAGAGTGGCTAGCAACAGTGTGCACAAGCCCGCACCCCACCCCGTAAAGGAAAGGAAGGTACGGCTCAGGCCCAGAAACACGATCTACGTGAGGACCTAAACAAAAAGGCTGGCAAGACCAGATCCATCTACGGATCCAGGGACCATGCTCCCACATGGGACGGCGGCTATCAAGCCAATCATGCCCGTCATATACCAGTTCGGGGTCAATACCGAACATTGCAACCATCAGACATACGCCATGACATGGCAAAATACTGGGGTGCCGCACACCCTATGTGCTTCACCGATGAGGTGCTAGGTCATGATTTTCCAGAAGGGTTTAAACCTGTAAACATCGAGGCGTATGGTGGAATGACGGATCCTGCCGTCTAGATAGAAGATTTTATTCTTCACATCCACATGGCTCGCAGAGATGATCACCACGCCCTAAAATACATACCCCTCAAGCTGAAAGGACCAGATAGGCACTGGCTAAACAACCTCCCAGGTAATTCTATTTGGAGCTGGGAAGAATTTGAGAATGTTTATCGGGCCAATTTTCAAGGGACCTATGTCCGGACCCCGGATGCTGATGACCTGAGTCACATAATTCAACAACCCGGGGAGTCAGCCCGTAAGCTATGGATTCAGTTTCTCACTAAGAAAAACCAAATCGTCGATTGTCCAGACACCGAAGCCTTAGCGGCCTTCAAATATAGTGCCTGGGACGAATGGCCAGCCAGACACCTCGGATAGGAAAAGCCGAGTACAATGGCAGCCTTAACTACACTTATGACCCGTTTTTGCGCGGGTGAGGACAGCTGGTTAGCCCGTAGGAGCACCAGCGACCCTGGAACATCCGAAGTCAGGGACGACAATGGAAAGCCGCGACAAAATAAACACAAAGTCGAAATAACGCTGGAAGCCCAGATGATACAGCGGTAAACGCCGGATTCAGTGGCTCAAGACCCAGTCAACGGAAGAAGCCATTCAATGGCAACAAAGATGGTCCATCCAGTCTGGACAAAATATTAGATAGGACCTCCCAGATCCATGGCACCCCAGATAAACCTGCAAACCACACCAACCGTAATTGTTGGGTCGTCAAGCAGGCCGGCAAGCTTAACGCCGAACACAAGGGAAAGGGACCTCAGTCCGAAGACGAGGATGAACCTCGCCAGCCGAACACAGGGGGACAGAAGAAATTTCCATCGGAGATCAAAACAGTGAACATGATATATGCCACTCATATCCCAAAGAGGGAGCGCAAGCGTGCACTCCGAGATGTCTACGCTGTTGAGCATGTTGCCCCCAAATTCAACCCATGGTCGGCCTGTCCGATCACTTTTGATCGCAGGGAGCATCCAACTAGTATACGTCAAGTGGGTTCGGCTGCCCTAGTGCTCGACCCAATAATCGATGGATACCATCTCACCCAAGTCCTTATGGATGGCGATAGCATTCTTAATCTGATATATCAGGACATTGTCCGCAAGATGGGGATCAACCCATCAAGAATCAAGCCAAGTAGCACAACCTTTAAAGGAATGATACCGAGCGTAGAAGCCCGCTGCACGGGCTCTTTAACATTGGAGGTCGTATTCGAGTCTCCTGATAACTTTTGAAGCGAAGAGTTAACTTTGACATAGCTCCGTTCCGAAGTGGCTACCATGCACTACTCTGAAGAACGGCCTTCGCCCGCTTTAATGCAGCCCCGCATTATGCCTATCTAAAGAATCAAATGCCTAGACCATGTGGCGTCATCATGGTCAATGGAAATATGGAGCGCTCCCTCTGTACGAAGGAGGACACTACGGCCTTAGCAGCCGAAGTCCAAAACGGCCTATTCAAGTCGGACAACTTATCGGTCGTTAAAACCGCGGACACAATTAAACGTGTCCGGTACACGCCTCAGTCCGGCAGTTCAGATGAACCTGAGCTAGATTAGAAATTACGCCTCCATCGACTACCCCATAAGGTGATAGCATATGTCAGGGATATTACTAGCAGGTATGAACCGGCTAGTGTAAACCAGCTTGTTATAATATGTTTGTATGGTTGTAATTTTTAGTAAAGGCTACGGCCCATAAGATATTAGGGCCCGTGTATGGAGTTATGGTTTGTAAACCGCCCGATGATGTAACTTGAGAGATAAGGAAGAAAGAGCAGAGACCGAGGCGGACACAAGTATGAGACGGCCTCGGGACTCTGTAAACCGGACCAGGCGTCACCTCTATATAAACGGACGACCCGGCGACGGTTCAGGGAGAAGCAAGAGACAACCGTCGAGGCACAGGCAAGCAATCCGCTCCCTGTTCATCGACGCCCAAGCAATACCAAACCAAACTAGACGTAGGCTTTTACCTTCATCGAAGGGGCCGAACTAGTATAAACCCTCTGTGTCCTTTGTGTGCTTTGAACCCCTTCAAGCTAACCCGTGCGATGGTTCCATCATCAAGTCCGCTAAACCGGACATCTGCCGTGCTAATTCCACGACAGTTGGCGCCCACCGTGGGGCCTCCGCACGATGGTTTCGAGTTCTTGAAGGGCAGCTTTGAAGGGCTCAAGGGCTACGTTGCCGGCCGGATGACCAAGAGTCGCCGCGGCCGGATCTACATCGACGACGCGGGTTGGGGACTGGAGGCCGATTCAATCGAATACGGGTACCGGGTTCCCTTCGGTGGCATTCAAGTCTTCATCGGCAAGATCGGCGAACCGGGACCTGAGCCGGACATCTTCTCCAACATCATCGAGCCGGCCCAGCGTGCGAGATCGGCCCGGATTCAGCTCGCCATGAAGCACGTTTTCGTTGGAGCAGTTCACGGGGTCCAAACCGAAGACGGATCGGAATCCGGCGGTGAAACAGTTGTCTATTCCGACGACGGATCCTCATCCGGAGAGACTGAATCTCTGTATCAGTTGCAGGACGGCGGATCTGAGGGTGAGTCCGACGGGAACAGTATTCCGGACCCCTTTGACCCACCAAACGGGGTGGCTGTCTTTATGGCCGGTTCACAGCCCACGGTGAACGGGGCGACAGCAGAAGCTGGTGTAGGGGGGAGAGGCCCGGCTCTCTCACCTACTGACGTTCTATCCACCTTAGTCGAGGAGTTCACGGCCAAAGCTGTGGCAGAGGTGGCTCCAGCAGACAAGGCGCAGCATGATGCAGAGCTCCTTCAGCTAAAGGGCCGGGTTGATCAAGCAAGGGATGATTTGAAGGCAGAGAAGGCTATGATAGCGATAAGGCAAGCGGAATTGAATGATCAGGCTTTTCACCTAAGGATGGAACAGGCCTCCACACAGGGAGTAAGAAGTCGGAAATATCAATCTCATCTACCGTCGGTTTATGAAGCGACGGATCTGTTCAGAACACCCGGGGCTGGGACCAGCAATGATCCGTCTTTAAACCGGAGGGCACCCCTAGCCAGGGATGAGCCGGTTCAGCAGCCTACTGCGGAGCAAGATCGGCGGATCACCTCTGCACCTCACGTTCCTACCCCTCCAGGTCATTATTCAAATCCTTTGGACAACATCGTTGTTGCTGCTGCACGTTTGGCCGCTTTACCCGTTGAAGGGACGTCTCCGGTGGCATTGGAGGCGCGCAGGGTCAAGGATCTACTCAACACGGCATTGATACAACAGCAAGCATATTCTCATAGCAGGGAGAGGCTACATTCAACACCACGTCACAGCCGGAGTTACACTAGGCATTGGGAGGAACCAGAAGTATCTAGTAGTGAACGCAGGCGGCATCGGCACAGACAGGATAATCCGGCAGGCGCAGCTGCACAAGCTCAGGATGTAAACCGGGTTAGGTCAGTAGCCCGGGAGGAAATCCGTCAGACGACGCCGGTTCACACGACCACGGCGGAGACAGGGGTCACAACGAGTTCTTTTGGGGTACAGTGTCTTATCCCCGCTTTACAGAGCATGAAGCTGCCCAAAGATTTCAAAGGACCACGTAAGGTGCCTAATTACACCGCAGATTTGGCTCCTGAAGCTTGGGTGGAGAGTTACGAGATGGCCATGGAGATGCTGGATGTAGATGAAGCGGCTTGTGCAAAGTACTTTACTATGATGCTTGAAGGTACAACCCGGACCTGGCTAAAGGGTTTACCCCCGAATTCCATCGGGTCATGGGGAGAGCTACGTCGCCAGTTCATCAAAAAATTTAAAGATACGTGCAAGCAACCGATGTTAGTAGTGGATCTGGCAGCCTGTGTGCAAGGAGAGCAGGAGTCTACAAGTGCTTGGGTGCGGCGAGTGTCAGAGATCTTGCACTCTTCGAATGGTATCAATCCCAGCATAGCAATAGTGACTTTGGAAAACAATTGCCGGTTTGAGTCTCTAAAGCTAAAGCTAGGACGGCTTAAACGGGATTGTAATGATATGGGAACTCTCATGAGTGCTCTGGTGAAGTATGGGGACTCTGACAATACTAAATATCCAGAAGCTGATGGAGACAAAGCAGGAAAGGTTAGTAAACCAGGTAAACCGGCGCAAGTTAATCCGGCTGCTTTAAGTTTCTTAGGCAAGCGAAAGGCGGAAGGTGGTTCTGATTTCGTAGCCAATACCCAAGTCCAAGGGGGTTTCCAGCGCAATAGGGGTAACCCACCCCAACAAACCGGCGGAGGGGATATTAGTTGGGACCAAGAGTTGAATCAGCCTTGTCCGAAGCATAGCTCGAGGGGACGACCGGCAAAACACACAATAAGAGAATGCAGGCCCTTGATGGAAGCCATGATGGGCCGCTTGAATCCTAATGACAGGCCTCCAAATGGTGGTTCGGGCCCAGGGTTTTATGGTCCAAATCATTAGGGGAACAACTCCGGATCAGGATATAGGGGCAATAACGGCGGTTATCATAACCGGGCCAGTAATCAAAATGGCCAAGGTGGTTATAATAACCAAGGTAATCCGCCGCATGGTCAGGGTGGTTACAATAACCAAGGCAGCCAACAGCAGGGCCAAGGTAATCACAATAATCAGGGTAATCAGCAGCGTCAGCAACAGCAGCCACAATCCGGATATCAGAGTAATCCGAAGGAGTTGAGCAGCGGGCAATATCATGTGTTCACCACGAGTCTGTGTAAACGAGATCAGAAGTTTTAAAGCAGGCAGTCCACGTAGTTGAACCGGCGACACCGCAATTCCTGCGCTGGTCAGAGCAGCCCATTGTATGGAGCAGAGAAGATCACCCGATGCGGGTAGATAATCCGGGCCATTTGGCCTTGGTGGTGGCACCACAGGTGGGAGGTTATAAATTCACTAAGGTTCTTATGGACGGCGGCAGCAGCATCAATATCTTGTATTATGAGACTTTCCGTCGGATGGGCTTAACGGATAAGAAGCTGAGGCAGTCAAACACGGTGTTCCATGGGGTGGTTCCAGGTAAGTCAGCTTATCCAGTCGGAAAAATTGACTTGGAAGTTACCTTTGGAGACGAGCATGATTCCAGGTCAGAGATGATAACTTTCGAAGTCGTCAAGATCCAGAGCCCTTATCACGCTCTGTTTGGGAAGATGGTTTATGCCAAGTTTATGGCTAGACCATGTTATGTTTATCTGCAGCTCAAAATGCCGGGTCACAAAGGCACGATCACGGTTCACGGAAGTCGCAAGATAGCAATAGAATGTGAAGAGGGAGATGCTGCTTACGCGGAAGCAGTATGTGCCACTGAAGAGTTGAAGTTTTACAAAGATAATGTTGATCCAGCAGACATGACTCCGTTGAAGAAGCCAACTACAGAGCATGATCCGGCATTGAAGTTTAAATTGGCGGAGGAGACCAAGCAAGTTGATTTCGTGCCAGGCGATTCATCAAAACAGTTTACGATCAGCACTAACCTTGATCCCAAATAGGAAAGCACGCTCATCGAGTTCATCCGTGAGAACCGGAATATCTTTGCATGGAAACCTTCTGACATGCCAGGTATACCGAGGGAACTCGCTGAGCACAATCTTAATATTGATCCGAAGTTTAAACCAATCAAGCAATATCTGCGCCGCTTCAACGAAGAGAGGCGCAAGGCTATAGGAGAGGAACTGGCCAAGCTTTTGGCTGCAGGGTTCATAGTGGAAGTATTTCACCTGAAGTGGTTGGCTAATCCGGTGCTGGTGTTAAAGAAGAATGGAAAGTGGAGAATGTGTGTGGACTACACGGACCTCAACAAAGCTTGTCCAACCGATCCTTTTGCTCTCCCTCGCATTGATCAGATTATCGATGCTACAGCGGGATGTGAGCGGCTAAGTTTTTTGGATGCATACTCAGGATATCACCAGATCAAGATGGCAGTTAAAGACCAGGAGAAGACAGCTTTCATAACTCCTTTTGGTGCTTTTTGCTATGTATCTATGCCTTTTAGGCTCAAGAGTGCTCAAGCAACTTATCAGCGTTGTGTTCAGAATTGTCTTAAGGGACAGATAGGGAGGAATGTTCATGCCTATGTGGATGACATTGTGGTTAAATCACGGAAGGAGGAAACAATGATAGACGATCTTAAGGAGACTTTTGACAATCTTCGAGCCTATAAGATGATGCTTAATCCGGAGAAGTGTGCTTTTGGTGTTCCGGCGGGCAAGCTTCTTGGGTTTTTGGTGTCAAACAGAGGAATCGAAGCTAATCCGGAGAAAATCAAGGCAATCACATCTTTAACAAAGCCGGTTTGCATTAATGATGTTCAGCGTATCGCTGGCCGGATCACAGCATTGAGCCGGTTTATTAGCCGTTTGGGGGAGAAGGCGATTCCGCTTTATCAGATGCTAAGAAAGACGGACCGGTTTATATGGAGTGATGAGGCAAATACTGCGTTTGAGGATTTGAAGCGACAGCTAGCCAGACCCCCAGTCCTAGCCGCCCCTGTTGATAAAGAGCCTTTGTTGTTATATGTTGCCGCCAACGCACGGGCAGTTAGTGTGGCAATTATGGTTGAACGCAAAGAAGCAGGGAAGGAATACCCGGTTCAGCGCCCGGTTTATTACGTGAGTGAAGTACTCATTGAGTCTAAGCAGAGGTACCCACATTGGCAGAAGCTGGTGTATGGTGCGTTCATGGCAAACCGGAAATTGAAGCATTATTTCCAAGGCCACCCCATAACTGTGGTTAGCTGAGCACCATTGGGGGACATCATCCAGAACAGAGAAGCAACAGGTAGAGTGGCGAAGTGGGCCATTGAGCTCAGCCCACATGAGTTGAAATATGTGCCACGCACCGCTATAAAGTCTCAGGCATTGGTGGATTTCATCAATGATTGGACAGAGTTACAAACAACTGAGGAAAAGCCGGATTTGACGTACTGGACGATTCATTTTGACGGTTCAAGACAGCTAGAGGGCTCGGGGGCTGGAGTTGTCTTAACTTCCCCACGAGGTGATAAGTTTTGCTACGTCCTCCGTCTATTGTTTCCTTGTACTAATAATGCAGCAGATTATGAAGCATTACTTCATGGCTTGCGGATGGCAAAGGAGATGAACTTGAGCTGGGTTAAGTGTTTCGGCGATTCAGATTTGGTGGCGCAGCAAGTTTCAGGCAAGTGGGATTCAAGAGATCCCCTCATGGCGGCTTACAGACGAGAAGTGGAAGCAGTTGCTGGATATTTCAAAGGGTATCAAGTGGACCACATAGACCGGAAAAGGAACGAAGCGGCTGATGCTTTAAGCCGGTTGGGTTCTCAACGTAAACCGGTGCCACCAAATACTTTTTTGGATGAGCTGCGTAGTTCATCAGTACAAATACCATCGGAGGAAGACTTAGCTATTCCTGATCCGGAGGCACAGTTGGTGGCAGCGCTTCATGTTATTCCGGATTGGACGCTGCCTTATTTGGCATATCTGAGCCGTGGAGAGCTACCGGACGATGAAATAGAAGCACGGCAGATAATTCGGCGTTCTAAGTCCATGACAATTGCAAACGGGGAACTTCATAATCGCATCGTTTCTGGAGCGTTTCAGCGGTGTGTGTCAGCTGAGGAAGGTTGCGAGATTCTTCGCGAGATCCATGAAGGGGATTGTGGTCATCATGCCGGTTCAAAATCATTGGTGGCTAAAGCTTTTCGACATGGTTTCTATTGGTTAACAGCTCATGCTGATGCGGCGGATTTAGTCCGGAAGTGTGATGCTTGTCAGAAGTTTTCACGACGTGCTCTTGTTCCGGCACAGGAGCTCCGGATGATACCAATAACCTGGCCGTTTGCGACTTGGGGGCTTGATATGGTTGGACCTTTTAAGCGATCCCAAGATCAGAAAACTCATCTACTGGTGGCGGTGGATAAGTTTACAAAGTGGATTGAAGCAGAACCTGTGAGCAAGTGTGATGCAACCACAGCGGTCAAATTCATCAAAAAGGTAATTTTCCGGTTTGGCTTTCCACACATCATCATCACAGACAACGGCACCAATTTATCTAAGGGCGAGATGGAAGAATTTTGTCAACGAGAGCATATTCGCCTAGATGTATCTTCTGTGGCCCACCCTCAAACCAATGGTCAAGCTGAAAGAGCAAACCAGGAGATTTTGCGAGGTATCAAGCCCCGGCTTATGACTCCCTTGCAAAGAACCCCGGGATGTTGGGTTGAGGAGTTACCATCTATCCTTTGGAGTATCAACACTATGCCAAACCGGTCTACAGGTTATACGCCTTTCATTATGGTGTATGGTGCTGAAGCGGTCCTTCCAAGTGATATTCGTCATGATTCATCAAGGGTGACAGCATATGTTGAAGCGGCTAACGAGCAGGCAAGACAAGATAGTTTGGACCGGTTGGATGAGGAGGGTGATATAGCAGCTGCACGGTCTGCGATTTATCAACAAGACTTGCGCAGATATCACAGCCGCCGGATTAAGAGCAGAACATTCCAGGAGGGAGACTTAGTACTCCGACTCATCCAAGATCAAACAGATATGCACAAGCTATCTCCACCTTGGGAAGGACCTTTTGTGGTTAGCAAGAATCTACACAATGGTTCATATTACCTGGTGGACGTTCGAGAACACAAGGACTCACGGACATCGGAAGAGGACACAAAGAGGCCATGGAACATTGCCAACTTACGGCCCTACTATACTTGAGCCAAGAGCTCCACTGTATCCTATGTATATATTATGATTAATGAATAAACCGGCACCCTCGGTAAACCGGGGGCTTAGCCTTTTTTCTAATATAAATATCTTATGAGGACAACCATGCATGTGTTACCATATGTTATATTTCAAATAGATTGATCGGTTTAAACTGATTTTGCAGAACATATGCACTCAGAAGCAATAAACTCCCTGAAGAGCGTAAGGTCACATCTGGCTCAGAGAGAACGCTTCATGAAAACCCTCTGGATGGTAATCCATCCAGTGATTGGTTCAAGATTTTCCCATGGCTTCATGGAGCCATGGAGGCCCTCTGGAAAAGCTACGGGCATCCAGTGATTGGCTTATATTTTTCCCATGGCTTCATGGAGCCATGGAGGCCCTCTGGAAAAGCTACGGGCATCCAGTGATTGGCTTATATTTTTCCCATGGCTTCATGGAGCCATGGAGGCCCTCTGGAAAAGCTACGGGCATCCAGTGATTGGCTTATATTTTCCCATGGCTTCATGGAGCCATGGAGGCCCTCTGGAAAAGCTACGGGCATCCAGTGATTGGCTTATATTTTTCCCATGGCTTCATGGAGCCATGGAGGCCCTCTGGAAAGGCTACGGGCATCCAGTGATTGACTTATATTTACCCATGGTTTCATGGAACCATGGAGGCCCTCTGGAAAAGCTACGGGCATCCAGTGATTGGCTAAAGTTTTTCTTCTGGTTCTTATGGATGGTACCCACATCCATTGACCGGCCCTCTGGAAAGACGACACTACCCGCATCCAGTGATTGGCTGAACCTTGCTTTGAGCCTGGCAGCTCATAAAAAGCCTCGACTACATGGTTTTATTTGCAAATTTGCATTTCTGATCTTTATGTGTTATGGTTCTTTAATCCGGAGTGGGACAATTCAAGAAATTGACCACACATCTACAAAGTTGAAAATCTGGGTCATGAGCACCAGCATGAGGAAAAAGTTTGGGTTAATCCGGTGTTTATCATAACCCGGAACACTCATCACGCAGAAACAAGACAAGCCAAGCATGCTTTAAACCGGCAGTTCATATAAGACCAAGGATTATTATTGAGTCTGTTAAAAGACTCCCTTCAAAGAGGCAAAATCCGCCGGATTAAGAGTATCAAGCATACTTGATCTCAGGTATAAAGTTATTCTTTGATAAGTATACACTTATTTCATATGTTGTGAGAACGATTTAATGGGTTCAACGGTAAAGCCGTTAGGACGTATCTTCATTATCTACGCAGGAACAGATGATATATCAGATAACCCATCTCAGAGCAAATTGGTAATATTATAGCAAGAAGTATCCGGATCAAAACAGACACAGTTTTCAGCTATCCTATTACAAGGCATAGCAAGCCCGACGGATTAAAAATTGTTTGGTAAAGCGGGACTACAACTACAACAATAAGTTATGAGTTATGCTCCTTCCTGCTGAGACGGCTGGGCATCAACTTGATCCGGAGTCTCCTCTTCATCTTGAAGCGGCTGGAAGTCCGGAACACACCAGTCGATCTTCGTTAAGGCACGGAAGTACATCTCTTCATTGATGAGTTCAGAAGGTTCGATATCTGGAGTGAAGGTATGAGGGCGCACTGGTGGGATTAAATTGACAGTATCATAAACCGGCCGCTCCACCCGCTCGTTCTGCAAGTCATACCCCGGATGATACCTGGATAAATCGGATTCGGCTGCAAGCTTGCTGGCGAGTGGACGCATCTCCTTCGTCAGGGCATGAAGGTCCTTTGCAGTAAAAGTTGATCCGTCTTCTTTAGTGTCGGGATACCCACTCAAGGCTTCTTCCGGATCAAGATCCGGGACCCAGGCTTTAGCCCTGGTAAATGCCATGAGGGCACCGGCTCGAGCAGCAGATTTCTTAACTTCCTCCAAACGCACTGGTAAAACAGACAGCTTTTCTAATGTGCCTTGGATGGTAGTGGGCGCCAGTTTACTGAATGATGTTGCACTTATGATCCTTTGAGCGCCGGAATACAGCTGCTCGACCAAAGTGTAACATGCCTTAAGTTTCTTCCGTAAGTCATCCCCAAGATGGGTGACACGGCGCCCTGCATAGGAATATCACAGTTAAACCGGCATAGGTAGAAGATTACAAGGATGAGAGCAGAAATACAGATTAAATACTTACCAAAGATTGCAGAAGTCATCAACTATATTTGCCGCTTTAAACCGGATAACTCTTCAGTCACCGGATTAAGAGCTTCTTCAGCGTCCTTGGCCCTTTTTTCCAGATCTTTCTTTTAAACCTCAAAGGCGGTCCGCTCTTCTTCAAAGAATTTCTTCAGCTGTTCAGAAGTCTTTAAACTCAGCTTCAAATCTTTCTTGGCCTTAGAAGCAGCAGCCTCCGTTTCAGCAAGTCTACTCCGGAGTTCACTGATTTCTTCGTCCCTCCGGTTTAAATCAGCCTACAAGGAAGATCAAGTGGTAAGTTGAAGTAATTTAAAGACAAAAAAGTCTCAAGCACACAAACAAGTTGTCTACTTGACACTTGGGGGCTAATGGGCAGTTGAAGCAACAGTCATAAGTAATTTAAAGACAAAAAGTCTCAAGCACACAAACAAGTTGTCTACTTGACACTTGGGGGCTAATGGGCAGTTGAAGTAAAAAGCAGAAAGTAATTCAAAGACAAAGTCTCAAGCAGACAAAACAAGTTGTCTACTTGACACTTGGGGACTAATGTAAGATCATTCAATTCATCGGGAAGTACCGGTTCACCTTCTAAAAACAGCTAAACCGGAACTTGGGGGCTGATACGATATGGACAGAAGTACGTTGAAAGTTTAAAGAAGATGCAAGGGATTACCTCATACTTGTCCTTCATCATGTTAATCAGGCCCGCTTCATAATCTCGACCAGTATGGAGCCGGTTTAAGTACCCGGAATAGAGTTCCTGGGCACTCATGTCAGCAAGGCCAGACAGTTCGGTACTCCACTTACCCTTTTCTTTATACACCTTCTCCGCTTTAGCCGTATGTTTGGCTAAAACAGTGGGTTCAGCGGGAGCGGTATAAGCCGTATGAGTTATCTCCACATCCGGAGAAGCAGTAGTTGGTGGTGGGGTTGCAGTGCGATCCGTACTGGGTGGAGCCAGATTGGTTTGAGGAGGATTGGCCCGGGCAGGACTTGCCGGTTCACGAACATCTTCAACATTGGGGTTATCAGGCATAGTGTGATGGTCAGCAGGAGCAGGATCCTCAAGTGGAATTGTAGGTTCGCCTTCTGGAGGGATAGCTGAGTCCGGATCAGCTGCCGGATTATCAACGGCGGTCTCAGCAGTTGGTTGGTTGATTTTCGCCTTTTTGCTAGGCTTTGGCTTGCTGAAAGAAGTTGGAAAATAAGTTAGAATTATAAGACAAAGTGTAATCATAAACAGGATAAGTTTAAAGACTTACCCTGGGAAGGTTTTTAGGGGTGGAAGCTGTGTGGCAGTTGATTCACCGGAGGAAGATAACGGAGTCTCCTGATAATCAGGGTCAGACGGTTTAAGAGGTTTGCGTATGAGCCCGGCCTTGGGATGAAGAAGGGTTGGAGAGAGTATAACCTCAGAGCGGCGCTTCCGGGCCGGAGTAGGAGATATTCCGGATGATTCCACAGCAAGGCCGCTGTGGCGAGTGGTCCGGCGAAGAGCTTCATGTTGTTATTTCTTCAAAAGAAAATTAGGATCCAATTGAGCATATGGGTGAGAAAACTGATATTTCCTGACTGTCCGACGACTTTTTTGTGGAAGTGGTTCTGAATCGGAAGAAAGGATAGTTACCTCAACTTCGGCCGGTTTATCTCCTTCCGCCAACTCCTGTGAAAGGTTATCATTAGATACAGTTATGAGTAAAGCTAGCAAAGTAAAGCCGGATTAATTCATACCTCAGAGTCCGGATCGTCGTCCTCAGCGTGAGAACTGGAACCACCAACAGTTTTCCTCTTCTTGGAAACAAGGGTTTTCCGGCGTGGTGCTTTTCCAGCTTTCTCCTGAGGCTTCCTCTTCCAAAAGGGATCCTCAACCTGTTCAAAAGAAGAAAGATAATTGAAAGAACGGTTTAAAGGAACAGATTACAGATACATGACATAGAATAAGACTTACTCCAGGCAGTCTGTTTTTCTTGTAGTATGGAGCCAACCCGGTTTGGCAGCATTCGTCTATAGGGACATTGAGCATTTTCTTGGCTGATTCCATAACTTCCGACTCGGAAAAATTTTCCTTGGTAAACCGTTGAGGGTCATCTGGTTTACCGGAATACTTACACATCAAGCTTGGACGCCGGCTCAAAGGAAGGATCCTCCAAGAAAGCCAGCATCTTGTAAAATCTACTCCGGTTAAGCTGTTGGCCATAAAAGCTTTTAACCTGGCAAGTTGCTAGGCAAACCGGGGTCGCTCCGCGGAACTAAGGCGCTGTGGCAATGGGTGATCCTCCGGAAGACGGTGCTCGCGGTAACCCGGCAATGGGTTTTCCCCCTCGGGTGAAGTATCGATACAGTAAAACCAAGACTTATTCCAGTCTTTGGGGTGTGTGTGGAGAGCGGCATGAGGAAAGACTGCATCTTTTCTCTTCTGAATACTGACCCCTCCTAACTCTTGATGAGGTCCACTAGTGAACTCAGTCCGCCGGTTCAAGTGGAAAATGTCCCGGAATAAATCGACTGACGATTCTTCCTGCAAATACACTTCACAGAACACTTGGAAATCACAGACGTTGGAAATAGAGTTGGGACCTATGTCCTGAGGATGGAGTTGGAATGCAGCAAGTACATCCCGGAAAAACTTTGAACCGGGAGGTGTGAAACCTCGAGCGATGTGGTCAAAAAAGACGATAATTTCCCCCTCTTTGGGAGTAGGAGGGCATTCTTCTCCTGGAGCCCTCCATTTTAAAACGGCCTGAGGGCCTAAAAGGCCGTTTTCAACAGCATTAGCTAAAACTTCTTCTGTTACAGTGGAGGGAACCCAGTTGCAGGAGACAAATTGTGTCACACCCCAAAAATAGTTATTTGGAATTTTGAAAAAAAAAAAAAAAAAACTTTTCAAAATTTTAGCTAAGATTTTTTTTAAATTTTCTTGGAGGGTTCTGTTTGAAGGGTGGACTTATTTGATTTAATTGTTTTGGAGGTTTTCAAAAGTTTTTCTCTCTAAAAAAAATCTTTGGTTTTTAGCTATTTATTTTCAAAGGCAAAAATCCTTTTCACCCCTTCTAATACCATAAAACCTCTCCAAATATTTTCTGTCACTCCAAAAATTTTCCTCTCAAGTCATGCACACCTTCTGTGGTATTATTCAACTCCTTCCTACTCCACAAAAATATTCTTTCTATATATTCTAAATTCCAAAAGTGGAATTTGAATTAATCATAGTTTCTTGACATTTACAAAGGAACTATATTTTCTATGACTCTTCTGCCTCTACCAAAATTATTCCTACATATATATGGTACCCTCAACCCATTTCTCCAAAAACATTTGGTCCCACAGTTCAAAAATTTCAAACCAAATTCAATTCAAATTTGGTCCAGAAATCATATTTCTGCCCCAAACCATTTCCAAACTTCACCAAAATTCTTGGCCTCCTGGCAAACTCATTTTTGAGTAACTACACACCACCACACAAGACCCCATGATCAACCAAGTTGTTTAAGACCTCAAATCATTTCATCAAACAGTTGGCGGGCATACTGTTCCACACTGAATAAAATTCAGTTAACTGAATTTCGGCCGACAGGGACAGCGATGCCGTGCATCCATCGTCTTCCTCTTCCGCACGGCAATGTCGCCCGTTTTCATTACCGCAGCTCCCCCTGGCCCAGCGCCCAGCCACTCCACTCCGGGGAGATGGCACCGGGCCGGTGCAGCCTCCCCGGGCTCGTCCACGGCGGAGCCGAGCGGAACGCCTCGGCCATCAATCGCTCCTTTACTCCACTTCAGCGCTCATACCTACCTCCCTGCACACGCGTCATCTTCCTTCGCCTCTACGCGCAAAGGACACACCAGCCACGCCGCACGGGGCCCGTTTGACAGTCGCCGGAGCCGGCCGCTCCGCCGCGCCCGTGCGGACAGCACACCGCAAACGTGTCAAGCAGGCACGAGCTCGTCCACGCGGAAGCATCGGACGAACACCACGGACCTCTTGAATGCTCCATCGCCCAGACCACCGGCCAGAACCAACCTCGGCGACCTCATTAACTCCGGCGATCTTCACCCGCTTCGGCTATCTTCGAACCGCCTATAAAAAGGGTCCCCGAGCCCCTCTAGCGCTAGCACTCGCCTCCACCACCACCCACACTCCCTCCTGACCACCCACCAGGCCCCGAGGGAGTCATCTTCTCCCTCTCCGGCCACCGCTCCGCCGCCTCTGTCCTCGAACCGAACCGAGCACGTACACCACCAGAGCAGCCCAAACTCCGTCGATCTTCCCCTTTTCCACCACCATGCCGAATCCCTAGATCAATTTACCTTTCCGAGCCCTCTCCGACGAGCCACCACCTCACCCGAATCTTCGTCCGCCGGCGACGAGCTCACCGCCGTTCAGGTGACCGCCGGTGGCCACCTCCACCACCCCTGGATGCGGAAGTCCACGCTGGTCACTTTGCGACCAGCGCCGGGCCCTGAGACCCCGGCGATCGTCGCCGGCGATCGCCGCCGCTTCTCTGTACTCGCGCGCGAGCGCGTTCGAATTTTAAACCTGACGGGTGGCCCCCACCCGTCAGCTCTCTCTCTCTCTGTTTCCGTTTTAAGTGGAAGCGCACTCTGCGCTTTACGTCTTCTACTCTGGAAGACGCACTCGTATCCGAAACGTTTTCTTTTAAAACAACTCAGGGACTTCTGTTTTACAGAAAAACCCCTGGTTTTGAAAAGCTAATAACTTTTAAAATATAAATCCAAATGAGTTGATTCTTTTTGCTAAAATTTTCTTTTCTGCTCTAGTTTATTTTAAGATTTATTTAAAAATATTTTGAGAACTTTTTCTGTTCTGTGTTTATTGTCTTATTCGAATTCAAATTTTAATTTTTCAGAAAAAGAAGAAGGAACTTTTGCTGGGATTTCTGAAGGGTTTTCTCCTGATTACTTTGGACAAGGCAAGCATTATTGAACTTGAGTTATGGTGTTGCTTCCCTGCATGGTTACATAAAATGGTAGTGCATCATATACGTTGCATGTTATATCACATGTGCATGCATGGTCATGTCATGTTTGTTTTACCTTGGCTTGCATGTCACACTAGCTTGTCTGGCATACAAATGGTTACGTGAGGGCAGAGATGCTGCTGCTGGTTGGGACATGCTAGTAGGCATGGTCCTTTGTGACACAGTGGTGTCATGTGGTACTGATGAGGAACACTGGTGTTATTTTGACAATACCTCCTGAGTCTGCCTAGATCGAGTCTTGCTCTATACACCTAGCTGTACACCGTGCTGCCACGGGTCCTTCCGAAAGGAAGGTACGGCCTAGAAGGTTGATAACCCCTGTACGGGTGCACGCCACACAGATACTACGATGAAGGTTGTAGCCTGTCATCGGGTCAGGGGCATGGGTGTTTCCGGTTGTAGCCGAGAGGGGGGCACCCCTTGTAATCCGCGCGTTTAATAGTGATCCCATGCTTTTCGGAGGTTGTAGCCTCCCTGACTTAAGGTTTCTGGAGCGATGCTCTGGGTGAGTCCTGGCATCCGGTCGGTGTGTATGCGTCAGGCGTGTTTTCAACCTAAAGTCCGTATTGGGTATTAGTCAGTACACGGTACTGGCTAAGGAAAGCCCATACGCGTGGGTAAAGAGTACACCCTCTGCAGAGTTATATCTATTCGAATAGCCGCGTCCACGGTCAAGGATTTAGTTGGGTGGGTCAAGTATCGGTCTCGGTGTCAGTCTCTGGAGGAAAATAGACTACTTGAGCATGTTATGTTTGCAGGACATTTTCTTTGTCACAGTCAGTATATTATCATAAATTTATTTATGGTGAATATTATGCTTATGGACTAACCTTGTGATTTTATTATTACCTTCGAGAGTGTCTCAGGAGCTGGCTAGACTACCCCGGACACTCGCTTTTCTTTTAAAGTCCTTTTGAGGCGTCCCTCGAGTGTCAGGCGGTTTATCTCGCCACTACTCTTGTGGACACCCACTGGCATTTCTTTTAAAGTCCTTTTGAGGCGTCCCTCGAGTGTCAGGCGGTTTATCTCGCCACTACTCTTGTGGATACCCAACTGGCATTTCTTTTCAAGTCCTACCGTGATGTCGCTTGATATCCGACTGGCATTCCTTTTAATTTTTTTTTTATATAATATAGTGACCAATATTTATTTTGAACTAACCATGTTTCATCATGCCAAGTCTTGATATTTGTTGCATGCATATAGTATTTCATCATGGCTTTCGCTTTAGTATACCTTATGTTCATAATGTTTGCGAGTACATTCAAAGTACTCACTGGCTTGTCCCTGGCTATTTACTTGGCCAGACTTGGAGGAGGACGAACCGTTGGAGGAGAATTGCGCTAGCGAGGCCGACGCTTAGAAGGTTTCCAGTCAGCACACCTGTGTCTTGGAGTCTATCACTTGTACCATCCGTCAAGCTTCCGCCACACCAATAAATTAGTCAAGCCTCATACTGACGCTTGACCCTATGCTAGTATATCAGTGTTGAATTCCACTACCCACTGTCATATTCCACCCGCCTAGTACGTTGAAATGTTGTAATAAACTATTGAGTCACCCTGACTCAACCCTGTGTAATATTATTGTACTGGTTATCTATATCAAGGTTGTCCACTGGCTGTGCTTGGGAGCTAGTGTGACTTAAGGCTATTCTGTGATTTATTTCTCAGAAATGAGCCCGACAGACCTTGGTATCAGAGCCAGGCTGACTGTAGGAGCCCTAGGCACGATCGCTAGTCACCGAGTCAGTGCTAACATTTTTCCAGCATGCATCTCATGCATCGTAGCAATTTTCCTTAGTCATCATACACTTATGACATGGCTACTTGGATTTTTGTCTACTGTTGTAGATGGCTGGTGGCAGCTGCCCATCTCAGATTTTCGCCAACGAGCCTGCGGGATTTTCCCGCCTTCTCGCGAGCATCGCGAGGGACGCGATGGGGTCCCTCGGGCGTCCGGAGTACGTCGTTTACCCGGACAAGATCTCAGAGACCCTGACTATGTACCAGGCTTCGGTATATATTCGGGGTGGTGCGTCTGTGTCTTTCCGCAACTATCGCTTCATGGGGAGAGCCATGCCCACTGAGAGGCATGCTATCCAGATGGCCGCACGTGAGGCTATCGCACGTCTCCGGGACATCCTGAAAGTTATGCAGGACCGTCCCTACTACTATCTGCCTTGCCACGTTCCATATACTAGCCACTATGCCTTTTCCTGCACCATAGGGGAAAAGGATATGGCTATTGAGCCACTTGTCCAGTATATCATGGCCTTGGAGTCAGCTTTCACCTCCCTGGTGGATGACTACCTCACTGCGCGGATGGACTTGTCTCGTGCGAGAATTATTCGCAGGAGCGAGTACCGCTCTCCTTCGCCTCGTGCCCCACGCACTTCCAATCCACCAAATACTTCTCTGGCTAGTCCCGCGGCTCAGCGCTCGACCACAACTGGCGATGCTAGCCGTCCGACTGCACCCATTCCTACCAGAGCTTCTCCACTGACGAGCACGGTGCCACCCCTAGCAGGCACGGCATCAACAACCACCCGACTAGAGGCGATCCTCGAGGAGGAAGAGGAGGAGGGCGATATCACATCCTGGGTGCCTTGCCTGAGTCTCACTCTCAGCAGGACCTAGGATGAGCCATGGGGACGAACGCAGTTTTCTTCGCCAGATGACTGCTTGAGAGCATGGATGTAATATATTTATTTCCTGTTCTGCCTAGCCTTTGTAAGATAGCGATGCAGGACCGCTGGTCGATGAGAGCACGGAGAGTGCGCTAGTAGAATAAATGATCTTGTATGATACAGTTTCCGCATGTATCCTGTATAATTAGATCCTGCTTGTATAATTAAATCCCTTGTGTAATATATTTGGCTGCCTTGTCTTACCTTGTCCGGGGGAAAATTTTGTTTGGGAATTTATTTTATGATATTTGATTATTTTTCCTTGGTGTTATGCAAATACCCCAGAAAGAAAATGCATCGTCCCTGGACCCGTTCTATGCCAACTCAACCTGAAAACAACTCTGGACAAATGGGAAATAATTTTACCCAAGGGCAGACTAGTCAGCAGAGCAGTGAATCAGCTTTCTCACAAGTATGCCGCCTATATGAGCAGAGTCAGCAACAGCATCAGGAGATGATGCAGCATTTGATGAACATGGGAAATCAACAAGGACAACCACAACCCAGGTCCAAACTGTCGGAATTACAAAAGACCCGCCCAACGGTCTTTACGCACACTGACAAGCCACTAGAGGCAGACGACTGGCTTCGAGACATGGAAAGAAAATTAGTTATTGCCCAGTGTACTGACCAGGAAAAGGTGCTGTACACGCCACACTATTTTTCTGGAACGGCTGCTTCGTGGTGGGAAAACTTATGTCACACCCACCCTGACGGAGCAAATATGACATGGGAACAATTCAAGGAAAATTTCCGAGGAGCGCATATTCCAAATAGCATTATGAAACTGAAGAAGAGGGAATTTGAGGATCTCAAACAGCGAAGCTCCACAGTATCCCAATATCTGGATCAGTTTACTCAGTTGGCCCGGTACGCCAACGACGAGTATATGACAGAGAACAAAAAGATGGAGAAATTTCTCGACGGACTTATTTCGTCGCTAAAATGCCAGCTGATGGTTCATACCTTTCCAGACTTTAAGACACTGGTGGATAAGGCTATTATCTTGGAAAATGAACACCGCAATATGGATGAGGCCCGCAAGCGCCGCATGAACCAGTCAGTACAGGTTCGCAACAACAGACCTAGGAATGATGTTCAAAAGCCAGTAGTAACCCGACCAACAAATACAGCTCCACCACAAAACCGCAGTGCATTCCACAATAGGACCAAGGATACAAACTTTTACCCTGGAGTCACCTGTTACTCCTGTGGAGAAGCAGGGCACTATGCTAAACAGTGCCCAAAACAAGGAAACAACCCTCCCAAAGCCAACAACAACAACAATGGCCGTGGTACGACCAACGCTCCGCGACGCAACAATTTCAACCCCAATAACAACCACAAGCAAGGGCATATCAACCACGTGACTTTTGAGGAAGCTCAGAACGCACCGGATATCGTGTTTGGTACGTTCCCCGCCAACTCAGTAGATGCTACAATTTTATTTGATTCCGGAGCTTCCCACTCTTGCATTTCTAAAAGATTTGCCTCGAAGAATCAGTTTCCCTTTTTGCCGTTACAAAATTCCATGGTTATTCAGTCCCCGGGATCAAAGCAAAATACTCAATGGTACTGTAAGGATGTGAACATCGAAATTGAAGGAATGGGATTCCTAGCCAATCTCATCGTTCTAGACGCAGTTGATTTGGACATTATTCTGGGAATGGATTGGTTAACCACCAACAAAGGTTTCATAGACTGCTACAACCGTACGGTAACTCTTACCAATTGCCAAGGAAAGACAATAAAAGTGGGTACAAGGAAGATTGCCACATCCCAAGGGAAATTAAATCAAGTGGATACGATGGAATTAAGTAAGGTTCCTGTAGTCTGTGAATATCCTGATGTATTTCCTGAAGAATTACCAGGAATGCCACCGGACCGCGAGATTGAGTTCGTTATTGAACTAGCTCCTGGAACGACACCCATATACAAGAAACCGTACCGTATGGCCCCAACAGAATTGGCAGAATTAAAGAAGCAAATTAAGGAATTGATGGAGAAAGGTTACGTACGACCCAGCTCGTCACCATGGGGTTCGCCAGTTTTATTCGCCAAAAAGAGGGATGGTACCCTACGGCTGTGCATTGATTACAGGGCACTTAATATGGTCACTATCAAGAATAAATATCCACCGCCCAGAATCAACGACTTATTTGAACAGCTAGCAGAAGCCAAAGTCTTCTCGAAGATAGACCTGAGATCAGGTTATCATCAGTTAAAAATTCGGACGACAGACATACCTAAGACGGCGTTCACGACCAGATACGGATTATATGAATTCACAGTGATGCCATTTGGTTTAACCAATGCCCCGGCATATTTTGTGCATCTCATGAACAAGGTTTTTATGAAATATCTGGATAAATTTGTGGTGGTATTTATCGATGACATACTTATTTACTCTAAGACGCCTAAAGAACATGAGCAGCATCTTCGGATAGTACTGGAGGAGTTAAGAAAACATCAGCTATACACCAAATTCAGTAAATGTGAATTTTGGTTGAGAGAAGTTGGTTTCCTTGGGCACGTATTGACCCAAGACGGAATCGCTGTAGACCCGGGAAAGGTAAAGGATGTGTTGGAATGGAAGCAGCCCACAAACGTGACGGAAGTCAGAAGTTTCCTCGGTTTAGCGGGCTATTATCGAAGGTTTATTGAAGGGTTCTCGAATATAGCCAGACCCATGACCCAGTTACTCAAGAAAGACAAGAAGTTCGAATGGACTGAAGCTTGTGAAAAGAGTTTTCAGGAGTTGAAAAAGAGGTTAACAACATCACCAGTTCTGGTCGTGCCCGATGTGCACAAAAATTTCGATATATATTGTGACGCATCCGGGAAAGGCCTTGGATGTGTGTTAATGCAGGAAGGAAAAGTAGTGGCTTACACCTCAAGACAGCTTCGGCGACATGAAGAAAATTACCCCGTTCATGATCTGGAACTCGCTGCAGTAGTACACGCACTCAAAGAGTGGCGACACTATCTTCTGGGGAACCGATGTGAAATATACACGGATCATAAAAGTCTTAAATATATTTTCACGCAGCCAGAATTAAATTTGAGACAACGGCGTTGGCTTGAGCTAATTAAGGATTATGACGTAGGAATTCACTATCACCCAGGTAAAGCCAATGTTGTGGCAGATGCCCTCAGCCGGAATCCATACGCTGGAAATGGCAGTGTACAACTTTCGCAACATGTGCTCAGCCAGGAGTTTGCCAAGCTCAACATGGCCCTAGTCACGGAAGGAACCATTTCCCAGTTGGAAATAAAACCAACAATAGAGGACCAGATCAGAGAAGCCCAGAAGGGGCACCCAAGTATTGAAGGGATTAGAAAGAAGATGAAAATGGGCAGGGCGCCCGAATTTATGGAAGACAGCCAAGGGGTCATTTGGTTTGGACAGAGACTGTGCGTACCAAACATTGAAGATTTAAAACAACAAATAATGGCAGAAGCACACACCACGCCATATTCCATTCATCCCGGAGGGACCAAAATGTACAAGGATCTACAAGAGAGATTCTGGTGGCACGGGATGAAAAGGGATATAGCCATATATGTGGCATGTTGTGATACATGCCAACGTGTGAAAGCGGAACACCAGAGACCAGCAGGGTTATTGCAACCAATTAAGGTGCCTGAATGGAAATGGGATAGGATTGGAATGGATTTTGTTGTCGGCTTGCCAAGATCACGACATGGGAATGATGCTATCTGGGTAATAACAGATTCGCTGACCAAGGTAGCACATTTCATTCCGGTAAAAACCACCTACTCAACACAGAGGCTAGCCAGGCTGTATCTATCCAGGATTGTTTGTCTACACGGGGTACCCAAAATAATTGTCTCTGACAGAGGCACCCAATTTGTCTCTAGATTTTGGGAACACCTACAGCAAGCCTTAGGCACGCAATTGGCTTTCAGCACTGCATACCACCCACAGACCGGAGGACAGACAGAGCGGGTAAATCAAATATTAGAGGACATGTTGAGAGCTTGTGCGCTTACCTACGGAGTCAGTTGGGAGGATAGTTTGCCTTATGCAGAATTCTCCTACAACAACAGTTATCAAGCTAGCCTAAAAATGGCACCGTTCGAAGCATTATACGGACGACGATGCCGAACCCCATTGAATTGGTCTGAAACCGGAGACAGCCGAATTTTTGGACCAGAAATGCTAATAGAAGCAGAAACCAAAGTAAAGCTTATTCAGGACCGACTAAAGGCAGCTCAAAGCCGACAGAAGAGTTATTATGATCAAAAACACCGCCAGGTCCACTTTGAGCCAAATGACTACGTATACCTTAGAGTATCCCCGACAAGGGGGCTACAGAGATTTAAGGTTAAGGGGAAACTAGCACCAAGATTTATTGGACCGTTTAAAGTAACCGCAAGAAGGGGCAAGGTTGCCTATCAACTAGAATTACCGACAGAATTATCAGATGTCCACGATGTGTTCCATGTATCCCAGCTTAGGAAATGTGTTAGCAACCCGGAGAAGCAGATCCAGCACCAGGAGTTGGATCTTCAACCAGATCTTACCTATCGGGAACGTCCCATAAAGATTTTGGAGGAGTCTGAACGGAGAACCCGACAGAACGTAATAAAATTTTGCAAAGTTCAATGGAGTAATCACACCGAGGAAGAGGCAACCTGGGAAAGAGAAGATCATTTAAGGACTGAATATCCGTACCTGTTTGAGGGACAGCTGGAATCTCGGGGACGAGATTTTTCTTAAGGGGGTAGGTGCTGTCACACCCCAAAAATAGTTATTTGGAATTTTGAAAAA